>OX463865.1:12535522-13163905 GCA_949825065.1 Odontocerum albicorne
TATATATATATATATATATATATATATAAGTTTAGTGCAAGGCTAGGAAGGTAGTGGCTGCGACAATCAGATGAGGTACTACCTCGTATCTGAATATATATTTTTAGAAAAACATATTTGGTAAGAAAACCGCAGAAAAATAATTAAGGCAGGACAAACAACAAAGAAATCTTTGTCGATTTTCCGATATGTGATAGTAAAATTTTCATTTTTAGGTGTCATATAGTGCAGGTGTGCTGTGTTGTCACATAGAATCATAAATGTTGATAAGACCTCCTCAAAAGCATTGCTTTCATGTATTACCTAAAGCTGCATACACCACCAATATCTCTATTACTTAAAGGCATTCCACGCCACATGATCACCATCGGCAAAAACTATATCATACAGTTGTTTCGAAAGTTTTTCGCAACTCATTTCCTCAATGTGGATAAAGCAATTCAACAGTTCATTCATAACTCTATCTTTATATGTAATAAAGTATCATAAGATGATGTAAAATAAATAAATTGGTGCTAATGTACCATTGTGAGTAGCTTTGGAGCTTTAGTGAAGCTTGTTATTTTCTAAATGTGTAGACCCTGTTAACTGAAGAGAGAACGCTGTAGAAGGGAAGGAAATGGGAAAAGAGGTCGTTTTTTTCTGCAAAGGTCGGTACTTGTAAAGGAAAATGCCACGTCGGGTATTTGGAAAGCCACAAGATATCCGTTTTTTTTCTCGTGTTACAAGCATGTTTTGGTTTAAATCACTGAAATCTGTAGATGGTCCGAATCGAAGGTTTTATTTCTATTATTTTTATTCATAGTTCACGTTAAGTATTGTAACAACAAAATTCTTACTGGTTGGTTGTAAAATATTCAGCAATAAAACAGCGAAAAAATATAAACGAAACATGAACTCGATAGATGAGTCCTTAAATATAATATATCCTTGAGAAATGCGAGAGTTTTGTAGAATGAATGGCAAATCAATTTATATTGTATTTTCTATTGAATTTTTAATGAAGATATTTTAAAAAGATATTTAAAATGAATTTTACTGTTTTAGTTTCAAACTTTCAGTTCACTTTGACCACCCACGCTTTCAAAATATTCAACGATACTTTTAAAAGTATTCAAGAAGAATACGGAATGCTCGCTGTTTATTATAACCCGAATTCAAAGTCCGAACTGAGCACTAAATACAATATTTGAATTTTTTTTAACACGTTCAGTGCTAATAACGCATAAAGGCGTTCATATGAATTATTGCTGGATGCTCAAATTGCCTATCATCGTTCTATTGCCAATTTCTTTAGGCGAATTTCAAGACAAGTGAACCAAGCAAGGGTGGTTTTACGGTACTGATGGGGTTTGTAAGGGTGTATGGACATTAAATTATACTCGCTCTCACATTTTTTTAAATATATATGGACCATTTTTTAACAGCACATTTATTATTAAATAACTTATTGATCAGTCAATGAAGAAATTAGTAATTAAAATTAAATTTTGTACAAATTTGTCAAAACCTTAAATAAGGGAGACGTGTAGTTTCATTAGCTGGTATAAAGCCACACTTTGAATACAAATGAAATTATAAGTTTATAAACTAGTTTTTAATGTTTAAGCAGGACTTTGAATTCGGAATGTGTTTTATATGGTTATGATAGATTTAAGTATTGTTGGAAAAAATATATAAATTAAGTTCTCGGATGTAAGATGATCGATGTGAGTTTTTAAAGACAAATTAGTTCTTTATTATTTATAAAACGAAATAAAAAAATAAATTGGCGATTGATCTCTCGTCTAGACCCGAAAAATCGATATTTTTTTTGGTATACACGACTCCAAACGAAGAATAAAAATATCTGTTGAAAAATTCATATGCGAAAAAATTCAAGAATCGAAAATTGAAATCCCCGCGGCACTAAGATCCAAAATCGCCAGACCGTGAAATCACAACCCCTTGTATGTCGCAGAAAACAATTACCCGGCAACTCCGCACACAGAGGCGACGTATGTTGCCAAGGGAAAATAACCCCAACGGAGAGACAATAATTTAATAGTTCGAACTTTCAACATTGAGTTCGTGGAATTGACTAATGTTTTTTCTTTTAGATTTTGTGATATAAGTTAAATGAATGACAAATATTATATAGTATTCAAAAAAGGTTACTTTTGCCGAAAAGGCGAAGGTTGTTCAGTGTTTAAATATGTAAAAGTAAGTGACATATGGTATAACTGAGATGGAAATACGTGTAGATACAAATATCCCTTGATTAAGTGCGATTTAAAATTTGGCCTCACATTTCAGTAAATGGTGAGAAGTGCAATTTATTCCGTTCTCTTAAAATATTACACATACATACATACCATCACGCCATCTCATGTCGGAGTAGGCAGAGGGCAGAGCGCCATACTTCCCTATCACGACACGCTTCCTTCGCCTCTTTCACATCCAGACACCTTCTCATACACGTTCTACGATTTGTCTGACTTTCTACATTTCCTTCTTTCACAAAATCACTTATTTGATCCAATCATACTTTTCTTGGTCTTCTTCTCACACACCTTCCCCTCACATATACATTACATATCTGTTTTGTTAGTTTTCTCCATTAATTCGTTCCACATGTCCAAACTATCTCATTAGCCTTAAGTACAAATTCATCCCTTATCACTTTATTCCGTATTCTGCCATACATTGTCATTCCGTGTATTCTTCTCAATGCGCGCATTTCCACAACATGCGTTTGGCACTTGTCAGTATTTTCACTCCTCAACATCAAAATATAACTGTGTAGAAAAACATTATGCCACTTTGTGAAAATGATATTAGTGACGTTGTTATTGGATACATTTAGATTTTTCTTTACGTCAGAGTGCGCCTCGGTTCCCTGTCGATGTACCTAAGCTATTAGACTACCAAATTTCTCTGGCCATAAAAGCTTTAACACTTGCCTATCTGTGATGGAAAGCGAGTGACCAGGACTTATATTTTATTTAATTTCTCTAAATATACTGATTGCAGGGTCTTCATACTTTATGTATTCCTCATCAAAACCTCTATGATTTGAATGATGTCATTACGAAATAAAAACATTTATAAATATCCACAGAAATAAATATTTTATATTATTAGATCGACAATTTTTCGAAGTGTGCCCAAAAAGGTGCGCATGACTCATTCATTTTTGACAGTTCATATTTTACATCCGTTCCAGAAATTCGTCACCAGTTTTATAATCCTGATTAATGTTATTTTTTTCAATTTTTTATCTGGTATTTTTTTTTTCAAAAAAATAATAATTGAGATAACCTAGCAGATTTTGCATAATTTAAATTTAAAACATACATTTTTTACTGTACACTTAGAGTCCAACAACGTTGCTGGCGGGTTTTTTTAGCACAGTAAGGGAAGTGTTAATGACAAACTCTTTAGCTTTAATGACAAACTTTTGTCCCATCGCCCTGTTGTAATTTTTCATCTGGATTAATCTACAGATCACATTTTATGGTATTGAGACTATAAACGAGTCAATAATTTCCGAAGGGAACTCCACTCAGCCTTACATCGGTTCATCTTCAGACCGATTGGCTACTCCGATCTAGTGACGTCAAAGGATAGTTTCGCTGCATTTAAAATTTTCTACGAAAATACTAGCACCTGTATATGCTGTTGGAACTCTAGACCTATTACCGCTATGTAAGTATACGAGTATTTATCGCATTGTGAGTTATTTTCCTTCCTCCGTGATGTCGAATTTTGGCATGCGACTAAGAAGCGACTGAAAAAACTCTAAATTTCTAGTCAGTAAATTTTTCATTTCCTTTCCTCTCCACCATCCTTTCCTTTCCTTTTGATTGATGATATCTCACTTTATATGAAAAATAATGTTCGGGTGATTGTCCGTCTTTGTGGGGTTCGTGAGCATGTTATCGCGTATATGTTTATGGATTTCGTGGGGATGGATAGTCATTTGAATGATTTATGCGACCACGTAACTTGCTTCAATTACTTTTGTCTGGTTGGTTGGAAGAGATTGCCACCTGGCAATAAACCCGCCAGATTGTATTGCAATAAAAGTGTTAAATAAATAAATAAAATAAATGTCGAATCTTAAGTTCGCCGTCGTTTCTATTCTTTTCACACTTAGATGTGTCGATACTGGAGAAGCATTCCCTTTGTGTAGTTCTTTTTTCGACACTAAGTTACGTCGTGTTCATAAAAAAATAAACAAGATTTCGATCTTCTAGTGTAGATCGCACTGAATGGGGACTTATTTTGTCTGATAAACTGGCAAACCAAGCAGAAGAAGACGTCGCATCTCCTGGTTTAAGAATTTGTAAGAGTAGTTTGATAGCAGTACTCAAGTGGCCAGGTTATTATTATTCAGCCAAATTTATCTAAATTTTCTTAGGTTTCAAGATGGTGAGGTAAAATTCGAAAAAAAATATTTGACAACTAAATATACAAAAATGTGGGTTCCAGGTAAAAATATTTGAGAATATCTGATTTATTATAGAAAACAACTCGATGAAAACAAGCACGCTCATCGAAATGTCACACCACCTACGCTTCTGTTATACGATTCACACAAAACACGACTTTGAAAAAAGTACACAGACAAAGCAATTTCAAACAATGTGTTATTTTATTAAGGTCGTATTTCCTTTATCATTCAATCACGATTGATTCGTTTTGTTTCCAATCTTCGAACAAACAGAGAAATCTACAAACCAATTTGGACTCTAACAATAACAGTATTAAAGTATTATTTCGTTTGCAATTTGTAAGCATTATGTATGTTGTGTTTTAAACAAGGCTTGTTAGTGCAAGATGAAACAATTGAACTGTAATCGCAGGTCACGTTGGTGCAAGGGAAAATGGTATTTAAACCATTTGTCATAAGGACAATTTTTCTTTGATGCATTGAGAGATAGATTTTTTAAAATTTTTATTATACCTGTGGCAATAGATTATACAGCGAATGTAAACATTTTTTTTGTGAATGTACACTTTCACTAAAGTATTCAATTAATGTATTATATATAGAAGAAGTCATCCGTTTGAAATCCATATTCAATAGTGATTGTACACTCTCTCTAGTGTTTGTCAAACCTTTACTTATTGAGGTTCAGAGGAATAAAAAAAAAGACAAAAATCTTCTAATTAACATTTTTCTTTATTGCACCAAGTCCGCTAGTCAAAAAAAGTTTGGTTGGATCAAGTGAATATTTTGAAAGTTGTATAAGACGGTGTATGGTAGAAGAGTCGAACTGTTTGTGTCGATTAAGATATCCTCTCTGCTTACTTCGACAGGAAAATGGTGTAATTGTAGGAAGGAATGTTTACCTATAATTGCGATCATGTCATGTGTCTGTCATTTATGACAACTTACATGGCCATGTTGGTGACACATCTGAATTCCTACCCGAGGGTTTCGGGACCGATTCTCGTTGATGTGCAATTGTTAAAAAGAATTCCAGTCTATTTTTCACTTAAGGTTTAATAAAACATTTTTCTTGTAAGTTGGAAGATATTGCAATAAATCCGGTGTATACAACGTTGACCTCGCTTTTTAAAGATTGTATTATACTTCGTTGTATATCGTACAACCTGGCGGGTGTATTGGCATTTGGCAATCTCTTCCAACCAACCAGAAAGATGTTTAAGTGGCCATAAGTGAAAACCAGACTGGAATCTTTATTTTAAATCTGGGTTCCAACGGTTTTTGACTAGCAGCCTTCGGGTTGGGAGACAGGCGGCTTAACAACTAGGCCACGGAAGTCGTCAAAGGTTTTACTGTACACAACAAAAATAAGAAAGAGCCTTATCATAAATGTTGCATTTGTGTAAATTCAGGTACATATGAACATTTTATGTTGCTATCAATAAAGGCATTGAACTGGTTGAACGTTAGAAATAGACGCCAAATTCATATACTGTCTCTATTGTATAATATCCTTAACTGTACTGCCGGCCCGAAAATTTTCAAGTCTTTCCGATCATGGACTAGCGCTACGCTCAAACAGAGATTGTTTATTGGCCTTTCCAGTTCACCGCTCTTCTTATTTTACGTCGTCCTTTACTCTCCATGCAGGGATACTCTGGAATCTGTTACAAACCAATGTTAGACTCGTTCCGTCATTGGCATGCTTTAAGAAGCGACTGAAAAAACTCCTAATATCTAATCAGTAATATAACGTGTTTTATTTTTGAAGTTTTCCTTTTCTCTCCACCATCCCTTCCTTTTCCTTTGATTGATGACATCTCACGTTATATGAAAATGAATGTTCGGGTAATTGTCCGTCTTTGTGGGGTTTGTGGGCATACGCTCACGTGTGTTCATGGATTTCGTGGGGATGGATGGTAATTCGAATGTTTTTGCGACCATGTAACTTGATTAATTTACTGTTTATAGTTAAGGCATTAACGTTGTGGAGGTTTAAAGACATTGTAATTTATTTTTAACAAACACTGTTTATTCCACTTTTTTGTGACGGTATAACCCTACCGGTTTCAAGGCTTTCACCTCATCTTCAGGGGAGCGCAAACAAGACTGTTTGCGCTCCCCTGAAGATGAGGTGAAAGCCTTGAAACCGGTAGGGTTATACCGTCACAAAAAAGTGGAATAAACAGTGTTTGTTAAAAATAAATTACAATGATCAATTTACTTTTGTCTGGTAGGTTGGAAGTCTGACAATACACCCGCCAGATTGTATTTGCAATAAAAGTGTTAAATAAATAAATTTATAATTTATTTATTGTCAATAACAAACATTTAAATCTTGGAGAATATCATACATAACATAAAATGAGATACTCACATATGACTTGGAGTTCTGCATTAGCCCTGATGACTTTATGCCCCTTGGACGGCCCAACTTGGCACTGGAATTCCGCATCGTCTTCCAGGGTGGCGTTAGATATCCTTAAGTTGTACACGCCATGTCTTCGGTCTCCCACCACAGTGTATCGAGGCAAGCCCTGAATCACTGGAGAGAAGCCTGTAAAAAGAAAAAATAAATGTAAATTAGTGACACGTGTTCAATATAAAAGAAATTAAAGTATTCAGAAATCGTCTGATTTCGAAAACGAACTCAAATGATTTTACACTAGTATTATGAAACCTTGAATCGAGCAGTATTAAAATCTGTCAAGATGATAGTCCACAACATTATTTAAGTACCAACCAATTTTAATGTATGGTAGTGAAACGTTGACGTGGAACAAGACTGAAAAGAGCCGAATACATGCACTTAATATATGGGGTGGCTATGTACGTCAGAATACGAAATTCAGTAACAAGGGATGAACGTGATCTTAAAGCTGATTTGTTGAGTGAGATGAAAAAAACCATTTTGAGATGGTTTGAGCATGTGGAACGAATGAATGAAGAAAGACTACAGTGCAAATATGAGTGCAAGATATTATAAAAAACAAACATACAGTGCAAATATGAGTGCAAGATATTATATGAAATATATATTATTTTTCATTCCATTAAAAAAACATTAAATAACCTTTTGCTTTTTTAATACAGTATCTCACATTGATTTTTTAAACTTATTTACTATAGTTCAACCATTATTATAACGTAAGTTTCAATATAGGTAAAGGGTCTTTAAAATTGAACGGTTTTTATATTTTTGAATAAAACACACAATTTGCTTTGATTTCAAAAAAACTTTTTATTGGTCATTGAAGTATAATGTATGACATTTAAACACAAAAACCAATATCCGACAAATGTCTACCTCTTGCAGCTCCACAGATGTCCACTCTTTTGTCAAAATTTTCGATGACATTTTGGCATAATTGAGGTTCTAACTCACCAATAATGCGAATAATTTAGTCCTTCAGCTCAGGAATTGATCAGGGATCATTCTTATAGACCTGGCTTTTCACGTAACCCCAGAGAAAATAGTCCAACGGTGTCAGATCACATGATCTTGGTGGCTAATTAAGCTAACCGTTTCCGGAGATTACAATTCATAAAATAATTCTCAATTTGAACGCGTTGTTTTATTGTATACGACAATTTTTTTTATAAATGTCATACATTACACTTCTCGAATGTCACAAGACCCAGGCAACTACACGACGCCATCTGCGTTTTATCCAAGAATTAAAAAAAAACCGCTCAATTTGAAAGACACTTTATATACGAGTTCGGATTTAGTTAGTTCGGAATATTCCTGAAGATGAGTAGCATATGACTTAAAACTAGTTGGGTTAAAAATATGTTTTCAAGAGGATTAAACAGTGTTTAAATTCTTAATTTCATATGAATAAACATGAATTTCCGCAATATGAACGCTACAACTCTAGAAATATTAGGTATGAACAATTGTGAGTAGAATGCACTGTAGAGGAAAACGAAACAAAGCATGGTTAGATCGAATGTTTTGTTATATTGAAAGAAGCCAATGTAAAAAGTCACAATAATCGTTGAAGCTGTATGAGAAGGTGTATGACTTTAGAAAAGAAAAAAGGTGTGTGTCGAGATAGAAAAGAGAGACGACCTTCGTGACCTAGTTGGTAAGTAAATATTAATTAATAAAAAAAAGGAAATTTTATAGAGAAATCGTAGGAGCTTTGTATATGAGCATTGAGATAGGAAAGTATGGCACTATGTCCTCTCTGCATACCCGGGTAGGAAAAAGGCTTGTATGTGGTTTCATAGCAACATAATACATAACAGTTATGACTATGATAAATCAGTGTTTGATTAATATTTTTTCGAGCATTTTGCCTTTTTAGCTCTTATATCATAAAACATATAAAATAACAAAACAAAGAGGATTTATTTTTTCAGAAAATTTATGTATATCATATATACTATATAGCAAGTTTATTTTGGGTAATTTTTTAATGTTCATTTTCCTCTCACAAGCGGGAGAAATTTCAGCCTACAAAGGAGATTTTCTCAGCTGATAATATGAGGAAGGATCGCTAAGTACCAAAACCCTCCTGAAATATATCATACTATACAGAGGTTCTGAAACTGAACATAAAAATAATTAACAAACAAACCATCACGCCTTATTCCTATCGGGGTAGGCTGAAAGGAGAGATCACCAGAATTTTCTATCGCGACACACATATTTCGCCTCGTCTACACAAATACACCACACACGATTTACACATTTAATATTTCGTTGTTTTTTTAAATTTTATACACTTGATCAACCATACTTTTATTGATCTTCCTCTACCACGTCTTCCTTTCATATTTTACCGTTAATTAGTTTGGATAGTCTTTCTTCATTTATACGTTCTACTGTTATTTCTCTATTCTCGTTTCCAAGTTTCGTTGTCTTTGCTTGATACATAAGTTTTTTTTTCGGTTTTCGGTAAACATAATGCACATCCGGGATAATACCTTATCTAATGGCCGCAGTCACCACCTTTATATCCTTACACTAAAGTTATACATATTTAGTTTGTTACATTTTTAATCTGTCAATAATAGTGTTGAACATACAAAGATGTTTAATCATATGAAACGATGGCCTCCGTAACCTAGTTGGTAAGACACTTGACTTACATCAGGGGCTTTCGGGTTTATTCCCGATGGCTCCTCCAAAAAAAAAAAGTTGCACGCACCGAGAACGTGTGTGAGTATTGTTGTCTCTTTACGTTTGATAGTGTTCCTAACACGTACAATCTATGTCTACTCTGGTGGTTGAAAACCCGAAAATTCAATATTCAAGGCAAATAATATTATTGTCTTCCGACCACGCTCTTAACACTTGCCACCCTATGATGAATAGTGAGTGACCAGGACTTACATAATAAAATAATTTTATAGCTAATTAAAAAAAATAACCTAGCAGATTTTGCATTATTTTAATTTAAAACATACATTTTTCACTGGATGCTGAGCGTCCAGCACAGTGGCTGGCGGAATTGTTTAGCACAGTAAGGCCAGTGTTAAATATATAAAAATCACCTAGTCGGATAACCAAAAGGCGCCAAAGGGAAGAAACGAAAATAAGCTTAATATTTTTTTATATTGTATTTTATTTATAGTTAAGCTAAACATTGTAAAGATTAAAAGACATTGCAATTTGTTATTATCAAGCACTGTGTATTCCACTTTTTATAACGGTATAACCCTAACTGTTTCAAGGCTTCCACCGTATCACCAGGGGAGCACAAACAAGACTTGTTTGTGCTCCCTAATCATGAGGAGAAAGCTTTGAAACCGGTAGGGTTATATCATTTTAAAAAGTGGAATAAACAGTGTTTGATGAAAACAAATTACAAAAAATTTATAACAAACAAATAAGAAGAAAATAAAATGAATAATTAATTTTAATCTCTCGTTATTGGGTCAAACCTTAATCAAACGTAAAATAAACACCCAATATCCAAACCCGTGACGAAATATGACTATTTATTTATTAAATTTCATACAATTTGAATATTTCCAAAAAAAAAATTAATTAAATAAGTTGATAAATAAATGGGTTTATATTTTAATTACACAGCTAACCCTATCTTCATTTCAATCAGTTTAATTTGTTAATTAAATTAAACATATAAATTTTTTGAGAAACGATCTCATTCCAGGGGTCGTTAATCATTTGGCCGTGGTCCAAAAAGGGTAAGGTCATATTTTTTACGTCCCTTATATATCTGCCCTATATTTTGAAGAGAGTCCCTAGTAAACATTATGAGGCTCTACGATCAGGGGTGGTATATCGTAAATTGTTCTTAGAGAAAATGCAGCGGCCGTGGTCTAACGGTTAGCATTCACGCTAAGCAAGCGGGCGCGCAAGGTTCGATTGCTGGAGTATTCAGTTTACTTTTAGATCAATTTACATCTTAAGTTAAAAAAATTATATAGCATATCGTAAACTTATATAGCGCTTTAAATAAAGAAATACATTATGTAAAACTTTATTTCATGAAAGGCTGCCGCAAATTAACTCTATTGATCGTCTTGCCAGATTAATAACATTACAAATGGAATTTAAGATTTGATTTTTCAGCACTGTGTGTTGAAAAATACACAACAAGTCTTCTTCTTCTTCATCTTATTTTAGGCCTGTTATGGTCCTGCATCATTGTTTGCCTCTTGCAACGTCGACTGCCAGCTGTCTCCATCTTTTGGTAGGTCGTCCTGGAGGTCTGCTTGCTTAAGGGATACTGTCCCTGGCCATTCTTACGGCTCTTGTTTCCGCCATTCTGGATACGTGTTCGTTCCAGAACCTTCTTCTTTGTCGTCCCCATCTGACAATATCTTCAACTCAAACGTCCTTCGGATTTCTGTGTTACGTACTCTATCACAAAGGGTTTTGCCAGCGATACTCCTGAGTATCTTCATTTCACTGGTTCGAAGGAGATTTTTGGTTCTGACAGTGTCGGCTCTGGAATTTATGCTGTATGTCATTATGGGGCGGACCCAGGTCTTGTATATCCTTACCTTGCTTTGAATGTTCATATGCTTATTTTCCAGATAGTGTTCTTTAAACATCCGGAAATAGCTGCGGCCTTTTGTGATTGTTCAAGCATTTCGCCATAGAGTCATTATTGCACATTATGCTAGCACCCAAGTATTTACAAGTATGCAACAAATATGCAACAGCTTGCGCACAATAAACAGACATGTGCATAGGCGTCTACAACCCACACGGGTGGCTCATAGTCATACTTGATCACAAGAGATATCTTTCTTTATTAGGGAACGCAATTTTGTTTAAATATGTTTGAAATCACCGTTAAATAGAACCTAGAAAACTATTGAACAAATGTTTAAACCATTCTTTGAAATAAGTAATACATTATATAGTGCGTGTAAATTATGGAGTGGAAAAAGCAGACGGATGGATTATGTTATTTTAAACAATTATTCCATTTTATAACTTTTAAGTGGACGCATTTTAACAGCATTTGTTGAGGTCTTTTCCATTTTTTTTTTCATATTCCCGTTCACTTCCATACATCAATATTGGTAAAAAAAATACTACAGTGGACTATCATCTTAGCAGATTTTGCTACTGTTCAGTTCGATAAAATATGTTTTAATACCCCATTGACTTCGTTTCGTATTGCTACACACCATTCAATAACCTTCGTAACTCTTCCATCATCTGAGAAAATAATAGAACTCTTCGAATTGCTGCAATCTTTCACGGTTCACCCACAAACCGCATTTACTTTTCCTTTCACAATTTTTTGTATCACTATGACTGCATTTCGCAACATTCATTCTCAAATCTCTGTTTTCGAATCTCTCCTACAATTTATTTATCAGACTCAATAATTCATCTTCACATTGGTTAAAATGAAAATAATTATATTTTATTTCCTGTATTGAACTATACATCGGTTTATTCTTGCATCACTTGACATTATTGAGGACCTCCATAGCCTATTTGGTTCGACACATGTCTTCCGATTCGAAGGTCACGGGTTCGATTGCCGGTGGAACGCAGATTTAAAAAGTAAAAAAGGTTTTAAGTCTGGTTTTCACTTCTCATAAACACATTTCTGATTGATTGGACGAAGTTGTAGCCTGGCAGTAATCCCTTAGAGTTGTAATGTGTACAGATAAAGTTTTATACATGATTCACTTGGGCGCTGCTATAGCTACTAGATAAGATTTTTTAATAAAAGTGGGTTCGAGTCTCGAATTAGAGCGCCCTTGAGGAGAGTTTGATCTCCAATTGGCGCTATATAAAATGTCCTCTTCATATTTGGAATGCTATATGTATACTGAAATGTTCGACATTTTTAGTTTTGGAAGATGTTGATGAGATATCTTGTTTTAACACTTGCCACCCTGTGATGGATAGCGAGTGACCAGGACTTATATTTTATTTGATTATTCGACGTTTTAATACACAATAAAAGGATTTTTATAGCTAATTACAAAAAAATATCCTAGCAGATTTTGCATAATTTTAATTTAAAATATACATTTTTTACTGGACGCTTAGCGTCCGGCACCGTGGTTGGCGGACTTTTTTAGCACAGTAAGGCAAGTGTTAAAATTGCTACGGTGATATGTAAAGAACACTTAAGGTTTGTTTATTTTGTAAATAAATAAATAAATATATTCATACAACATTTGGAAGGAGTAATATGGAGTTCTTTGCGTAAAGAGCTTAGAATACATTCCTGAAGGAAAGTGGTGATTTTTGTAATGCCACGCTTTCAACATTTAAAAAAAATATGGTCGATTACATCGCAAAATATAGGACAGTTTTTTTGAGATCGGCA
Organism: Odontocerum albicorne; assembly: GCA_949825065.1. Taxonomy (NCBI): domain Eukaryota; kingdom Metazoa; phylum Arthropoda; class Insecta; order Trichoptera; family Odontoceridae; genus Odontocerum; species Odontocerum albicorne. The sequence goes on from OX463865.1 coordinate 12,548,741, forward strand.
TTGATAGTAGATAAATATTACCGTGGGTTTTAAAAATGTTTTTATTATTTGGGAGATTGCATGCTCTAAAAATTGTTTTCGAAAGTAGTTCTCTTCATAATTGCACCCTTAAAGCCAGCCCAGAAAAGGGCTTCTACAACCCTCCTTATATATCAAAATATTCATCTTAATTCCTACCCCCCCCCCCCCCCTCTCTCTGCACTAAATTGCCAAGCAAATGGTATCCGAGCATAATAAATTATTTCTTATATTAGAGTAAGGATGCAGGATCGCAACGTTATTGTATTAGAGAGTTGGGAAATAATTTGGCAAACATGCGTAACGAGATTAAATTTTAAAATATTGTTCATTGCTTGATTTAAGTCCTTTAATGGGATAGCACAAAGAAACAACTTGAACGTTAAGGATAAATACATTAAAGGACTCGAATTAATGCAGCAGAAATGCGAGCACTTAGAAAAATTCATGTTAATTTGTTTAGTCAACTTTATATAACAGTATAACCCTACCGGTTTCAAGGTTTTCACCTCATCATCTCAGAAGAGCACAAACAAGACTCGTCTTGTTTTTGTTCCCCTGATCACGACCTCCGTGACTTAGCTGGTAAGGATATCAAGTTGGGTTTCACTAAAGGCCTCTTTAACAGTTTGTTGGTTGGAAGATATTACCACATGGCAATAAGTTTGCCAAGTTGTATACAACGAACGTGTTATACATAACAAAACAATTGTTACATTTTGTTTCAAGTATCAAGGAATATTTTCTAAGTTTTTGACAGTTTGACGAATTATTCGTTTTAAATCTGTTTTAATAATAAAAAGACAATTTAAATAACGCCTTTTAGAGAGTCGACTATCTTCAAGGGCGCTGTTACTCAGGATTCTAACTCACTAAATTAAAAATATTACAAAATAAATATATATAAGTTCAGTGTAAGGATAGGAAGCTGGTAGCTGCGGCCATTAGATTAGGTACTTCAATCTGCATGTGTTTAGAAAAACATACTAAAATAAGACAAACCATAACTTTAAAAATTAAAGGTAAAATAAAAAAATAAAATTTAATATTTAAAAAATTATAATTCAAAAAATAAATAAATAAACTAGGATTAGATACCCTATTATTTATTAATAAATTTGTAATTATTGAGTACTATTAGTTAAATATTAAAATTTAGAAACCTTCGCAGATTTTCCCATATGTGATAGTAACACTAAACTTATAACAATAAAGTCTAACACATTGTTGCGTATACAGCTAAAGTTTAACACAAAACAATTACAGTAATAAGACGTTTCCTAATTGAGTGTTCTGAGGGAATGATTCTATTGCAACACCAATCAAATGTTGCTTCCATTATCAAGAAGTAAGAAATATTTTATGCAATTAGCCATCTATAACTATTAATGCTTTAAACGAATTTTCTCCAAAATATCATTCTATTTGCTTAAAATATGCTTCTATTTGCTTAAAATATCCTTCTGTTTGCATAAAATATCCTTCTATTTGCTTGAAATATCCTTCTTTTTGCTTAAAATATCCTTCTATTTGCTTAAAATATCCTTCTGTTTGCTTAAAATATCCTTCTATTTGCTTAAAATATCCTTCTATTTGCTTAAACTTTTAAAACTTGACGATCAAAAATGTGAGTCACGGGCAATATCAGTATAGAATATATATTTGGACTTACCAAGAGCGAATCCATCCTTAGCCCATTGCACCTGACCACCAAGGTTGGCCACCTCGCACTCCAGAACAGCCTCTCCTCCTTCCAGGACTCTGGCGTTCTTGGGTTCCACCCTGAAGTACTGCTGTTGGCCTGATGCCGAGGACAGTAACGCTGAAAATGAACAAAAACTCATATTTAATATTGGAAACATGTTTATAGTTAAAAGGCACGGTACGTACAAAAACCGACGTACAAACGGTAAGAATACTTTATTTACTAGATGTACGGGGGTGTGGACTGAAAGCCCCCGATGTCCTTGCGGTCGGGCTCGCCCTACATTAGTGGGGTGTATTTCGGCCGGGGGAAGGTTTGTAGGATAAGCCTGGACCTTTTAATGTCTTCTATCTTAAATGTGTTTTCTACAATTTGTTATGAGATGTATGTGCGATACTCGGGATGAGTTTTTTATATGATATATACTCGTATTTATACATTGTGTTGCTGTGAAGGGACCTTTGTTTGTTTGAATTAATCTGAGGTGGTATTTGTTTATTGTTCTACCATCTATTTATTTTCTGTTATTTTTTTCTTCTTATTCTACATGTGCAAGAGCGTGAGCTGAAAACCCTCAGGTGTCCCCGTGGCTGGGCTCGCCCTATATTGGTGGGGTGTATCTTGGCCGGGGGGATGTTATTATATGAGCCTAGACCTTTTGATAGCTTCTGTCTTAAATGTATTCTCTGCAATTTATGTGTTTTTGAAGTGTTATTTAAATATATTATGTACATACTATGTTACTGTCAATAAACCTATATTTATTTATTTATCTCAATTCTACAATATGGCAAATATATTTCCAAATGGAAATCTTTACTAATTAACCATACAATTATTGTACAAAATTATGAGTAATAGATAAAGAATTAACATTTTGACGACGATCTTCGTTGCTTATTAGGTCGTCGTTGTCGTTGCTTAACCACATAGTCAAGGATCCCCTCGCCATCCCAACATCAATTCGGTTAGAAAGCGTTGCTCTGTCGTGGAATATGTTTCCAGTGAGTGAGACGTTACAGGTCATACTACTTAACTGGATCCGATGGCACACCAAAGCGAGACGATCGGAGCGAACCAACATTTTTTTTTAAATAATATATACTCCCAAACACAAGGCCCCTGAACGAAAGTCGAACAACATAACTAAACCAATTCATACCATACACACAATTCAATCAATTCATTCCGGCACGAACAACTCGTTCACTTAACTTCTGTAAGTAGCCAATTTCATACGAAAATCTATGCAATACCAATATTGATGTATGTATATTATTAATTTTACTTTAAACGAACTCTGCAGCATTTCGAATAGATCGAAGTGTTATAACAATTATAATGATCTCGCAATGTTAATAGTATTAAAATAAAATCAAAGAATGAACAGAATATTTTCAGAATGTCTATCTTGTCATGAGGAAGAATCCGCGTGTCCTTGCAGAGTAAAACACTTTTCAAGAAACCGAAGGTTCGTCAGAATATCAATGTTTGTAAGTATAATACGAAGGTGATGGAAGAGAAGCTAAGTCACGTAGTTTCGGGTTGTTCTTTGGAGTATTTTTCGTGTTGGAGAATCGTGTGAAGTGAGACTAACAAAAAGCCAATAATGCCAAGTCACCCTGTATTCCAGGCCCCCTCGAACTCCTCGACTAAGGATAGTATTTGAAAGATACAGTAGTCTAGATACTGTGGTTCGAAAATATATTATCTAAGATTCGGGGTTTACTAACTTATGTTACACGGAACCGTCGAGTTCCACTGATAAGATTTAAGGTTCCGCAAACAATTAGTTTTTGAGTTCTACTTTTATCAGAAATGAGACGATAAGGTATGTATGTGATGTTGAAGACATAGTGAGGTGGGGAAGAAGTAGAATGCGCTTCTGGAGGGATCATGTGGACCGCATGGAGAATATAAGACTGGCAAGAATCGCTAAGACTGAAAACCCTAACAGCAGGAGATTACCGGAAAGGCCGCCGAAAAGGTGGAAGGACAGCTGAACGTTTTCATCCCAGGACAGCCCACTGTCACAAACAGGTCATACGACCTTAAAAAACAAGAAAAAGACTTTTATTACAATGCACCTTACAATATTTAGAAAATATCAGTAGAGAGCGTTTCATTCATTTCAAAAAACAAATATTCCAAAAATAAATGAAAAAACAGTTTTAATCAACCGTATTAAAACAAAATTAAAAAATACAATCACAATAAAATAATTCAAACACCTTGGTTGGTATGTAAGTTAACACTTCAAAAAACAAATTATCCAAAAAGAAAAGAAAAACAATTTAAATAAGCCACATTGAAACCTAGTAACAAAATACAATCACGGGAAATTATTTTGATAAACCCTTAAATGTTCACTTGAATTTTTTTTTAAATGTTTAATAATTCACAGTTTTTTAGTTAATAGTCAACTCACTCAAACTAGCACGATTTGTGCCACCAAATAGGGGCCAATATAACAAAACCATCCCTAAAAAAATTACAGTTCTAGATAATTCAAAGTTTCGACTAATTAAGCTTACAAAATTTAATAATCGATCTATATTTCGCAAGATGCTTCCAGTTGTAGTTGAGTGTTACTGTTTGTCAGGTTGATGAGAGCGTGCAACGGGGTTTTGTTTTTGTGTAATCAAAAATCGGAAAGAAGTATCGATTTATTTTTTCATGCTAAATATCCTCAGTGATATACAGGCAAAAGCCTAGTTTACTGGGGATACGACAAATGAAAGGCAATAAACCCAGATTCATTAAAATTGTATGTCCAAATCAAATTACCTGTTGTTTTTTCGCATCACCTGTTGTTTGTGTATATTTCTTGTCATGTGTAATAATAAATAAAATAAAAAAATACATAATGGAAAAGTTCCACGAAGAAAGGAGAAACGCAACATTCATTGGACGCGGTAAAGATGTGGCTTTTAATAAATCAAACATGTCTCGCAAAGGACAACATATACAAGGTCTATAGATTCATCATCCAGACCACACATGCAGCCAGGATTCTCCACAATACCCATTCTGTAAATGTGAATAACCACCACACAGTTCTATTGAATAGTTAAAATAATAATGAAAAATATGTTTAACCTTTCGTTACCTGAAACAGCTTGAAACAGTACGAAATTTTGTATATTTAAAATGAAAATAGAATACAGAATTTATCCGTATGCAACTCTGATATTCGAGTTCAGCGGTCCACAATAAAGGCAAACTTTTAAATAAAACTGAAAGATGTTCAAAATTTACCCGTATGCAACTCTGATATTCGAGTTCAGCGGTCCACAATAAAGGCAAACTTTTAAATAAAACTGAAAGATGTTCAAAATTTACCCGTATGCAACTCTGATATTCGAGTTCAGCGGTCCACAATAAAGGCAAACTTTTAAATAAAACTGAAAGATGTTCAAAATTTACCCGTGTGCAACTCTGATATTCGAGTTCAGCGGTCCACAATAAAGGCAAACTTTTAAATAAAACTGAAAGATGTTCAAAATTTACCCGTATGCAACTCTGATATTCGAGTTCAGCGGTCCACAATAAAGGCAAACTTTTAAATAAAGATGTGCAAAATTAACATTTTTAAAGTCATGTGTCATTTTTGGTGTATTTTCAATGAATTGTTATTACATACTCGTAGATACATGTTATCACGCCTCCTAGTAGAGTAGGCAGAAAAAACAGAGCACTATACTTACCTATCTCATCAAATATATTTCGCCTCTTCCAAACTACGTGTCATACAGCTCGTAAGATTTTTCTTATTTCTTACAATTATTTTTTTCAAAATATCATTCACTTGATCCACCCATACTTTCCTTGGTCTTCCTCTTGCACCCTTTCCACTCACATTTGCACTGTATATTTATTTTGTTAGTTTTAAGTCAATAATTCGTTCCACGTGTCCAAACCATCTGAGAGTGTTTATCTTCATCTTAAAACATCAGCCTGAAGTTTACATTCATCCCCAATCACTTTATTCCGTGTTTTGTCATACATTGTCACATATATTTTTTTAAGTGCACGTATTTCTGCAATATTTATTCGGCTCCTTTCAGATTTCTCCCCAAGTCTACATTTCACCCTTTACATGAGAGTTGATACTTAAAACACTGTTTCGGACATCATTTTAGAAAATTTCGATACTGTCCAGGTCGAATATAAATGTTTAAGGGTCAGAGTCGAGACGAGGGTGGGGCAACCGGGGCACTGGCCCCAGGCGCCTTTTACGAATCGATTGACAAAAAACGAAAATTTCAAAAATAATTGAAGACAAAAAAATATTTACAATGAGCAATTACGCTATCAATTTTCGTGATTTTTGAAAAAAGTTTTAGTTAAAAGAATAATAATCTATACTTTTTTAGATGTAGTCTTGACCAACAGAGATTGTGAAATATGGGTATTATCTATGTTGAACATTTAATTTCGATAAAGTAATTGAGGATTTCGACCTAAACCTTGAAAAATAAAATTTTAAATGTTTCGACGTTTAAATTTTCATCCATTGATTTATAATTAAGGTTGCTCTACGCCCCCAATTCTCACTGCAAGTCTGAGAGAAATGATTTTTTAGATCGTTAATATAAAAATAAGTTGAAAATATTATAGTAATTTTACACCGTTCTCGAAAGTGTTGAGAAAAAAATCGCATCCTGTTGTGGAGTCGCGTTTACAAATAAATGCCTCAGGCGCCAAATTATCTCTATACGGCTCTGTTAAGGGCCCCATTGACTTTGTTTCCTATCGCTTCACACTGTTCGATATCTTTCGTAACTCCTATATAACCCAAGAAAATACTTCCCAAACAGGATAATTTCTCAACTTGCTCAATAATTATTTCAGGAATAGTAACACTGAAAATAAAGTTTGATAACAGCGTTCCTGAACTAGGTTGTGAAAGAAAACCTTCAAAGGCTTTTTGAGAGTTAAGTTTATCTTAATGGTTTTTTAACATTTAGAAAATTTGTATTGGAAAAAAACCGAGTGAGCTTTTGAATTTAATACTTTTAGAGGTCGACTAGTTTCTCAGTAACTTATACGAGTACACACATAACATACTATATGTCAATTTGGCATAAAATAATTCCAGAAAGAAAGCTTATTCAAGAAAGCAAAAAGCAAAGGATTTGTCACCTTAATAATTTAAAATATATGTATATACTATTTTTTTATAGAAAATATTAATTGTAAAAAGTACAGTGTAAATGTATCAGCTAAGTGTTTAAGCATTTTTGGAGTAAATACATTTTTTTACTGAGCTCTGCCTTTATTTAGCGACTTTTAAAAAATATGTATTTATTTTTATTTGTTTATTAATTTTACTCATGACAAGAAATATAAATAATTTGTGAAAAAACAACAGGTAATTTAATTTGGACACACAATTTTAATGGATCTGGGTTTGTCGCCTTTCATTTGCCGTGTCCCCAGCTTTTTTTGCCTGTATCTCACTGAGGACATATAACATGAAAAAATAAATCGATATTTTTTCCAATTTTTTAATTTATGAAACCCCGTTTTACATTCTCATCAACCTGACAAACAGTGACACTCAATTACACATGTATACATCACGCGAAATCAAACTCCTCACACTTCATTACTCCAGACATACCAAAAACATTTGCCCACGATGTACCGTACATAATCATAAAAGTAAAAAAAAACAAAAAATATTAGTATAAAACAATAAAAAAACAGCACACTCAAGAGCTCACATAAACCTTTCTCACAAGTCATTCCTCTTGCGAGCTGATTCCACTTTCGTTACATACAGTAAAACCTGGTGGGATTATTAACTGTAATTTAGAAATATCTTCCAGCCAACGAGAAAAATGATAAATCAGACCGGAATTTTTTTTATTTAAACAATCTAATTCCATAGAAAATAGAACCCAAGGCGAAACCCTAGAATACTAGGCGGAAAAATGCTTTTGTCATTTCAGACGAGTAGCACAGACAGACTTCTCTAATTGAAAATGCGTCTTGTATTGAATGTATCTATATTTCTTGGTTATCATGTATTTTCAAATATTTTATGCAATCTTTTATAAAAAACCATTAATCTAGATTAAGTTATGTCGTCGACATTGCCGGGCCTCGTAGTCGAGGATCCCCTCGCCATTCCAATTCAATTCAGTTGGAAATCGAAACTGTGTCGTGGAGTTTTTATTTATTTCTCATTTTCTATTCTTTAAGTGAGTGAGTCGTTGTACGAGAACATAAGCACTCACTGGATGTGTATCCAGTGAGTGCTTGTACTGGATCCGATGGCATATCTGAAGTGAGACGTGCCGAGCACACCGGCATGTTTTTACTTATTTTTAAAGAATAGATATCAAAGAAGTCATAGATATCCTTATACCCCGAACACCAGGTGAAAAATTACCTGTGTCATTCGAGGGGAGAAGCGTAAGTCTAGCGCGTTACCTTGCAGCAATGCCCCTCTGCTTGGAAATAGTCGTTGTTTTGAGACTTCGTAACTCAAACTGAATATAATGCTATAAAACAATAAGGCGATTTTAATACAGGCAAGAAAAGGAAATCGATAAAACGTCTTTTAATTAACATCTGCTAAACATCCGGAAATTCTTTTAATCCCCGCAGCGCTGTCGGTGGAGCCAAACAAAAGGAGAGGTTCTTCGCTTTGTACAAATAAATTGGATCTAGGCACAAATATGGCAAGTCGACCGCGAATATCTGCCGTATTGTTGAAAAAGCACTAAGTCAGCACTGCTCCCTACTCCCAACTCCAAGCAGGGATGCCAACCACCCTGAATCCACTGGGACATATCAGGAATCGAATAAGAATTATTCCAGATTTTCAGGTAAATAAATAAACTACAGGCTTACAAAGATATACAACTAAACAACTATATACCAAATATTTTCTTTTGTATACATTGAAGTTATAATGTTGTAATTTATTGAGTCAACTACTGTTTGTTCTACTTTATATAACGGTATAACCCTACCGGTTTCAAGGTTTATATAGTAAATACATTATATATAGGAAAGCCACGAAGATCTTTTGAAAAGAGACTTCGTGAAAACAAATCCACCTAAACGAATCCTTTAAATTTATCCTGAAATGACTAATCATTATAACCGTGAAAATAATATGTTTTATACAATATACGAGTAGATGAGGCCAAATTATTGCATATCAGTAGTAACGAAAATAAATTGGATAGATTAAGAGGCCCTATAAATATCTAAGTCAGTGAATTGGGATGAACATCTGGCAAATAAATACATTCCTAAGATCTCATCGCTGATTGCCGAAGTTGCATCCTGTCTCCCTTCACCCATAATCCCCAATTCCAGCCCCAGTCGGTACCAGTTCGAACATAATACGGTTATGTTTGTGCTGCCCTGATAATGAGGTTAAAACCTTGAAACCAGTAGGATTATACCGTTAAATAAAGTGGAATAAACAGTGTTTAACTCAATAGATTACAATGTCTTTAAACCTCGACAGTGTTAATGTCTTAACTATAAATAAGAAGTCCACAGTATTAAGGTCTTAACTATAAATAACAAGTTATACTAGTAATATAATCTAAGGGATAACGAAGGGGTTGACGAGGTTGTTTACCCAAGTGATCTTATTTCGAGCAACGGATGATGTGAAGAGGAGATCTGCAGACGCACTGGAATGGCAAAGGCAGCTATGATAAGTCTGAAAAATATATGGTCTAACCAGTCTATACTGAGAACAACCAAAATTCGTCTGGTTAAGTCTCTGGTATTCTCCACAGCACTGAATGGATTAGAAACATTGACGATGAGAAGAAAGGAAAGAAACATGATAGATGTTTCGAGATGTGTTGTTGGAAGCGGATGCTCCATGTATACCATGTACCGTAAAACGCATCAACGTCGCTATCTTCCAAGAATTGAAGATTAACGAACGACGTTCAACAACATGCAGAAAAATGATCATAATATATTTTTAACAAGTTGCTAACATAGAAATAATTATGAAAGTCTGGAGAAGCTGGTGATCACAGGGACTGTTGAGGGGTAGCGAGCAAGATGAAGGTATCCTATGAGATGGACGGATAAAATAAAGGAAAGAACAGGATCCTCTTTACACGCTGCATTCAACATGGCCCAGGACCGGAAGGGGTTGGAGACAGGTGGTGCGCCGAGTTCGAGAAATAGTAGCGGACCACGACGCTCAATATTGAGCACACGATGAAGAAAAATATAACATTGAAACAAACATTTATATATTAACTAATTAATAAACATTTACATATTAACTAATTAATAAACATTTATATATTAACTAATTAATAAACATTTATATATTAACTAATTAATAAACATTTATATATTAACTAATTAATAAACATTTACATATTAACTAATTAATAAACATTTATATATTAACTAATTAATAAACGGTACAGTGTATCTTATAACAATAAAAACAATAAAAAAACAGTAGTGAGTACTTCTTCCATGACAAAGAAATAAATGTAATTTAATTAAAAAAAAACAAAATAATTTAAAAATTACAAATTAAATATATTTTAACTCTTTCCCCGCGGGGAGCACAAACGCCTGTGATCTGACGACAATCCAAGTTTCAAATCACAAATACTTAAAAAAAATGACACAAAACCGGAATAAAAATTGAACTAAAATTTAAAATAATCTTTATTCTAGCGACATCTCTGAAAACCTTGTCAAATAATATATTAGTTTATGAGATATTGTTGAATAAACAGAGCGCCGAAATTTTTGGTTTCTCAATATTTCCAGCATTAACGACCTGTCGCGCGGATCGAGTCCTGCGATGAGTCTCTCTTACGTAAATAAACATTACTAAGTCTCTCTTACGTAAATAAACATTACTAGTGCTATATGCATTTGATTGGGTGAGTGTCATGAAGCATTGATTTGATCGTAGCATTCCTTTGTTTATTTTACGTAATGTTAAATTTATCTCCTTTATTTAATGAGTCTCCTTAAGAGTAATGACTATTATTTATTATCAGAAAATTACTTAAGTGTCATGTTTACTTGGTGTTGTAATCAAATATCAGTGGTTCTAAACAAAATATGTGTTTAAACTTAGAAATTAAAAAACGCTGAAATTTTGCCGCGCACAGGATTCGTGGAATTTGATTTTTAACGCGGTGAACAGGTTAAGAAACAAGCGCAGCAAAAAAAACGTAATTCATTAGAATGTAAATAAGTACACACTCGCACAACAATGCAACAAATCAACTATATGAATCACCTATACAATACGGGGCTGACCAAATGCGGACATCACGCACTGTACCAAACCGAGCGTCACTCTTGACATCAATGTAAAAGGGGAATACAAATGCGTACAACCAAAAATCAACATGTGCCACCAAAAGTCCAAATCGTCTCAAAAACACTCAATATTTCAAGATGCTAATAATATATATATATATATTGTAACTTTTAAATGAAATTGAATGGAAAGAAATTAAAAAATTCAGACACAAAATACCAATAATTGAACATAAATCTTGTTGACGTTATATCGCCTGTTGAAAATCATAGTGTCGAAACTCCAAAAAAATCAATTTTCAAGTTAAGACTACCAAATGGCACTAAAATGACTCCTTTTTTACGTGAATAAGTGGCGAAAGTATATTTCAACTCCTTGAAGCGGAAGTAGGCCCTGAGCGTGTCTTCTACCACGACATCTTCTATCACTTATGTTTGCATAATGAATTTGTATACTCAGTATTTTATTATTCATCCTTTCAATATGTCAAAACCACCTCAACGTGGTATTTTTCGTTCTACTTAAAACGTCAGTTATTATGTTATTAGCCTATGTTTAACTTTAATATTTGAAAAATTTAGTATTTTGTTCATTAGTGCATCACTCATCTCTAACTTATAAGTCTCGATTTAGTTCAAACAGATAGTTTACAACCCTGTTTCTTCATTGTACCTCAGCTCTTTCCTTTCTCTTCCTCATCTTTTCCCTTTCCCCACATCCCCCAGTCGTTTCTTGTTTTTCTTACTAGAATGATTAATCACATCGGGACTAAAGAAGGAAGAACAGAGACCGCAACGGACTGGAATCCAGACCCCGATATAACGAATGGGAAGCGGGGATAGAGGGTTTCCCTTTTGTACCCGTACGGACCTGACTTATGGTATTTTTTAATTATTATTATAGAAGTATTTGAGATTTATTTAATGGTGCTCCTTCCGAATATCGTTTGTGGACAAATGCTAGTCCTGTATAAAAATTCATATCCATATAATAGTTCCAGTGTGTAAAGGTGAAACTAGAATACACTGCAGTATTCTAGTTTCACCATTGATATATGAAAATGATAAGTGGACGTGGAAAAATACTAAAAGGAATCGAATAAATGCTGTTGAAATAAAGCTATTTTAATTAATATACGGGATGAACATGCAAGAAAGATTACGTGATTAGGGATGAACGTGAACTTAATGCTGATGTGATGAGTAAGATGAAGAAGAGGACTCTGAGATAATTTGGCCATGTAGAACGAATGAAAAGAAAAAAACTTACAAAACAAATATTTTTTTTTTTTTTTTTTTTTTTTTTTTTTCTTTTTTTTTTTTTTTTTTTTTATCCACTTTGCACGGATTTCTCCTGTTACACAAAGAGGGTTTGCTTCTAGCGTTAGCTTATTCGTTAGGAATAATATCAGCCAGGATTCTTCTCATACTGCTAGACGGTACCGAGAATATATCAACCGTATCATTCAGTTGGTTCAATATCTCTATACCACGCGTGACTGAGTGTTTAGCCATGATATTCGTCCTGTAAGTTGGTATGTAGAACAGAGGGTGATTCCTTGCACGGATATATTTATTGGGTACATATAAGCTTAGTGCTTCTAGAATCGCGGGACAGTTAAAGGAACCTTGGAAAACCTTTATTAGGAATATCGCAATGGATTCTTGCCTTCTTGTTTCAAGGCTTCTATAGTTACACACCGTGAGAAGTTCGGCATGGTGAGCATATTTTGGGTAATCGCCCTTTGTTCTGTACCATAGATATCTGAGGAATTTTTTTTGTATTTGTTCTATATTGTTTTTGTATTTGAGCTGGTGAGGAGCCCAAACCGTAGATGCATATTCTAATTTGGTTCTAATTAGATAATTATATAAATTTCGGAGGATATCGGTGCTGTTAAATTCTCTTGATATTCTCATTACAAAACCGAGTAGTTTGTAACAGTCCGATATCAAACGTGAGACATGGTTAACGAACGTGAGTCCGACATCGAAGGTTACGCCCAAATCCTTGAATTCAGAAACTCTGTTTAGTGCCACTCCCTGTATAGTATACTGATGGTGGATTGGTGAAAACGATCGACTATAAGATACACAGACACATTTATTAATGTTGAACAGAAGATGATTTTGCTCACTCCAGGAGACTAGGGAGTCTAGGTCCTTTTGTAACTGTGCACAGTCCTGAGGTGAATTGATCTTTTTGAATATTTTCAAGTCGTCAGCGAACAATAAACATGTCGAGTGACTTATGGAATTTTGAATGTCGTCTATTAATATGAGGAATAGTAGGGGACCTAAATTGGATCCTTGTGGTATACCAGATCTTGCGATAAATTCCACAGAAGACTTGTTACGGATTGTTACGTATTGAGATCTTTCTTTTAGGTAAGATGCAAATAATCCAATTAGATTATCGCTGAAGCCAAGTTTGTGCATTTTCTTAAGTAATATATCGTGATCAATTTTGTCGAAAGCTTTCTGAAAGTCTGTATATATTACGTCCGTTTGTGAAAGTTCATCTAAGTTTGACGCAATCTGTTGTGTGAGAGAGAGAAGATTAGTAACAGTCGATCGTTTTGGCAAAAAGCCATGCTGGTTTCCAATAAGTCTTGTTGATACTTGGTGGGTCAATTGGTTGCACAGTACAGTTTCGAAAATTTTTGGAAGCAAAGAGAGAACAGCTACAGGTCTGTAATTATGAGAGTCTAACGGGTCTCCCGATTTGAAGATAGGGCAGACCCTGGTTGTCTTCCAGCTTACGGGAAATGTATTGGTATTTATGCTCAAGTTAAATATGTAGCAGATGGGATCACACACGTATTTCGCACAGACTTTGAAAATGTCGGCTGATAACCCATCTGGTCCGATTGCTTTGTCGGTTTGCAAGGAGTTTATGCTTTTCAGCACGTCTTCCTTAGAAATGGAATGGAGCGATATGCTTCTGCTGTCTGACGAACTGTTTAAAATATTTTTTGTGTCATATTTGGCCGCTGAATCTACGTAAACTGATTGAAAATATTGTGCAAAGTTTTCTGCAATCTTTTGGGAGTCTTCGGTTATACTGTCTCCCAGTTTCATAGACTTGAAGCTAGTTTTATTCGTTTTTCTATTTTTTACATGATTCCAAAGATTCGAAGGGTTTCCTCGGATGTCGGTCTCTATCTTGGCTAAATACTCATGGCGCGATTGTTTTATTTGAGTTTTTAATTTGGCTCTCAGCCTCGAGTATTCTAAGTAATCAGCCTGGTTTCTGCTTTGAAGATAATTGTTGTGAAGTTTGTTTTTATTTTTGAGATCTCGGATTATATCGACATTGAACCAAACTGGATAGTTGGGCAAATTTGGTAGATTATGTTTCTGTGGGACGCAGATATCTAGCGTTCCGTAAATGACACTATGGAAGTACTCTACGGCTTCGTCAATATTATCTATGCTATACAGGGTGTTCCAGTCGAAGTGTAGTAAAATATTCTTTAAGAGTAAAAAATTTGCCTTTTGGTAGTTATATGTAGGGCGGGAGTTGCGTGGGGAGGGGGGAGGAGCCCTGGGTGGCGAAGGGCGATACTTGCGACCCCTCCCACGGCCCACGCATCTCACCTGGATCTCCACGGAGAGTGTCGGATGATGTCTATCTTCCTTTACAAAGCATTCCAACGATCTGTCCACCTTGCAGTTGGTATTGCTTAAGACTAGGTCCAGCATATTGCCGTATTCGTTATTTATGTGATTGTATTGGACAAGATCGTTGGACTGAAGAAAACAGTCATAATCCAACAATACTTCCGTAGATTCATTATTCAAATTAAAATCTCCTATAATTAAAACATTTTTGCTGTGTAACTTAAGATTGTCCGAATTCAGAGAGTCATAAAATTTCTGTCGGGTTTCGTCGGCACCCGTGCACTCGAAGTAAACTACACAAATATATATTGTTGTATTGTTTATCCTGCACCTCACCCAGATGTCTTGGTCCTTTGAAATTTCTAGCTCAAATATGCGTTCACAGGGAATCCTTTGGTTTACAGCCAATAGTACCCCCCGCCCGCGCTCGCCCGCGTCACTCCGGAACACGTGGTA
The DNA here is from genome assembly GCA_949825065.1 of Odontocerum albicorne. NCBI lineage: Eukaryota > Metazoa > Arthropoda > Insecta > Trichoptera > Odontoceridae > Odontocerum > Odontocerum albicorne. Next base: position 12,563,832 of record OX463865.1, read on the forward strand.
TTCGTTTGTTTCGAACAGCTCTCCATTTTGAACAGACGGACACAACCAGGATTCCGTGAGCGCTATTATGTCCGCATTTTGTAATAGCGTATTGTCCCGGAATTCTTGAAGTTTGGTTTTGAGACCTCTTACATTTTGATACAAAATTCTAATTTTTCCTGTTTTGCTCATTTCCTAGACTTGGCTTTTTAGCTTTTAAAAATATAAATTTGGAGACAGCTATCCCAACTGGCCAACTAGCAGGGTCGTTGAATTTTTCAGCTAGCTGCTCGGGTACTCCAATTTTAAATGATGCGTATTGTTTTTTCGTAGGGAGTTTTTCAATTTGAAAGTCTTCTTTCTCGATAGACCTCACATATGTCAAAATATCGTCCGTGGTTGTCTCTGGGACAAATCTCCAAACGTGTAGGAAGACTGTCCTTTTTACAGCCTTCAGATCAGTGTTTGTTTTTGAACCGGTAGTTACTACTGACCTTTTGGTCTTACGTTTGACAAGTTTCCAGTCACTCGAGCCTTTTGGTGCTGAATCGTCAAAATCTTGGTGAGAAGAGGTTGTTGGGTTTTGCCTTGTAGCCTCTGAGTAGGTTTTTGGACTTTCTTTGTTTTTTGCAGCTTCAGTTGGAGTTGCTTCTGGCGTTTTCGTGGGTTTGGTCCTTTTTCCAACGTTATGTATTTTTGGGGTCGCGGCTTTGGATTCGGGTATGTGGTTTGGTTTATAACTCACCCTTGGCTCGGTAAATATACAGTGAAAATGTGAGTAAAAAAGGTGTGAGAGGAAGACTAAGGAAAGTATTGTTAGATCAAGTGAGTAATATTCTGAAAAAAAAAAAGGAAACGTTGAAAGTTTGACAAATCTTAGAAATTTTATGAAAAAGGCAATAGATTTAGAAGAATTAAGGATATGTGTCGAGATAGGTAGGTAAGTATGGCGCTCTGTCTTCATTTCCTGAAAGATGTAGTAGAGGAAAACTTCGTTAAATAAAGTGAACGATATACTGAAACGAGAAAATTTGAAAAGTAAGACAAATTGTATGAGAAAGTGTATGGATGTAAAAGAGACGACAGACGTGTGACGATATAGCAAAGATTGGCGCTCACTCCCCTCTGACTACCAAGACAGGGAAATGGCGTGATCGTAAGTATGTATATCATTGACAACCCCTGTGGTCTAGTTTGTAAGATGCTTGATTTCCCTCGGAGGTTTCAAGTTCAATTCCCGATGCCACCTTTTCTCTTTCTGTTTTGATTATGAATTAAAAATTTTATGTTTTTTCAATGTTGATATTGATTTTCATTTTTGTTGCGTAATGTTTTGAAAATTGATAATTTTTTTACTTATGTTAAAATTGGATTTTTTAAACACCATGGTTGTTAAAAATTTATTTGTAATTAAGTGAAGTATTTATTATATTTAAGAGTAAACTTATAATAAAATTCCACATGGTAAATATTTATAATTGTGAAAATTTTCTTTCTAAATTGCGTTTAGTTGAGCTCGTTTGCCGAGCTTTTCATCAGGCAAATTAAACATTAATTCTAATATGGGTTTATTTTTGTTATTTGTTATTTTTTTATGATCATGTGCCCCTCTTTCCTCTCCCAAAGGGCTCCTCTTCATCTCACTCATTACATCAGCCTTAAGTTCACATGCATCCCTTACCTATTCATTACATATTATAATTAGAGGGTATGCACTTATTTAATAAAAATAATGCAATCAATTGGGCTTGCAAGAGGAATGACTTGTGGCAAAGGTTTGTGTGAGCTCTTGAGTGTAGTATTTTTTGTTATTTTTTTTTATGATCATGTGCGGTATATTGTGGGGTAAACGTTTTGGTATGTCTGGAGTGGTGAAGTGTAAGGGGTTTGATTCGCGTGATGTATCATAATATAAATAGGTCAAAACCCGTACGACGGTTGTCGCCAAAGAAAGAATACGAGAATTGAATTTTGAATACAAGAGAGCGAGAGAGGAATACTTCGATTCTCTCCGAAAGTAATTTGAATCTCGGTGGGTCCGTGATAAATGAACAGATCGAAACTATACTGAACGAAGTTTAAATACCTAGCTAACAATTTTTGAACCGGTATAAAAGGGGACGATGCTAATTTATTTTGAATTGTAATTCATTAAATAATTAATTTATTTCCTATTATATTATATCTTATAATTACTTGTGTTTATTCATCTTATGCTCTTTTTTTTAACGCAGAAAATTATATGTGGCTTTTTCACGGCGTCGGAAACGCGAAAACATTAAAGTCAATATATCTGAAACAAGTCTTCAAGGAAAACTTTATCAACGATTCAAATTGAACAACAGTAATGTTTATATACAAAACATCGTGTATAAAGAGATTTTTGAGAATTAAATAATTCATCAATCAAGATGAACCTTGTTTTATTTTAAACTTTAAACAGTAATGAATTCAAAAAACTTTAAGCTGATCTTGCTCCATTCGGTATTTCATAAATGTAGAATTTGTTTTACTTCCGTGAATATTTCACGGGTTCCAACAAGTGCATATGTAATTGAGTGTCACTGTTTGTCAGGTTGATGAGAATGTGCAACGGGGTTTCATATAATCAAAAATCTGAAAGAAGTATCGATTTATTTTTCCACTATATGTCCTCAGTGAAATACAGGCAAAAGCCTAGTTAACTGGGGACACGACAAATGAAAGGAAACAAACCCTAATCCATTAAAATAGTGTGTCCAAATTAAATTATCTGTTGTTTTTTCGCAAATTATGTATATTTCTTGTCATGTATAAAATAAATATATAAAAAAAATGTAACCAACACATTCAACCCTGCAACAAATCATTGTATTGTAATCCAATTTTGTTATTAACATGTATCAATATGCTCCAACCAACCAGAAATATGTCAATGAGGCCTGAAGTGAAAATCAGACTGAAATCCTTTTTAAAAAAATCTGGATTCCAGCGGGAATCGAACGCGCCACCTCCGAGTTAGGAGACAGGCGTCTTACTAACTAGGCCGCGGAGGACGTCATATTATTGTGTGCGTTTAGCGAATGAATGAAGCTAGACTTACAAAACAAATAAATAAAACAAAGGATAAAAAAGGCGTGGTAAAGAAGGATGAAGAAAATTAAGGATGGATGAATGATATTTTGAAAGAAGGAAATGTAAAATGTATGAGTTTATGGATGTAAACGATGAAATATACGTGTCACAATATACAGTTCTGGCGCTCTGTACGTTCTGCCCTCTCCGACATACAAACTGTGTTATTTTTGGCAAATTTATTCCAAGAAATATGAATTTTATTTACCCATGACTATATCTCAATTTTATTTACCCATGACTATATCCTAATTTTTATAATGGGTACTCCATAAATGTAAGAAAAAATTTTAACACCTGTTTTTATATACACGTATGGTATACACATTGCTTCCAGAAAGAAAAAGCAAACTTGTTATTTATTACAAAAATGTTGTGTGATGTAATTATTTACAATATACATATTGCTTCCAGAAAGAAAAAGTGACTTTGTTATAATTATAGTACAAAAATGTGGTTTGATGTAACTGGCAATTATTTACTATAAACACATTGCTCCAGAAAAAAAAGTGATTTCTACCGTGGTTTTCTTTCTTTTGAAAGAAACTTGATAACTGCGCAATGTTTCATTTTTAACATTTTTGAATATAACAAAACGACACGACTTTTATCGGCTTTAGTTGGCATACTACTGAGGAGATATACTCGTATATCAAACTATTACTGAAACATCGTGAGATCACGCAATGGGCGTGGCGGGCGTGATATTGATGCGTACACGTTCTAACTTGTTCAGGCCGGAATCTTTTAGACCTTAGTACCATTACGAACAATTTTTTTTTAGGAGACAACGTTTACTTGTATTTATGAGTTTCACATGATAAGTTGACGTTTATTAAGTCTTATCGCCATAAATTTAATTAGAAAAAAAAACTCGTAATTTCCTTAGAAGTTCCAGTAGTACATCATCTGTGCAATATCAAGACGTCCTTATAAAACAGTTTGACGTTACATTAGGGTTCTCTTTATTAAAACATCCCAGTAAGAAGAGGACCAGATCATCTGGAACGAAAATAATTGGATGTTGTCCCCATCCTACAGGACATTTTTTCCTAATACTAACTGTGGACAGGATATAAACAGGGCCGACAAGTTGGTTTTAGTAATATGTACCGTGTTGTAAGGGGTTTGTATTCAAGGGGATGCTGTAAGTAGATTTATGGGTCAATTTTCTCATCGTTCTCTTGGCTTTATCCAATTTACATAATAAGGACAAACTGTACTTGTGCCAAGTAGTTCTATCGCGATCATGGAATATTTAGTCTTTCACAACAGAATTCCAGTTAAATTTAGAAGTCTTCTATGTTGAATATGTATGACTTTCGTGGTTCAGTTGGTAATATCTTCCAGCCCGAGGGTTGGAAGTTTGATTCCTAGTAAAACTTTAATTAAGTTGTTGTTATGGGGGACAAAAAAAGTACCCATCCAGCGCGATCTACACTAGAAGATCAAAATCTTCTTTATTTTTTTAATAAGCGCGACGTCATATAATAACAAAGAAGTAACTACCCAAAGGGACTCCTTCTCCGGTGGCGACACACTTGAGTGTGAAAAGAATAGTAGTGACGACGGACTTAAGGTCCGACATCACAGGAAAAGGTAAATGACTCGCAGCACAGAACTATTTTTTGCTTATAAAGTGGCTTAAAGCCTAGAGTTCAAACAGTCCAGCAAGTTGTTAATACTATCACAGAAAATTACAAATGCAACAAAACTATAATTTGACGCCATTAGACCGAAGTAGCCAATCGGTCCGAAGATGAACCGATGAAAGACTAAGTGGAGTTCCTCTGAAAATTACTGACTGAACTTACAACGCAGTACCACAGAATGTGCTCTACGGATTGATCCAGATGGCCGCCAAAGTTGCATTAGGGCGAAGGGGCAATATTGAAGCTAAAGAATTTGCCATTAAAGCTCCTATGGTCAGAGATAAATTGGGTAATCCAATATTTTGGGTGTACCCACAGGGAGTCTAAGCGCGCTCTGATGCAAGGAAAGAATGGAACTAATGGAACTAAATTTGACGATAATAATAATTAAAGGACAGTTTGGATAGCGTCTTTTAGAGAGCAGATTCTCTTGAATGCATAAATAGAGTCTCGCTGAGTCGCGCTTTCTGTGACAATGAGAAGATTCAGACTATGTACTACGTCATACATAGCTGTCCATTGTATGCGTTCTTTGGAGGAGTGCAGACGGTACATAACCTAACATCGGACGCTGTGGTCTGGTTGAAGAAGACATACTGGATGTGAGGGCAAACGCAGAAGTTTCCGTATTAATATAATTTCGTTGTTAAAAGGAAAACTATTCCAACCAACCAGAAAGAAATAATGGAATGCCTAATTAACTAACCATAATAATAATTTGCCTGTTTTTTGATATTGCAAAGCCGTGTATCGGTAGTAAACGAAGTTAATCGGGCACTAAAACATATATATATATTTGAAGCGGACAGTATCAAAATCTGCTAAAATCATAGTTCACGATTGTTTTATGAAGCTTACTTTGATATACGGATGTGGAAGATACTGAAAGAAATGCGTGCACTAAAAATAATATATGGCTTGACAATGATTTATAGAATTCGGAATGACTGTGAACGTAAGGCTAATGAAGGGTGTTGAGTTAGGTGAAGATGTGAACTTGGGAGAATATTTGAATACGTAGAACCAATGAATGAAGAAATACTAACAAAACAGTATAAATTTAAAGGTAGACCAAGGAAAGTAAAAGTGGATTAAGTAAATTATTATATTTTGAAAAAAAAAAAGAGATTAGACAAATTGTAGGAATTATATGAGAAGGTAATATTGATATACAAGAGTTCACGCCGTTTCTCAGATATTATAAGCAGATCGGACAAAACGCTAAACTTTCATATATCGACACACATCCTTCGGCACTTCTGTATCCATAAAACTTTTAGTATTGTATTATTCTTTCGTTGTATACATTACAACTAGCGAGCTTATTGCTATGTGGCAATATCTTATAACCAGCCACAAATATGTTACAGGCCTTAAGTGAAAACCAGATTGGAATACTTTATAAATAAATTTGGGTTCCAACGGGAATAGAGCCCACAACCTCCGGGCTAGGAGACAAGCGTCTCACCAACTAGGTCACAAAGGTCGTCATACAACTTCGACGATTTCTTTAACTATTTACGTTCGCTTCTTCAATTCATAATTAACTTAATTCAACCATATTCTTGTTCTTTTTATATCATGCCTTCCACTCATATCTGCACTTTATAAATATTTTGTTATATTTACGACTTTATTACTTCTTACATATTCATCCTTCTATTGCTTGATCCAACCACACTTTTCTTCGTTTTACTCTTCCCCGTCTTCAACTCACGTTTACACCGTATATTTGTTTGGTTAACATTTCATCATTCATTATTTCTATAGGGTGGCCACATAAAGATGAAGGGTTTGAAAAAGTCATAACTTGTTCATTTTCAATAATTTTTTTTTCTCAGAGCATCTCTTGAAAATTAAAATAAGCTTTATTAACCCAAGATACTCAGCAGCGCTTGCAGTACGCCATTTGATTTCAACACCTAGCCAGAGATGACAACAACTTTTTGAACAACTTGATAATGAGTGATGGATGAGGCCCATTTTCATTTAAACGGGTACATCAATAAACAAAACTGTAGATTTAAAGGTACTGAGAATTCCAGGAAATTACATCAGCATCAATTGCATCCCTTAAAATGCACTGATTGGTGCAGCGTTATGGCTGAAAGAGTTATCGGCCCCTATTGGTTTGAAAATGAGAAAGGTCAGCCCGAAAGAATCGACGGGGCTCTGTATAGGACAACGCTTGAAGATAATTAGGAGGTATGGTTCCAACAGGATGGAGGTACTGCGCACACTGCCAGGGTGACGATGGACCTCTTGCGAGATTTGGTTTCTATATTATTCAGCCTTTCAGGGACCACCCTGTATATGCCTAAACCATCTCATAGTTCTTTCTTATTTTACTAAAAAAATCAACCTTTTTTTCACATTCATGCTTAATCCTTTCTCAGATTCAAAAAATGTTTGCCTCAATTAAAAAGTCCCACGCTATCTCTTCTTTGTCTACCCCAACAAATCATGATGTATGTATGTAAGTTAGTAAATACATCATCACTTCTGGATCAGAGTGAAATGTTGGTTTTCTCATCCAGGCAAACACGTTTCTAAAGACAGTCCTGATTTGCCAGGATACAAGACATAAAAGGAATGGCGTAAGGATAGACAGCTCCAACGTCACACGTGTTTTTATCCCGTCCTACCTAGTGTCAGTTCATTCTTTGGGAGACAAAAACTATACACTTGGCATTGTGAGGGCATGAGCCGCAAAACTGTCTGGGTCTGTTTGCTCTAATTGGATTTGAAGACGAGTGGATGTTATTAAAAAAAAAAGTTTTATTAAATTGATAAAGGTCAAAGAAATGTAAAATAAAAAAATAATACTAGTTATTTCATTTCTCATAAGTTCTAGAGAATCCGAGGCCATTTTAGGGATCTTATTTGGAATTGCTTATATATGCATAGGTTATATCGTGCCATTTCCCTGCTGACGTAGACGTCGTCTTTGCTTGGCCTCGTAGTCTAAGATCCCCTCGCCAGTTCAACTTCAATCTTGAGCTGTTGTTCCACGTCGGTCATGTTATCTTCTGTGTAAAAACAGCCAGATCCTAGATGCGCATTCTATCTCGCAGATTTCACAGACATATGGATCCTACATTTAGTTAGAAAGTGAAGCTGTGCCGTGGAGTAAGTTTTAAGTGACTGAGCATACAGGCAAACAGTTTCAAGATGTTCCCCTCATCATCACGGGATCATGTCTTGTTTGCGCTCCCCTGACGACGAGGTGAAAACCTTGAAACCGGTAGAGTTATATTATTTTCCGATTTTAGTCATTTAATTTTCTTTTTAAATCGTTGTTTTACGAGGGTTGCTGCATAAGTGTTGAGACAGACAAGTAAAAACAAATATTTATCATCGAAAATGGCTTTATTTTTTTTCAAAATACTTTCCATGAAGATCAATATACTTTTGCATGCGTTTGAACCAATTTTCGAAGCACTTTTTCCCTTCCGAATTAGGTAACTTCAAAACATGCGTTTTGAACGCATCAACCGCTTCTTCAGGCGTCGAAAAACCCCGCAATTTATTTTTGATGTTCGAGAATAAAAAGAAGTTATTGGGTGCCAAATCAGGGCTATACGGTGGATGACCCATCAATTCGATGTTTTGAGTGCTCAAAAAGTCACTTGTTTAAGCCGATGTGTTAGAGCTCGCATTGTCGTGGTGGAGAACGATCCGTCTTCGGCGGTTGGTTTTCCACATTTCTCCGAACACTTCAGTCACTTTACTTGTCAGATTTGACATATCTACACTGGTGTTGCCATATCTCAACCTTTAAGTAGCAGCCCTAGTATTTGAGTTTGTAACAACTCATTTCCTCATGGTTCTCCTACATTGTCTACATTTCTTATAGTATTCTATTTACTTGGTCGGATATTTCTTAAGTTCAAAACTTCCTTCTCATCGCATTATTGTCTTGGTGATTTTTTCCATATTTCGATTTAACTAGATTTTGTTCTACTCTACCGGTTGTGGGGTCTAGCGCCCGTCTCCCATTTGCCTAAGGCTAACATCTACTTTGTTGGGTGGAAACTTCAGCATGAGTCAGGACCGACATTGGGGTTAGAATTTAATTATAATTTAATTGAAAACATTTTAAACCCAACTAATTTCGTGGCATATGTGACTCATCTTCAGGTATACGAACAGGGGCAGATCATTGATGTAAGATGACCATCGTCAAGGCAAACCAGAAGCAGAAACACTCACTCCAGAAACAGTTGCATTAGTGCAATAGCAAGTGTTACAAGATTAAAAATAACAGAATAGCAGACCGGTATGATGGGCTTCCCGAAACCGGAATGTTTTGAATTCTGCACGATCATTTTGACATGAATAAAGTGAGTGCAAGATGAATGCCAAAACTCTTGAGTGCTGTTCAAAAGCAACGACGTGTTGAACGTCACAATTAATTTTTAATACTCAGTAATGAGTGAAACGGCAGTGAACTGTTCAGCTCTCATGACCTCCCCAGAGAAGTAAGGCCTCAGGTAGATAAAGCTGCAGTTGTGGCGGGCTGCCTAAGAGATGTCATATGGAGGAATAAAGATATGAGAACGGATAGCAAGGTACGCATTTATAAGACCTGTATGCGACCTATCCTCACATATGGCATCGAAGCGAGGGCGGACACAAGATGTGGTCAGATGGGGACGACAGCGTCGACGATACTGGTACCAACATGTACAGAGAATGAATTCTACAAGAATTTCATACAAAGCTCTGCATGGGGTGCCGGATGGACGGCGTCCGCCAGGGAGACCCCCGAAATGATGGAGAGATAGCTGGAGCTCAGCATCACAGGAGGACAATCCTGCAGTAACAGACTCTTGAGAGTCTACAGAAAGTTTAAGAAGAAGAAGAAGAAGTAATGAGAAAGGAAAAGAAACAGCTAAATCAATTGTCACGAGATATGAAACCATGGTTTTGTACAAATATCCTCTGTCGAAAAAGGATTCAATGGAGTGGCACTATATAACTTAGTTACAACTAATTATTTAACTAACGGTGGTATAACTAAAAACATTATGACAAGAGATGATTATTAACTTTTTGTAGACTCTTTAAATTAAACGCCTACGTGCATTGCTAACACAGCATAAAAGGCCGTGACAGCCCTGGATTGAGGAATATCTTGAAAAATAATCAGATCTTGGAACTCAACGTTCCTTTCAAAACAACGTTTATCTGATAGCAACCGAGAGATGAAGCAATGAACAACTATATGTACTCGTAAGACCCAACCCACACAAAGTATTTTCATTTTTAGTTAAATGGAAAGCTCTAAGGGAACTATTTACTCTTTTTGTATAAATTAAATTTAAGATCTTAAGTTTATTTCTAGCAAATAAAAAAATTAAATAAGCATATTTTAAGCATTAAAAGGAAAAAAAATGTTTTTTTGAGTTGTTGCCGTGTTCATGAAAGCTGATGGTTGAACGTAACAAAGATGTAAAGGTAGGTTTGCCTCAAAGTGTTAAGCCTCGGCCATACAGGTCGGAGCCTCACTTGGTGCTTGGAGCTACGCTACTAGGTGACTATAATAGTCACGTAACGTGGCGCGAAACGTGCAGTGTGGCCATTGCGATAATATGGGGTGCGTTGGTACGCTAGGATATGTCACCTAGTTCGCAGTGTAGCTCTAAGCACTAAGCGAGGTTCTTACCTGTGTGGCCGATGCCTTAGAGATAAGGGTGACGTGTGACGAGTGACTAAGGGAACACCTCAAAACAACCCGTTTTGAGAAGTCTGATCAAAATTTTCAATGAAATATGAGCACTTCACTGATTCATTACACTCCACTTAAAACCAATGTATTACTATAACTTATTAGAAGATCTACAAAGTTTTCTTTGTAGTTTCACTTATCTTCATAAGTTTTCTTACCAAATTTGTTTCTCTTTACAAATGCAGATAAGGGGAAGTGTCTTATCTATTTATTGACCGCAGGCACCATTTTCCTATCCTTTCATATTCCTATCTTATTTTATGTTGTTTATAGTTAAGGCATTACCGTTGTGGATCCGAACATCTGTTGAACAGTTATATCCCAAAAATCTCTCCACTCTTGGCCGAATTCGTCCCATGCATCCCTCATCCCCCAACCGTTGAAGCGTGTATATCGGTACCAGTTCGAACAGTATTTAGTCTTGTTTGTGCTCCCCTGAAGATGAGATGAAATCCTTGAAACCGGTAGGGTTATACCGTCACAAAAAAGTGGAATAAACAGTGTTTAATAAAAATAAATTACAACATCTTATTTTAGATGTGTTTATTACAATGAGTTTGAATCCCGAGTTAGAGCTCTCTTTAGAAGTCTGTTCCCTAAACGGCACAATATAAATGGTCCTTTTATTATTATTATTATTATTACTTCCACTCACGTTGAGGTCTCGAGTGAGGATCAATAAATAGTTGTTTCTTGCAGTATGTATCATATTTGTTAATGTTTTCTTGAAATCACACTAAAGAACGCTGCAACACCATCAAAATGTCGGTCATCATTGAAGTCAACTCAACACAGTATTTTTTTAAAACATTTAAAACTACTTATGCATATTGACGAGTTTTAAAAACTTTATTCTTCTTATTTACCCTATTTGTTCCATCAGGGATACAGCGAAGCTAAGAAAACGCAACCATCTAGATCGGTTCATACCCCGACACTTCTCGACCTAGAACCCGTGTCTGAACATGCCCAGACACGATTTATAACTACTGCTATAGCTAATTTGTAAGAGCGTTATTCACCTGTATATTTACGTGCAATTTTCTTTAAATGCTGTCATACTGTGCATTGGTGACTTCATGCGATGTTTGTGTTCTGAATAATGTTGATTTTTTCAAGTTGTTATTTTATATTTTGTTTACTAAATGTTGACATAATTTGTAAACGACACTTAAGTGTCGTATATCTAAAAAAAACTGGTATAAAATACTAGTCCAGTTTTGTGTCTAAAGCTTTCTTTGTAGACATATTTGAAAAGAAACAGATACATTACATTAGAGTGAAGTGTCGATTTCATATTAAATACAAATTTAATTGATACTTAACCTTTTGGTTCTGAACTTATAATAGAAATTGAGTGAAAAGTCAATTAACTTTGAAATACGAATTCGATTGATATGTAACCTTTTGGTTATCAACTTATAATACGAATTTATATAGTTTGGTAATAATTTTAATTAATTGGCTCTTTCAAGTTGGCAAAGGCGAGAATCTCTCAATTAAAGGCATCCATGATGAATAGACTATTCAGAATCTGACTGAATGATTGATATTAGAGATATCGTAAATTTCATCTTTGGTTAATTAATTAACAACTTGAATGAAGAAGAATTGTCAAATGTATTATTGCCTATAAGTCAGCTGACTCTTGTTATAAACTGAAAGATTACTGTAGTGATGCCAGACCAAGATATTGACCATATAACTACGTTGTCAAACTCGTTCGAGGAGTGGTGAGCTGTCCAGCATTACTACAAAGATTAGCGTTAAATGTTCCTAATAATTACACTAGACTGCGCCGGCAAGAACTGTTCTCAATAACATACGCAAGAACGGGTCTTCCAGCCGCTATGCCTGCTGGAAGGGTCTTAACTCTTCTGAACGGGACTGCTTCGGATATTGACATATTTCATATCACATTACCAAAAGCAAAAGTAAATTTTCTTCTTAGATTGAGCGCGTTAGAAGGCACTCATCAACATACCTAAATAACTTTGAATATATATGTGTAATATGTTTGTGTGTATATACTCGTTTGTATGCATATGCATTATTTTCTATTTTATATAATTTTTTAACTTATTTTTTTTTCCTCTATGTAATTTTTCTTCTTTTTTGATGTTTTGTATTTTCAAAGTAATTGGGCTAAGCCTGTTTTGAAAAAATAAATAAATAAATAAATAATTTTATATGACCTCAATGAAGCGTTTAATTGATTTGCTGAGTCAACAAACTCCATCAAGGATGCCACCACACGTTCTGCTATTGAAAAAGGTGTGATCATTATGCTACTGCGCAATCTCAATCCAAAAAAAATGAGTGTGCAATAAACCTCGATTGGTCTTGAGATATCTTCATAAAAATTTCATTACAGCAGATAATTTTTTCGAGTATAATTTCTGCGACATTGTTTTAATCTCACGAATGGATTTGGTTACAACTGATAAGACATTTTCATTGAAACGGGGATAATTTCCAGTCATTAACTTATTGAGTTTTTGAACACCAAACTTCATCAGGAATACCACCAAGTTCTGCTGCTATAAAACGGGTGATCATTATGCTGCTGTGCAATCTGAATCCAAAAGAGGAAAGTGAACTAAAGTTGTAACTAAATCAAGTCTCACGAATTGATTTAGTTACAACTGATGCAATATATTCATTGAAGCGTTGACAATTTCCCGTCATTCCTACATATGCCATCACCATTGAAGTGTTGACAATTTCCCATCATTCCTACATATGCCATCACCATTGAAGTGTTGACAATTTCCCGTCATTCCTACATATGGCATCACCATTGAAGTGTTGACAATTTCCCATTATTCCTACATATGCCATCACCATTGAAGTGTTGACAATTTCCCATCATTCCTACATATGCCATCACCATTGAAGTGTTGACAATTTCCTACATATGCTATCACCATAAAAAAGTCATAAACATTCAAACACATCTGCATTAACCTGCAGGCTGAAGAATTTTAAAATTCATGTGCTGATTTTTTTTATAATTGTATTTCACTATTATTTTGATTGTATTGTACTCGTATGTTATGCAACTGTACTTTTATTTCCACATAAATATCAAAATAAACGCTCGCTGTGGTGCTGTTCGGACTGGCCGCCTAGAGCCGGTCCCGTATTGTATTAATACATACCATATACACATAGAATCACATCATTTTCCTATCGGGGTGGGCAGAGAAGACAGAACACCATTTCTTTCTATCTCAACACACATCCTTAGCCTCTTCTACATCCATATACCTGCTCGTACCATTTCTACAATTACTCTGACGTTTTACATTAAAATATCATTCACTTTATCAAACCATACTTTCCTTGATTTTCCTCTAACACGTCTTCTACTCATATTTGCACTATATATCTGTTTTGTCAACACTTTCTTCATTCATCCGTTCCACATGCCCAAACAGTATCTGCAATATCTTCGTTTTACTCAACACATCAGTCTTTTGTCCACATACGGGTACATCCTTAATCACTTAATTCGATATTCTGTCATAAATACTTTGTATTCCTATCAATGCACGCATTTCCACAGCATTTATTCAGCTCCTCTGTTCTACCCAACAATCTATCCCTATGAAACCATGGTTTAATATAATAAGAACGAAAGGGAACGGAAGTGTCTGTCATGCATCGTTTGTGGACGGGTCACTGCGTGATAGCTAGTCACCTTTACATAACAGCTATTGTGGAGATTCTCGGCTGCGAGTGTGGTTTGAATGATGAAACTATAGACCATGTATTTTTCGGTTGTCCTTTGCGAGACAGGTTTTGATTTACTAAAAGTCGTGTATTTACCTCGTCCAATGAATGTTGTGTTTCTCCTTTCTTCGTGAAACATATCCACTTTTAGATCGATTGTTAAAATTTTAAGCATAATCAGTTGCAGCTTTAAATTATCTTGAATAGTATTATTTATAAAAACTTCTTTTACCATATTGACTCATATAAATAAATAATGAATTTCACATATTGGCACAAACCATCCTAGTTTGGGTGGATTGCCTATTTAAAAAAATTACTGTACATTGTTAAACTATTCTTAATTGTCTAAAGTGTTAACTTGCATATTTATTGTATTGTATTGGGTGTTAACATAAGTTGTGTCCGTTTTTTCGAATTTAAAAATGAGCACCAAAAGTAAAACAAAACGCAAATACCATCAACGAGCTGTCCTTTCATTCATAGCATCTTCACCGTACACTTGACAACTTTATTTCCTCGATTGAACGCGATCAGAAGGAGGTGTCGAAAATGCTCACTTTCGTCTACTTGACCTTCCATTTTGAAGGATTGTAATCAAATAAAATAATATATGTAACGTAAAAGCAAACACAATATCTTGTAGAACAGAAAATTTTCTTTCGAATGACGTATAACATTTACCATTTTGTTTTACTTTTGGACACAACTTATGTTAACACCTAATATTACACTTTCGTTGTATACAGTACAACCTGGCGTTCTTATTGCCATGCGGCAATCTCTTCCAACCAACCTGTTAAATAGGTCTAAAGTGAAAACCAGATGGATTTATTTGTTTATTATATTATTTTTAAATCTCGGTTCCTACTGGATTTAAGCCCGCAACCTCCGGGTTGGGAGACAGGCGCCTTACCAACCATGCCACGGAGGTCGTCTGTACATACTTATTTTTTATTGATTTATTTTTTGACCCTTTTATTGCAAATAAAATCTGGCGGGCTTTTTGTCAGGCGGCAATCTCTTCCAACCAACCAGACAAAAGTAAATGAAGCAAGTTACGTGGTCGCATAAATCATTCAAATTACTATCCATCCCCACGAAATCCATAAACACATACGTGAGCATATGCCCACGAACCCCACAAAGACGGAAAATCAACAAAAACATTGATTTTCATATGAAGTGGGATATAAGATGGTGGAGAAGAAAGGAAAAGAAAAATCGTGAATGAAATACGTTATTTTACTGACTAGAAATTAAGAGATTTTTCAGTCGCTTCTTAAAGCATGCCAAGGACGGAGCGAGTCTTATATTGGTTTGTAACTGATTCCAGAGTCTCGCTGCATGGACAGTAAAGGACGACGTAAAAAAAGAGGAGCGGTGAACCGTAAAAGCCAATAAACAATCTCTGTTTGAGCGTAGCGCTAATCCATGATTGGAAAGACGGTGAAAATTTTCGGCGAGATAAGAGGGGGTGGCGGGACAGTTCAGGACATTATACAATAGAGACAATGTGTAAATTTGGCGTCTATTCTAACATTCAACCAGTTCAATGCCTTCTGGTATGAATTTACATGAACATACTTACGTGTTATATGAATTATTTTCATATTTGGTTTTAATATGGTCGATTTAAATTGGTTTTTATTTTCTTTTTGGAATTTTTCTTTTTCGTAATTAATAAAACAAGCAGTCATATTTTTTTTAAATTTTATTCTAAGGTAAATTGTACCGTATATGAATAAATAAATGTATTAAATGCGGGTTGAGTTCGTATTGCGAATACACGTCCAATATAACAACTGTTCTAAGAAAAAGGAGAATTGCGGGCGGAAAATCGCTCGGGGTAAAAGTAGTTAGATTTTCCTTTAATTTTGTACAACTTTCCTTCTGCCAGTTTAACGAACACAGTTTGCGTGTTACAGCAAAAAAGAGGTATGTTTAAAAACGTGTTCTGGAAAAGTTTAGCATCCATTCGAACATTGTTTTTAATATAACTGAATGTTCCTTTTCACTCTTTTGTATTCTTGTGTAGTTTCTGTTTTAAATTATCCATCCACCCAAACTTAGATGATTTATGCCACCAAATTAAAGTCATTATGGAATTATACAAGTCAATATAATAAATCCATTTTTTTTTTTAAATTACAATTCTAGATAATTTAAAGGTTCAACTGATTAAGCTTAAAAAATTAACTATCGATCTATAAGTCGAAAAGTTCTTCGAAGAAGAAAAAAAAACGCAACATTCATTGGACGTGGGTAAAGATATGGCTTTTAGTATATTATTTATATTCCTCTTTCATATTGACGTTAAGAGTGACGCCCGATTTGGTGCAATGCAATCTGTTCGCATTTTGGTGAACGTTAGTTTTCTTGAACAAAATTTAAATTAAATCGAAATTGTAAACTGTCAAAAAGAGCCTTAACCACATAGTTTTATTAATAATTTATAAATAAACAAAAATTCATGATATAATTTCAGAACAACATTTTGTATGCCTGAAAGTGTTAGAGAAATGGGTGGCGTGTGGAGCTTTAGGAAGCATTTGAAGACAACACTTTTTTGGGAAGTTTTATCAAAATTTATGGTTAAATATGAACACTAAACACACCCACTATATTCCAGCTAAAGTTAAATGTGTAACTATCACGTATGGGAAGCTAAACAAAGATTTTTTTGTGGTTCGTCATGCCCTGGTAAGTTTCCCGCGGTTTTCTTACCCGCAGTTTTCTTAAATAGATGCGATGAAGTTCGTAATCTAATGGTCATAGCTAAAAAAAATAGTTTTTTTGGTATACTCTTAATCTTTCAATAAAAATGGGTTCGAATCCCGAGTTACGACTTATTTGAGGAGTATCTGTTCTCTAGATGGCGATATATAAATTGTATTCTTATTATTATTATTATATCATCACGCCATTTCCACGACAGGGTAGGCAGAGATGACAGGCTACTAGACTTTTTTTATTTTGACAAACATCTTGTATATCTCCTTCATTCATACGTTTTCTCACACAACTCATTTGATTTCTCTTACTATCTACGTTTCCTTAATTCAAATTATCATTTTCCATATTTTTTCCATCACTGATGTGAATACGCATAATGTTATGTGTTAACAAAATATCATACGGTGGAATTCCTCCAATTATGTCTCAATATGTAGATGCAGTATTGCAGATTGCAGATGCAGTAACGCCCATAAAAATGAGCCACCCCTTCGCCATTTTTTTAAAAGTCAGATTAATTTTCACAAAATTTACTTTAGCAATTTATGATTAATTAAACAACAATTTTACAACGTATTAATCGCTTGCCAATCGACAAAGCCTTCCGTTTTAATTTCCCACCTCATTTCCCAATTCTTAAATTGTCTAAGGGTTGAAATATTAAGACTTACATAAACCATCTTTGTTAATAATATACAATATCGATTGGCCTGTTAAACCTTCTCCAAGTTAAGATATTTCGTTTGTTATTTCTTAACTAAGTTCTTAAGTATAAGATCAGGCAAGGTTAAACTTTTACCTAGGCGGGTTATATTCTGTATGACAGAAGTTCATAATACAAACATATCATCACGCCCTGTCCCTTGCCAAGTAGGTAAAGAAAACATATATGAAAAAAAAATCATCCAAGTAAACAAATTTCGCCTCCTCCATATTCATACATCTCGCCATGCACTTCTTCTTTTTATTATTTATACTTCTCACTTTATCTTTTTTCGAAATTGTGTCCATTGATCCAGTCACGTTTTCCTTGGCCTACTTCTTCCACGGACACCTTGTTCTTCTGACTTGTATATTCACTTAATCAATCTTCCTCTCCACATGTTCAAACCATCTTAAAGCTCCTTTTTTTATCTTACTTAAAATATCCATTTAATTCACACATACACTTATGGTGCCTTCATTCCACATTCTTTCAAACCTTGACACTCCACACATTTTCATTAGTGCACGCATCTCCACAACATTAATCTTACTGTTATCCTTTATCTTTTAAGTTCAAGTTTTACTTCCGCACATCAAGGTGGTTACCAAGACACTTTTATGTATTGTCATTTACTGTTAAAAAAGTCGTCGCTACTGTTAACACTTGCCTTACTGTGCTAAACAATTCCGCCAGCCACTGTGCTGGATGCTCAACATCCAGTGAAAAATGTATGTTTTAAATTAAAATTATGCAAAACCTGCTAAGTTATTTTTTTAAATTAGTTATAAAATTATGTTATTATGTAAGTCCTGGTCACTCACTATCCACCATAGGGTGGCAAGTGTTAAAAAAGAAATATATCAAAGTTAGATGTAACAATTGCTAACAGTGTACCAGAGAAGTATGTACTTGCCATCCAGGACATGTACGATAACGTGACAACGCAAGTGAGGTGCACTTCGGGAACTTCACCAGAATTTCCTGTAAAGGTGGGGGTACATCAAGGATCGGTAGTCAGTCCGCTACTGTTCATCTTAGTCATGGACTATTTAACTAACCAGGAAATGAACAGTCTCCTAAGGATCCTACTATTTGCAGACGATATCGTATTAATAAGTGAAAAACACGAAAACCTGCAAAATAGTCTGGAAAGATGGAGAAGAATCTTGGAGGACAATGGATTGAGACTGAGCAGAAAGAAAACAGAGTATCTGTACCTACCATTCGAGAACACAAATGCTGTCACTCCCGTAATGCAAATGGATGGAGAAACATTACCAAATTGTGACTCCTTTAAGTATATTGGGTCACTCATCCATAGCGATGGAGGATGTGCAGCAGATGTAACACATAGAATTAGTGTGGGATGGATGAAGTTTAGATCAATGACAGGAGTTCTATGTGATCCGAAAATGCCAGTAAAGTTAAAAGGAAAAGTATACCAAACAATTGTCAGACCCGCACTCCTCTATGGCTCCGAATGCTGGACGATGTATACCTCTTATTCTAGGCAACTAGAAACTGCTGAAATGCGCATGCTAAGATGGTCAGCAGGTGTGTCCCTAAGAGACAAAATAAGAAGCTCACACATTCGTGGAAGCCTGGGTGTTACAGACATCAACAGCAAGATGGAGGAGAGGCGATTGAGATGGTATGGGCACGTTGGACGCAGAGCACCCGATCACATTGTGAACCAGGCAATCTCCATGGATCTTCCTCGAATAACAACCAGAGGAAGACCAAGGAATTCATGGGTGGTGCAAAGAGATAACCTGATGCAGAGGCACGGCCTGGGGGACGTAGTACGGGACAGAAGAGCATACAACCTGAGGACGAGGAGAGCTGACCCCAACAGTCTTCGCAGACAATGAGTTGGGATGGAGCCAGGGAGAGAGAGATGTAACAATTGCTATATTTATTATCAATTAATGATAACGCTGACTATTTTAATTACAAAAATCAATTTCAATTACTTAAAAAATAATTAGTAAGAAAAATTAGGCTGCTCTGTACCGCCCATATTTTTTTCCATGCCAGGCTGAAAACTTCGTGTTACCACCCTTAATATCCTTTCCAAATGGAAATCAGTTGATCTTGATCTTGTTGGATTTTAATGGATATTTAATATTGACAAATATTCACGCTGCATGACCGAGTGGTAACGCATTGGACTTTCGTGCAGAAGGTCGCCAGTTCGAACCTCGCGCAGTGCCACTACCCTCAAATGACACAGGTATTTTTCCGCCTAGTATTCGGGGGTTTAAGGATATTTATTTATTTAATAATTCATTGCAAATACAATCTGGTGGATTTATTGTCAGGCGACAATCTCTTCTAGCCAACCAGACAAAAATAAATTAAGCAAGTGACATGGTCGCAAAAAACATGTCCATATTTATGAAATTTATAAACATAAACATAACTTTAAAGTGAGATATCATCAAATGAAAAGAAAAAGATGGTGGAAAATAAAGAAAATCAGGGATGAAACACGTTACATAACTAACTAGAAATTTAAAGTTTTTTCAGCCGCTTCTTAAAGCATGCCAAGGACATATGATATATAGCTTTGTTGCAACAACTCACTCACTTAAAAAAAAATCTCCACGGCACAGCTTTGCTTTCCAACTTTCTTGACGTTGGAATGGTGTGGGGATCTTCTACTTTCATGACGTTGGAATTGTGTGGGGATCTTCTACTTTCATGACGTTGGAATGGTGTGGGGATCTTCTAGTTTCATGACGTTGGAATGGTGTAGGGATCTTCTACTTTCATGACGTTGGAATGGTGTGGGGATCTTGTACTTTCATGACGTTGGAATGGTGGGTATCTTCTACTACGAGGCCCAGCAACGACGAATATATTTTTATGTATTTAAATTACTACAATATTTCTATAATGCAACTATCACGTAGAACTTCGTAGCATTGTAAATCAAAAAATTCTAGTTAAATATTAACCTGAGCAGAATCAACATTTGAAGACAAGGGGTTACGAATGATTTATAATACGCTTTCAATGCCTCTAAAGTATTCAAATCTGCGTTTTAAAATTTACTTAATTCTAGAGACTTTTCTAGAAAGATATATGAAATATAAAATATGTATAAATTTTATGGCAAAAGAATAAGTTTGAAGGAGCATATGCTAAAGTAGAAAATTAGGTCAGTGTTATTGCATGGAGTGGAATCATGGACCCTCAAAGTAGGTAGTATGAACCGACTGGAAGCATTCGAAATGTGGATGCACCGGAGAATGCTACGGATACCCTGAACGGATGTGGTCAGCAACACAAGGGTTCTTCAAAGAGCCAAAGTTGATAGAGTTGCTGACTCAATTTATGTATTATACAATTATTTTGTAAAATTTAAAATATGTCAATAAAAGTGGATCAAAGTCAAAGTACCATTGTTAAAAAAATACTATCTAAGCGGCTCTATATAAATTATCATTTTATTATAATTATTGATAATCATAGAGTCGAATAGATAGTGTTTTTTTTTATCCAAACTAAACGACTGGAAGCATTCGAAATGTGGATACACCGGAGAACGCTACGTATACCCTGGACGGATATGGTCAGCAACACAAGGGTCCTTCAAATAGACAAAGTAGATCGAGAATCCGTTGACTAATATTAAAATCTAAAAGTGAAGAAGAAATTTAGCCCAAAACATTAGTAGGTTACGCTAATTATGTTATAAGGCTTAAATTTGGACTACTTTAAGGCTTTTCTTTTTTTTCGTTCTTGCTGACAGTTAACCTCAGGTGGTATATGTGGGTTTACTGTTTATTTTGTTTTCTGCCACAGGTTTTTTATTTTTATTTATTTTTTAATCTAGATATGCGGGGGTGTGGGATGGAAGCCCCCCGATGCCCTTGCGGTCAATTCGCCCTACATTGGTGGGGTGTATCTCGGCCGGGGGAATGTTTGTGGGATGAGCCTGGACCTTTTAATGTCTTCTCTCTTGAATGTATTTTTTTTGTCATCTATTTATTTTCTGTTTTTTTTTATCTTCTTGTTCTACGTGTTCAAGGGTGTGGGTTGAAAAACATCTGGTTTCCCTATGGTTGGGCTCGCCCTATATTGGTGGGGTGTATCTTGACCGGGGGGATGTTATAAGATGAGCCCAGACCTTTTGATAGCGTCTGTTTTTTAATGTATTATCTTTTTAATGTGTTCTTGAAATGTGTCTAAATGTATTATGTACATACTATGTTGCTATCAATAAACCTGTATTTATTTATATGCCTACACGGGCTATAAAAATGGACCTAGCAGGTCGAATCTGGTAGCGGCCCATAGTTTAGCCATGCTTGTAGTGCATAAAATCATATTTTTCGCAGTGCACGTATTTTCACTGCGTTTCTTTCATTCATAATCTACATCTTAGTTTCAATTCTGTACATATGATAAACGGTGGCACTAATACGCTGTTATGAACCATAATTTAATCAGATCTTGGTATTGCTTGGTAATGTCTTTTAAAGTAGCATTGACGATTGTAACACGTTGTTCAATATCTCGTTTCACATTCCCGTTTCCTGAGGGTATATTTCTCAAATATTAGGATTCATCGACTCGTTTTAATCTATCGACTAAAAAATGTAGTTTAGTGCCTTATTGATTATATTTCCTTTTGCATCTTGCCGTTTAATATTTCATTACCTTTTCACGTTGATGACTTTACATTTAGAAATAACTATACGAGCACGCTTTGGATTTTCTTTCCGTGTGACAATACGATACAAAAACGTACTCGTAAATCGATTATACCACTTCAAAATGTACATACATAACATACCATCACATTATTTCCCTGTCGCGGTAGGCAGAGAACAAAACGCCAGACTTTTTATCTCAACACACATGCTTCGCTACGTCTACATCTATACACCTTCTCACATTTCCTTCTTTCAAAATATCATTCACATAATACAACCAAATCTTCGTTGGATTTCCTATCTTACAGCTCCCACTCACACTTTTACCGAAGACTCGTTTTGTTAGCCTTTTTGCATTTATTCGTTCTACACGTCCACACCTTCTTAGATCGCTCTTCTTCATTTTACTCAACCCAGTCTTAAGCTCACATTCATCCCTACTCATTCAATGACATATTCTGTTATACATTGTCTCCCCAAGTATGACTCTCAGTACACGCATTTTAACAGCATTACATATATATCCAGTCTATATCAGTACTTTTTTCACGTCCACGGTTCACTGTCATACATCTAAATTGGTACAAAAATTCTGTTATAGTCTACTATCTTAGTAGATTTTGATACAGTCCGATTCGAGTTACGTATTTTGTCATAAATTGTTATCCCGTGTATTATTCTCAGTGCACGCATTTTAACAACAATTATTCGGCCTATATCAGTATTTTTAAACGTTCACGTTTCCCTTTCACACATCATTCAAATCCCATGAAATGAAGTATGCGAACTAACATCCTAGCAGATTTGGATACTGTCCGATTCGAGTATACATGTTTAAGTGACTTTTTAACTGTATTTTTCAAGCTAGACGGCATTCGATATCCCTCTTAACTTTTCAATAATCTGAGACAATATATGTGCTGAAATCAAATCAAACGATTTTCACTTGAACCTACTTTATATCAAGTTGCCTTTGTAAGTTGGTAATATGACCTTTTTCAGAGAAGGTGTTTCCCAAACACCATCTCAGATTTTGAGACAAATAAAAAATATTCTCAGTTCAACGCCTTTACTATGTGTAACTTGATATTACAGTGATACCTCGATACCCGCGGTTTCAATTATATATGTTCGTGAAATAAAGTAAAAACAACTTTTGGGTGTAACTCTAGAGTTCCTGATAACAATGCGATAGTGAACAAAATTGAAACAATCGCAGATGTGAAGGCTTCAATGCCAATAATACGACTGATATAGAACAAATAATAGCCGGAAACAAATGTTGGAAAAATCGATTGACGATCTATATGAAGGTAAATTGGGAAATGAAACACAAGTGATACGTGTTCAGTCGAATTTTCTTATGAAAATTCTGAATAATTTTAACATATATCATTGACTGGTTAACTAAGTGATTATTTTTTTATTCAGATTCTTGTATGAAAAGACAATTGAAGTTAAAAACCGGTTTAGAAACCTTATTTGAAACTTATCGGCATATTTATAAAGAGCTGGAAAAGAAAAACAGACAAACGTCTATCACAATTTTATTCTACCTCGTTAGTACCGGATAGTACCTGGTAAAAAGTAGAATATACAAAAGTTAATTACAATTTTGTTCCACCTCGTTAGTACCGGATAGTACCTGGTAAATAGAACATACAAAAGTTAATTACAATTTTATTCCACCTCGTTAGTACCGGATAGTATCTGGTAAAAAGAAGAACATACAAAAGTCAATTCTAATTTTATTCCACCTCATTAGTGCCGGATAGTATCTGGCAAGTTGATAGTCCACAACATTACTTTAGTACCAAGTTTGATGTTTGGGAGTGAAGCGTGGAAGTGGAACAAGACTAAAAAAAACCGAATAAGTGTTATAGAAATGCGTACACTTTGAAGAATATACATGGTGACAATGTATGACAGAATACGGAACGAAGTGATTAGGGATGAATGTTAACTGAAGACTGACGTATTAAGTAAGATAAAGAAGAGCATGCTGAGATGGTTTGCAAATGTAGAACGAATTAAAGAAGAAAGACTTATAACATAAAACAAGAAAGAAATTAGTGGAAGTGGTAAGGGATGACTGTAAACTGAATATGTTGGGCTAGGTGAACAAGAGTTTTCTGAGATGTTTGGGCACGTGGAACGAATGAATGAAGAAAACATAAAACAAATATATATATATTGAAAATGTGAGGTGAACACGTGGTAGAGGAAGACAAAGGATATTATGGTTGCATCAAATGAACGATATTTTGAAAGAAGGAAATGTCAAAATCCAGAGAAATCGGAGTTCCATTAAATGGTGTATAAATGTAGAAAATTTTGAAAGATGTGTGTCGCGATAAAAAGTCTGGCGCTCTCTCCTTTCTGCCTGCTCCGACAGCATGATAGTATATATTTTTATAATATATTGAATAATGCTTAAGTTTCTCTTTCGTGTTTAATTTATCTTAAACCTTCTATGAATAATTTTTTTTTAAAACTGCTTTTTTTAGATTAGTTGGGATAGTTTATGCACCTTACTCTTAGTTTTGTATAAATACGTAGTATTTTTATCTGCGGCATGTTCGCAGAATGTAACCACCGTGGATAACAAGGGATTACTGTATTTCATAAACGGGCGACGCTGTATAATCTTGAGTCGAAGATCTAGTTAGACGAGGCAGTTAAAAGTGTTTGTTTTTATTTAAAATATTTCGAGGGATGGTTAAGATGGATGGACGGAGATAAAATAGTAAGATTTACATATTTTAAAGTATGTTGCAGCAGGAAAACATGTTAACGGTTCACGTAAAATTGAATGTGCAAAAAAAAAACAATCGAAAAACTTCAAAAAACATACTACATAATGATGTGTTAGTGTTCGCCTTAATATCAAGAAGAGGAGGATGCTGGATATTTTAAGTAAAACGTGTTAAGATTACGGTTAAGCTAGATGGAAGGATTACGATGAAATAGTAAAATAGATAAAGATAGCTTTTTAGTCAGTATATTGTTATATAAATAAACGTGATAACATTAAATAACAAAAGGAAAAGAAAAAAGGACGTCACTGACGCATAATGTCGTCGTCGATGCTGGGCATGGTACTCAAGGATCCCCTAGCAACTCCAACGCCAATTAAGAGCTGTTCTTCCACGTTGATGAAGTGATATTTTATGAGCAAACAGCCCGATTTTCGATGCGCACTTTCTCCCGCAGACGTCGCTTGGTAATGTTGACATTTTTGCAGAACGCTATTTCTCACACGTCTTGTTGAAACGCCATCAGCCTGAGAACAGGTGGCTCTTCCGTTTACACAATCCTCAACCACCATTCAGCGAATCTTGCAGAATGTCCATATAACGCTACCTCTACCCACCAACCCTTCGCTTACCTATTTATTCCCCTATAATACGTGTTTTGAAAGCTTATGATCGCCCATGCGTATCACATGCCCAGTTCATTTCAATTTCATTTCTACAACTATATACTCTACAGGTTTACAGTTGGATCATTGCAGGACCGAGACGTTTATGATATGATCACTCCAATGGATCAAAATTGTACGACAAAAGAAAACACTGGTGGAATATTTCAAGGCCCCGAACATGCCTTCTACAGGGAACCCAAATTTCAGATCCATAGAGAAGTGTGGGAAGGACAATATATTTTTGTAGCTTGAGAGATGTATCTGCTACATAATACGAGTACTATGTGATTAAGTTTAGCAACATCTGCTGACGCGCTCCTGAGGTAACTCTTTAGTTCATCATCAAGAGAGAAGTTCGATTGCAGGATGCTGCCCAGACATATGAAGTTAGGTACGTTCTCTTGTACACGATTCGCTCGAATGCCGGACGATTGTGGTATCTTGATGAGTAATGTAATACAACAGGAAAGGACATCATTAAAATAATTAAGAAACTGTCCAAACACACACATTACCGACAGAGAGAGAGAGAGAGCAATTAAAGCGCACGTCTCACTTCCATACACACACCTCAGTAGTCATACTCGTAATGTAACCGAGAGATTGATATCAGGTGAGATTTATTTCATCGTTCACTCTAACGACTCAGCATGACTCAGTTAATGGAATTTGAGTATTTTGTGACAGATATTATGAGAAAATATTATATACTGAGAAGAATATGAGCCGTGTCGTTGTATGACAACGAAATAAAATTATTAAACATTAATGTGAGCTGAAAACAAATGTGTTATATACATGCATACGTAGAAACAGAATGAACAGTATATGATATGTATGGATATGAAAGAGAAGAAAGTGAGCCGAGATCTTACATAATATTCTTCACTTGATCCAACCATACTTTTCGGGGTATTTCTCTACTACGCCTTCCACTCACATTTGCGCTATATATTTGATTTCTTAGTTTTTCTTTATTCATTTGTTCCACATGCCCTAACCATCTCAGAGCACTCCACTCCATCTCACTTAAGTCATCAACCTTAAATTCACATATTAATTTCTTATCCCTTCATTTTGTATTGTTATGCATTTTCATCCTGAGTATTAATTACTCTAAGTGCACGCATTTCTTCAAACATATCTAAGTTCTTAACTATCTAAGTTTCTTCGTAAGAAGACCTTCATGTCCTAGTGGTAAGACACTTGTCTGCCGATCCGGAGGTTGCGTGTTCGATCCCCGCTGGAATCCAGATTTTTTTTTAAATAGGATTCTAGTCTGATTAACACTTAGGATCTCTAAAAAAAAAATATTTTCTGGTTGGTTGGAAGAGGTTGCCACATGGCAATAAACTCACCAGGTTAAAAAAATAAAATAAAATAAGTTCTTTACCACTATAAAATAAGTGTTCCATAGTTACGTAAGTCTACTTGGTAAAATTTAGTAATATTTTGTGACATACATACATATATTGAATTTAAATATTTACATTAATATTAAATCATTTTAAAATAATGACTTTTAAAAAATAGATATTATTACCACTGCTTTTTGTATCTCCATGTTTAAGATAAAGTTTTGTATTTTTGTCAATAATTCTAAGTACTTACTAAGTATAACTTGTCATATGTGCATTTGTATATAAAATACACTGTTATGTCGTAAATTAAATAAATAAATAAATAAAATATGTATCCATGTCTTTTCCGCGTCTACGTTTCCCTCCCATACATCAAAATTGGTACTAAAATAAAATTATCTTTTGCCCCAGTAATCGAGATTACGGGTTAAGAAACACCTAAGTTATCAAATAACTCAACAGTTTGCTAACGAATATGTTGGAAATACTACCATACGTGGAATGGCAACAATACATGCGATTGTTGCCATTCCACGTATGGTAGTATTTCCTATTTATTACATGCGACTTTTGTTACTAGACGAACTCCTTGGCATAGTTGGTAAGACACTTGTCTTCAAACCCGAGGGTTGTGGGTCTGATACCCGTTGGAAGTAAAATTTTTAAAAATGGTTCCACACTAGTTCCCATTGGATGTGTCCTGTACATCGTTGTATTATATTGTAGGACACTTTAGTTCCACACAATACAATTTTGGCGGCATTAATGCCATGTGGCAATCTCTTCCAACCAACCAAAAAATGTTCAAGAGGCCTTAAGTGAAAAGCAGATTGGAACATTTTTTAAAGAAATGGGTTCCAACGGGGATCGAAATTGGGAGACAATCGTCTTACCAACTACATCACGGAGGTACTCCTTCTTTTTGATTGGAATAGATTGCCACATGCTAAAAGTCAACAAGCTTCTATTGTAAATAATAAAAATGAAATACAATACACCTTTTACATCAGACTAATACGTTTTATTTTAACTTTACAATTTTTAGATATCGTCGGGAATCGAACCCGTAGTATACGGTCAACAGTAGGCGTATACAGAAGGGTGATCCTTTTATGTACCCAATCCATACACAATGGTTAGGATGCCCAGCGGGTCAGGTGTTGCGCAGGGAACGTCCGTCATGGTCGGTTAGCTTTCCCACAGCCGGAGTCGAACCAGCGACCCGAACCGTCACGGTACGGTAACCACGGGTGAAGGAGGCTGACCGCAATGTTATCGGGGGTCGAAGTTATTAAGGATATAAGCGTCTTCAAGATGTTCACTACGATATATTAATTTCAAGTTTGACGTAAAAGAGTGAAACGTAGAACAAGAATAAAGAACTCAAATAAATGTTGTAGATATGCGTCTACTGTGGAGAATATGACAGTGTATCACAGAATTTGGAGTGAAGGATAAAAGTCTAGTTAATTATGTAAAAAGTAGAATTAAAAAAAGCATATTAAGGTGGTTTAGGATTTTTTTATTTAATAAAATACATAACACAAATATTTGCCTAATAGACCTATATCCACATACAAACTTATATCCTAAGAACTTATCGAATTTATATATTACAACTATGAACTAACCTCAATTTAAATTTCTAAGATGAAATTTTATTTTTATCAATCTTAACATTTACTTTCATAGGAAAAGTTCACGCCTGCATACTAACTTAAAACTAGATAACAATTCTTACAACTAATTATTTGGTAGGTACATGCCACTATTTCCGGCTACTAAATTTTATCTCATTCACTCGAACCTTGGTCTTCCCTGCTTATATGAAAATATTTGCCAAATAGACATATTCACATACAAACTTATATCCTAAGAACTTATTGAATTTCCCTCAATTAAAATTTCCTAGATAAAACTTTATTTTTATCAATCTTAACATTTACTTTCATAGGAAAAGTTCACGCCTGCATACTAACTTATAACTAGATAACAATTCTTACAACTAATTATTTGATAGGTACATGCCACTTGTTCCAGCTACTGCATTTTATCTCATTCACTCGGACCTTTGTCCACCCTGCTTGTATGATACTGTAGGTGGACTAGTCAGGCAACATATGATGCTTCGGAAAGGTAGGTTGGACTTACTCGCATAAGGCATCAGAGCAGCGATTAGAGGATTTCTGTGGTCATGTTGGCTTTAACAGAACTTTACGATCTAAGAGGATGTGGAGTCTTTTCACGCTATTCAGCTTGGACTATGAAGTTCTATAAAAGCCAACACGACCACAGAAATCCTCTTATCGATGTCCTGGGAGCTTACGAGAGTAAGTCTGACCTGCCTTTCCATTATAAGCACAGATTTCCGAAGCAGCATCTGTTGCCTGACTAGTCCACCTATAATATTAGCAGGGAGGACTAAGGTCTGAATGAATATGATGGGATACAAGTAGCCTGAACGAGTTAACTTGTTCTTGCTAAATAATTAGTTGTAAGAATTGTTATCTAGTTATAAGTAGTATGTAGGTGTTAACTTATTCTAAGAAATCATATATTAAGATTATAAAAATAAAAATAAAATAACATGTAGGAAATAAAAATTAAGTTAGTTGATAATTGAAATATTATGTATAAATAAGATTAGTTGAGAGGTAAATTTGTATGTAGGTAAAATCCCGGTATTCTCCTGTTGAGGTAGACAAAGAGGACAATTTCGATGTCACCTTCTCACCCTTCCTTACACTGAATTCTGAGTAAACGTGACTAAATGCAAATAGCCTGAACGAGTGGACATTTACTGCTAAATAATTAGTATTTCTAAAAATTGTTGTAAGAATTCTTATCTAGTGTTAAGTTAGTGTGAAGGTGTCAACTATTTTTAAGAATTTAAATATAAAGATTATTTAATATTAAAAATGACAAGTAGGAAATTTAAAAAAATTACCTCGTAGTTACAATATATAAATAAGATTAGTTATTTAGATATAAATTTGTATATAAATACAGCCTTTGTCAAATATTTGTGTTATAGATTATTATTAAATAAAAAAAAGTCGTAATAAATAAAGCCTAGTAATAAATAAAGTGTAGTTAGTACGAATGAATTAAAAGAAATACAAAATAAAAATCCATTGAAATGTAAAATAAGAAAGCAAATGTAAAACCAAATAAAATTCGAATAAAAAACTTTGAAACCCAAAAGCAAGAATGTAAATATTTGGGATTTACAAGAATTCACCACAAATTCCTGAAGAA
The DNA here is from genome assembly GCA_949825065.1 of Odontocerum albicorne. NCBI lineage: Eukaryota > Metazoa > Arthropoda > Insecta > Trichoptera > Odontoceridae > Odontocerum > Odontocerum albicorne. Next base: position 12,594,192 of record OX463865.1, read on the forward strand.
TTCCGAAAAAAAAAAACCTTTTGAAAAATACGCTAAAAACAGCGATTCGATTATATAAAGAATGAAATTCCTCGATTATTCTCTTGCATTTTTTGGCAAATATTCCAAACAGTAAGAAGGATAAGGAATTTTAAGAATAAAAAATATTAAAATATAAGGAATGAGAAACAAACGACATTTGTTATATGATTGTTAAAAAGGCTTGTTTTCTATTTGGGGATTTCTAGCTACTAGCGTAATGGACAAACGTACCATTACGCAATTTTCCAGTAGGGGTAGGCAAAGAGGACAGAGCGGTAGACTTTCCTATCTCGGCACACATCCTTAACTTCTTCTATATCCATTCATATTCTCATATAACTTTTACGATTTCTCTACCTTTCTACATTTCCTTATTTCAGAAAATCAATCTCTTGATCTAACCATACTTTCCTTGGTCTTCCTCTCACATGCCTTTCACTATTTTTTTTTGCTTTTGTTAGTATTTCTTCATTAAATCAACTTAGTATGCTCTTCTTCATCTAACTTAATATACCAGCCTTGAGTTCACATTCAGCCGTAATTACTTTATTCTGCATTTTGTCATACATTTTGTCACTCCATGTATTCATCTCAAAGCACGCATTTCTACAGCATTTATTCGGCTCCTCTCAGTGTTTCTCCCTGTATACGTTTCACTTAAGTTGGCACTAAAATACTATTGTGGGCTATCTTAGCAGGGTTTCTAGCTCAGTTTCCGTAAAATAATTCCTTTTTTAATTTTTTAATTCTGTAAAAGGCTTCGTTTCTTTTTTGTCGTTTACCCCTCCGCATTCATTTCCGTCTTCCCTTATTACTGAGGGTCGCAATCTATGGAGGTTTAATGGTACAAGTTGTGACGATACATCTCCACTCCTCTCGATCACTTGCCGTTTGCATGGAATTTATCAGACGTGGAAGAAATCCAGTAAAACGTGGCTTGACCAAATATACCAGATTTTGAAAGAAAGTAAAAGAGAGAAGAATGAATAATAGAATATTGTGCATGACGAGATTTATGAATGTGAAACTGTATGCTTGGATAGAAAAAAAATTAAGATTTTTTTCTATGCTTACCTCGCAAGGGACACGTCGTGATGACAAGTATTTCTAACATGAACTATAGTAAGCTATGAATAACTTAATTCAATTACTGTGACCGAAAACAATTTTGCCACTGACTATGCTCTTCAACGTATCCGCATCATCGGTTCGGATATGTTGGGTAACATATTATGAATGACAATGGGTAAGATATGTCCTTTACTGTCCATGCAGTGAGACTTTGGAATCAGTTACAAACCAATATAAGACTCGCTCCGTCCTTGGCATGCTTTAAGAAGCGACTGAAAAAACTCTTAATTTCTAGTCAGTAAAATAACGTGTTTCATTCCTGATTTTTCTTTTCCTTTCCTCTCCACCATCCTTTCATTTCCTTTTGATTGATGATATCTCACTTTATATGAAAAATAATGGTCGGGTGATTGTCCGTCTTTGTGGGGTTCGTTAGCATGTGCTCACGTATATGTTTATGGATTTCGTGGGGATGGGTAGTCATTTGAATAATTTATGCGACCACGTAACTTGCTTAATTTACTTTTGTCCGGTTGGTTGGAAGAGATTGCCGCCTGGAAATAAACCCGCCAAATTGTATTTGCAATAAAATTGTTAAATAAACGAATGCATTTCTTACATTTAACTGTAAAAGTATATTTTTAAAGATTTAAGTTAAAAAGTAATTTAAACATTTTATACTTATTGGTGTACCATCGGCCATTGATCCCGCAACTCTACATAGAACTAAGAAGACAGACACCTTGTCATCTAGGTAACGGAGATCAAAATACATTTAAGTCAAAAAGTAATTTAAACGTTTTATACTTATTGGTGTATCATCGGCAATTGATCCCGCAACTCTACATAGAACTAAGAAGACAGACACCTTGCCATCTAGGTAACGGAGATCAAAATAGATTTAAGTTAAAAAGTAATTTAAACGTTTTATACTTATTGGTGTACCATCGGCAATTGATCCCGGAACTCTACATAGAACTAAGAAGACAGACACCTTGTCATCTAGGTAACGGAAATCAAAATATATTGAATGTTAAAAAGTAATTTAAACGTTCTATACTTATTGGTGTACCATCGGCAGTCGATCCCGCAACTCCTACATATAACTAAGAAGACAGACACCTTGTCATCTAGGTAACGGAGATCAAAATAGATTTAAGTTAAAAAGTAATTTAAACGTTTTATACTTATTGGTGTACCATCGGCAGTCGATCCCGCAACTCCTACATATAACTAAGAAGACAGACACCTTGTCATCTAGGTAACGGAGATCAAAATAGATTGAATGTTAATTTGTCTCACGTCTCAAGTCTTCTGTTCCTTGTACTCAACCGGTAATCAGTTTTGATTAGCTTAGCACGGAGTCTAAAGGACTCTCACGTTACAGAATCTGCTACTTGAAGGCTGGTACGTGGAGGACGAGGGTGGAGACTGGAAGCTGAGACTCTTGAATAACTAAATTAAGAAGATAAATTGAATTAAGCGGGCGGAATACTCCCAAGAATTCAAAGGTTTTACAGCATCCATTAAAACTTCGAGAGGCACACGTTGAAAAAACATTAAAATAAAAAAAAATCAAAGCTTTACGAGGTTATTTTAAAACAAATGAACAGATTTTATCGATATATGGCCAAAGTTGTAAGAAACAATGTCAAGTGATGTAAGAATTTTATTTTAATGCTAAAAATAAAATCTATAATATTTTTTTTTGGCTTAGTTGATAAAATTACTATCGTGCAACCCGGCAGTTGCGGGTCCGATTCTCGCTTGAGACAAAAAAATAATTTAAATGGCAGATTTTATTGATATATGGCAATAGTTGTAAGAAACAATATCAATATATGTAAGATTTTATTTCAATGCTAAAAATAAAGCATACAATAAAAAAAAATTGTCTATAGTTCGGAAATTCTAGGATGAGTCCTGTGACAGCTCACAAATTTGCCCCAATACAACTTTATGTAATGCATTTACATAAATAACTTGCTATTTATTAGAATTGAGGCTTATATTAAAGTTGATAAAATAATTAAAATTACTGAACATCGTTACAAGGTTATATTAGGGCAAATTTGTGAGCTGTCACAGGACTCATCTTAGAATTTCCGAACTATAGTTGATAAAATGACTGTCATGCAACCCGACAGTTACGGGCCCGATTTTCGCTGGAAACCAAAAAAAGACGGTTCAGATTGTATCGATATATGGTATGATAATAATTATAAAAAACAATATCAAGTGATATGAGATTTTTATTTCAATGCTAAAAATATAACATATAATAATGAAATTAAATAGCCTGATTGATAACTGTCTCGCCACTCGGCAGTTACGCGTTCAATTCTCGTTGGAAACCAAAAAAATATTAAAATTGGGTTCTTGTCTGCTTTTAACTAAAATCCTCATCAACTTCTTTTTAGTTGGTTGGAAAAGATTGCCTTCTACATTATAGTATTGAGAGATAGAACTTATCGAGCCGATTCCACTTCGAAGTAACAAATATAACGAAAAATAGCACAGCAACTCCCACTTTCTCTACATCAGTCATCTATCAATGTAAATCACATTCTATTTCCACATCTCAATTTGCCACCCCCACCCTATAGACGAGCCCCTGTTGATTTAAGGAATGCCTGTTGTTGCAGAAAAATAACCCCTAAATGTCATCTCTAGCAAGAACAGGGGATGACATTTAGGGGTAATTTTTCTTCCATGAAGTAATATTTCACCAAGGGTTGTCGATTTTTTTTATTTTTCTTAAGCTAGTATGTGATCTGTTGTTTTATTTTTTTTAAACATCAAAACGACGACCTCCGTGGTCTAATTGGTAAGACGTCTATCTCCTAGCCCGGAGGTTGTGGGTTCAATTGTCGTTGGAATAATTAAAAAAAAAATGATTCCAGTCTGGTTTTCACTTAAGGCCTATTTAATATATTTCTGGTTGGTTGGAAGAGATTGACACGTGGCAATTAGTCCATTAAATTGTAATGTACACAACTAAAGTGTAATATAAAACTAAGTTAGAATAAAAAAGAGCCGTTTGGTGTTTTGGACATGTCTGCAAAATTATTAATGAAATACCTTACAAGTATATTGTGCTAATATCAGTGAAGGCGTGATCGTGATTTATCAGATCTTATGAAAGTATGATTGGACTAGTTAAATTATTTAAAAAATATGAAACATAAAAAAAAAACAGAAATATTCATTGTGTTATCGTTTCTTCATTCAACATAGTCGATGCTGCAGCGTTGCCACAAAATTTCTCCATGCAAAGTGTTCCTGAGCCCTCTCGGGAATCATCTCCCAGTTTACTTGAAGAATGTAGGTACTCGAACAGTACTTTTATCTATCAATTCTACGTGCTTTGTGGCTTTTCCGTTGGATATATTTCTCAAGGTATCACATTTTATCCTTATTTTGAACCTTTCAGACACAAAATAATACACAAGTGTGTTGGTAGTCACCTTGATGTATGGGAGTGAAATTTACGCTTGACAGAAGGATAAGAGATATCAATGCTGTGAAGATCCGTGCACTAAGGGACATTTGTGGAGCGTCAACGTTTGAAAGGAGGCGAAATGAAGACATCAGAAACGAATGCATCTAAAGCAGTGTTTTTAAACGTGGAGCCCACTCTCCACAGGGGGGCAATTTGATTTTTAAGGGGGGCAATTTGATTTTTAAGGGGGGTAATTCGAAAATTGACTCGTTCAGAGTTTATTCGTATTTTGATCGCTTTGTCGCGTCACCGTTATGTAGGGGGGACATAAGAATTTTAGAAAGGCTTAGGTGGGGCATAGCACAAAAAACGTTGGGAAACACTGATCTAAAGGATCTTTCAAATTGAGCAGTTTTTTTATTTTTGGATAAAACATAGATGGCGTCGCGAACTTGCCTGGGTCTTGTGACATTTGAGAAGTGTAATATATGACATTTAAACAACGCGTTTAAATAGTTGAATTATTTTATGTATTGAAATATCCTGATGCAGAGGCACGGCCTGGGGGACGTAGTCCGGGACAGAAGATCATACAACCTGAGGACGAGGAGAGCTGACCCCAACAGTCTTCGCAGACAATGAGTTGGGATGGAGCCAGGGAGAGAGAGAGAAATATCCGGAAACGGATGTTAATTGGCCACCAAGATCATGTGATCTGACACCCTTGGACTATTTTCTCTGGGGTTACGTGAACAGCCAGATCTATAAGAATGACCCCCGATCAATTCCTGAACTGAAGGACGAAATTATTCGCGTTATTGGTGAGTTAGAACCGCAATTAAGCCAAAATGTCATCGAAAATATTGACAAAAGAGTGGACATCTGTGGAGCTGCAAGAGGTGGACATTTGGCGGGTATTATTTTTTGTTTAAATGTCATACATTATACTTTAATGACCAATAAAAAGTTTTTTGAAAAATGAGTAAATTGTGTGTTTCATTACAGAATTTTAAAAAATAGAATATAAAAACCGCTCAATTTGAAAGACCCTTTATAAAATGGACGTTTTAAGTAAGATGTACAAAAGAGCTTTAAGATGGGTTTCAAGTTAGATGAACAAAGGAGCTTTAATATGGGGTTTAAGTAAGATGAACAAAGGAGCTTTAAGATGGGTTTTAAGTAAGATGAACAAAAGAGCTTTAAGATGGGTTTTAAGTAAGATGAACAAAGGAGCTTTAAGATGGGTTTTAAGTAAGATGAACAAAGGAGCTTTAAGATGGGTTTTAAGTAAGATGAACATAGGAGCTTTAAGATGGGTTTTAAGTAAGATGAACAAAGGAGCTTTAAGATGGGTTTTAAGTAAGATGAACAAAGGAGCTTTAAGATGGGTTTTTAATGATGTTGAAGTGATGTCAAGTGGAATAAATAGTGTTTGACTAAACAAATTACAGTGTCTTAAAAAGCTCCACAGTGTTAATGCCTTAACGCTAAATAACATAATATACTTTGATGAAAGAACAGTCCAACATTCTGCGTCGTCTACGGTTTCTACCACATCTTATCATACCTTCTACTTAATATATCTCTCTAAAACAGGAGTTTCTAACTCCATCTCTAAGTGTCTTGCCCTCAAACAGTTCTGAGGACTTCCATTTCATTAGTTCTTAGCATACTTTTTTCCTTTATTGTAAATGTTCTAGACTCTTTTCCATATTTACTTACCGTCTATTTTCTAACAATGAAATGTTCTTCATAACAAATTTGACCAAATATGCAATTTCATATTTGACAAAAGTTGCATTTCAATTGTATTTTTTGACAAAAATTAATAAAACTTGATAAAAAGGCAAAATATAACTATACATATAACTCTTACCGTACAAAACACGCAAGATGTAGTACAGAATTAGTAAATTACCTGCAACAAAAGAAAAAAATATTAGAATAAAGTTATTTTTTTGTTTCGTAAGTTCTAAACATATTTTACGTTTTTGTTGTACCTAGTCTAGACTACTTAAACCGAATGCATTATTGTCTCCCGATCACGTTCTTTACAATGTCTACAAGTGATTATGTTGGTGGAGGGGTAGCATACGATTAAATAAAACTCTTTAATGATTTGAATTATTTTTTTACACTTTCTTAATAAATATATAAGTACAGCCTAGCAAGTTTATTATCATGTGGTAATATATTTCAACCAAGCACAAATGTGTAAAATAAGCTTTAAATGAAAACTTTTTTTTCATAAATGTGGGTGTCAACGAGAAGTGAACCCACAACTCCTGGGTTGTAAAAAAGGCGTCTTACAAACTGGTCAGTGAAGAAAATGAAGTGTTGAGGAATGATACAGGATGCCTATTAACAGATCCTGTATAGTAATTATGTGCACCAATGACACGTTGATAGTGAAAATCTAAAACTTGTATTTAAGGGTGAGTTTGAGGATGTAGACCAAAACTCTGCAATAAAAAATTAACATGAAAAATACTGTTCAACACAGAGGATGCATGATTTAACAAAGTTGATATGCACATGTCGAAGGACATAGCGATCTTTGTGGCCTAATCCCAGGGGTTGCGGATTCGATTCCCGTTGGAAACAAGGCTAAAAAAAAGATTTCAAGCTGGCTTTCACTTGAAATCTTCACAGTTAGTTGAAAGAGATTGCCACATGGCACTAAACACGTATTTTTATAATGTATGCAATAAAAGTGTACTAAAAAATAAAAGAGCGTGGCCGCGAGACAATACTGTTTTGGGCCACAGTAATCGAGGTTTCGAATTCGTAGTTCGTCACTACGCGTTTTGGCAAGCTAACGCACGTGGCGACAACACTAGCACACGTACTCGGTGTGTGCGAGTAATAATACAAAATGAACTAACGACGATCTCTGTAGCCTAGTCAGTAAGACCCTTGTCTTCCGAACTGGGAGAAGCGGGTTTGATTCATGTTGGTGCCCAGATTTTTTCAAATCAGGTTCGAATCTAATTTTCACTTAATATCTGTTTAAACACCTTTCTGGTTCGTTGGAAGTGATTGCCGTCTGGTGACAAACCTGCCAGGTCGTACTGTATATAAGGAAAGTGTAATAAAACACATTTTTCAATCGTTGCATCCATTCAAGCATGCATTGATCTAATCTACGGAATTGCTTCACCCGTCAAAATTGCCAAATCTATAAAAACAAATTTAACAACCCTTGCGTTTCATCCGTGTTTTCGTCTCGTCTTTTTCATCCCCCCGTACGATCGAAAGATTGCAAACGATGATAAATAGCGAACGATGTTTATTTAAGGGATGCGAAAACAGAAAAATGCAATCATCTCGTGTTTTCTACGATTTTTCATCGAATAAATTTGACGGGAGTTATATGATATATGACATGGGTCATATATCATTTTATATAGTAAATACAACTATAAGAAATAAAAAAAATGAATTGTCTTACGCATCTACAACAGTTTATTTTCATTTGGCAATCATTTCCAACTAACTATTACCAACACACTATTATGTATCTTAATTTTTGCTACTGTTGATATTGCGCGGTTGTTGTATATAACATTGAGTGCTCCGTTTACCTTGTTTCCTTTCGCCACACTTCTAACAACGTCTTTTTCAAATCTCCCATTACAGTTTAACATGCTGTCCAGATAATATAAATCATTAATCTACTCCAGTTTCAAGGTAACACATAAATCGATAACATTTTTTACCACACTTATTTCTATAGTCATAATTTTTGATTTTATAACATTCATTTTCAAACCTTTTATATAATGCGTGATTAAATATTAGGTAAAGCGAAAAGAAATGTCAATTTTCGTTAGGCGTCACGTTGAAACCAGTTTGCCACCAGTTACCGTTGGGTTTATACGTCGTGACTGGTATCGTTTTGAAGCTCTATTTATATCTTTTCTGTTTTGATATTCTTTTTTGGTTTTGGTTCAAAGTACAAAACTGCAAAAGCCAGAGATTGAAGAGACACATTTGCGGTATTTTATGCTGTTTTTATTCGATAAAGGATTGAAGGCAAAAGAAGCTACCCAGACCATCTGCGATATTTATAGAGACATCTTGAATCCTCGGAAGTGCCAAAGATGGTTTCAAAAAATTGAAAGTTGTGAAAGGAAATCGAAGGACAAACCAAAAATAGGATGACCTCTAAAAATCGATGATGGCACTTTAAACTCATTGGTGAGGTTCAATCCGCGTAAAACTATCAAGGAATTGTCACAAGATATCGGTTGTTTATGATCATAGTGAAGAACTATTTGAAAAGGCTCGGAAAACAAAATAGACAAGGAATTTGGGAGCCGCACGAACTTTCTCCAACGGCCATGGAACAACGAATAACAAAATGTTCATCTTCACTCTCCAGATATGAAACTGATCCGTTTCTTAGAGAAATTGTTACTGGGGATGAGAAGTGGGTCCTTTACACCAATCTGAGGAGAAAAAAAAACAAAAAAACAATGGTTTTCGACGAATCAGGTACCTGTGTCGACCCCTCAGCCGACATTGACTCTGAAAAAGGTTTTCCTTTGTGTTTGGTGGGATATTTTAGAAGTTGTTCATTATGAATTACTAAAACCTGGTCAGACTGTTACAGCAGATGTGTATTGTGCCCAATTCGAAATATTAAAGGCAGAACTGCTTAAAAAAGGATCAGTTTTAGTAAAGAATCAAAAGAAGAATTCTACAACATGATAATTCAAACCCACACGCAGCAAGGATTACGCAGAACAAAATAAGAGAGCTAGATTTAGAAATTTTGCAGCATCCACCATATTCATCTGATATTGCACCTTTGGAATACCATCTTTTTAAGTCGATGGAACATTCGCTTCGAGATAAAAAATCTACGAATGTCGAACAAGTCCGAAATCACTTGGAGTCATATTTTACCGAAAAACCGCCAGAATTTTACGAATAAGGTATTAAAAAACTGCCTATTCTGTGGAGGAAGATCATCGGTAACAACGGTAATTATTTAACGGAATAATATTGTATAGTTTTTGTTAAAATCAATTTTTTGTCGCATCAAAAAAAAATTGACATTTCTTTCCGCTTTACCTAATATTAGTAAAGAATAAAAAAAAAGCTTTTGTGATGTCCTTTTTTTACGAAAGAGCGCTTTAAAGCTTATATCACTTAATAAATACAAATCAAAGAGATTGCCGATTCCAATCAAAGATACAAGAACATGGTTACAAATTTATGATTTCCCTATTTTTCCATAAATGCTCTCAATATGGTGATGTGTGTAAAAAGCCTAGAACAAATTTCGCTATGGATTTTCCAGCATACTGTTTCCGTATTCTGTGAGAATTTAGCAGATGTTGTTTTTGATGCCAAAAATATATCTTAAAATTACAAAAGAAACAGCACACCAAGGGGGCTCAGGATTCACGAGCATTATCATAAAATTGATAGAATATATTAAAATTAAATAAATATTAAATATACTACACGAAAGCTAATTTAAATATATTTGTATGTCCGTTGAGTAGATTGGAAGGCACCCCAATAAAAATTGAAAACATGATAAAACACTTGGTTTGGTAATAATGCTTGCACCCGCTAAATACTTATGCAATTATATTTACACCTTCACGTGCTGTAGTTTTGCCAACACGTGATAACAGCGAGTTTTATGCTTACTCCAGTGGTTCAAACCCCAGAACTTCCGCCAATTCTTGGATACGGAAACAACAGCAGAAAAAGAACCTTTGACTTCATCAATTTATTTCTATGTCCATGTCATCTATTTTACCTCGTGTTTCCAGTAGGAGGCAAGAGAGATAGCTCTATCATTTGCATCAACCAGGTCCTGTTCAAAGAATATACGAATAGTCACGATGTTAGGACAAACTAGCACGTGTTGTTAGTCCTGTATATCCCACAATCCCATTCAGTGCTACTTCCTTCAAGATACCCCATCTTTGAATGTTCATCTTGCATCTAGTCACCCCTACTTTGTACCCCATAACAGCGTGGGTGGTGATGGGAACGAACTGAAATGAACTTAATTCTCTATTTGAACATCAACAACCTTGCATCTAGTCACTCCTACTTTGTACCCCATAACAGCGTGGGTGGTGATGGGATCGAACTAAAATGAACTAAACTCTCTATTTGAACATCAACAACCTTGCATCTAGTCACTCTTACTTTGTACCCCATAGCAGCGTGGGTGGGGATGGGATCGAACTGAAATGAACTAAACTCTCTATTTGAACATCAACAACCTTGCATCTAGTCACTCTTACTTTGTACCCCATAGCAGCGTGGGTGGTGATGGGATCGAACTGAAATGAACTAAACTCTCTATTTGAACATCAACAACCTTGCATCTAGTCACTCTTATTTTGTACCCCATAACAGCGTGGGTGGTGTGGGGATCGCATTGAAATGAAATAAATTCTCTATTTTAACATCAACAACCTTGCATCTAGTCACTCTTATTTTGTACCCCATAACAGCGTAGGTGGGGATGGGATCGAACTGAACTGAACTAAATTCTCTATTTGAACATATGTTTTTGTATCGAGTATGTACATTTCTTAGTTAGTATTATATCAAGTTTCAAATTTATATCCTCTATAAAAATCATTAATTGATCTATTAAATTAATTCATCTAGATCGAGTGATATCGTCGACGTTGCTAAGCCTCGAAGTAGAGGATCCTCTCGCTAAAACAAAGCATGCAAAGTGGAACTTTCGTTTCTTTCTTCTTTTCCCTTTTACAAACGAGTGAGACATTGCACACCAGCAAACTTAACGGCCACACCTCTGTACTGGATCAAATGGCACACTGAAGTGAGATAATCGGAGCACACCGGCCATTAATATTAAGCCAAAACTGTGTAGAAAAAAATCCTGTATCATTCCCCTTAATTTAGTTTTGTTAAGGTATAATTTACGTACTGTATTTATTTTAAAACGTCCAGGAGAATAAAGCTCTACATGAGTTGTATGAACTCTGAAGACGAGTCACATAACTCGAAACTATTATAATTGAGTTAGGTTCAATTCAATTAGGTAGTTGAGTTAGGTTCAATTCAATTAGGTAGTAGAGTCAAGTTTAATTAAATTAGGTAATTGAGTCAAGTTCAATTCAATTAGGTAATTGAGTCAGGTTCAATTAAATTAGGTAGTTGATTCAAGTTCAATTCAATTAGGTAATTGAGTCAAGTTCAATTCAATTATGTAATTGAGTCAGGATCAATTCAATTAGGTAGTTGAGTCAGGTTCAATTCAATTAGGTACATAGCAAAATTCGCGAATACCAAATATCGTCAATAGGCAGACAGAAAAAAAAAGAAAAAAAAAAGCAAATCCTCTAAAGATGACTTCAAAGGGAATATTTGCCAGGCACCGATGTATCTTTGTTGGAAGATGAAATAAATTTATTAATATTCTTTGAAACCCTAGGTTTATTTACATCGAAAATATTAAAAAAAGAATTCCTCCCCTTCATCTCTATGTAGAAGGAAAGCTCGTAAAACAAATATTCATCAAGCGTTCTCTACAGTGGATTATTATATATCATTTTTTACATCTTCAACTTCTATTTAAAAAAAAAAAACCTATTTAAAATTTTCAAAAGAGAGACAAAGAGATAAGGTTAAAAACACGAGTAAAGATAGACGTGTCTCAACTGAGTAAATTTAGGAAAAAGAGAGTGAAAAAAAAATTAAAAGGAATTGAAAGTTAGCTGATATTTTTTCCCTAGTTTCTTCGTTTGAAACGTGAAAAATAAAGTCACGAGTTTTAAAATGGTGATGAGTTTTTATGCTGTACAAAGCGTCGTGTTTCATTATAGACTAAATTATTTTAACTGTTAACAAGATGAAAATTTCTCAGGTTATTAAAATGATATTATAGCTAAATGTTGAGTACGTTTAATATGCACGGATAAATGTTGAGTACGTTTAATATGCACGGATAAATGTTGAGTACGTTTAATATGCACGGATAAAATGGATGTTTTAAATAAGATGAAGAAAACAGCTTTAAGATGGTTTGATCATGTCGAGATAATGAATGATAAAATAATAACTAAGCGAGTATAAAAGTCAGAAGGTGTGCGTGGAAGACGTAGACCTAGGAAAACGTGGCTGGACCAAATGGACCAGATTTTGAAAGAAGGTAAAGTGAGAAGTGTGAATTATGTTATACTCGTAGAAGACTGCATGACGAGATATGCGAATGTGGAGCAGACCAAAGTTGTGTGCTTGGATGGTAAAGTTTGGAGATCTGTTCTCTTTGAGTACAATTCACTCCATCTTTTGTATTGATGGATTATTTCGTCTTGCTATGTCATTATTGAAAAATAATTTACAATAAGTTCAGCTGAAAAAATTGTTATCCAAATGGAAATCCATGAAAATTGTTAAAAAGAGGAAATTAATCTGGTTATAACTTAAAATCATCTTTCTGATTGATCGGAAAATGATTGCCAAAATGAAAAACCTTTCTAGTTCCGCAAGGATCACGGTGTGATGATATATAACGTTTTTTTTTTGTAAAATCTGCTATGAATTAAAACTACTGAACGTATCTAAGATGACCTTGTAGGTTGGTAAAAATTACTGTATATCAAAAAACCGTCAGACGTCATATATAACACTGTGGCCCGTATAATGAGACTAAAGATCATGTTTTTTTTTCGATTGTCCTTTACGTGACAGGTCAACTTGACTGAATGTCACATATTTTCCAGGTCCAGCGAATATAGCATTCCTCCTTTGAAGAACTTTTGACTTATAAACCGATTATTAAATAAAAAAATTTAAACTAAATCAGTTGAAGATTATTATTATTATCAGATCGTGGTTGTTATTGCGACAGGATTTTGAGTACTTGGGCTTTCAGGATGAATGACGTGTGGAAAGGATTTATGTGAGCTCGTGAGTGTGGGTTCCTTCTTGTTGTTTTAATTTTGGTTGTTTTTGTATTTGTGTTTCTGTGTATTTTTTTTTTTGTTTTAATTTTTGTTTTGATTTTAATTTTTATTCTTATGATTGTGTGTGGTATATTGTGGGATGAATATTTTTGGTTTTTCTGGAGTGATGATGCGTGAGGAGTTGAATTTCGCAAGATGTTTCCAGTTATAGTTGAGTGTCACTGTCAGGTTGATGAGAGCGTGCAACGGGGTTTTGTTTTTGTGTAATCAAAAATCGGAAAGAAGTATCGATTTATTTTTTTCATGCTTAATATCCTCAGTGAGATACAGGCAAAAGCTAGTTTACTGAGGATACGACAAATGAAAGGCAACAAACCCAGATCCATTTAAATTGTATGTCCAAATCAAATTATCTGTTGTTTTTCTCAAATTGTGTATATTTCTTGTCATGTGTAATAATAAATAATAATAAATAAATTTAACATATTTACTTGTTTAATATTATTTTTGGCTTTAATGTGGTGGCATAAACCATCCACTTTAGGATAATGCGGCACACATTATTCTTGTATGGGAGAGTAGTGTTTATGAAAAACAAACCATGTAGATACACAAAATAATATTTTTTTCTTAGGTAATTTTGCAAAGCACTGTTTCCCGGCCATAACGATCACCTTAGAAACGCTTAAAGTAATCGTTATAGTGATATTTTCCCATCATCTACAAGTTTCAAAAGTTTTAGAGTTTGTGGCTTTCCTATTTTCCCATGAGGGGTCGACCGGAAGCGCAGACTTGAGAACAATGGACTCGAACCTTGGGAATTAGCTATGGGAGCAGAGTGATGAGCAATTAAAAACTGTAAAAAATATAATTAAATACAAGCAGAACGGAAATAATGCCAGCATACGAGGCCCGCGACCCACAGCTGCAGCTGTTATCTGGAAATCGAGAAATTAATATAACGATGACGATGATGGTAAACGTAGTTAAAATAAACATATTTATTTCTCGATTTGAAGAATTTGTTACATAGCATTTAGTTCACCAGTTTAAAACGCTAATGAATTTCAGTTCGATCTCACTACCACCTATGCTGGGACACAATTTCAACCAGCGTGATCTACACTTGATCAAAATCTTCTTTATTTTTTTTATGAGCACGACGTCACGTAGTGACGAAGAATGAACTGTTCAAAGGGACACCTTCTCCTGTGACGACACACCCGAGTGTGAAGTAGCTATGGTGGACATAAGGTCCGACAGCACGGGAGATAGAAAATTACTCGCAGTGCAGTCAACATACTTATAAAGCGGCTTAAGGCATGGTTCAAACAGTCTGTAAAGCTGAGTGAAGTTCCCCTCAGAAATTATTGACTCGGTTATCATCGCAGTACCACAGAATGTACTCTGCGGAATAATCCAGATGGCTGTAAAAATTATAACAAGGCGAAGAGATAAGATTGAAGGTAAAGAGTTTGCCATTAAAGTTTCCATGGTCAGAGAGAAATTTGGTAGTATAATAGCTTGGGTACACTCATGGAGAACCGAGGCACGCCCTGGTGCAAGGAACAAAATTAAATGTCTTTCTTTCCACGGAGTATGACGACCATCGACGTTGCTAGATTGACAACTGTGCCTTTAGGAAGGCTTTAAGAATTGCCTGAAGGGTGTTATATGTCAGACAGCAGTGTTTTATTATTTATTTAGTCAAACTGGAATTTACAACAAAAAATAATTAACCTTTTTTTTTTTCAAATTAAACACTTAAAAGTCACTTATAAGTTGAAAAGTGATTTCCAACGTCCCCAGTCTTAGAAGAAAAAAAATCATTTGCTTTTTACAATGTGATATGAAATACGTCAATATCCGAAACAGTCCTCTTCAAACGAATTCATACCCTTCCAACAGACATAAAGAGAGACCCGTTCCTGCGTATCTAATTAAGAACAGTTCCTGCATTATTGTTTGAAACATTTAACGTTTATCTTTCTAGTAATGCTAGACAGATCACAGCTTCTCGAACAAGACGGAATACATATATCAGGAATTCAAGTTCCTCAACCAATGAAGGAAGTATATCCAAACATGTCCAATATGAACTGATTAGTATAAAGTCGCGGATAAACACCAAACTCACTCATAAAGAGAAGTCAGAGATGTATTTTAGGTACCTTGTCCACCATAAGTACACTTTGTGGCCCCTGCGGGCTCCAAATGCAAGCATTGCTTTCTAGTTTGCAACGAACAAATTAAGTTTATATTAATATCCATCAAAGACCTCCTTGGCCCAGTTGGTAAGACGCATGTCATCAGACCCAGGGATTGTGGGTTTAATTCTCGTTGGTATCCAATTAAGATAAAAAAAGGACTTGAACCTTGTTTTCAATTAAAGCCTCTTGTAATATACCAGATGGTCAAAGGCTATTTCAAGTCAGTGATATAAAATGTTTTATTTCCGATTTTTCTTAACTCGTCCCCATCTCTTGCTTTTCCTTTGATTGATGGCATCTCACTTTTATTTTTACCATAAACAATATTGATTCATGCATCTTACCGATCCTGACATATAGAATCGAAACCTCGGTCCTAACAAAGCGAACAACTCAAAATCTATTAGTGACACAGAGAACCATTGAGAGGAGGATGCTGGGAGTTTTACTGCGAGATAGAAATACCAACAAATGGATAAGAGAGAGAACCAAAGCCACGGACGTAGTTGAGGGAGCAGCTGCCTTAAAATGGAGCTGGGCAGGACATATTGCCAGATGCTCTGACTCTCGATGGAGGAAAAGATCCTGGAATGGCAGCCTAGAACGCGCAGGAGAAGTATGGGGAGACCACAGGCTAGATGGTCGGACGATATAAGACGGGCCGCGGGGTTGAAGTGGATGCAGTGTGCCCGAGATAGAGAGTTGTGGAAGACCGAAGGGGAGGCCTATATCCAGGGATGGATCGAGAACGGCTGAAGAAGAAGAAGATATACAATATTATTTTATTACACTTTCGTTGTAAACAGTAGGTACATCCTGGTAAGGTTATAGCCATGTGGCAATATCTTCCAACCGAGCAGAAATATGTTAATGAGACCTTAAATGAAAACCAGACTGGCTTCCTTTTTTTTTAAATCTGGGTTTCAACGGAAATCGAAGCCGCAGCCTCTGCGTTGAGGGACAAGCGTCTTACCAACTAGGCAACGGAGGTCATCACTATGTGCATTGCTCACGAATGTTGTAAATGTGAATAACACTTCGAATATTTTTACGGCCATGGAACTTCCTCGATTTATTTGTTGGTTGGAAGAGATTACCGCACGATAACCCTGGCAGAACGTGGGTTGGTCATGTCTGGGTTAGACGCAACTGATACGGAAACTTCTAATTTACGACTGATGTCGAGTAATACATTGTTTGAATTAATTTAACAATAATAATTCCAATTACTAATTTCTCGTAACAATAACACTATTACAAAATAACAAACAGTAGTCTGAATTGTTATGATATCAAATGGGTCTCCGTTTTCACATCGTTCAAAACAATATTGATTCAATCCATATTTCCGATCATATCTTTAAATGTGATTTGTCCCTATTTCTAACAATAATAAAAATAATCCTTTCGTATGGTAACCCTTCAAACCTATCCGAAGTTGTGCTTAGGATATATTGAATAGCATGACCGGGAGACAATATTGATTTAAGTCATTTTTGCGATCATATTATTGAATGTTACTTGAGACTAGTTTTTAGAATAATATAAACTAATTTATACGTATATGTTAGTGACCCGTCAACAAATACGGATTGGTGATAAGGACATATTAAATAGCATGGCCGGAATACAACATTGATTCAAGCAATGTTTCTAACATTGATTTATGCTCTTTCTTTTTGCAACTCTCGCATCATTTACTAATTGCACTGTAATTCATCCTCATTCTTCTCTTACACTGCCATGTCATCTGCACACAGCAATCCGCATACATTCCCTCCCATTCGACATTAAATTTGTATGCCACCCATTGACCTCTGCGATTTCTCCACAAATTAATATATGTATATAAAGAAAGTAGTATGAACCGACTGGAAGCATTCAAAATGTTGATGCACCGGAGAATGCTACGGATACCCTGGACGGATATGGTCAGCAACACAAGGGCTCTTCAAAGAGCCAAAGTTGATAGAGAATCGCTGACTAATATTAAAATCCGAAAGGTGTCCTACTTGGGTCATGTACTAAGAGAAGCAAATTACAAATTACTGCACCTGATCATCCAAGGCAAAATAGAAGGCCGAAGAGGGGTTGGCAGGAGGCAAATCTCCTGGCTCCGCAATATACTTAATTGGACTGGCATAAGGGGCGTTGGAGTTCTTTTTTGGGCTGCCGGGGACAAACATATATGTGACATGACACTTAGAAGAAGAAGAAGAATATATATTCAACAACTATGGTGACATAACAAATATTAACTTTACCCCTTTTGGAATGGATACAATTAGATAAAATGTCACCAGCATAAGGCAATTTTCAAAGTGGATTTTTATAAATGAAAAAGTGATACGTATTGAAATTGATAAAATCTAATTAGCATTTGCTAAACATTTATTCACAAAACATTTTTAAATATACAAATGTAAAAAAGGTCGTAAATTTTTAATGCCGCAAACTTTTCCCAAATTACGAAATTAGCAAAAAGTTAAATTAAAGCATGGCCCCGATAACGATACAGTATTCGATGACCGGAAAAAAGTTGGTGGGGGTACTCTTTACGAGTTTTTAGTAAAATTCTCTTTTTGTACATTTTTTATTAATAAGTATCGGAAATGTCGGAGAAATCTTCTAACGAACGATCCACATCTTTTCTAAAGAGGTTCTTTGCAACTATCTGTGAAATACCTTTTGAATAGAAACGCTGCTACATTTTCATGAACTTTAAACAAGCTCTAGAAAGGATTTAAAACGATCTTCGAAAGTCGGGAAGTTAAAGAGAGAAAGGAAGAAGAGAGAAAGATAAGAGGAATGGAGGCGGAGCAAATGAAAAAGAAGTGAAAACCTCAATAAAATATTAAGTTAAGAAGATTAATTTATAAATAGACAGAATTTAAATTGCTCTTTTATTAAACTATTTATTTTAAGAGATCTGGAAATTAAACTGAAACTCTTTTTTAATCAAATATCTCAAATTATTATTATTATGTATTCAAATATCTCAAATTATTATTATTATGTATTCAAATATCTCAAATTATTATTGTTATGTATTCAAATATCTCAAATTATTATTATTATGTATTCAAATATCTCAAATTATTATTATTATGTATTCAAATATCTCAAATTATTATTATTATGTATTCAAATATCTCAAATTATTATTGTTATGTATTCAAATATCTCAAATTATTATTATTATGTATTCAAATATCTTAAATTATTATTAATATGTATTCAAATATCTCAAATTATTATTATTATGTATTCAAATATCTCAAATTATTATTGTTATGTATTCAAATATCTCAAATTATTATTATTATGTATTCAAATATCTCAAATTATTATTAATATGTATTCAAATATCTCAAATTATTATTATTATGTATTCAAATATCTCAAATTATTATTATTATGTATTCAAATATCTTAAATTATTGTTATTATGTATTCAAATATCTCAAATTATTATTATTATATATTCAAATATCTCAAATTATTATTATTATGTATTCAAATATTTCAAATTATTATTATTATTATGTATTCAAATATCTCATATTATTATTATTATGTATTCAAATACTTCATCATCATCATATCGTCACGCTGTGTCTCTAACGGGGTTGTCAAAGAAAACAGATTTCCAAACTTTTCTATCCAAGTACACCATTTTCACCTCCTTAACATTCATACATTTCGTAATCCATAATCTTGTATTTATAATACTTCTCACTTTATCTTTTTTTAAATCTGATTCTCTTGATCAAGCCTCGTTTTCTCCAATCTACCTATTCCACACAATCCTTGCAATTTTCATTTGTATACTCACAAAATCACAATTTCTCTCCAAATGTCCAAACATCTTTAAAATCCAACTCAAAAAAAAATGTTTATTCATACATTCATTTCAATTTTGTAATTTATTTTTATCAAACACTGTTTATTCCACTTTTTTGTGACGGTATACCCCTACCGGTTTCAAGGCTTTCACCTCATCTTCAGGGGAGCGCAAACAAGACTTTGCGCTCCCCTGAAGATGAGGTGAAAGCCTTGAAACCGGTAGGGTTATACCGTCACAAAAAAGTGGAATAAACAGTGTTTGATAAAAATAAATTACAATGTCTTTAAACCTCCACAACGTTAATGCCTTAACTATAAACAACACTCATTTCAAATTTATTCATTCTGACTTCTTGCATAAATTGAGATACATAAAATACAATCACGCTGTTTTCCTGCTGAGGTAAACAGATGACAGAACGTCAGATTTTCTTATCTCGACATACATTCTTCGCCTCTTCTAGATTCATACACCTTCTCTTGAACAGTGTTTGCCAAAGGCGGTGTTTGTTTTTTATATATTTTCAGGAAGGTAAAACAAAAATCTATACTTTTATACATAGATTACGCCGTTTCCTTGTCTGTGTAAGCAGAGGAGAGAGCGCCAAAGTCTCCTATCACGAAGTTCATCTTTTGTCTTTTTCACATCCATACACTTTCTCATACAACTCCTACGATTTTTCTCACTCATACATTTCTTTCTTTAAAAATATCATTCACTTGATCCAACCACATATTCCTTGGTATTCATCAACCACGCCTCGCATTCACACATATATGTTTAGTGCTGTCCCAATCGAGAATATATGTATTTTAATATAAACACATTAAAAATGGTTGGGATTAAAACGATTAAAACATTTGACATACTGAACAAAATATTAACATATTTAAAAAAATATTTTCCATTCTTTTTATATAATCCGCATTTGAATCATTCAAACAAATATGATGATAAATCGTTTAATCCGACTTTAAAACTTTACTTTTTTTTTCTCTGACAGGTGAATGGGAGATTTACGAAAATTTCCATATGTATTTTCACAATCCGTTTGAACCACATTTGAGCCATTCCCAACACATGTCACGTCGATATTACGTCAAAGTTTTAATCCATTATGTTCATATTTATTTAACTGGCAATAATCGAGCCATGTTTTGATTCAATAGTCTGAGAGATAAAGCACATTATGAGTACTCTCATATTTGGTCAATTAATCGATAATAAAAAGTATGTTTTTACTTTTTTTATAATTATTTCAACGGTGAAACCTTTTAAATACAAACTTTAAAAAAAAACTACACATGAAAATTAACATTGACATTGGTGTGGGAAAAAACTACACGTGAAACTTAACATTGACATAAGTGTAAGTGTTATATTTATTGTAACGGTGAAACCTTTTAGATACAAACTTTAAAAAAAACTACACATGCAACTTAACATTGACATTAGTGTGGCAAAAAACTACACATGAAACTTAACATTGACATAAGTGTGAGTGTTATATTTATTGCAACAGTGAAACCTTTTAGATACAAACTTTTAAAAAAACTACACATGAAACTTAACATTGCCATTAGTGTGGGAAAAAACTACACATGAAACTTAACATTGACATTAGTGTGGGCTGAAAAACATCTGTTGTCGCAGAGTGCAGGGATGGATGGAGAGGAGTCGTCAGAGACTATCATGGGAGTCACGATGCTCAGACACGACAGGAT
This sequence comes from Odontocerum albicorne, assembly GCA_949825065.1. NCBI lineage: Eukaryota > Metazoa > Arthropoda > Insecta > Trichoptera > Odontoceridae > Odontocerum > Odontocerum albicorne. Next base: position 12,615,422 of record OX463865.1, read on the forward strand.
GAATTACACTTTGGATGCATTCCATGCAACTTGGTGGGTTTATTGCCATAAAACAATCCCTTGCAACATATAAGAAAGATGTTACAGAGACCGCAAGACGGAATGCTTTAAAAAAAAATAAGAACCAACAGAAATTGAACCCGCAACACTCGGGTTACAAGACAGACATTTTATAACCTAGGCTCTGGGGGACGGCGCATTCTTCTGTTTCTCTTGCTTATTACATTTCTCTCAGTCAAAATTTTTTCAGTCTACAAAATTCCTATTTCCAGTGTCTTTTCACTTTAAATAAGCATTGTTTGCGGAAATAATTCACTAGGGCTGATAAATTCTTTGACCGAGCTCCCAAAAAGGGAAAAAAGGTCGCACAATAATTTAAGTTCTCCCTATCTCTCTGTCGATGTTTTAATCAAAGAAGTCCTCCTGTAAAATAATATCCTTTTTGGGCGACTCAACCTTTCTCAAATTTCATAATATTCTTCTAAATCGGCTTCTCAACTTTTTTTGACCAACGCCCCCTTGGAGCTTCGTAGGATAACTCAAAGCTCTCTCCAGTATAATGTTAAATATCGTTATTTGTTAATTCAAACACTGTTTATTCCACTAAATATATATATATATATATATATATATATATATATATATATATATATATATATATATATATAATACATATAAAAAAAATTCCACTTTGCACGGATTTCTTCTATTAAACAAAGAGGGTCTGCTTCTAGCGTTAGCTTATTCGTTAGGAAGAATATCAGGCAGGTCATTCGTTCGTTAGGAAGAATATCATATAACGGTGTAACCCTACCGGTTTAAAAGCTTTCACCTCATCATCAGAGAAACACAAACAATACTGAATTATGATCGAACTGGAACCGATATACACGCTTATTACGGTAAAATTCGGATTGGGGATTGTGGGCGGAAGGCGGCAGCTTCAACAAGCAGCGGTGAGATCTTGGGAATGTGTGTATTGTAGTGTATGGAATAAAGTGTTTAACCAAACAAATTACCTTAAATATAAATATTGTGATAACCATTTTTGTGTAAAAAAGTTAAGGGGTTTTTTGAGTGGCTGAAGACTCATTTGTCGGATAGAATGGTGTTAGGATTGGTTCTCAGCAATGTTTTGCATTTAAAGCTACTTGTGGTGTCTCTCAAGGATTACACATCGGTCCACTGCTTTTCGTGATGTTCTTTAATGATGTAGTTGACAGTTTTAATTATGTTGAATTGATGTTTTCTGCAGATCCTAAAATGTATATTTAAAGCTACAAGTGGTGTTGCTCAAGGATATCACGCCGGTTCTTTGTTTTTCATTGTTTATAAATGATATTGTTAAATTTTTTTATTTATTTTGAAGTGATGTTTTCTGCAGATGATCTTGAAAAGTGTCGTATTATTCGACCTGCTGATGATTGTGCAGTACAATGTTGGAGTGAATTCAATAAATTCAAGATTTGTAATTACAAACGTCACAGAATTTTTTTCACTAAAATGAAGCATGTACCTACCTGTTATACATAAATTATTCAAGTTTAATCATTTCTTTTCCTCCACATTCTGATGTAACCCTTCAGGATGGTCTGCTCTATGAAAGGCGCTATATAAATCGTATTTGAACTAGATAATTTTCTAATCTGCTTAGATGAAGTCTACAACAGTATTTTAGTATGAATATTGAAGTATAAAAGTGAAACATAGACGAGGAAAAAAACTTAAAGAGCTAACTGAATGTAAGTGTATTGAGATTACATGGGGTGACACAATATATATGACAGAATACGGTGATCAAGGATAAATGTGAAATAAACTGATCTATTAAGAGTTAGTAAGATTAAGAAGATCACTCCGAGATGCTTAAGACATGAAGAACAAAGAAAGTTAATATAACAAATATACAGTGTTAATGTTAGTTGAAGGAGTGTAAGAGGATGACCAAGAATGTGTGTCGAGATAGCAAAGTCTAGCGCTCTGACCTCTCTGTCTACCCTTAATGTATATATATAAATTGTCATGTATACCCCAAACCGTTTTGTAATATAACAGTTCATAAAAATTATAAAAAACTTTAAACCCAGTATTCAATCGACTAGTAGTTAATATTTAATCGACTTGTATTCAAAAATTAATCGACTAGTACAATAGTTAATTATTAGTCGACTAATATTTAATAATTAATCAACTTGTAGGTAATAATTAATCGACTAGTAGTTAATAATTTATCAACTTACGTTTAATGATTAATCGACTTGTAGTTAATAATTAATAACTAGTATGTAAGAATTGATGGACTACGAGTTAATGATACATCGACTAGTAGTTAAAAGTTATTCGACTTGTAGTTAATATTCAATCGACTAGTAGTTAATACTTAATCGACTAATATTTAATAATAAATCGACTAGTAGTTTATAATCAATCGACTAATATTTAATAATTAATCAACTTGTAGGTAATAATTAATCGACTAGTAGTTAATAATTAATAACTAGTATTTAATAATTGATCGACTACATAATACTGACAAATCGACTAGTAGTTAATATTTAATTGACTAATATTTATGAATTCATCGACTAGAAGTTAATAATTCATCGAATAGTAGTTAAACAATTAATCGACTACTATTGAATAACTACCACAATGACTGTCTTCAAAGCCCTCATGCCCTCTTAATAATTTTGTACACGTCAATGTGACCTAACAATAAATATAGTTTCCAAAGAGGCAATATTATTACCCTCCTTTGAAATCGCTGTTTTTAATTTTCTCGTCCCAATTCGGTCCAAAACCGTTAACACACAAACGGTTCTCAAAGAAAGAACAAAGGTCATGAATCACATGAAAAGAAAACGTATTAAAAGTTACTGATATATACTTTTTAATTAAAATTAATTTCTAGTTTGTGACCTTTGTGAAAGGCATTTTCATTCAAATAACGTACATACCTACATTTTGAAGAGTTACGTAAGAAACCAAACGGTGGGTAGCGATAGGAAACAAAGTCAATGGGGCACTTAAGCATATATACTCGAACCGGAAAGAATCAAAATATATTAAGATGACAAGAGTGCACAACAGTACTTTAGTAACAACTTTCACGAATAGGAGTGAAATGCGTATGTGAAGACCAAAAGGAAAATAATCAATACTGTAAAAATGTGTACACTGAGAAGAATACACGGAGTAAAAATGTAGGACTTAAACCAAAATGAAGTGATTAGAAACGATTTGAATATAAAGTTGATGATGTATTGAGAAAGATGAAGAACAGCACTCAGAGATTGCTTGAGCACGTGGAACAAATAAATGGAGAAAGATTAACAAAACAAATATACAGTGCAAAAGAGAGTGGATGGTGTGGTAAAAGTGATAATTGCGGCCATTAGTTAATTATACCATCAATATTCAATAAAGGCAAAAAGAGGGCAAAAAAATCAGGCACTGGAACGGAGTGTAATTGTTCTTGCGACAGTAGTTCGAGTGCTTGAACTTGCAGAAGTGATTACTTGTAGCAAAGGTTTGTGTGAAGTGTGGTGACTTCTTGTTGTTTATATGCGGAATGGACATTTTGGTCTGTCTGGAATGATGAGGTATGCGGTGTATGATTCACGTGATACATATATCTAATTGAGTTTTACTCATTACTTATTTTTTAATGTCGTATGTCATTAAGATACAGGCAAAATCCTAGTTTACTAGGAACACGGCAGCTGAAATGCAACAAACCCAGATCCATATAAATTGTCGGTCCAGTTTAAATAATATCCTTAACTGTTCCACCACCCCCTCTTATCTCGCCGAAAATTTTCAGCGTCTTTCGTCGATCATGGACTAGCGTTACGCTCAAGATTGTTTGAGTTTGAGATTAAGATATTGTTTATGTGCCTTTCCAGTTCACCGCTCTCCTTTTTTAACATCATCCTTTACTGTCCATACAGTGAGACTCTGGAATCAGTTACAAACCAATGTTAGACACGCTCCATCCTTGGCATGATTTAAGAAGTGACTGAAAAATCTCTTAATTTCTAGTCAGTAATATAACGTGTTTCATCCTGTTTTTTTTTCCTTTCCTCTCCACCATCTCTTCATTTTCCTTTGATTGGTGATATCTCACTTTATATAAAAAGGAATGTTCGGATGATTGTCCGTCTTTGTAAGGTTTGTGGGCTCACGTACGTATTCATGGATTTCGTGGGGATGGAAAGTCGTTTGAATGTTTTTTGCAACCATGTAACTTGCTTCATTTATTTTTGCCTGGTCGGTTGGAAGATATTGCCGCCTAGAAATTCACCCACCTATTGTATACCTATTGTTTTTTTTTCTTCTGTAAATTATGTTTTCATAAAATTTCTTGTAATGTATTAATAATAAATAAACATGCAAAATTCTTCTCCCACTGTCCTCACTATTCCCTCATTTTATTTAAGGGTAAATCAAGTTATCGATCAAGTACGTTTTATACTCGTCCCTTTTTAATGTTAGTTAAAACAAAAGGGTTTCTTATTTCAAAGTACAAAAAGGATTCCCAATATTTTACATACCTGCAAAATAATATATTGAAGTATCCTAAACACTCCTCATTATTATTCCCTGAAAGTTGTACCCAAAAGCAAAACATGCGGTGAAAATATCCATGGAAATATTTTCTTTGAGGGGAATACATGCGGTATAATGCTGATACAATAATTACGAAGACGCACTGTGATGTGACTTTCACATTCAGGTAGTTAAAATATTGTTAAACATAACAAGCAAAGTATATATATTTTTTTATACATTAAATGGGTTATCCCTCGTGATCGAGTATGATTTTCAAATAAGTATTTATTTAACACTACACTGTAAAACAATCGAGCGGGCTTATTGCCAGGTGGCAATCTCTTTCATCTAACGAGACAAAAGAAAATAAAGGTTCATACTTAGAAAAATTTTGAACAATTGTATTGTATTACATTTTTGTTGTATACAGTACAACCTAGTGGGCTCATTGCCATGAGGCAATATCTTCCAATCAAACAGAAATGTTAAAGAGGCCTTAAAAAAAACAGACTTGAAGTGTGCATCTAGAATCGGGTTGTTTTCTCACAGAAGATCACATCATTGACATGAAAGAGTGGACCAAGATCACATCATTGACATGAAAGAGTAGACCAAGGTTATCGATGGAGAGGCGAGGGGATCCTCGACTGTGGGGCACAGCAACGACGAGGTGTAGTGTATGTGTTATATTGTATTATATTACACTTTAGTTATATAAAGTAATATATATTGATATTTCGTTATATATATATATTGCTTCATGGCAACAGCCTGGCAGGCTTATTGTCATGAAGCAATCTCTTCTATCTAACCAGAAGAGGCCTCAAAGGACAACAAAATTGATATCCATTTTTTATGGGTTTCAGCGAGATATAAACTCTCAATCTCCTGGTTTGGAGATAGGGGTCTTACCAACTCACCCACGAAAGTCGTCATACCATATATCAAAATCAATGCCAAAATATAATTTAAAAAAAAATTGTCACCCAATTACACACCACTGTGTGGTGTATTCAGTATCCAGGAGATATCTATAATACAGTTTGGATAATAGATTAATGAATGGATACCCGATACATTAGTCCCGTTATTAATATCCGTATCAAAGATGGATACTTAATTGCGGTGCTTGGAAGGATTACGGATATAAGGAGGGATATGGGAGTTTCAGACTGGATATTATCTGTTTTAAGTCGGGACTTTGCCCCCTAAAATATGTAAGTTGGGGTTTTTGGACCAGAATTAATATTGTTATTTGAAATTATAGTCTTTTGTCATTTGTCAAAATAAATGAGAAACAGAGGTGGTTTTTATCAATAAAAATTCGATATGAGCAGATGTTTTTTTATATATTACCAGAGGTTTTCAAAGTGTGCTACGCGATAAATTCTGAAGGGGTGCCACGGTGTATTTGAAATAAAATAACGATTCTTTTAAATATTAATTGAACGCGCCGATGTACGGTCTTATTTGAAGAAAGCGAACTCTTACTGAAACATCGTTTATCACGCTGTCATCTAGTATTGAAGACCTCTGTGGCCTAGTTGGTAAGATGTCTGGAGGCAGCCCAGGCGTTACGGCTTCGATTCCCGTTGAAAGCCATTTTTTTAAGGATTCCAGCCTGGTTCTCACTTAACATCTTTGATATATTTCTAGTTGGTTTAAAAAAATTGGTTTAAAACATTTTTATTTTGTTTAAGTGCACAATACAGACTAAGCTCAAGTGAATTGGATTTTTCATTTCCAAAAAATTATTAACATATTAAAAAAATAAATTCAAGTCTCTTAAATACGTTTAAGACGAGTGTTTTCTAACGTTCCCGGTCTTCGGACATATATAGTAGAATATAGACAAATATGACTATAATTCCTGTTGCAAGTTCAAGTAAATGGCACAGTCTAAAAGTGTGTACGCAATTTTTGGGTCAACCTACACATATAGTATATATTATCGATGGTTGTTGTTAGAATCAACTGAATGATATTTTGATCCAATTTTTAACTAAAATTAATCAAAATAAAGTTCAGCGAATTCTGGTTCCATTCCTGACGGCTTTCCTGGCTAAAGCTGGGTTTTGCTCAGAAGCTGTGATCAAAGCTCAACGTGGAACATGAATGTTTTCGATAGTTCAATAAAGGATAGTTGTGTCTAGTTTGATTCCAATATTTGAGATACGGTGTGGTGTAAAAGCTTGCCCATCCTACTGATTGGTCAGTTTTTATATGGCACCGTGAAAAAATATTTAAGGGTACCGTGAAACGAAAAAGTTAGGAAACCACTGACGTAGACTACATAAAATAAGGCTTGTACTACACTTTCGTTGCATACAGTACAGCCTTGTGGACCTCCATACAAACACCTTTCCTAAGATTTCTCTTCTTATAAAAAGATAATGTAAGATAGTTGTGGAACAGCTGTGATAATATGGACGTGGAATATGCGAAATATGTATGTATGTTGAGATAGGAAAGTATGAAATCTGTGTGCTCTCTATCTAAACTAGTGACAATCCGGTATGAAAGTATGTATTGTATTGTATCACACTATCGTTGTATTGTACACAGTACCATCTGGTGGGCTTATTGCCATGTGGCAATATCTTTCAACCAACCGGGATGTTAAAGAGACCTTAAGTAAAAACCAGAATAGAATCCATTTAAAAAAAATCTAGGTTCGAATCGAACCTGAAACCGGGTCGAGACACAAGCGTCTTACCAACTGAGCCAAGAATACATAGTTATAAACCAATAAATTGATGCTCAATGAAAATAGAACTTGTTTCGTATACGAGTATATTATACATAAAACCACGGCCCAATCACACCTGTTGCATGGTCAGGTGATGTTACAGCTCAAATTTGGTATATCTACGCTCAGTAGTATGTCAACTAGAGCCGATAAAAGACGTGTTGTTTCGTTATATTCTAAAATGTTAGAAATCAAATATTATGCAGTTATCAAGATTCTTTCAAAATAAAGCAAAAGTTCTATAAAAATTTAGTTGTTGTCCACGGAGAATCTTTTCCATAATATTCCACAGTTAATAATTAGGTTTCAGAGTTCCGCTTAGGTAGATGATTTATTGAAGATGACCTTCGCTAAGGCACATCTGGTGAAGTACTTATTTCAGAATATTTTCTTCAGTAGCATTAAAAAATTAATTCATCTTTTTAAAAAAATATATACTCGTATATAACCATCTAGAGATCTGTTCTCTCTGCTTTCCTCGCAAAGGTTCACAGCGTTATGGTGTTTGTATCCTTTTAAACATTTTTTGAACCACATGTGACTATATTGAAAGATACTGTATGTTACTAAACCTTCGGTTCGGTAAACAGGTGTCTTATCAGCTGGACCACGGAGCTTGTCATGAATGTAGATAAAATAAAAAAACTAATTATTTCCACTTCCATGCTTCTCATAATACCTGATATGATCAACTAATTGATTACATACCCATAATAGTTCACTGATCTGTCAAGCAGTCTTTAACTTTACATTGATATACTATTACCATCAGGCATGGTCTTAGTAACCAGTAGATATGTCATGGGGTATTGAGTTACTTATGGGAACAAACACCTTTCAAAGATTACAATGTAATTTGAGCCATTCAATGAATGTGTGACAATCTTATTTAATACACATATAATACCAAAGATACATAAAATATTACGGAAATCATATTATTTATTTACTTATCAAGATAATGAGCGACACTTAAGTGCTTATTTGCCTTTTTTTAATTACATATGGTATATATACAAGGGTGTATATACAAGGTATATATACAAGGACTCCTTTGAGTATCTTGGGTCACTCATCCATAGCGATGGAGGATGTGCAGCAGATGTAACACATATAATTAGTGTGGGATGGATTAAGTTTAGATCAATGACGGGAGTTCTATGTGATCCGAAAATGCCAGTCAAGTTAAAAGGAAAAGTATACCAAACGATTGTCAGAACCGCACTCCTCTATGGCTCCGAATGCTGGATGATGTATAACTCTGACTCTAGGCAACTAGAAACTGCTGAAATGCGCATGCTAAGATGGTCAGCTGGTGTGTCCCTAAGAGACAAAATAAAAAGCTCACGCATTCGTGGAAGCCTAGGTGTTACAGACATCAATAGCAAGATGGAGGAGAGGCGATTGAGATGGTATGGGCACGTTGAACGCAGAGCACCCGATCACATTGTGAACCAGGCAATCATCATGGATCTTCCTCGAATAACAACCAGAGGAAGACCAAATAATTCATAGGTGGTGCAAAAAGATAACCTGATGCAGAGGCACGGCCTGGGGGACGTAGTCCGGGACAGAAGAGCATACAACCTGAGGACGAGGAGTCTTCGCAGACAATGAGTTGGGATGGAGCCAGGGAGAAGAAGGTATATACGAGTATACAAGGGTGTGGGCTGAAAAACATCCGATGTTCTCCCGGCTGGGCTTGCCTTCTATTGATGCGGGTGTATCTCGAATGGGGGATGTTTTCCAATGAGTCCAGACCTTTTGATAACCCCTGCCACAAATGTGTTTTCTCCGACATCATCTTGAGATACATACGTAATTTCAGGATATATGTACAGGATATAGGTATATGTACATACTATGTTGGTATTTTTTTAAATAGGCAATCTGCCCAAAAAACGTTGATTGTGCCACCAAATTAAAGACATTAAGAAATTGTACGAGTCAATATAATAAAACAATTAAAAAAAATACAATTCTAAGTAATTCCAAGTTTCAACTGATAAATTTTCAAAAATTTAACAATCGATCTATATAGTACATGGAAAAAAGTTCCTCGATAAGGAAGAAATGCAACATTCATTGGACGCGGCGAAGATATGATTTTTAGTAAATCAACATCAGACAATCGAAAAATATATGGTCTATAGTTTAATCATCCAAACCACACTCGCAACCGGGATTCTCCAGAATACCCATTCTAGCATGATACTTGGCCCCGGATAGGATTGGGATGTAACTGGTATAAATAAGGGCTCTAGATATTAATCAATCCAACAATCTATCCCTTTGAAACCATGGTTTAATATTATAAGAATGAATAAGGTCAAAGTATCTGTCATTTGTCGTTTATTTATTTATTTATCGTTTATTTTTTATTTATTTATTTATTACATATATTTATTTACATTTAAACTTTGTAATTAAAAATATTCACAGTTAAACTTTATAATTAAAAATATAACGAATCAACATCATCCGAAAATAAATCTTACAATTTATGATACATATATCGTTGAGAAGAACGCATGGGGTGACACAACGTGTGGCAGATTACGGAATGAAGTAATTAGGGATGAATGTTAACTTAAGGTTGATGTATTGAGTAAGATGAAGAAGAGCACGTTGAGATGGTTTGAACATGTGAAACGAATGAATGAATGAAGAAACGATTTAATTATACGTGCAATTGTGAGTGGAAAGCGTGTGAAAGAAAGACCAAAGAAAGTGGTTGGATTAAGTGAATGATATATTGAACCAAGGAAAGGTAGTTAGTCAGAGAAATCGTAGACGTTGTATGGTTGTAGAGGAGGCTAACGATGTGTCGTTATAAAAAAATTCAACGCTGCCTTCCCCGTTAAGGAAACAGCGTAATGGTATGTATTTATGAGCAACCCCCTCAACATACACAAGAACTGAGTTATTGTATATATTACTTGACTTTTTGTAAAATTTTTGTAGTCGGTTCTTCAATTGTAATAAAAAAAATTATGTTAAAAGAAGTCGCGTTTATAAGTTCTTGAATCTACTTTATTGTTAGCTACGAGCTCCTTTAATCACTGTGCCAAAGAGATATCACAGCAATAAAGTTCAAATTAATTTTTAATTGGATTTCATTCATTTGTCTTTCTGAAGCTTTCGATTCTCTATCGCGATTAAACAGAGTGGGAGGTAGGGGGCAGACAATAAGAGGAAGAGGAAATGTCGGATTTAGTGAATCCACTTGGAGTGCGGACATGGTAGCAGGAACTTACTTCATCCTAGACTAATTAAATACCTCGCAGGGAGCAGACCGTCTGAAATCTAAACTGTTCCACATAAGACAGATGCAGAAATTAATCCAGATATTATTTACTGGGTTTTTATTTAAACCAGTAAAACTTCATTTTTTTTATTAAAATAATAAAGAGTGATTTGTATACCGTATAAAATAAAAAGAGTGATTTGTATAACGTACTGAAAGCACTTTTGTGGTAAGCGGTTGCGTGCCAGCCACGTGTTTCAAGCAGGAGGTAGCAGAGATCGATCTATCATTCGCATCAATCAAGTCCTGCCAAGAGCGTGAAATCCAGTTGTACAGACAATTATGTGTTGTGAATCCTGAATATCCACACAATCATATTCAATGCTTCTTTCGTTCAAGAAACCCCATATCTGCTTGTTCATCTTGTATCTAGCTACCCCTATTCAGAGCCTTATCAGTTCTGTCCAAGTAAGCTTAACCAATTGTCTTCTACGTGCCATCTTTTCCAGCATTTTTCAGTCATCAAGTTTTTTTCTTATTTTCACTTACGAAAGCGTGTTTTATCCGGAGAAATTGTCGGTTCTTGTATTTCCTTAATAAAACAATTTTTTTGGATTTGAATCTAGATACTGCTCGTTGGCGACCATAAAATGGGTGTCTTCGGTTCTGGGCCAGTTTTGCCTTTTCTTTGTCACCTACAACACTTTTTCGGATCTTGTTGGAATTCAATGAGTTAATTAAATGAGGTTTCCTTCCTTATTCCCTTATTATGTTAGAACCGTCTTGTACTAGTTATTTTCTACAATTTAACACTGCTTTTATGTCAATATTAAATTAAATCATTTTTTTTTCAACTTTCAATCAAAAAAGTTATTTGACCATTGAAATAAAATAAACAAAACAATACACATATACCACGTAAAACCATATACAAAAGAAAATAATAAATATAGGGTGTCCCGTAATTGACTCAAACAAACATGAATAAAAAAATCACTTGCACAGAGTGTTCCATAATTTGCTTGACGTTTTTTTTTCTCAGCTCAACTCTCTCACGAAAGCCTTTTCATCACACATTCACCCGCTTTTTATGCGTTTATTCAGATAAGTGAAATCGTTTCGGTACACAAAAGATTTTTTTTAAATATATTTCTCGTCGAGTTCTCCCCTGCTTTTAAACAGGGATGTGTAAAACTTAATATTATATATACACGAATACCGATTTTTTTTATTTAGCTTTTGATATTCACGACCAGGTATATGAACGTGGCAGAAGCATACTAGTACTATGTATTATATAATATGTCCTCAAAAAGCCTACTTTACAAGGGAAACGACGGGCTCGAATCGAAATTTACAGGAATCGAACCGAGGACCTCAGACTTAACTGAATAATACTCACTACGCGGAATTCGAAAAACGTGACGAAATTTCACGAGGTCATTTGTAAAATTAACGGTAAGCGTTCAGTACAGCTTCTATTGTCAAATGGTCATAACCATCACGATATGTTCTCATTGGGGTAGGCAAAAATATCCTCTTCGTTCTCTCCTAGCACACAATTTTCAATTCTGTTACATTCATATATCCCTCTTTGTATAACAGGAGAAATCCGTGCAAAGTAGATAAAAAAATATATATAACAAACTCTTCCCTCTTCAATAATTCGATCACTTGATCATACCACCATTTTTCAGATCTCACCAAAGTACTCATATTTTAACAATAATAATAATAAAATGATCTTTTTTATAGTGCCGTTTAAAGAGAAGACTATTTTTAAAGACGCTTTAGCACGGGATTCAAACCCACTATCATTAAATGATTCTACATAACTTTTCAATTATTTTTGTAAATCTTTTAATTAGTCAACCTGTCTACGTGGCAGAACCATCTCGATGCTATTTTATTTATCTTAAGCATTGCATTTTTCTTTCAATACGCATTATTTCCTGACATCATTATTACTTATTCTATCATACAGTGTTTTCCACACATTCTACGCACCGTTACCATTTTTACCGCATGTATCTTACTTTCATAATTTTTGCCACTTCTTGTTTCGCTTACATATTTCAATATTAAAATCAAGATCCCAATATGAGAAGTCAATTTTGCTTGTCTTGAAATGCTTCGGTCTTTATTCCTTATTTCATCATACAGTGTTTTCCACACATTATACGCAACGTTCACATTTTTACCGCATGTCTTACTTTCATAATTTTAATCTGTATGTTTGAAATTAAAAAAGAACGAGGCAGAAATGAACTTAGAAAATAACTAAATTTTAACTGCGGGAAAGATGACATGCATGAAAAACTGAATAGCATCTATGACGAAATGTATGCATGTCAAAGAGGCAAAGGCTTTATGTGTGGATAGAAAGAAAGACATGGAAATCTGTTATATCTCTATGAATTGCCACTTCCAAGTTTCGCTTACATATCTTAGTATGAGCAGTCGGTTTTGCTTGTCTTGAAATACTTTCGTATTTGTGTTTAATTCTATCACACAGTATTTTTACATACATTTGACACAGTGTTCTGAAATGTTCTGGGATAGTTTATCATATACTCGTAAATGAAATATTTCAAACTTAAAAAAAACGAGTTATAAAGCACACGTCTCTCATCCCTGTGAAATATTTCACATTTCCAACTAGTGCAGAAGGAATTGTATTTTTTCGCTTATTGTACGGTTTATTTTGCTCAGATGCGAGAAAAAAACTGTATAACGAAGCCTTAGAAAACACAAGAAATGACTTGACAATATTTTAGAGGATTCGTGATACAAATGATGTGTATGCATATACCTTATATATACAATATATTGTACATTATATTCCTCGATTCGATTCCCACAATTGTGAAAGCTTGCGAATTCGTTTTGTAGGAAAAAATACGAAAAGAAAAAGATACTATATTATTCGGCTTTAACTTTGTGCACTTCATTACAAAATATTCAACAAAAAATAACCTACTTATACCACTGATCACAGTTGTCCTCGTTACACGTGTTTAATTATACTACCTCCTATCACGATGATTTCATAATTAAGCTTGAAGAGAGACTCAGAGGGAGAGATAGAAACACATGTAGCATTTTTTTTTTATTAATTGAATAACAAAGTAATTTATTGTTCACTATTCAGATACATTTTGAATTTGATTTTTTAGAGAATAGATATAGCCGAAGTTATAGGTATCCTTAAACCCCCGATAACTAGGCGAAAAAAATGCTTGTATCAGTCGAGGAGAGTAGCACAGTGCGGGATTCGAAATGGAGACCTTCCGCACAGAAGTCTAATTCGTTTCTGCGCGGCCATGCACCCTATAATTTTTAGACTGATACGATATGTAAAAGGATCTGATGTTGTCGATACGATTGGAATGGAATTTATTCATCATTATATGAACTCTCAAATATGTTTTTCAACATGCGATTGAAATGAAATCCATTTATCATTACTATATGAACTCACAAACTTCTATCTAACCGGTTCCTCACGATTAAACAGCAAAGTACGTTTTTCAACATGCGATTGAAATGGAATCTTTTTATCATTATATGAACTCTCAAACTTCTATCTAACTGGTTCCTCACGACTAGATATCAAGTGTGTTTTTTAACACGCGATTGAAATGGAATATATTTATCATTATATAAACTCTCAAACTTCTATCTAACCAGTTTCTCACGACTAGATATCAAAGTGTGTTTTTCAACATGCGATTGAAATGGAATCTATTTATCATTATATGAAATCTCAAACTTCTATCTAACCGGTTCCTCATGACTAGATGTCAAAGTATGTTTTTCAACATGCGATTGAAATGGAATCTATTTATCATTATATGAAATCTCAAACTTCTATTTAACCGGTTCCTCACGACTGAAATTCTTGATATCAAAGAAGTATGTTCTTTAACAGGTGGTACGTCAAGATGGTGGCAAACAAAATCGGAGAAGAGTTGGATTGAAAAATAACGTGGACGGAAGAAAACGTTCTCTTCGGCCATATTAATCGAACCATCTGGTTTAAAACCACTAAAAGTACCAGACTAAAAGAATCGGGTATCATCAGGAAACGAACTCGAAACCCTCAACTAGAGTCAAGTGTGTTACCAACTAGGTTACAAAGACAGTTCGTTGTGAAGCCGATAAGAAATTAGTTCAAATCATTTCAAGAAAATCAACCCTTTATGTATTCAAGGAACGATGGAAAATTACAATATCGATAAATTTATTCTAGTAAGTCAAAACTACTTGAATATGGTAATTCACCCTCAATAATTCTCTTCTAGAACAAATAACCGCATATTACTTTCACTAAAAGTTATTATTGTATGTAGATGAGATGAAGGATGCGTGTCGAAATAGAAAAGACTAGCCCTCTGTCCTCTATAAATGGCGTGATAGTGTGTATGTATAATCGTCATCATCACCATAAGGCTTTATCCACATGAAAATATAAATCAATTTCATAAAACCATATCCAAGCTTCCTTAAGATATCTTTTCATTCCCATGACATACAATGGGGTGCCGAATTCAATAAAGGTAGAGGGAGGAAAACAATTTAGGCAGTCGATCGGAGCGTGGTTGTTATTGCGACAGGAGTTTGAATACTTGGGCTTGCAAGAGGAATGCCTTGTGGAAAAGGTTTGTGTGAGCTCTTGAGTGTGGTGTTTTTTGTTGTTTTATTTTTATATATTTTTGTTTTTATGATTGTGTGCGGAACATTGTGGGATGAATGTGTTGGTCTGTCTGGAGTGATGAAGTGTGAGGAGTTTGATTTCGCGTGATGTATACATATGTAATTGAGAGTTACTGTTTGTCAGGTTGATGAGAATGTGCAACGGGGTTTTATATAATAAAAAATCGGAAAGAAGTACCGATTTATTTTTTCATGCTATATGTCATAAGTGAGATACAGGCAAAAGTCTATTCCTCGTGGAGTTTGATCGTCTCATATTTGTTCCAGACACGTTTTCCTCGATCTACCTATTTCACGCAAACCTTACACATGTTGATTCCTTGACTTGTAAACTCACTTAATCATTTATTAGTGTCTAAACCATATTTAAGCTCCAATCTCCATCTTACTTAAAACATCCATTTTATAAATGAATAAAATTGTAATTATATTTCTAAAGAATAGATTTTTATTTATTTATTTATTTATTTTTTCAAAACAGGCTTAGCCCAATTACTTTGAAAAATACAAGACATTAAAAAAGAAGAAAAATTACATGGAAAAAAATTATACAAAATAAAAAATAATACATATGCATACAAACGAGTATATACACACAAACATATGATACATATATATATTCAGTCACTTAAGTATGTTGAAGAGTGCTTTCTAACGCGCTCAATCTAAGAAGAAAATTTACTTTTGCTTTTAGTAATGTGATATGAAATATGTCAATATCCGAAGCAGTCCCGTTCAGAAGAGTTAAGGCCCTTTCAACAGGCATAACGGCTGGAAGACCCGTTCTTGCGTATGTTATTGAGAATAGTTCTTGCCAGCGCAGTCTAGTGTAATTGTTAGGAAAATTTAACGCTAATCTTTGTAGTAATGCTGGACAGCTCACAACTCCTCGAACGAGTTTGACAACGTATACCAGGAGACGCAGATCTCTTCTTACGCTCAAGGAGTTATACCCGAGCATGCCCAGTAGAAACTGAGTAAAACCTCTAATACTCGACTGAAAAAACGCCTGTCATTTGAGAAGAGTACGAACTGGTGAACTTCTGCACTGACATAAACATTCCAATTTTTTTTCCTTCGTGCCATTTTTTTAATTCGAAAATGTATATATTATTTTATTTACTTAAACCGATCCTGCTTAGCGTTTCACATATTTATTACATATTTTTGTGATTGATGTGCGTATATTACGATGTTTGATACTAAATTACCAGCCTGTTTGATGTTTCAAGAAATGCGAATAACAATCCCATACATACTGAGGAGAATACATCTCGAGATCCCCTGGGGCGAATTGGATCTCTGTTTCTCTCCCCTTTGCAGTATTAACGTATTCTTTTCTGAGAAATTCATATAGTCATATTTAACTGTTTACTTTTACCCAATTAAACATACATTTTATATGTTCAAAACGGCGCAGCATTAAAAATGTATAATACTTTGTTTTTTTAAACCGTATATTGCGAAATGTCGTCGGTTCGAACCCCGCGCCGTGCTACTACCCTCGAATGACGCAGGCATTTTTTCCGCCTAGTATTAAGGGGTATAATAATATAACCTTTGACTTTGGTCATATCTATTCTTTCAAAAAGAGGGGAAAAAATGCCGGTGTGCTTCGATCGTCACACTTCGGTGTGTCTTTGAATCCAGATCTTTTAATTGATGTAATCGAAAACCATACTTTTATTTATCTTCTTCTCACACGCCTTCTACTCACATCTGCACTTTCTATCTGTTTTGTGAGTCTTTCTTAATTTATTCGTAAGTCAAAATTAAAATTCTCGAAAATATATAAAATAATTAAAAAATATCGAAAATGGGCGAAATAACAGCGTGATGATAAGGATGTTCTGGCTTAATAATCTGTATATATTGTTTATCGTTTCTTCTCAAGTGAAAAACTTTACAATTTAGTGTTCTTTCTATGAAGAAGAAATATAAAAAAAACACATCTCGGCAATTCTTTCTAGCCATATGCTCATCGACCGTTAACCGAAATTGCATCCTGCAAATGGAAAACTCAATTTATTCAGAACGTCTTCGTCTTATTTTCATTGCAAAAGTCCGGCCCAACGTCTCTGGATGAAATTGGCAAAGGACTAAAAAGAACATTGGCATCTCCCTCAAGTCTTTTAGAGAAATATACCTCCTGGCAACAAACTCGAAAAGGTAGTAATTTGTCTTGAGAATCGGAAGAAAAGTACTTTTCGGAAGATGAAAGGTGGCAAATGTTTGCCATATTTTTATGACATTTTCGGCATAAAAAAATGTGTAACTGGAGCAAGTTGAGGAATTTTGCTATCCGGGAAGCATGTTCCGAGAGATGAGAAGATAAAGATATTGAAATACGTGTTAAAGTAGAGAACAAAGTCAAAAGTGCACTAAGAATTAAATTTTCTAGTAAAATAATTAGAACTATAATTCTATGGCGTTTTGGTAAAGAGGTACAAGCCATCAATTACTTATTTGTCAGTTTGAAGTTTTGCAACACTTGTATTCCTGAAATACAGACATCAGGTAAATTTTAAAGGTAAACTTTGAATACATAAATTATTTATGTGTTCAAAGTTTACTTGAGGTCTGTATTTCAGGAATACAAGCGTTACAAAACTTCAAACTGACAAATAAGTAATTGATGACTTGTACCTCTTTACCAAAACGTCATAGAATTGATAGTGTGATTCTTCATGAAGACGTGCGCGGACGCAATCGTAATTTTCCTAATACTCAACAGTAATAACACATTCACACAGATCTATTATGTAAGCAACACCTAAACAGATGGTATAGGGCTATCGAGCGTAAAAATGATTCTTACGAAGCGCTATTCATGAGAGTCCGTTCAACATTTTCAGCATTTTAAACCTGATTCTTTCAGTGTGTATTTGAACTTTAAAATACGAGTATTATATAACTTCCACTTACCTGGCATTGCGTTACATATCCTAGATCTTTAAAAAAATTACACATGTGGCCAAAATAAGTATCCATCCTTTTAATACTAAGTATAATAATCCTGTCGTGTAGCTTATGACTGAGCATCGTGACTCCCATGATAGCCTCCGAAGACTCCTCTCCATCTATCCTTGAACTCCGCGGCTTGAAGAATATGATAGTACAGTTGCGTATCTCGCTTGGTTAGTCCAACGCATTGGGATTCTTCCTCTTGTGCATCGTTCTTTAACGACTCCAGTAACCACAAACCTCTCCCAATTGTCTCCTCGGTTACGAGCAATGTGACCAAAGAATCGTAGTCTCGTCAAAGGTATCTCTCCATTCATCCTTGAACTCCGCGGCTCGAAGGGTATGATAGTCCAGTTGCTTCTCTCGATAATTTAGTCCAACGCATTGGGATTCTTACTCTTGTGCGTCGTTCTTCAACGACACCAGTAACCACAAATATCTCCCAACTGTCTCCTCGGCCATGAGCAGTGTGACCAAAAAATCGTAGTCTCATCGAAGGTATATTGTCGACAATCTGTCGATGATTCTCAGTTCTTCGATCCGCGGAGTGCAAGAACTTATACTACCTCAACTATTGTTCCTGATCTGATAAATGTGTAGCATTATTATAATTATTATTATTACGTTACATTTTAACATATTTAAAAAATCACATAGTCATTTAAACTGCAATCACTTTTGTTTACAATCGTATTGCAAATAGTTGAAAATAACCTTTCGATATTTTACTTCTGGGGTGAGCGGAAGTACGATTCGGCAAAATACAGCACCGCTCGGGGCTTCCTGAAAGGGATGAGGGATGAGGTTTATTGGCTTACATCCAACCGGGAAACAAATATGTTTTGATTGGCTATAGGAAATTTTCCTCAAGTTTAATTTTCAAATTATTTAAGTGCTGTCGTTAATCATTTGTTGATGAACACATTGCCTGGTTGGTATCACGATTGTTCCGTAACTCGGATGTTTTGAGTTCGATTTGTTGCTTATTTCGATTTTGTTGTATACATTACAACTTAACGGGAAGATTATAATCTAACTATATTTTAAAATTAACAAGAAAGAAATGTATAAAGACTTAGTATCAATACCATATTTTTAATTTTGTTTGTTTAGTATACATGTGGGTAACCCAATTCTATCTAATTAAATCAATGGCATAAGATTTTTTTTCAGTCTCAATATAATAAATCTAATAGGTAACCCAATTCCACTATTAAATTAAAAGCATAATATTTGTTTTAATAAAAGTCTAAATAAAATATAATAAATCAAATACAAAAAAAAACGAGAAAATAAAAAATAATTAAATTTTGTAAATGACACAATGTATTAATATGAAAAAGGCGAAAATTGGATGTTTGGATACAAATGTTGGAAGATCTGCTCTCTCTGCCCATCTCATAGGGTATACGGTGTGAATACTCGTATATGTATGAATGAATTTGAAACAAATTATACGTAAAAATAATGCTTATCCGTTTGTGCATACTAACACAAAACACGTATTGCATTTTACTTTCGTTACAGTACAACTAGGCTCACTTATTGCCATATGGCAATCTCTTCCAACAAAATGGAAATATATATTATTTATAGTTAAGGCAGTAACATTGTGGAGGTTTAAATACATTGTAATTTGTTTTATCAAACACTGTTTATTCCACTTTTTGTAACGGTATAACCCTACCTATAAATGGAGCAAAGTCCTATTTATAAAAAAAACATATACGAAATAACCAAAAAAATCACATAAAGCCAACTTTTTACACTCATTTTAATTTCCGGAATCTCTTATTAAACGGGAAAGGTAAAAATGGTATATTTAGCAACAGTTGTGTGTATAAACTTTTATGTGACTGATAATTTCTATATAGGAAAGACAGGAAGATCTTTTCTTGAAAAGAGATTTCGTGAACACAAATCCGCCTTAACGAATCCTCTAATTTATACTGAAATGGTTAATCATTGTCACCGTGAAAACAATACATTTTCTATCGATGATATCAAATTCTTACATATCAGTAGTAACGAAAATAAATTGGACAGATTAGAGGCCCTAGAAATTTCTAAGTCAATTCATCGGGGTGAACATCTGGTAAACATATATATTCCAATAATCTCGCCGCTGCTCGCTGAGGCTGGTTCCTCCCTCCCTGCACCCATAGTCCCCAACCCGAATGTTTGCCGTTAGAAACGTGTATGTCGGTACCAGTTTGAACAGAATTCAGTCTTGTTTGTGCTCACCTGATGATGAGGTGAAAGCCTTGAAACCGATAGCGTTATACCGTTACAAAGAAAGTGGAATAAACAGTGTTTAATAAAACAAATTACAAAACAGAAAGATGTTAGAGGCCTTGAGTGAAAACAAGACTGGAATCATTTTTTTAAATCTGGGTTTCAGCTCGAAGCGAACTTATAACTACTATAGGCCACGGAGGCTCAAATTCTTTTTTACTGCTGAAAATATTGTGAGATATAAACTGCAAACATTTTTTGCAGTTTATATCTGGTAAATGTATTTATATATAGCCCTTCATTGAAGTAGTCTACCGACGACAGATAATATATTTTTTTCATTTACGTTATAAATTGCAAAATATATCGAAAAACTCTCGATTCTGAGAAATGGTCTCAATTAAATGTTTCCGAAATAAAAGGGAATGCCTGAAGGAAAACAAAAAAGAAAAATTATAACATATATATTAGCAACAGTGGGTGAAATGGCTTGAGAAAATGTTTTTTTTTTTTTCAATATATAAACCTCCGAAGCCTTCGTTCATAAGTCTTACAGCCCGGAGGCTACGAGTTCGATTCCCGTTGGTACTTAGATTTTTTAAAAAGGGACTGAAGTCTTGTTTCCACTTGGTTAACATATTTTTGATTGGTTGGAAGAGATTGCAACAAGGCAATAAAGAGACGACCTCCGTGGCCTGGTAGTAAGACGCTTGTCTGCCGATCCGGAGGTTGCGGGTTCGATCCTCGCTGTAAATCAGATTAAAAAAATGGAGTTCGAGTCTGGTTTTCACTTAGGGTCCATTAAAACATATTTCTGGTTGGTTGGAAGAGATTGCTACATGGCAATAAACTCGCCAGATTAAAAAAAAATAACAGTAAATGGTTCTGTACACAACGTGCAAAACAATTAAATTTAAAATCTCCACGATAATTTGTACATTCACTGATAAAGTTAAATAAATGAACTCTGTGGCTTAGTTGGTGAGACGATTGACTTCAACTCGAGGGTTCGACGTTCGTCCTGTAATAATATTCGAATACGCTAGACATGTGCGAATCTTGTCTCATCACACGCGGCAGTGTTGACAAAAATGTGCGATGAAGAACTGCGTTTTCCGTGCGCACTCCAATGACTCCGATGTTTCGATGAATGGAGTCTGAGACATGCACAGCATTCTGGCCACGCTATTTAATATGTCCGTATTGCTGATTTAGAAATATTGTAGAGTGATAAAGTACATGATAAGACGATTTAAAGATTCAAATGATCATTTTGTAAAATTTATCCATGCCATGTGGCAATCTCTTGTAACCGACCAGAAATATAAGAGATCTTCAGTGAAAACCAGACCGGAATCTTTTTACTAGGTTCCAGCAGGGTTTGAACCCGCAACCTCCGGGATGGGAGACATACGTCTTACCAACTAGGCCACAGAAATCCTCGAAATTATTGGGCAGCAAACAAAAAATATATACTTAAGACAAAATGACAATGAAATCAGCAATCTCATTGTAAAGAACTAAAAAGGAATGTCGGAGAACGACTCTTCTGAACTCATCGACGTCTGCGTGAATGTTAACCGTTAGACCACGACCGTTGACAAGACCGTCCAAGGTTCGATTCCTAACGAATTCACTTGTGGACTGATTTTACTCTTAGATCGTTTTAAATCTGTGTTCTATGGTTTGTGTTCTGCTTATTATAAATTCTGATAGCTGTTAAGAGTTCATAATGAGCAGTATATAAACTATTTGGCAAAGCAATAATAGCGCTACGTAAAAAAAACTAACGAAAATCAGTAACAGATTAAAGCTACCGATTGTGTTGAAACATTGATCTTCTTGTGATTGGAACTTTGCGTTTGACATTTCAAGACTGTGTGCTTGCTAAAGTGCGCTTGCACACAATAAACAAATATATGCACTGGCGTCTTTAGGGTGGCCGCCAATTATACTTGATTACCAAGGACTACATAAAAATATATTATTTATAGTTAAAACATAACCGTTGTGGAGGTTTAAAGACATTGTTATTGGTTTTATCAAACACTGTTTATTCCACTTCTTGTAACGCTATAACCATATCGGTTTTAAAACTTTCCCCTCATCATCAGGGGAGCACAAACAAGACTGTATCTTTAAGTTTGAACTTTTTATATATTTTCGCCTTTGTTTCCGTACTGGCATTTAATATATTATTTTTAGTTAAGGCATTAACATTTATTTATTTAACATTTTTATTGCAATACAATCTGGCGGGCTTATTGCCAGGCGGCAATCTCTTCCAACCAACCAGACAAAAGTAAATGAAGCAAGTTACGTGGTCGCATAAATCATTCAAATGACTATCCATCCCCACGAAATCCATAAACATATACGTGAGCACATGCCCACGAACCCCAAAAAGATGGAGGTTTAAAGATATTGTCGGTAACTATAAATAATATATTAAATGCTAGTACGGCAAAAAATGCGAAAATATATAAAAAGTTCAAACTTAAAGACACAGTCTTGTTTCTGCTCCCCTGATGATGAGGTGAAAGCCTTGAAACCGGTAGGGTTATAGCAAAGTGGAATAAAAAGTGTTTGATAAAACAAATTACTACATAAAAAATATCCACCAATTCCGACACGAAGTCGTCAACTATTTCGTTTTCACGATTGATGAATTACAAAGTGTCATTGTCGTTGGCACATTCCTATTGACACATATGAACGGAAAAAGATTCCGCGTGTTTCTAGCAGGAGTGTGGAAAGCGATTAGAATCAATATATAATGGCTCGTATATGATCAATGACTAATATACAACGATTAATTATTCATATAAAGCCGTCAAATGTGGATTATTATCGAGAGAGAAGGGTGAAATGAGAACTAAGATAGAAATACTCAAACTAGAGTCAATTGGCGAAGAAGCACAGTGAATTGATATTCAGATATCGCAGATTAGTCGTATGGGATATTTAATTCAAATTCAGACTTTTTTTATGAATTTGAAAGGAAGATGTGCTGTGGATAGCACAAGAGGTAAAAAATCTTTTAAAAAAGGTAAAAAATCTTACAGGAAGATGTGCTGTGGATAGCACATTTTTATGAATCTGAAAGGAAGATGTGCTGTGGATACCACAAGAGGTAAAACAATCTTAAAAAAAAGGTACAGGAAGATGTGCTGTGGATAGCACAAGAGGTAAAAAATCTTTAAAAAAAGGTAAAAAATCTTACAGGAAGATGTGCTGTGGATAGCACATTTTTATGAATCTGAAAGGAAGATGTGGTGTGGATAACACAAGAAGTAAAAAATCTTTAAAAAAAGGTAAAAAATGTTACAAGAAGATGTGCTGTGGATAGCACATTTTTATGAATCTGAAAGGAAGATGTGCTGTGGATAGCACAAGAATACGATGGATAAAATGAGGGGGAAAATTAAAAATATTAATAAAGGACAGTTTAGAAAGGGTCGTTTACAGAGCAGACATCAAAGAGTAATTGTTGAGTTAAGAAAATAAAAAAGGGTATTCAGTAAACAACCTTCAAGTTCAAACACTCATACTTGAGAGCATAGGTTCCCAAACTGGGCAATAATGAAGGAATCTTAGTGGGCAATACTGGCTTCGGAAGAATTTGGTGGGCGATGTGAGGAGTCAAATGGGCAATAACAGATTGTTGAAAAAATAATGTGTAAAAATGTTTTGAGCATTTTGTATTATACTCGTATGTAAAGCAAATATTTTTTGCATGAAATATAATGCGTTTTAGGGTATATTAAAATAGCCGCTCTAACCCTTTTTCCAGGTATGGGTACTTAGATAAGTAATCCACAGTATTCAAAGCACAACACCAGGCTTATCCTTATCATTAAATGTTAATATTGATTTTACTTTTTTTTTGTTTGAAATTAGTTCCAGTTAGAATAAATATACATTTTTTGTTTATGAGTGTATATTTTTTGTTTTATTTTATTAAATAACTTTATAAATTCAATTCAAAATTATTTCATTTCTAAACTTCCTATGTGAAATTATAAAAATGCACCTGTTACATGAATATATTGGTGAATATAAAAAAAATACGTATAAATACGCTTACTATTTACTATTATCTTAAATAGAGATACAGTTTTCCAAAGGTGGGCGATGAAAAATATTGACGTTGAAAAATGGGCGTCGAGTCAAATAAGTTTGGGAATCTATGCTTCAGAGTACAGAAACCCTATTAATAAAAACAAGAAACATTTAATTCTACACATTTTTTGTCAAGAAATTTCTAGTTTATTTATGCCTATAGAATAAAACTTACGTGGATTAGAATCCAAGAATTATTTTAGAGATATTTTTTGCTGCTTCTCTGTCATGAATTTTATTCTATCGTAAAATGTATCGAGGTGCTTGAAAAAGTGAAAATTGGTTCGCGATATATTAGGTGAGTAAGGCGGATAAAAAATTGTAAAATGACCAACACTCAATTCCCATTGCCATTTCCCGTACCGTTTGTTCCGTATTTTCTCGCGACAAAGCTTTCAATTCGCTCTTTTCAACAATAGCAGGACGTCCTCGACCCTCTTCATTTTTAAGACTTAAGTCCCGTTCTAAAATTATTCAAACAAATTCTCATTATATAAATTAAAATGTTTAAAAACAAGAGTTTTCAGCCCGACTTTCATTTAAAGCTTCATAAACAACTTTCTGGTTGATTGGAGGAAGTTGTAGCATGGCAGCAATACAACAGATTTATGCTGTGTACGAAGAAAGTGTTATGTGATTCGCTCGGACGCTGCTATAGCTTACATACATGTTTTGTTTAGTAATAATGAATTCAAGTCCCAAGTCAGAGCGCCCTTGAAGAAACTTTGTTATCTCCCAACGGCGCCATATAAAATTGTCCTTTAAAAAAAAACTGTTTCTGATTGAAAAGTGCAAATGACTTTTAAAAGCTTACTGTAAAGTTTCAAACTTAACATACAATTGATAAGCTTACTTTTTGGAAATATTAATATTGTAACAAATAGTTTTTTTTTATTTCTTCTATCTAATATTTTATTAATCTTGTAACAAAAATTTTTTTTTTAATTTCTTCTATCTAATATGTTTTATGGTGAAAGTCATCCGTTTAATTTTCAATAAGCTTTTATGACAATCAATGTCCGACTTAAAGCTAGTTATGAACAGAATAAAAAAAAAGAACTCGAGGAAATTAAAATCAGACAAACTCGAATCCAAGCCCTAAGCACAACTTGTCCAAAACCGCAAAAAAGCTTTATGTCTTTCGATCCATTGTGACGTTACAGAATTGTGGTCTGTGATTGGTTGCTGGGTTTGTTCAGATTTAGCGTCGGGCAATACATTGCAAATAATCGAGCTGTTTTAAGAATGCGAGTATAATTTTATTTAAATTGTGCAATTTATATTCTTTCACTTTATTCTCCATTAATTTATAGTCAAATATCTGAACTTATTGTTCAAAACTCCTTAAATATTTAGTACTACAGTAATTTCTAACATATTCTCACACTTCAAATAGTTATTTGCACAAATCATACCTTTATAGGACGGGATGCATAAAGAACTTAAAATAATTTATTGTAATTTGTTTTATCAAACACTGTTTATTCCACTTTTTGTAACGATATAACCCTACCATACACGTGTTCCATCGCGATTTTTCAGTCAATCGTGCGACAGAGGCGACGCTCTAGAAAGCCGTAGTTAGCCGATTATGGCTGACAGTCTCTTTCTTAAGCCCGATGTGTATTACTTACTGCCGGGTACTGTACAAATGTGAGTAGAATGCGTGATCGAGGAAGACCAAAGAAAGTATAATTGTATCAATTAAATGTTATTTTGGAAGAAGAAAAATCTGAAAAATTTAGGAATTGGATGAGGTGTATGGATGTTCACGAGGTAAAGAATTTATGTCGAGAATGAAAATTCTGACGCTCTACCTTCTTCGACATATAAATTGCGTGATGGTAGGTACGAATTTATACCGATTCAAAAGATAATCAATGTTTACTTAAGAAGAGTTGAGAGTTTACAGTTCCCGAAGAATTAATTAACAGTTCCCCAAGAATTAATCTTTAAAGTACATTCGTACAGGACAATTCAATCCTGTGACCGCAAATTCCACATGCTACGCTATACCAACATGGTGTTCCGATTCTAGGTTGTTGAATGAGGGTACACCGTGCGGGGCAGAGTCTTCACAAGGGAACAATGGGAACAAAATAAAATAAATTCTACAGGTGGTCCCAAAAAAACGTATCGTCGTTACTGGATCCCGTTGCAGGATCTCTTCGCCACTCCAACGTCATCTTGAGCTGCTCTTCCACGTTGATCATGTCATCTTCTGTGAGAAAACAGACCAACCCTAGACGTGTACTCTCTCCCGCAGATGTCAAAGACATGTGGATCCTGCTGTCTCCCGGGAATGCTGGCGCATATTCGCAGTCGACTGTTTCTTACACGTATAGCTTATCACACGTATAGCTTCTTAAACGTATAGCTTCTTACACGTATAGCTTCTTACATGTATAGCTATTACACGTATCTTACAAAATAGTACTTATGTTTATATGAAAAATAAACATTTCTTCGTACATATATAATAAGAGATTCATTATAATATATCTATTAAAAGATAAAAAGAGGTGGTAAAGATTATTTATAACTTGATAACTAAAAAATATTACTTAAAGATGTTTTAAGTAAGATGAAGATAAATACTCTCAGATGGTTTGGGCATGTCGAAGGAATGATTGACTTAAGACTAACAAAACAAATATACATTGCAAATGTGAGTGCAAAGCGTTGAAGAGGAAGACCAAGGAAAGTAAAGTAAGATCAATTAAAATATATTTTGAAAGCAGGAAAAATAAGTAATAAGAGGAATCGTAGGAGTCGTATAAATGGGTGTGGAAGAGGTGAACTTGGGGTGGGGGGTATAAGAAAACCAGGTGATCTGTCCTATCTGCCTACTCCAGCAGGGAAACTGCGTGATGGTGTGTTATACTGCCGCCATAAGCAAAAACGCAGCTAACGGGAAAAAACAGAAATTTAACTAAGTATGAGGCAATGTTCTATATCAAATTCTGAACCATAATCCATAAAAAATATAGAAAACCATTTATTTCAACACAAAAATCGACATAATGTTTTTTTTAATTTTACAAAATACAAGGTTTTTCTAAGCAAAAAAACAAATAAAATGTGATTCATAAGCAAAAAGACAGCAAGTGCCTATGCGTTTGTTGCGTTTTAGCTTATGAATCACATTTTACTGATTTATTGTTTATTTTAAGCAGCAATGAAAAACATAAAAGTGCAGTTCTCTCAAAACTTAACTTTCGCCATTAGCTGCGTTTTTGCTTATGAGGGCAGTATACTTCAAGTCTTATTTATTAAGATATTGAAATTGGATTACTTAAAAATAAAACATATCTATCAGATGCGCCCTTGAAGGAAAGTTCTGCTCTCTAAAATATGTACCTAATAAATATAGCCGTGCAAGAACCAACTGAGTGACACTATGGATATATTCTCGGCACCGCCTAGCAGTATGAGAAGAATCCTGGCTGATATTCTTCCTAACGAATAAGCTAACTCTAGAAGCAGACACTCTTCGTGTAACAGGAGAAATCCGTGCCAAGTGGATAAAAAAACGGCGCTTAGTAAAATATATTTTCATTATTATTATTAAATGAGAAAATTTGTTGAAAAGTTGCGAAAAATGTCCATTCATCTGCGAATTTTCAAAGTTCTCGTTTCTACCACATTCGTTCTATTTTCATCGATTTAAATAAAATATGAACAAATATAAATAACATCAGTTTGAAAGAAAGTGATGATTAATCATTTATATTTCCCTTGCTTTATCTTAATTCAGTTGGTAAGCCACTAAAACGAAACTCATAAAATATACAGTGCAAGGATGGAAAGACAAACGGTGCCCACTGCAAAGGTTACTGAAACCCGGTAAAGGCCAATTTTTCAGCATCCTGAAAGATATTTTATCGTGACCGCAGGACAGAAGGAGCCCGGGATAGCAAGCATCCTTATCCTGGATTGGATTGTGGACATGGGAGGTTTATGTAAGGCGTTGGCATCTAAATAAATAGACTGTAGTGGCTTCATTTATTTTATAGTGGAGAGGAGAGGAGATCCATTTGAAATGTACAGTGCTTTTAAGAGTGTATTGTTTTTTTTTTTAATAAAATTGAAACACGCATTTAAAAAAAATATATTAAGAATGAAATAATTAAGTCGGTTGTTCTCCAGAAGCTTGGACTTGGCAGATGAAGGATAATTTGCCTGTCAAAGAAAGTGGAAAGAGTGTCAATGTTAGAAAAAAAGACGGAATGAAAACATCCAAAATAAATGCATGAAAAAAAATGGATATTTTAAGTAAGATGAAGAAAGGGACTTTAAGATGGTTTGAACATGTGAAGAGAATGAATGATAAAAGAATGACTAAGCGAATATACAAGTCATAAGTGCAAGGTATACATGGAACAATGGACCAGATTTTGAAAGAAAGCGAGACGTATGAATAACAGAAAAACAAGCATGACGAGATGTATAAATGTGGAAGATGCGAGAGCTTTGTGCTTGGATAGCTAATTTTGGAGATTTGTTATCTCTGCCTGACCCGCAGAGATATGGCGTAATTATTTATTGGCAACAAATTAAACTATTGGCAACAAATTAAACTCACCAAGCACAAGATTCGCTTCAAGTGGATGCCTAAAACAGCAGATTGTACCGAAAACTCCAAGTGGATGTCTTAAACAGCAGATAGTACAGAAGACTACTAGTAGATGCCTAAAACAGTAGATAGTACCGAAGACTCAAAGTGGATGCCTAAAACAGCAGACAGTACCGAACTATATAATATACACTAATATGTTTTGAGGTTCTCGCGGTTCTTTGTATCAGTTGTATTCGTACATGGTATTTCAATGTTGCATCGCGTGATTTGTTTTATATACCAGCAGTGGAAGTCTATACAGAATAATGATCGGTGTAAACTTCCATTGCTCTCCAGTAGTAAAAAAAGACAACTGCCCAAAGATAGACAACCTCCATGGCGTAGTTGATAAGACAGCTGTCTCGGTTGGTAGTCAATATTCATAAAAAAAATTCCTGTCTACATTTCGTATTAGTTCTAATCTTCATTCACGTCTTTTGGGCGGGTCGGAAGAGATTGACATAACACCTGAAGCTTATTGTGTTACAATGACATATCAAAATATTACGAAGGTTTCGTGTATTTCTTCTTCCCTTTTTAAGTTTTCTACGGTATTCTTAGCAAATATGTTTTTTCTACTTATAAACATAATCAGATGTTATATTTTTAATCCGTAAATTAGAGCAGGTTTGTGTTCAATAATTCTTTTATTGTTATTATTATGACAATAAATCCGCCAGATTGTATTATATACAACGAAAATGTAATAAAACTAAAAAAATAGATGTTTTTATGACCAAGTATCACAGGAAGAGTGCTCTTGAATACAAAACCATTGCTCAAATATATTATGTAATGTTTGTTGTACCCTTAAAATAAAAGATTATGAACAGCATAAATCCTGAAATAAAGTTTATTTCAAAGCAGGCCGGCAACAGTAAACCCCTGTTCGTAATATCGAGCCATAGTGAAATTCTCTCACTATCAAATAAACCCCATTTGTACCTATATTGGTACATAAAGCAGAGAAACACTTTAAAATGTGAAAAATGAGAGACTTGATAGCACAGAAAGAAACTCCGTTTCAGATTGGATACATAGACAATGTAGAACAGAACAAGGAACTCCAATATGCATTCCTGCACCCGTTCTATCACGTCAATCACATTCGGGTTTCCGCCATGGGATGCATCGCTTCGTATCTCTTAGATATTGCACAGTGCATTTCCGTTTCAAGTTTAAAATATAAAATGAATTGAAAAATGCCAATTTAAAGATGTGAGATATTTTCAAGCGAACAAATAAATAAAAATGTATACTGAATAATTTAACACCCAAATATGAAAAAAAATCTAAAAATAAATTGAAATAAAAGTGACAGGCTTGTATCGCGTAATAAAAGCTACTTAAAATCGAAACACGTCTGTCACTTTAATAAAGGTTTTCACAGAATTTTTCAATATTTGTTAAGTCATTATGCTTAAAATGGAAACTGTAATATACGAGTACATGCCAAATCAATTAATAAAATAAATAAGATTATCGACAGCAAACGTTGTCTTTTATCACAATTTATTTACATACATACCATTTTGGCATTTACCTGTCGGGATAGGCAGAGATAACAGAGCCCCAGACTTTCCTATTTCGACAGATTTCCTCAGCCTATTCCATGTTCATACACCTTTTAAAAAAACTTCCACGATTTACTTAATTTTCTACGTTTGTTTCTTTCAGAATATCATTAACTTGACTCAATGACGTGGAAGGAATAAACGAAGAAAGACTAATAATATAATGCAAATGTGAGTGGAAGGCATGTGAGTGAAAGGCGTGTGAGAGGACGACGAAGGGAAGTATGGTTGGATCAAGTAAATTATATTCTGAAAGAAGGAAGGTATAAAGTCAGAGAAATTGTATAATTCATATGAGAAAGTGTATGGATTCAGAAGAGACTTAGGATGTGTTTTGAGATAGGAGAGTCTGGCGCTATGTCTTCTCTGCCTACCCCAAAATGGAAATGGCGTGATGAGATGTATGTTTGTAAATATTTGTTATTGATTCTTTGATACTTAATGAATTTTGTAAAAGTAAACAATATTTAGAATATAGCAATAAATACCTTTCCAATTTCACTAACTCATCGAAAAAACACGGCAATTTTTGCTTAACATTCTAATATGGAAGTTCACAAAGTTAAATCCGAAACTTTTACAATATAATATTCAATTACTTTTATTCACAACGTAATTCTTGTGGCGACCTTCTTGGCCTATTTGGTATGACACCTGTCTCGCAACCCGTAGGTTGTGGGTTCAAATACCGCTGGAACTCGGATTTAAAAAATAAAAGGATTCCAGTCTGGTTTTCATTGAGGCCTCTTTGACATATTTCTGGTTGGTATGAAAAGATTGCCACATTGACAAAAAAAAACTCGCCAGATTGTATTGCTTATACAATGAAAGTGAAATACGACACAACTTTTTCATTTTCTTGTTTTTTTTTTAAGAATAGATATGACCAAAATCATAGGTATCCTTAATAACCTCGAACACTAGGCGGAAAAAAGGCCTGTGTCGTTCGAGGGGAGTAAGTAGCACAGTGCGGGATTCGAACTGACGACCTTCCGCACATAAGTCCAGCGCGTTACCGTGCAGCCATGCACCTCTGGTTGATTGGTAGATATTTCCACCTGGCAACAAGCTTGCTAGATTATTATACAATTCAGTGTTAATAAAAAAAAAACTTAATTACAGACGTGGTCTAGTTGTTAAGACAACAGCCTAAAGCCTGGAACAGTTGCTTCATATGTCGGTACCTAATTACAGATGTGGTCTAGTTGTTAAGACAACAGCCTAAAGCCTGGAACAGTTGCTTCATATGTCAGTACCTAATTACAGATGTGGTCTAGTTGTTAAGACAACAGCCTAAAGCCTGGAACAGTTGCTTCATATGTATGTCGGTACCTAATTACAGACGTGGTCTAGTTGTTAAGACAACAGCCTAAAGCCTGGAACAGTTGCTTCATATGTCGGTACCTAATTACAGACGTGGTCTAGTTGTTAAGACAACAGCCTAAAGCCTGGAACAGTTGCTTCATATGTCGGTACCTAATTACAGACGTGGTCTAGTTGTTAAGACAACAGCCTAAAGCCTGGAACACTTGCTTCATATGTCGGTACCTAATTACAGACGTGGTCTAGTTGTTAAGACAACAGCCTAAAGCCTGGAACAGTTGCTTCATATGTCGGTACCTAATTACAGACGTGGTCTAGTTGTTAAGACAACAGCCTAAAGCCTGGAACAGTTGCTTCATATGTCGGTACCTAATTACAGACGTGGTCTAGTTGTTAAGACAACAGCCTAAAGCCTGGAACAGTTGCTTCATATGTCGGTACCTAATTACAGACGTGGTCTAGTTGTTAAGACAACAGCCTAAAGCCTGGAACAGTTGCTTCATATGTCGGTACCTAATTACAGACGTGGTCTAGTTGTTAAGACAACAGCCTAAAGCCTGGAACAGTTGCTTCATATGTCGGTACCTAATTACAGACGTGATCTAGTTGTTAAGACAACAGCCCAAAGCCTAGAACAGTTGCTTCATATGTCGGTACCTAATTACAGACGTGGTCTAGTTGTTAAGACAACAGCCTAAAGCCTGGAACAGTTGCTTCATATGTCGGTACCTAATTACAGACGTGGTCTAGTTGTTAAGACAACAGCCTAAAGCCTGGAACAGTTGCTTCATATGTCGGTACCTAATTACAGACGTGGTCTAGTTGTTAAGACAAGCTTCGTATGTCGGTAACTAAATTGGCTAAATACTCAGGGCGCGAATAAATCGTTTCCGTATATTAAAAATACATCCATTCTTCATCTCATATCTTCTCCATATGACTTGACATCTCAAATCTTCCCCATATGACTTCGCCATATCAAGTTTCCACAGAATATGCACACAAGAGGTTATAACATCAAGAGTAAGAAGACGCATTAAACCACAGTTAATTCGAAGTTCTCACAAATTGGTGTTCAAGACGGAGCGAAATGGGGCAGAAGTTAGAACAAGAGGATAATGGTCCAGGGCCGGATCTATCTAATCAATATTGAGACAAAATATAATACAAATTACTTTATAGTTAAGTTTCTGTCTCAATTATTTCTACATTTAAAGTTTTTGCCGAAAATCGACAATTTATGGAATTAAAAGTAAATAAATTGCTTTCATTATTTTATAAACTTATAAATTTATGTCATTATAAAATTTACAATTAGAATATGTACACTTGAACCAGAGTATCCAAATCTGTTAAGATGAAGATAGTTCACGGTAGTACTTGGTGCAATGTTTGATGAATGGAAGTGAAACGTGGACGTGGAAAAAGACTGAGAGGAGTCGAATAAAGATCGATTTACACACATCAGTGACGTGACAGTGTCGTGACAATCCCGTGATCTCACAGTAACTTCTATTTACAACGGACAGTGTTTTTCCCGTCTTTTGCCAGTGCATTTACGTGCCCAAGATGGCGATGTTTTTGGAAGATGAGCGCTTGATGATTGCTCTGGTTTTGGATGAAGAAACAGAAGAGCGAGTGAAAAAATGGATGTGGGTTCATCCGGCATGGAAAACCATATTTTGGATTGGGCATGTCAACAACGAGGGATAGTGGCACCCTAACTCAATAAGTTTTTCGTCATTCATGTTTCTGATAAAACAATATAAATAAAACATTGAAAAACAAAATAAAAACTCGTAAACTTAAAAAAAATAAATCAATAATAAAAATCACGACCGTGATGATAAAAATATCGTCAGAAAGTGTTCACGGTGACGGCGACAGAACTGTTTGCACTGGCACGGTCGCGCGCCGGATGAGTATGAACTTTTCAAATTCCTAGAAGAATATTTTTAACCTTGTCGGTTTAATCACGGGCCGGTCACGGCACTGTCACGTCACTGATGAGTGTAAATTGACCTTAAATGCTGTAAAAATGCGTGCATTATGAAGCACACATTGATTGAGTGACAGAATATGAAATGGAGAGATAAGGGATGAATGTGAACTTAAGACGATGGAGAAAAGTACGTTAAGATTGTTTGGGCATGTGGGACAAATTAATGAAGAAAGACTAACAAAACAGATGCATAGTGAAAATATGACATAAGAAACTAAAAATCATGAAAATCAATAGTAAACCTCGAATATCTTGAAGAGTTCTCCGAAGTAAATATGCGGACTCGGCTGAACTTGTTGACGTCGGATAGCTCGTGAGGAACCCATCCAGCCATTTTCCATACCTTCGTGGAATGGTCAACATTGAATTGTTCGGCCAGCATCCTTATTATCAAATTTTCGTCCTCTTCTAGAGTCATCTGAAGAGCCTGATCATCAAAATCAAACGGACTAATACTTCTTTCCTCATCTCTTAAGCTTGTGTCGCTGGATTTGAAACGATTGAAGAATTTTCGAACATGACTTTCACCAAAAGTTCACTGAGATCGCAAAATGACTATGCTGAAGTCAATACATTTTTTAAGTGATAATACATGATATGACGAATATGAAAATGGTAATCGACACACATTTTTACTACCTAAAATAGTAAGGAATATATTGTATTAGCACAATTTAAACTAAATAAAAATGTGACAGAGTCGAAGGGCACCTGACCTGTCAAACGATTGTTAATTACACATCAACTTAACCCTTTTAATCCCACGGGGCCGATCAACGCCCCCAACTGGTTTATTAGAAAAATCCCACGGGGCCAATCATCGGCCTCAAAGTTTTCATACAAGTTTTCATATTGAATATATATTTTTTAACCTTTGAGAATCATTCACTTTTAAAAGAATGCTTTTAAAACTAAATATTAACTGGGATAAAAAATAAAATATACACTAATGTGTTTTTGCCCAAATATGCTGGAATTAAAAGGGTTAATATAACATATGTCAGACGACCAAATGGCGTATAATGGCTCATATAGCTTATAATGTTGAAACTAGAACTGATATAACTAGAATAATGAGCCATATTCGAAAGTCGGAAAATCTCACATTCGACTGACCTGCAATACATCGGTATCGTAAGATGAAGCAGGAAGAGAAAGCGGTACTAGTGTTTCCTTGTGGATAAGATAATCAAATACAGAATCCTATACACTGTGGCACACGAGATCCCCAAGGGACAACGCATGCCAGAAAAGTAGCCAAAATGATGTTGATTGATAATCGCAACAACAGATCCAAGATCTTCATGAAGAAGAAGTTTGTAAAGCGGATTATTTTAAGTGGATCTGATGGCACACCAAAGTGAAACGATCGAGACTGGCATGTTTGCTCCTTTTTTTAATAATAGATATGACCGAAATCATAGGCACCGTCGAATGCTAGACAGAAAAATACCTGTGTCATTCGAGAGTAGCTCAACTAAGGGTTCGATCCGGCGACCTTCCGCACGCAAGTCCAGTGCGATACTACGTGGCCATGCACTTCAAGAATACATAACATCAATAGTAAAAAGGACATTCTCAGGGTTCGTAGCACACGTGATAACACTTAATACAATAAAATACCATGAACAGTTTACATAACATGTTATTTAGTTTAATAACTCACCTGAAGAAGGCACAGTGTATGTTGAAACGCACATAATAATATGATTAAAAATATAATGGAAGAAAAAAAGTCGAGTGTTTTTTATCTTATTCCACTACATATTTTAGATTTTTAGTTTCTCTCCGAATTGTAAATACGCTACTGGATAAGTGAGTGAGAAACAGTAGAACTAATAATGATGCCACTGGGAGGGTTTATGAAACAATTCAAGGGGTCAGAGTGCAACACAGTGACTAGACGGAGGGGGGTGGTATAGATAGGGGGTAGATTGACTACAAAAGGCAACGTCTTGCCGAATCTCTATTTAAATTCAACTGTCACCCTCTTTCAACATAGTGAAATGGTTCAACAAAATGATCTAAAAAAACGAAACATTTTACATAAATTTTATGTATTAGACCTGTGGTTGCTTGGAACGATTAAAATATTCCAAAAAAAGTTTCAAATAATATGGACATTGATAAAAACACCTGTTTTTTGGTCTGGAGATTGCGGGTTCGATTGCGATGGTACCCACTTTATTTAAAAAAAGGCGCCCAGTCTAGTTTTA
Source organism: Odontocerum albicorne (assembly GCA_949825065.1). Taxonomy (NCBI): domain Eukaryota; kingdom Metazoa; phylum Arthropoda; class Insecta; order Trichoptera; family Odontoceridae; genus Odontocerum; species Odontocerum albicorne. The sequence goes on from OX463865.1 coordinate 12,651,739, forward strand.
GCATAAGATCTCTTTACAATCTTTCTATTTGGTTGGAAAGAATTGTCAAATAGCAATACACCTAGTAGGTTGTACTGTATACAATTTAAGTGTCCTACATAACATACACATACTATAACTAATATTTCCTTTGATAACAAATCGTTATATACTTTTCCATTCCATATAATTTTCCAGTCTTCAAATAAACTTGCAACTAAACGTGTGATGCCTTTCAATAAAACACTTCTGCAATAATATCTAAAACATAACGGTTGGTGCCTTTTAATATCAAGACTTCATAGCACCTTAAAAAGTTAGCAGGAACCAATTCAGAGAAGGGGAGTCAAGGGTTGCAAAAAAAAGATAAAAACACCATCAAAAATGCATAAAGTCACCCTTGGGTCGCATTTAATTCTAGTCACCCCTAAAACGCCCAATAATAACGCGGAGCAAGCAGAAAGATAGACCATTAGGACAGTGAAGGGATGATAAGTCAAAAGTTGTTGGAATAGGGGAGGAAAAGAAAAAGTGGTCTAAAAGGGTCGAAAGAGAATCGAAAAAGCCTCCAGAAGGTTGTATTAACGATTGAACTATAGAAAAGATCGATCGATAGACTATGGTCGAAAACAATTGGCAGCTATCCTGTGTATTGAAGACATATGCGCGTGTATTGATTTATTGTGTACATACTATTGCACTTCAAGGAGCACACATTATTGACAGATAAAAACATAATTCTTTTGCAAGGAGTTTGAACTTGCATGACAATTGAGGCAGTTTTATAAATCACAATGTTTATGCTGCTTAAAAGCATAATTAATATTTATAATAAGCCGCATTTAAGCAACAGAGATGGAAAATGGTCTAAAACTGAAACCAGTCCGGAAGTGAACAATCCAGGAATTGAACCTGGGGCTGCCGCTCGCTTAGCGTGAATGTTAACGGTAAGACAAGAACTGTCATAGAAAATAAGCATGTATAACTTGCTTATTAAACTTTAATCGGTTATGTAGGACAAAATATATGTAACACATATGGATATATACTTATCATATACATAAATATACACATAAATACATGAATACATATATGATATACATGTGTAAGCATATTTTTTGAACCAACAGCTTGCAAAGGAAATAAATACTGATAAAGCTGGAAAAAATATTTCAAAATATCATACATTTTAACGAAGGAAAAAAATATTTATTGCTTTTGTATTTATATTGTAGAAATTCATTTAATTACTTTGAATGATTTGACACTTAAATGTGAAAAAAATCTACATAATAATTTCAATAACAGTGCCAGATATGTTAAGCTTAACAAAAGCATTGTCAACAGTTTGAGAGTGTTTTTTGTAAAGCGAAAATGTCGCTTTAATTTAAGTTATGATGCAGATTTTTTCACATTTAAGTGTCGAATCTGTCTATAATAAAAGAAAAATTATTTTGTTTAATCTTATTTGAATGTGTTATTGTCACATATCTAAAGATGTACAGTGATTACTGTCACATATCGAACCTGTCACATATCGAAAGATGTATAATGATTACTGTCACATATCGAAAGATCTACAATGATTACTGTCACATATCGAACCTGTCACATATCGAAAGATATATAATGATTACTGTCACATATCGAAAGATCTACAATGATTACTGTCACATATCGAACCTGTCACATATCCAAATATGTACAATGATTACTGTCACATATCGAAACATGTACAATGATTTCTTTGTAATTCGTCTTCCCATTTAAAGTTTTCAACGGCTTTCTTACCAAATATATTATATCTCAATATATACAGACGCGGGGAAGTTCCTAATCTAATGACCGCAATTTATTACCATGATTTACCACTTAACTAGTTTTTTTTGTAGTATTTCGAATCTGTCAATTAATGGCGGGTTCGAATCCCGAGCCAGAGCGCCTTTAAGGAGATTCTGTTCTCTAAACGACACTATAAAAATCGTATTTTTATTATTATTCTTCGGTAGAGGTTATCTTTCGCTTATTCAGACAAATCAGCTGTGAAAGCAGGTTACGTAATTTTTATTCGTAATTTTTACGCCCCGATTCACAGAAAATAGGTGTGATGATTTTTCATAGTATCTAAAGTCAACATTTGTATCCTTACATTCAACTTGAATTTATTTATATTGTAACGAGGTAAAGTGGGTTCGAATCCCGAGTGACAACGCCCTTGAGGAGAGTGTGCTGTATATTGTCATTTTATTATTAGTATTATTTTATTCTCAAGCAACAAAGTTCTACTCAACGCCACCTCGACGATCTTGTTTGTCCCCCTATTTTACTGTTCTAATACATGTGTAAAAGATTGAGAAAATCTCAGCAACAAAGAAGAGCGAAAAGTAATGTAAACAGTCTTAGAGTGGCGTGTGATAAAAAGGCAAGGAAGAATACATCTACTTGATCCTGGCAAACTTAGAAATTATAAAATATTCAAAGGACGAGAGAGCAGAGGGAGATAATCCTGTTACGAGAAGCTGCAGCAGGCGGAAGATGTATTACTAAAAAAACGAAAATGCAAGAAAATAACTTCTCCTCTTGAACAGGGGTTTTCAAAGGAGGTGTTTATTTTTTTTATTATTTTCAGGGAGGTTAATCGACAATTTATAATTTAATACAAACCATCATGCCGTTTTTCTGTCGAGGAAAGCAAAAGAGAAAGAGCGCTAAATTCTTATATTACGAAGCACTCTTTCTTATACCACTCCTACTAGTTTTTTTAATATTTTATACTCTGTTTTTTTTTATATTTCCTTCTTTCAAAATATCATTCACTTGATACAACCATGCTTTTCTTGGTCTACCTCTTCTATGCTTTGTACTCACATTTGGGCTGTTTATTTGTTGGATACTTTTACACAATTTTTTTAAGTAATCAAGTTAGAAATACGAGTATATACTCGTACCATCACGCCATTTCCATTTATCGGGTAAACAGAGACGACAGAGCGCCATCATTTTCTAGCTCGACACACATCGTTAATTTCTTCCACATCAAATACACCTTCTCATACATCTTCGAATTCTCTGACTTTCAACGTTTCTTTCTTTCAGAATATAATTCACTTGATCCATCCATAACTTCATTCGTCTTATTCTCATACGCTTTCCACTCTGTACATACGTTTTTTTAAGTCTTCCTTAATTCATTCGTTCTACATGCTCAAACCATATCAACGTACTCTTCTTCATCTTACTTAACACATCAGCCTTAATTCCACATGAGAGAGTTCGGTGTCTATCCATGGCTTTATCCTACTCAGTTTCTGCTGGGCATGCTCGAGTATAACTCCTTGAGCGTAAGAAGAGATCTGCGTCTCCTGGTATACGAGTACGTTATCAGACTCGTTCGAGAAGTTGTGAGCTGTCCAGCATTACTACAAAGATTAGCGGTAAATGTTTCTAACAATTACAAGAGACTGCGCCGGCAAGAACTGTTGAAAAAGCAAAAGTAAATTTTCTTTTAAGATTGAGCGCGTTAGAAAGCACTCATCAACGTACTTAAGTGACTGTGAAAATATGTTTATCATATTTTTTATTTTATTGTATATAATTTTTTATTTAATTCTATGTAATTTATTTTTATTTTTAATATGTTTTTTATTTTGCAAAATAATTGGGATAAGCCGGTTTTGAAAAAATAAATAAATAAAAAAAATATATCCTTCATCATTTTATTCCGTATTTTGTCACTTTATGATTTCTTATCAATGCATATATTTGGAAATGGGGTAAATTAACAAATTTATTTTATACAAATCATTACGGATTTTTTTGTCAGGATAGGCAGAGAGGAGAGAATTAAGAACTCTTCTATTCTTATACGACTCCAACGAGTTCTCTGATTTTTTTATATTTCCTTTTATCAAAATATCATTCACTTGATTCAACCATGCTTTTATTAATCTTCTCCTTCTAAGCTTTGAATTGTACATTTGTTGGACTCTCGAATTTTTTAAGTGTCCTAGTAAGAAATAATCAATTATTACTTTAATGGATTTTTAAGTGTCCTAGTAAGAAATAATCAATTATTACTTTAATGGATTTTTAAGTGTCCTAGTAAGAAATAATCAATTATTACTTTAATGGATTTTTAAGTGTCCTAGTAAGAAATAATCAATTATTACTTTAATGTATATTTAAGTGTCCTAGTAAAAAATAAATAATTATTACTTTGATAGATTTTTTTATTTATTTAAATATAGACAAATTTTATTTTAAATAATTACATATTTAAAAAAAATATTGTATCCTTATACCCCTGAATACCAAGCGGGAACAAATCATTTGTCATTCAAGGGAAGTAGCACATCACGGGGTTCGAACGAGCGATCTTCAACACGGAGGTCCAGTGCGTTACCGCGCGGCTATGCACCTCAAATATATTTACATAATTACTTTTTTAAATCTGGGAGGGGTCATTTATTTTAGACCTAAATCACCCATTTTAAAATAAGGGCGAAAATATTAGTCATTTTATCCGTTCCCGAAAGTGTTGGAAAAAAGGCAACATATTGCGGGGGCGCGTTTACTAATGGGTGTCACAGGGGCCAAAATATCTTGATCCGACTTTGAGGCAACGTTGCACTCCCATACAATAAATCAAGAAATGTGAAAATGTATTTTTTCCTACCTTGCCAATTGTATATGTTGCTAAATCAGTAATTTTCTAGCTCACCTGTAAAAAAAGAAAACAAATAAGTAAAAATATTCCTTAACAAATCAATAAAAGAGATTATGTAACTTGAATGAAGTGATTTGGGATAAATGTGAACTTATGAGATTATGTTACTTGAATGAAGTAATTAGGGAAGTAATAAGGTTAACTTATGAGATAACTTAACTTGAATTAAGTGATTAGGAATGAATGTGAACTTATAAGGTTATGTAACATGAATGAAGTGATAAGGGATGAATATAAACTTATGAGATAATATAAATTGAATGAAGTTTTTAGAGATCAATGTGAAATTATGTAACTTGAATGAAGTGATTAGGGATGAATGTGAACTTATGAGATTATGTAACTTGAATGAAATGATTAGGCTGATGTGATAAGTATCATAAAGAATAACATGCTGAGGTGGTGTGGGTATATGAAACAGATTAATGAAGAAACAAAACAAATAACATATACGGTGCAATCGTGAGTGGAAAGCGTGTGAAAAGTAAGTGGTTGGATCAAGTGAATAATATATTGAAAGAACGAAATGTAGACAGTCAGATAAATCGTAAAAGTTGTATCGATGTGGATGAGGTTTAAGATGTGTGTCGAGATACCGGTATGAAAACTTTGAGGCCGATGCTCCGTGGGATTTTTCGCATACACCAGTTGGGGGCGATAATCGGCCCCGTGGGATTAAAAGGGTTAAGGACACCCATTCATTCAAACCATCACACCATTTCTCTGTTGGTATAGGCTGAGAGGAAAAAGCGCGAGACATTCCTATCTCGACACACTTCCTTCGCCTTTTCTTCATATGTACACCTCACACAACTCCTACAATGACCGTGACTTTACATTTCCTTCTTTCAAACTTTGATTCACTGGATTCAACCAAACTTTCCTTGATCTTCTTCTTCCACGCTTTTGACTCGCTTTTGCACTAGAAATCTATTTTGTTAGCCTTTCTACAGTCATTCGTTTAACATGCCCAAATTATTTCAGGATGCTCTTGTTCATCTTACTTACCACATTAGCCTTAACAGATCACACCCATCCCTTATCAATTAATTCCGCATTCTCTCATACATTGTCACCTCATGAATTCTTCTTAGTCCATGCATTTATTCGGCTTCTCGCAGTATTTTCTTTCGTATATGTATTACTTCCACAAATTAAAGTTGGTACTTTAATTGAATGCCGTTATGGACCGACATATAACGAAAAATAAAAAGAGATATGTAGGTAAATAAATTTAAAAAAAACTAGATCTTAAAAATAATAACAAAAAAACAATGTATACATCGCCCTTTATAGAACAAACTCTCATCAAGAGCGCTCTAACTCGGGATTTTAAGAATAAACGTCGCGAATAAAAATGATATTGCAAAAAAAAAGTTTGAATCTGTTAAGGAATGATCGAGTCGGCCCAATTAAATCGCTAATTCGTCGGTAATACCTTAAAACGACATTTTTATTCAAATTTTTATCTTTTATCGTCGGAAAAAGTCATAAAAAAAGCGGGAAGGACGTCGGAAAAAAATAAAAAAAGTGTCTAAACCTAATTGACACTTAACTTCACAATTATACTGATATCTTTTTCGCACTTAAAAACTTTACATACATATCGTGCGAAAGAGATATAACATATACGAGAAAAAATTTAACATAAAATCGAGATTCGGAATAAACATGTGAAACGATGTCTATCTCTTTTTGTTTGAAATATGCTCGTATGAAAAGAACGAGAAATCTGCACAAGTCATATTTTATAAATTATGTTTTTTCACTTTTATGGTGAATAAATTTGACGCAAAAGACACAAACCCCATTTTACATTTTTTGTAATGACGAGGTTACGCGATCAATTTCTGTTGATCCGAAATGTCTTAAAAAAGGGTGTTTAATCGTCTATCTTGATTTTTTTGTTATTGATTTCCGTCGAAACTCTCGAAATCTTATAAATAAAAAAAAAAAACTTTTATTTAAGATCTCTGAATCGAATGACCTTTGTGGCTTTGTTAGTAAAACAATTACTTTAACATGTGGAGTTTGTGGGTTCGATTACCGTTGGTAACCAATTAAAACAAAATGTATCACTTTGGTTTTCACTTACATTTTTCTGATTGGTTGAAAGATATTGGCTGATAAACTAAATCCACCAAGATGTATATATGTTCAAATGCACAATCTCATAGATGCACAATCTTGTATGGTTTATATATTTTTAATAATTTAACCATTTCTAAATTCCAATTCGCTTGATTCAGTCAAGTTTCCCTCGGCCTACCCCTCTATTCCACACACCCCATCTAATTGTAACTATTATTCTCACTTAGTTATTCTTTCGTCATCCAATATTTTTTAATTAGGTCAATCAAACTTTTTAACAATGCCACTGCATGATGAAAGAGATGTAACTGAGACAGTATTAGAAGGGAGGACCAAGGTATGAATGAATATGATGAAAATACTAAGCTGTAAGATATTTTTATCTAGTTATATGCTAGTATGTAGTAAACTCTTAATTTCTAGTCAGTAAAATAACGGGTTTCATTTCTGATTTTTCTTTTCCTTTCCTCTCCACCCTCCCTTCCTTTCCTTTTGATTGATGATATCTCACTTTATATGAAAAATAATGTTCGGGTGGTTGTCTGTCTTTGTGGGGTCCATGGGCATATGTTCACGTATGTGTTTATGGATTTCGTGGGGATGGATAATACTTTGAATGATTTATACGACAACGTAACTTGCTTCATTTACTTTTATCTGGTTGGTTGGAAGAGATTGCCGCCTGCCAGATTGTAAATGCAATAAAAGTGTTAAATAAAAATAAATAAATATGTAGGTGTTAACTATTTCTAAGAAATTAAGCATTAAGATTATTAAAAATAAAAAATGTATCCATTTTTTTCAGGTCCTTTGCACATTACTGTTTTCCCTAATTCGTACAAGGACCAAACATAACACGTACAATAAATAAAATATGTATTAAACAATTTAAAATTTCAAGATTTGACACGGACAATAGTAAAAATTGACATGCAGGAAATTAGAATGAAGTTAGTTCATAGTTATAATATATAAATTAGATAAATTATCAAGATATTAATTTGCATATAGGTGTAGCCTTTGACAAATGCTTGTATTAAAGATTATTTTATTGAAAAAAATATATATAACTGAGAAAATAAGTAAAGGAAAAACTATTTAATCGTTTAATTTTGATTTTTCCTATTAATAATGGAGTTCTATGAATTGAAAAACAACAGTGTAAATACATCAATCTCCTTTCTCCATCTTAATTAAAACATCAATTTTATAAATGTATCAATTTCTTATGTCTTCGTTCCGCTTTCTTTCATACATTGACAGTCCACAAGTTTTTCTTAGAACACACTGCTCCACAAAATTCTAACTTAACGTGTTCCTCGCGGGAAGCACAACCGCCTGTGATCTGATCTGTAGCATTCCTTTGTGTATTTTACGTAATGTTTAGTTTATCTCATTTATTTAATGAGTCTCCTTAAGAGTAATGACTATTATTTATTATCAGAATATTACTTGAATGTCATGTTTACTTGGTGGTGTAATCAAATATCAGTTGTTCTAAACAAAATACGCGTTTAAACTTAGAAATTAAAAAACGCCGAAATTGTGCCGCGCACAGGATTCGTGGAATTCGATTTTTAACGCGGTGTACAGGTTAAGTTATAATCTCTTAACTTATTGTCTCCACAATCTATAGTATAAAATATATTTATATTAAAATGTAATTTGGAGATTATTTAAACATTTTTGAAAATAATATTTAAAATCTGTTTCGCTTTTTTGAGTCCGAATCTAATATCCGCTTAACACTTAGTAGGTATTCGAGGTTTAATATTTCAACCTCGGATTAACCCTCTTTTGATGGTAAAACTTTGTTTTAACAGTGTTTTTTTTGTTGGTTTGTGAATGGCATTTCTGAATGTAAAATGAGCCAAGTATTCAATATTCAAATTAAACTTGGGTATAATGGCCTATTTGTTAGGTTAAACCACGTTTTAGCTAAGGTTTGTCGGTTTTGTGAATAAAATAGAAATAATACGAACAGGTCCGGCTTAAGTTCTTATTTTTTTTATCCAACATTTTATCAAGTCAGTAAGGTAACGTGTTTCATTTCCGATTTTAATTTTGTAACACCATTGTTTAATATACAACCTTTTTAGCCTTAACCGACTAAACAAATGATAAAAAAATAAAATTAAGACTTCATGACCCTTCTGTAAAAATTTATACATCGTATAACATTTACATGTACTTTTGACTGTAATTTACAAAATTAAAAAGGTTTTTTTTTTTCAGTACACTTAAGTTTTTTTATTTTCGCGACTCTAATATATCACCGCAACCACCCTGGGGGTTGCGACCCACAGGTTTAAAAACTATACTTTACACCAGGCCTGCACAACTTAAAATGGGATGAGGGCCATACCACTTAATGGAAAACTGCTGCGGGACGCAAGAAAACAGGACAGGAAAAACTAGAGAATATTTTGTTTATTACACTATTATAATACAATATTATTAATTATTATTATGTTATAACTACAAAATTATAATTTTTTACAGTAAATAATATAATTATTGTAAAAATATAATAAAAAAATACTTACTAGAAATAAACGTGGAACTTAAAGGGATTGTTTTCAGAGTGTATAAATTAATTTAATGAGAGACATAACATCGTTTTTCAGGAATTTGTCATATTTGAAGTAGCCGTTTTCAATATATCTTCCAAATAATCGTCACTCAAACACGAGCGTTGCTTACTTTTATAATGTTCATAATTAAGCATGTCTGTTCATATATACATTTATTATAGTATTATGCGTCTTCATAAAAGGCTTCGCGGGCCTCAGAATGCAGGCTCACTTTACACTATCCTAGCCTTTTTCTTTAAATTTATGGTATCTCACTTTTATTTTTATTATTTATACTATTCATACATTTATTAAAAGTCAGGTATTTTATTTACAGGACTGCAGATGTCGTATCATTTTAAATACCCTTGACGTATTTTATTGTGGTAGATATTATATAATCTATCCATCCTATCTTGTCACTCATGACTGAGCATCGTGACTACCAAGAACGCCTCTGATGACTCCACTCCATCCATATCTGCACTCCGCAGCTCGAAGGATAGTCCAGTTGCGTCTCTCAATTAGTCAGTCCAAAGCATTTGAATTCTTCTTGTGCGTCGTTCTTCCACGCCTCCAGTAACCACAAACCTCTCCAAACTGTCTCCTTGGTCACGAGCAATGTGGCCAAAGAATCGGATAACTCATAGAATGCATATTGTCCACAATCGATCAGTGATTCTCAGTTCTTCAAAAATGGTGGCGTTAGTTTACCAAGCTGTTCATCGAATTCGTAATATTCTTCTCCAGCACAGATAAAATACGACGACCTTCGTGGCCTGGTGCTAAGACGCTTGTCTGCCGATCCGGAGGTTGCGGGTTCGATCCCCGCTGGAATCCAGGTTTTTTTAAATGGAATTCCAGTCTGGTTTTCACTTAGGGCCCATTAAAACATCTTTCTGGCCGACTGGAAGAGATTGCCACATAGCAGTAAACTCGCCAGGAGAAATAAAAAAAATCTTTAAAAATATGAATATAAATTTTCGAATTCATTGGGTGAAAATAATACTAAAGACTGTCCTGCAAAGTGTATTCCATATTCAAATTTCCATAAAAGAAACGCGGAGAGAAAGAGAAAGAGCGAGAAAATTTGCAGGGAAATACGCTTTGTAATGTCGTAATTTGCCTAAAAATAACGAAACGAAAAGCAGACGCCAGATCTTGTCCTTAAATCCTTTTAAATTAAACTACATTCTTAAATATGGAAAAAAATAAACACAACTCGGTGTATATATATATATAAATACTATTCAGAAATGTTGCTGATGATTAAATAACATGAACTTTGAGATGGTTTGAACATATACAACGGATGAAGAAAAATTAACAAAACAAATATACTCGTTATGTGCAAATGTGAGTGAAAGTCGTATTCAAGGAAACGATAATAATTTTTATATAGTTTCATCGGGTTTCCTTACCCACGACAATATTTATAGCGTAGTTTTGAGAACAGACCGTCATCAAGAGCGTTATAACTCAGAACTTGAACCAACTTTTATAGTATAAATATTATGATCCATCACGGTGTGATGGCACATACTCGTATTATGTACCATCACACCGTTTTCCTACAGAGCTAGGCAGAGCGCCAGATTTTCCTATCTCGACAAACATGTTTCGCCTATTCCATATCTACATATACACCTTCTCATACAGTTCCTTCGATTTGTATTATTTCTTACATGTCCTTCTTTCAAAATATTCATTTGATCTAACCATACGCCTTCGACTTACATTTGCAATTTATATTTGTTATACTGCAAAACAATAACGATTGCAAAAGCAGTAACGATTGTTATATGACAGATGCTACGTAGAACATGCGTTGCCAACTCGCGGCCTGTGAACTATTGTTTAAATCATGAAAAAAAAAAAACAATAAAATTAAATAATTTTAAAATGGTGATACACTCTAGATTTTCCACACGATGATGACAATTTATATAATATAAAAATATAAAATCTTTTTTAAATGTGCCCACATTAATATAATATTATACACGTAATATTATTTATATAAGTAATATAATATTGTATACGTTAATATATAAATAAAAATGAAAGATAATATACAGCGTGTGTTCATTTTTAGCTTTTACATAGAAAAGGTTTCCTAATTATGTTAATATATTTAAGTTTATACGTTATATGACTTGATTGTTCCTGAAGTAATATCTGCCATAGTTTCATTTCAAGGCACCACAAAAGCATAGTATACCATATTAAGAGTGTGTGGTAGCTTGAATAGTAAAACGCGAGATTTGGGAGCAAGTGCCTTTTTTTCAGGCATTAAATTTTTTATAAGTCTACCATTGTAAAAAATACACACGCAGACCGCAAACTTTTATCCAATACCAGCTTGACACACGGCTTTAAAAGGTTGGCTTCCTCTGATGAACAGAATACGAAATTTGTGTCGCGACAGAAAATTCTTGCACTCTGTTTTTATGCCTATCCGAATAAAGATATTGCATGTTTTTACGTACGTATTCTTTCTTACGTTCTTGTGCGTTTTTATTTCGCCAAACTTTTAAGAATATGTATAATAAATACCACACGACGAAGCATCGTAAGACTTTTCTGGAATTCAGAATGGTCAATATTTCCAATATAAACGAAACCAACAAATTATATTAAACCAGTTTTCAAAATGTCTACTACATTCACTAAAATGCCTTTAGCGCGCTTAAAATTGTTGCGAACGAAAAAAAAATTGAGCAAAAATGGCGCGAAAAGGAAAAAATTAGCGCGAAACCGCTGAAACCGGAAACGCCGGAAGCTCCATCTACGGGCCGGAAGTACCCCACCAACCGGAAGTCAGGTGGGAGTGGGGAAGGGAAAAGGCGGGAAATTGAACGCTGTCTATCTGTCTAACGTTCTCGTCCATCTTTTAAAAGTTTCCGTTAAACTGTGTATACATTTTTTTAAGTCTGGAATCTACATTTACATACATACGAGTATATACCACAACGCCATTTTCCTGTTTGGGTAGGCAGAAAACAGAGCATGAGACTTTATTTATTTATTACGAATTTGCGATACACACAAATTTTTTTTTTTTATTTATTTAATTTATTTAACACTCTTATTGCAAATACAATCTGGCGGGCTTATTGCCAGGCGGCAATCTCTTCCAACCAACCAGACAAAAGTAAATGAAGCAAGTTACATGGTCGCATAAATCATTCAAGTGATTATCCATCAACATGTACATGAGCATATGCCCACGAACCCCACAAAGACAGAAAATCACTCGAACATTATTTTTCATATAAAGTGAGATATCATCAATCAAAAGAAAAGTAAAATATGGTGGAGAGGAAAGGAAAAGAAAACTTGGGAATGAAACACGTTATTTTATTGACTAGAAATTTTCAAAAAATTCAGTCGATTCTTAAAGCATGCCAAGGACGTAGCCCGTCTTATATTGGTGTGTAACAGATTCCAGTCTCGCTGCATGGACAGTAAAGGACGACGTAAAAAAGAGGTGCTGTGAATTGGAAAGGCCAATAAACAATCTCTGCTTGAGCGCAGCGCTAATCCATGATTGGAAAGACGCTGAAAATTTTCAGCGAGATAAGAGGGGGCGGCGGGACAGTTAAGGGTATAATACAATAGAGACAGTATGTGAATTTGGCGTCTATTTCTAACATTCAACCAGTTCAATGCCTTCTGGTATGAAGTTATATGATCGACACATATTCTTCGCCTCTTATGGACTTATACACATCCTCACACATCTAAATTCTTTCACCTTCTACGTTTCCTTATTTTAGATCATTCACTTAATACAATTTGGCTTTCATTGGTCTTTCTCTACCACGTTTTCCACTAATATTTATACTAAATATTTGTTTTACTAGAATTTCTTCTCTGTTCGTTCCACTTTACTCAAACCATCTCAGAGTTCTCTTCTTCACCTTTCTCCTCTTCCATGTGTCACATCCTTTTCGATATTTAAGAATAAACTAAAGTAGCATTATTTCTCTCATAATATTCTTTTCTTTAGCTCTCATACAATTGTCATCAATAAGCCTATTTTCCTTGAAATGTACAATCAATTAAATTTTTTGCTACTTTTTTTTCAATATGGTTTTTAAACTCATGTTAAAGACATGACTTCCAATAATGTCATGGCTACCATTGGATTATTTTGGATCTCCATCGGGAGTCTGACATTCTGGCTACGTGTCCTGCTCATTGGATCTTCATTATTTTGCACACCTTTATAACGTCTTCTACCTTTGTTAATATATTGCGAATCCAGGTGTTTCGTTTACGGTCTCTTTTTAGTATATCCCAACATGCATCTATCCATGCCCTTTTGTGCGGTTTCTAGCTTGATTGGTCTGGAGAAATTATGCATATGCATACATATACACACACAACACACATATATTCCAAGTCACTTAAATACGTCGATGAGTGCTTTGTAATGGGCTCAATCTTAGAAGAAAATTTTCTTTTGATTTTGGTAATGTGATATGAAATATGTCAATATCCGAAGTAGTCCCGTTCAGAAGAGTTAAGTCCCTTCCAACAGGCATAGCGGCTGGAAGACCCGTTCTTGCGAATGTTATTGAGAACAATTCTTGCCGACGCAGTGTAGTGTAATTGTTAGGAACATTTAACGCTAATCTTTGTAGTAATGCTGGACAGCTCACAACTCCTCGAACGAGTCTGATAACGTATACCAGGAGACGCAGATCTCTTTTTACGCTCAAGGAGTTATACCCTAGCATACCCAGCAGAATTTGAGTAGGAAAAAGCCATGGATAGACACCAAACTCACTCATATAGATATATCGCAGATATTTTTTTCTGCGCCCTCAGCGAGCTCCAATTGCAAACATTGCTTTCTAGTCTGATACGGATCATTGAATTAAACAACATTTTGAGCACCATTTTGTTTTCAAACGACTTAGAGATTCTATACATGCCTCATGTACATGCCTTCGGTTAGCGAAAATGGTAACCAAAAAAATCACATCCCTTAAAGCAAGTTCTGCAAAAATAAAGGTTTTTTTACGACGCTCCTTTTTTTCTACGTTTGCATATCAATTTATTTTATTATTTTTATGCTCTGTCCGTACGGTGTCCGACAGTAAAGTTCCAGGAATAATTAGTAAAATAATTCCTTTCGCCCTTTTGTCCCAGTATTTTATTGCCACACCCGGCTGAGACAGAGTTTATGGCCACTTTCTATTAAAATTTGTCTTCATACTGGTCAAACCTAAAATAAAAAAATAAAATTTATTTCAACATTATTTCATAATAATGTGGCAATTATTCTTTATGAGTTAAATCATCAACATTATGACTAAAATGCGCCAAGCTAAGTTTCTTGTATTCGTAATATAATAAAGTCGTCAAGGTGCCAAACCCGCTCTGGAAGATGGCAACTGTCAAAATCCGTTTGTCAACATTATGATTTCGTTAAAATGTCAAAATTATGTTTCCGTTTAAATGACACTGATATTTTTTATATTATTTGTACTTAAGGCATTAACATTGTGGAGGTTTAAAGACATTGTAATTTGTTTTATCAAACACTGTTTATTCCACTTTTTGTAACGGTATAACCCTACCGGTTTCAAGGCTTTCACCTAATCATCGAATGTTTACCGTTAAAAGCGTGTATGTCGGTACCTGTTCGAACATAATTAAGTCTTGTTTCTGCTCCCCTAATGATGAAGTGAAAGCCTTGAAACCGGTAGGGTTACACCGTCACAAAAAGTAGAACAAACAGTGTTTTATAAAACAAATTACAATAAATTGTATTATTACATCTAAAGTCATAAAGCAGAAAATATACCACGGTAACATTTCATATAAATTTGAAGTAGTTAATTAACATTTACACAAAATCGAAAAAGTCTTACTGAGTGGGTTTTGCATCTTGACGACTTATATTAACATGTGTACAGCGCGGAGACGTGCACTCTGTAAGGCCGTGGCCACACAGGAAGGAGCCTCGCTTGATACTTAGAGCTATGTTGCGAGTTAGGCGACATATCCTAGCGAACCAACGTATCGCATACTATCGCAGTGGCCACATTGCATGCGCCACTTTGCATGACGATTAGTCTCTGAGCGAACAGACGTGTTGGTTAACTTACAAGATATCGGAAGTTTTAATGACAGCTGTGTATAAAAGGGAGCCTTTGTGGAACCCATCGAGCAAATTATACAAAAATGTACTTGTAATAAAATCACTTTGGAATGAAGTTGCACAGAAAGTAAATAAAAATGGTAAGTTGTAATGAAATTGGTTAGTTTTGAGAGTGACATCATGTGTTGACTCAACCGCTCTTTACTGCCAAATGAATTTGTGCGTAGCACTTTGGTGTGGCCATGCATGAAGTCACCTAGTATATGAGTCACGTAAAATCTAGCTTAGCGCCTAACAAAGCATTTTGGTGTGGCCTCAGCGAGAGACGTAGAATAGATGCATTTGAAATGTGATGCTGGAGAACATTTTAACGATATCTATTGACGGTAAAGCGAACTAATGTCTCCATCCTCGAAGCACTAAGTGTCAACGATAGACTGTCGACGATATGCCTACGAGTACTATATTCTTAGAATAGATTGATCGTGGTAAATGAGACAGTTTGAAGAGATTTTTGGTCAACGGAAGCATGAAAGGACGGCGTACAAGAGGAAGAACCCCAATTCGTTAGGCTGACCAATGAAAATAGAAGACATATTTCCTAGTGTTTTTGCCATCTGCCTTAAACCCACCATGGACCATGGTTATCAGCCAAAATTATGCCTAATTAATGTTTTGTGTCAAGAAA
Organism: Odontocerum albicorne; assembly: GCA_949825065.1. Lineage (NCBI taxonomy): Eukaryota > Metazoa > Arthropoda > Insecta > Trichoptera > Odontoceridae > Odontocerum > Odontocerum albicorne. Next base: position 12,667,911 of record OX463865.1, read on the forward strand.
ACAGATCTCGTTAGTTAATAAATCCTGGAGCAAAGAATATTTATAAAAAATATATATAGAAAAGAGAAAAGTTATTTTGTAAACGTCCGTGATATTTTTTTTGCGTTAGTTTATCAGAATTTGTAAATTAAAAACGTGATTATTCATTTGACTTTATAATAAATGGTTAAAATTTTAAGTCATATTTCATATAAAAAATATATTTAACTCGCTTCAGAGCCAGCTGTTAAGGCTCTATGCGTATTGTAAGGAGTTGAAAGTAATTTCGATTCCAAAATTACTTTTCAGAAATTTTAAAACTTTTATTGTATACTTCGTTACTAGTATTGGAGAAAGGTTGTTAGTTTTCTACTATAGTTGCTAAAGTAAACCAGTTATTTGAAATTAATTTTTAAGTTTAAATAAACCCAAAATTGTAAAAAAAACTTATTTAAGGAGAGGTAATTTGGAGAATTAATGCCCATTACATACCCGAGACAATATTAATATTAAAATCCGAAAGGTGTCCTATTTGGGTCATGTACTTAGAGGAGAAAAGTACAAATTGGTGCACCTGATCATCCAAGGTAAAATAGAGGGTCAAAGAGGGGTTGACAGGAGGCAAATCTCCTGGTTTTGCAATATACGTGATTGGTATAAGGAGCATTGGCGAACTTTTTCGGGCTGCCGGGGGACAAAGATGCTTACGTTCAGGTGATAGTCAACGTTGAGGGGACCTGACATGACACTAGGAAGAAGAAGACTCGAGACAAGTTTAATAGAAGGCACAGTAAAAAGTGGAGAAATATTAATTGTCACCAGAGATAAGTATGTAAGTAAATTTATGACGAGTATATCTTGTACAAAATAACTCTTCTTCTTTGTCGCGTGCTCAATGCATGAGCGTTGTGATCCTATGCTACATATATCTAAAACTTGGCGTATCGCCGGTTTCCATCCCTCCCGGTCCTAAGCCATTTTGAGGTTTAAAACAGGTTCCTGTTAACTCCTTTATATAATCAGTCCACATCATAAAACCTTTTTTCTTGCCAGTCTTCAACCAACTATTTCCGTGATCACCAGCTTTTTCAGACCTTCATCATTCTTTTTAGCAACATGTCAAAAGTGCCTTAGGATTCTATTTTTACATGTTGTCGAAAGTCTTACGGTAATCTCCAATTCTTGGATGATAGAAACGTTGATAGAATGCATCCTTTTCTGACAACAGTTTACATATCATACTCCAACATTTTTTTGTAATCTAAAATGACATGACCATTTGATCACCGAACCACCAGGAACAGTCCTCGGAGCAACCCCCTCCTGATGAAGTATTATCCTGATGTCCCTCTGTATATAAGTTTTATTACACTTATGCGTCGCGTTTTCACCCCTCCGTCCACCCCCGAGCTGAAAGGAGGGGCAAGAAGAATAACAAAATTTTAATTACACTGTTCTGCTAGGAATAAACCCTTTTATTTGGCAAACCATGTATGGAATTAACAAAAGGTGTTCTAAATAAAATATAATGGTATTATATATATTCGTAAGTTGATTTCGTATAAGTTTAATGGTTATTTGATATTTTTAATATTCTGCTCTGAATATACAAAAACTTCATTAATTTTTTATATACATATATACCAGAACGCTAGGTTCCCTGATGGAGCAGATACATAGGTCAGAGCGCCAGACTTTCTTATCGAGACAAACGTATTTCACCTTTTCTTTGTGCGTATACAACTCCTTCGATTTATTTGTATTTTTACAATCTCCTTGTTACAAAAATATCATCCACTTGATTCGACCGTACACTCCGTGGTATTATTCCACAACGCCTTACACTCATATTTGCATTTTTGTAAATAATATAAAAAAACCGTCTTGTGAATTAAACGCTTCAAAGCATTTTCTTCCATACAACCGTTTCTTTCATAATTATTATCTATAGTATGACCGTGTTTCATAATCAATATCGGCATCTATGACCGCGCTTCATAATTATTATCGGCCCCTATGACCGTGTTTCATAATCATTATCGGCATCTTTGACCGCGCTTCATAATTATTATCGGCACCTATGACCGTGTTTCATAATCATTATCGGCATCTATGACCGCGCTTCATAATTATAATCGGCATCTATGATCGTGTTTCATAATTATTATCGGCATCTATGACCTTGTTTTATAATAATTATCGGCATCTATGAACTAAGTAAATAAATAAATTACTTGAAGTAACCAAAACGCTTATGTTTGCATTGTAAATTTGTGTTGGTAGTATTACTTCATTCATTCGTTTTATCTGTCCAAACCATCTCAGAGTTCGCTTCTTGATCTTACTTAATACATCAACCTTAAGTTCACCTTCATCCCTAATCACTTCATTCAGTATTCTGTTATATATTGTCACCCCATTTATTCTCAGTGCACCCATTTCTACAGCATTCACTCTACTCCTATCAGTCATTTTCCATGCATCAAAGTTGGCACTAAAATAATATTGTGGACTATCAGCTAAGTAAATTTTGATACAGTCCGGTTCGACTATACATGTTTCATTTCCCCATCGACTTTGTTTCCTATCATACCTCTCTAAACTCTTCTATCATCCGAGATATTACTACCCAAATAGCAAAATTCCTCAGCTTGCTTTATTCAGTTCCTTGTGTATTTTTTCAAGTCCAAATTTTACTCCCATCTCTTCAAGTGAGCTTCACTCAAGTCCCCTTTTATTGACAAATTAAAGTATTGATTTATTTCATTTACGACACAACAGTGTCTTTTGTATACAAATGCACATATGACAAGTTCACAAAATTCTCAAAAAATCCAATATTTGTTATATGTATGCGTTATTCCACTAAAAATAAATCTGAGTTCTTTACCTCTATAAAATAAGTCTTGGACAATTACGTAAGTCTGCTTGGTGAAGTTTGGTAATATTTTGTGGTATACATACATAACATATATTGAACTTAAATATACATATAACTATTAAATAATTTTAAAACAATGACTGTAATTTATTATTACTACTGCTTTTTGTATCTTCATGTTAGTTTTAGATAAAGTTGTATTATTTGTCAATAATTTTAAGTACTTGTATAACCTGTCACATGTTCATTTGTATATAAAGACACTTGTGTCGTTAATTAAAAAAATAAATAAATATAAGTACTTAAAATTATTGACAAAACTTTATCTTAAATTAACATGTAACATACAGGAGATACAACAAAGCAGTAGTAATGATAAAATACAGGAGATACACCAAAGCAGAGTAATTATAATACAAAGTCATTGTTTAAAATTATTTAATAATAATACGTTTATTTAAATTCAATATAGGTATGTGTTTATCACAAAATATTACCAAATTTAGCCAAGTAGACTTACGTAATTGTGGAAGACTTATTTTATAGTGGTAAAGAACTTAGATTTGTTTTTAGTGGAACAACGTTTACATAGAACAAGAATAATTGGATTTTTCGAGAATTTTATGGAAAGATTTTGAGATATAAAAAACACATGAGCTCACTTGTAGAACCAGATGCAAGTTGCTTTACAGAATCAAAACCTTCCACATGTTGATGCAGGGTTAATCAACTCCAGAAGCAAAGTATTATTCTTAATGTTTAGTTTATACTAGGTTATTTACATAAATAAAGGAGAGCACAAAGTTAGTAGCTATTTCTAAATATTGCTGTGATATTCTAGCGAATACTATTTAAACTTATATTAAAAATATTTAAATTATTGCAAAACTCATTTCCAAGTCTTTGCATATGAATTATAAAGGAGTTAATTTTATAATTAGTGTAGCAATTTTCGGCATAAAAGTCTTGTAGATCTAGTGGGAATACGAAATGAAATGCTTGCGAGTAAGTGAGGCGCATCGATCACTAAGTGAATAATTTTGTACAGTATGAATAGAAAGGTAGTGGAGGAGACTATGAGATCAGTTACTTCTCCTTATCTACGTATTTTTGGTAAGAAAATCGCAGAAAACATACCCAGGAAAGAGCAATAAAAAAAACCTTTGTAGATCCTCTGATTTGTGACAAATTGGGTTTTTGGTGTAGTGTAGCATTTATATATGTATAATCATCAATTTTGATGAGACTTCACAAAAAGGGCGTCTTCAAATTCTTCTTAAAATCACGATGTCGTCCAATACGCAAAAAAAAAACTACTGTTGCGAAAGTATTACTATCACGCAAGGATAATATCAAACAGGCTTGATGCAATACACATGTACTGACAATCCAATAATCTCCTCTTGTGCCAGTTTGTCAAATGCAATATTAACACTGCCTCTAAGACAATTATTCCACCTCTCCCTCATACATATATATATACCTAACCTTAAGCGCAACAGAGAGAACACCACCTGTGTGTACTTAAGCTCTTGAGACAATTATCGCTCATCTCGCTCGCACCTACACAAATCATATTTACTTAGATCGACAAAGAAGGCACCATGTGTATTTGCCCGGTCAGATTGGCTTGCTCGCATACATTATTCAAGCCCCAATCTAGACCACTTGAACCACACTGCTAATGCTCAGCAGAAAGGGCAATTCCACTTAATAAGGATTTATACAGCAACGGGCCAAGTAAGAAATGTAGAATTATACCCTACATGATGGTATTCGTAAATTAACATTGAAACAAATTAAAGTTGGTATCATTGTTAAGTTAGTGAAACGTAGCATTAGTAATTCTCATTTGAAATGTAATTCACATAACATGTGGAACTCTGTAAACAGGATAACAACGAGGGGCGACAGATATAAGAAAAGGAAGAAAGACGTGTTACATAAATATTTTGAAAAGGTTAGTTTGCATAGGAGAATGAAAGTAAAATATTTCCGATAGAAAATAGAGCACACGTGAAATACAATGCATGACAGAATATAAGGAAATTCTGATAGAATATAGATTGAAAGAAATTGTAGTGCTTAAGATGAAGAAATAAAGTGAGGTCATGCAGAAAGAATGAATGATGCAATATTTTGAAAAATAATCAATTGGAGTAGTTAAGAATCTATGAGAAATTTGGAAAGATCTAGGAAAACTTGACACGATAAAATCAACCAATTTCTGAAAGATGGAAGAGGTAAAAGGCTTTTTAATAGAATAATATGCATGACGACGTGGAAGAAGTGAAATATTTGTGCTAGGATATAAAGAAATGGAGATAAGTCCTCTTTGCCTATCCCTTTAGAGATATGGCATGGTTGTGATGATAATTATGATGGAAATTTAAGAAATCATATAAATAAAATAGTGTACGAGGAAGCGCATGAGTCTTTAGGTTGCAAAGGCGTAAGTTCAGTACTCATTGCCTTGCTTAGCATGAATGCCGGGTGGTAACGCACTGTGACTCCGCGCTGTGCTACTCCCTTTGAATGATACGGGCATTTTTTCTACCTAGTATTTGAGGGTATAAGGATACCTATAACTTCGGTCATATTCATTCTTTCAAAAAGAAAAAAAAAACATGCTGATGTACTCCGATCGTCTCACCTTGGTGTGCCATCGGATCCAGTACAGCGGTGTGGCCAGCGAGGTTGCTGATGTGCAACGACTCACTGAAAATAAAAACTGCAGGCACAGTTTTGCTTTCCAACAGAATCAACAGTGGAATAGCGAGGGGATTCTCGACTACGAGGTCCAGCAACGAACGAACCGTAAGACTTTGGCAATATACAAAGATCTATAGCCCATAACTCTTTCGCGCTTCCCATCTGCATGTCTGCTTCCGAAAACTTAACAGGACACATTGGGTAAACCGTCAGGTGTGACATTGATTGAATGTCAGTGCGTATGCATAGTGGTGGATTTTCTGCGCCAATCCTCCATCTGAGGAGATTCACTTTTGATATCCTAATGGCAGTGTGATTAAGAAACCTCCATACGGCTCTTGTCGGTGGTGTCCCACCAGCAGGCACTCCAAGAATAGTATCCATACCCGTGAGCTTTTAGTTCTATCTTCTTAGAAATAAACACACTCACTTTTTTGGAGATACCCATAACCTTATTCAAGTAATAAGTAGGTTTGGTCCACTGGGACTCATCGAGCTTTTTGCTAACCATGACATATACTTATAAGGGAGTAAAATACAAATGCCATAGTTAAAATATATAATCTTCGTTCCTACCAAGGCTTATGATATATGGGATGTTTGTGGTACAGACTGCAACGACATGTCTCCATTCATGTGAATTAGATGCCGATTGCATGGCAGCGTGCATGCTTCCCCCAGTCGATGATTTCACCTCATCACTCTATCTTGACGGCACTCGGCATCACTCTGCCTTTTCTATTGGCATAATTCATATGGCCATAAATGTCTTCAAATTATCTGACTCACGTCAGAAAAACTGCAGCACACGCTGAAAGGACATTGAAGGCAGCCGTGCCGTCACATTTAACTCCTGGAGTATGGAAACGTTCGTTCTGCTGGAGGTCCACGGGATTCTGAGAAGACACCACCTTTCAAAAGAATCGATCCAAAGGAGATATAATACAAAATATGCCATACAACACTGGATTCAACAGGCTCATAAGTCAAGTATGGTTTGTTTGTATTTACAAAGAGTACGAGCTTCAGGTAAATGATTGAATAAGCCACAAGGCAATATATATTGAAAACAATAGATCAAGCTATAGTTTCTACTTGTTTGCCATTTTCGAGGACAAACTCTGACAATATTGACAAAGTTTCATTTATTGAATTGTTGATATTGTTTCTAAATATATTAATTTAAGCTGATACGGATAAATTAAATGTTGTTATTTGATTCGGTTATGCAAATAAAAGACGACCTTCTTGGTCTAGCCGGTTAGTCGCTTGTCTTTAAATCCAGGAATTGCGATTCGTTCGATTCCCGTTAGAATCCGGATATTTCAAAAAGGATTATATTCTGATATTCACCGAAAGCCATCTTTTTGGCTGGTTGAAAAAGCACGCCAAATTGTAACGTATTTAACGAAAGTTTAATATAAGACAATTTATAAAACATTGTTTAAAAAAAGGGTACTAGTAGGGTTATGTCATAAGTGAGATACAGGCGAAATCCTAGTTTACTGGAGATACGACAAATGAAAGGTAACCCCAGATCCATTAAAATTGTGTGTCCAAATTAAATTATCAGTTGTATTTTCCCGCAAATTGTGTATTTCTTGTAATGCGTAAAATAAATAAAATAAAAAATAAAGTCTGCTTAAAGAGTTCGTCTGGTATTAGTATATTCACAAGTGTGTGAAAGTTGTTAGTTACATGTCTACTAATATATACATAGAAACAGTCACTCAAATTTCATGTTGGGATAGGCAGAGATAAACAGAACACTAAACTTGCATATCTCGATACACATATGTCTCCACATCTATACACCTTCATACGCTCAACTCATACTAGTTGTCTTATTTCTTCTATTTTTTTTTCCTAAATATCATTCAGTTGATCCATCTATACTTTCCTTGGTCTTATTTAACAACGCCTCCAACTCGCATTTGCACCTTATATTTGTTTAGTCATTCCACGTGCCCAAGTCATCTCAGCGTTCTTCATCTTACTCAACACATCAGACTTAAGTTCACTTTCATCTCTAATCACACCATTCCTAGTATATCGTATATAATCCATGTATTTTTCTAAGTACACGCATTTCTACAGCATAAAGTCAGCTCTCTTAAGTGTTTTTCTACGTCCGCATCTGGCAATCTATTCCAGCCAACCAGAGAAAGTTTTCAAGTAAAAACCACAGTGGAATCAATAAAAAATAAATCTGAGTTACAACGGGAAACGAACCCATAACACCCCAGGTTGGAAGACTATTGTGTTACTAACTAAGCAACAAAGGTCGTCATCATCATGAGAAGTTCTGTCAAGGTAAGAAGACCTTTTCTATAACACTAAAAATGTTCCCTTAATCTCAATTTTCTAGAAACTAAACGTACCACGAAATTCCTTCAGTATTTCACAGCGAGGACTTTTTTTATACTTATACCACAATAAATCTCGGTGCTGTTAGAAGAGCTAGCAGAGGGCGCAGGGCTTTTGCAAGGGTGAGGGCCGCCTATGTACGAAAAGTTTCAAAACCACATTTTTTTCGAGTTTCAAAACCATTTAAGGAAACCACACGTGTGATTTCGTGATTAAGTTTCTTAATATCGCCTTGGTGAGAAATAAATCTTCTTCTTGATGTGCCCTGTCAGGTCCCCCCGACGTTGGCAATCACTCTGGCGAAGGCTTCTCTGTCTTGCGCTTCTCTCCATAGTGATATCCTGGGAATGATAATCAGGGTGGTTTCCCGTTGCCTTCCCTGATAGGTGTTTCTGTAGGGGTCACCCTCCCTTAGCCGGGGGGGTCCGGTTTTATGGCGCCGGACACTCGCACATTCATCCTCTCCTATCTGCTATGGCACTGATGGTAATATGCCAGTGACCACATTGCCCAGGGCTCGCGGGGCTTAAGAGGCCACTCGTGGACGCTAGGAGTAGGACTATTGGTAGTGTTGCTGATGGAATGCAACTATGGCGTTACGCGGTATTTTATAGGCACACATTTTCCGGCAAAACATGCACCACCGCGACCCTACCAAACTTTGAGAAATAAATAAGAATACAAATCTAGTATACGAACTCCACATTATGCAGTGAATATCAGTGCATTCTAGAGTCCAACAAAGGTTCTTGCGCCACGTCAATTTTAAAATAGGTCTGAATATCTAATTATAATTTGTTATTATCTAATCTTAAATTCTCTCTGATCGGCGAGTGTTAGCGGACTTGATATTACTTTTCAAAGTCGTGAATAGAATAATCGATTGTCCGAAACTCTTGGAATTGATTAGCATTCGAGTACCGACAAGAATTACCAGGTTGCAAGAAACATTTCGATGTGAAAATTAATGAATAAATTATATTGCGAATTCTTCCATACTTAAACTGAACAGGATTGGAAATGAGTACGCTGTTATATCGGATGTATTTAGTCAGTTTGCTGACCTACGAGTATAAGGAGCGTCTAAAAAGACACTTCCGAATATCTGAGCCTTGAAATGGGACCCCGCGTGTCTTTCGAGGAATTTCGAAGACCTTTTTTGAACTGCTTTTTAATTAATTATTGTGCTTCTTTTTTTTCTATTTGTCAGTGATTTTTTCCCAGTGCTTTTTGAGGATTTGTAAAGTTGCACCGGTTTGATTACGTCTTTTAAATTTTGTTTTTGATTTGTTTTGTCTATTGTGTTCGTAATTTTTGCGCAGTACGGACTGTGCGCCTATGGACGGGTCCGTATTGTAAAGGTAACATGTGATTTTACGATTAGATACCTGTTTCATTCTAAACATTTTTGTTGATATTGGGAAAAAAGTTTTTTTTGTTTATTCTATCAAACATCATGTGTCGAGCACTCACTACTCACTCTTTTATATTTTCTGTTATTTTTGTTCTAAGGTACAATACATTGCACTGTTTACTTATAAATAAATAAAAGAAAAAACTTCGTCTTCACTGCTTTTAAATGACTTGAAAAAACTACGATTATTATCAAATCCTGCAAGTCAAGAATTTTCAGCTATTAAGATAATTTTTCCTCAGATCGTGGAAGAGTGACAAGGGATATCGAATGGCGTGTAGTAACAGAAAAAAAATTAAATGAGGCAATAAAACAAAGGTAATCGAGCCGGACAGAATCATTGCTAAGATAAAAGTCCTCAACAATATTAAAGTGGCGATTTTTCTCCCTTTTTTGAAAGAATAAGTACGACCAAAGTAATTATACCCCCCGAATACAAGGCGGAAAAAATGCCTGTCATTCGAAGGGAGTAGCACAGAGCAAGGTGCGAACCAGCGGCCTTTTGCACTGTTGCTAGATTATTTCAGTGTAAAAGTCTACCAATGTGGCAACGTAAAGAGTCTTTGAAAAAGTAAAATTTTTACTAAAACGCGCTCTATATTTTTCCCCTCGCAAGGCGGGCTGATGCAGCCGGCCCTGAATGCTCGGGTGTCCTATGAAATTAAACACAAGGGAATGGAAATAGATTGCAGAGCACCACGTACGGGTAATGAGCGGACATGGAAAAGCCTTTCTTTGTAGACGGGTAATGTGATAAAGCCGAGCCGGCATTACTGGGGTGGAGGTAGCGTGTGCGCCACTGTGGAATGTGAGGCATATATCGTCACTAGGTAAAGTAGATTTTTTCTTTATAATAGGCATTAGAATGATCTGTGCCACTGAATTCAAGCCATTATGCAAGTATACGAGTCAATATAATAAAATCAATTTTATCAAATGACAATTCTAGATAATTTCAAGTTTCAACTGATTAAGCTTAAAAAATATAACAATCGATCTACTCGTATAAGTGGAAAAGTTCCTTGAAGAAAAAAGAAACGTTTCATTCGTTGGACACGGTAAAGTATGGTTTTTAGTAAATAAAATCTGTCTCGCAAAGGTAAACCGAAAAATTCTCCACAATCTAAAGGTGACTAGCCACCACACAGTGGTCCATCCACAAACGACACATGATAGATACTTCCATCATGTTCATTCATATTAGGAGTATATTAAACCATGGTTTCAAAGGCACGACACAGCTTCACGTTCTAACTGAACTGACATTGTTGGATTGATTTATATCTAAATACCTTATTTACACCAGTTATATCCCAATCCAACGCCCATCGGTGCCAAGTATGTTCTATGTGGAGCAAGACTGGAAAGAGATTATTTTCTCAAAACAGGCTTAGACCAATTACATAGAAAAATACAAAAAAAATTGAAAACAATAAAATAAAAAAATAATATAAAATAAAAAATTATGTACATGCATATGATACATATATACACACAAACATACACATATATTCAAAGTCACTTAAATACGTTGATGAGTGCTTTCTAACGCGCTCAATCTTAGAAGAATATGTACTTGTGCTTTTGGTAATGTGATATGAAATATGTCAATATCCGAAGCAGTCCCGTTCAAAAGAGTTAAGGCCCTTCCAATAGGCATAGCGGCTGGAAGACCCGTTCTTGCGAATGTTATTGAGAACAGTTCTTGCCGGCGCAGTCTAGTGTAATTGTTAGGAACATTTAACGCTAATCTTTGTAGTAATATATATGCTGGACAGCTCACAACTCCTCGAACAAGTCTGACAACGTATACCAGGATACGCAGATCTCTTCATACGCTCAAGGAGTTATACCCGAGCATGTCCAGCAGAAACTGAGTAGGATAAAGCCATGGATAGACACCAAACTCACTCATATAGAGATATCGTAGATATTTTTCTTGTACCTTCTCCGCCATGAGTGAGTTCTGCCCCCCCCCCCCCCCCCCCCCCCCCCGGTCTTCAAATGCAAGCATTGCTTTCTAGTTTGCTACGGATCAATGAATTTAACTAAATGTTGTAGAAATGCGTGCACTTAACATTAGAAATGCGAATACGTGTGGTAACAGTGTACGGCAGAATACGAAATGGAGAGATCAGGGATGAGTGAGAACGTAAGGCTGATGTGCAGAGGAAGATTAAGAAGAGCACTCTGAGATGGTTTGGACACGTGGAACGAGTCAATGTAGAAAGACTAACAAAACAAATATACAGTGACAATGTGAGTAGAATTTGGTAAAGAAAGTCCAAGGAAAGTATGGTTTGATAAAGTGAACGATATTTTTAAAGAAGGAAATGTAGTCAGAAAAATCGTAGAAACTGTATGGATGTAGAAAAGTCGAAAGACGTGTATCGCAACAGGAAAAACTGGCACTCTCGCCTCTCTGCCTTTCCGAATAGGGAAACGAAGTGATGGTATGTATGTATTTACTGTTCTCTGTAAGTTATATTTATTTTTAAGAAGATTACCGCATCTTCTGCATGCATAATATTATTTATAGACAGTGCTTTTTTTGCGGTGGAGCGCAGTGGAGCGGCGCTCCACCACCTTTTTTTACGGTATACAAAAAACTTGACAAGAAGTGAGCTCCGGCAACTTTTTTTTTAAAAGCACTGTGAGTGCTTTTTTGCGGTGGAGCGCAGTGGAGTGGCGCTCCACCACATTTTTAACGGTTTACAAAAAGCTTGACAAGAAGTGAGCTCCGGCACCTTTTTTTTTTTTTTTTTGAAAAACAAGCACTGTTTATACGAGTAAGTATATGTTACATCGCTAACAGCTGTTAAACTTTTACTTATTATGGCTAACAGCTGTTAAACGTTAACTATTAAACTTTTTAACATAAAGCTTTTTATTAAATATCATATTTATTAAAAAATTAACTACTGGAACATTCCAAATATTAGAGTTGTTAAATCAGCAATAACAAAATAAAAAGTTAAAAATACGTTTGTTCAAATCGGCCGCTCTTAAATGAGAAACTCGATATCGCGAGCCCAGAAAGTTTTTTTTTTATTGTAGGTAGGTAACGAAATCTCTCAGTAATTTTGTACTCCCTCAAGGTCGAAATATATCCTAATTGAATTGAAAACTTTCCGCTGAGTTTGCAGAATTTCAGCGAGAAACTTGCTACATGCCGAAATAATAGAATCAATGAAGCTTGTGGAACTTTTTTTCTAGTCACCCTCTATAGATGCTGGCCTCCGTGGCTTAAAGGATGAAAGCTGACTTGGATTCTACAAAAGAGTTTGACGGTTCGATTTCAAAAAACAATTTCACTAACATGATTTTCTTTTTCATCTAATTAATTGGTTGTTCCAAATCGATCAAACGGGGTGGTGTATTATGATTGTATCGGACGTATGCGTCATCATAAAACAATTGTGTATTTGTACCTAATTGTTTTCTTTTTTGATTTGTAAATTCTGGTATATATTTGATTGTTTAATTTGTATTTTAATTTGTATTTTAATTTGGTTATAATTTGATATTTGTTTAGTTTTGTATCTATTTTTATGTTTGTTTGGGTCCGCGCTGCATCGCGACCGCAACGGAAATGATACTTACGGACGGTCGCCGTGAGACTATATCGCTGGCCGGCCGGCCTCTGCATTGCGCAAAACTTCCGAAAATTGTGGCATTTTGCGAGGTGTGAGCGTATGCAGTGGCGGAGAACGGCGCTTACGATGAGCGATCGGCCGTTCATAAGAAGGGTCAAAACCAAATAAAATCACTTCTCAGTTCACTCTACCTACTGTGTTTTACTTGCGATCATCTAATACCTGCTTAAGAGGAATATCTTCCCCCCGTTACCTTTTCACCGATCTACGCCTCAGAACGTGAACTGAATTCTCAGAACATTGCGCAGCAGCCATCCATACAGTTCTTTGTACTGGTGCCGTAGAATGATAGAGATTTATTTTTGCTGGTCCCGTGGCGTGGAACGGTCTTTCAGTAGTCGTGGTCTATAAGCTATCAATCTATAATAGTGGGGAATCGTTCGATGATATGTCAGTTTTACTATTGTTAATCATAATATTCATGAATTAGAAAAAAATAATAAACGATTTTGTGACCATGTTTAAATTCCTTTACATAATATTGCTTGGTTGGTTGAAAAACATTGCCATCTGACAATAAACCCGCCAATTTGTTATACAAAGAAAACAGAGTGCTTGAACCAATTGACATTAAGCTATGTTGGAAAAGATAAAGTTTTACGTCCCTGACAACTATTCGAGGTACAGAAATATTGACCAATTTTATCCGCCAATAAGTAGAACTTACCTGTCATGTGCTCTTCCACTGTATCACGGTCTGTCCCTTTTAAATAAAGCCACGGATATTGACATTTTCAACATTTCCAATAATGTGTTTAAAGAAATCATTATGAGCTTTCTTAATAATGGAAGTTATTTGTTTAGACCAAACTAATAACTTATTATTAACTTTATATTTTTGCTGATACGAGTACATATAAATGTATGTTAACCTCTAAGCGAGTGAGATTTTGTAAGTAAAGAAAAAAAATGATTTTGTAAATAATATAAAAAACGTAATTGCGGCCGCCATATACAAAATAATTGAAAAGATAAAAACATTTGAGCCATGTCCGTTTTATGGATAAATTCATTTATTCGGGAATAAAAACATTGGACGTACCGTGTACGCTTGAGGTAAAAATTTGCTCGTCGTTCGGGCATACTCATTTAGAGCTTTTTATATTAATAGTATTATTTCTTCTTACTGTACGTAACTTCTTACAAGCTTTACGAAAAATGAATAAATTATTGGATTAACGGTTTATTTATTATTATATTTTTTTTGTATTTTAATTTACGTATAAAAGGATGTGGACTGAAGAAGATATGACGTCCTCGCGCCATCTATTGGAGGGGATGTATCTCGACTGAGGGGGACGTTATGAGGTAAGCCTTGACATTTTTTGAAAACTTTTCTTTTAAACGTATTTTCTTTTCAGTTGTCTTTAAATATTGCGTAATTTTTAGACATATATGTATGTATGTACACATTTTGTTGCTATCAAGGCAATAATGATTATTTAAGTATTAATTTGATCTATTTCTTAAAGTGGACAGAGAATAAAATAATTAAAAATAATCGACACAAAGTTTAAGAAACATCCATTGAATATTATTGAGAGTAATGCTATTACATCCATCTCGAGATGAATCTTCAAAGAAAAATTACAAGCTCGAGTACCTCTACGGAGTACTTCAGGCAGACGATACAAGGGAATCAGAGGAAAGAGGAGATATATTTATATAAAAGACTTGATTTCTATACAGGTGTAGGATACCTACCTAGTAAATAAATAATTGTCAAAATAATAAGTGAATTGTTAAAACACAAATAAATTAAATTAATTATTGTTAATAATAAACATACAGGGTCAATGACCGACGTGATTGCTACACGTCAAGAACGGCGACAATGTTTACTATTTTTGTAGTACCCGCGATTTGTCTAGCCATCTCTAAATACAAATAAATAAGCTACCGCCAATTCACGTGCCAGAGTGAGACGGAGCATGTAGCGCGAACTGGTTCACTCATTTGTATAAAATACCTGCGCTCCGAGAAATAAACATATTCGTATTGTCATTCAGTCAACTGTCAAGACTTTGTTATTTATTTACCTGCTGTCCACTTATCGATTTATATCCGCATTCCTGAGTCTATATTTATTGAATATAAATCAAGATCATCATGGCTTATCAAGATAAGCAATCCGCTATATTGATGATTCTGTACGAGAAGTAACGCAGAATCAACTAAAACGAAGATAACGATGTCGATATCAAAATCATCAGCACGTCCTAATAGGACACACGCTACATTGATAACGACCATCGTTACACAGGTATGAAAAATGCAAAAAAAATGTCGATACAAAGGAGTAGCCTGGATAAAACAAACTATGAAAAAGTTCTGTAATTAATTTGCAATGCAACAAGTTTTTCTGTAAGTAATATATAGAGGTGCATGGCCGCGTGGTAACGCACTGGACTTCCGTGTGGAAGGTCATCAGTTCCAGCTCGGCACTGCTACTCCCCTCGAATGACACAGGCATTTTATTCCGCTAAGTATTCGGAGGTATCTATATACCTATGATTTCGGTCATATCTATTATTTCAAAAAGAGATAAACCTGCCGGTAAGCTCCGATCGTCTCACTTCGGTGTGCCATCGGATCCAGTACAGCGGTATGGCCTGTGAGTTTGCTGGTGTGCAACGGTTCACTCACTTAAAAAAAACCTTTTCAATTGAATTGACGTTGGAATGGCGAGGGTATCCCCTACTACGAGGCCCAGCAACGACGAACTAATTTACAATGCTACCACTGTTTCTGTAAGAAATTTACTAAACCATTAATGTTTTCTGTTTGGGTTCTAGATACACTGAAGGAGGCGCTGAGTTCGATTGTCAGCGCACATTTTTGTAATACTACCGCACGTGAAGTTGCAATAACACTCACCCACATCTAACGCACGGTAGTGTTATTATACTAACAGAATAACTATTTTGCAAATATGAGTGGTAGGCGTGGTACAGAAAGATTTAAAAAAAGCCTGGTCGGATCAAGTGAATGATATTTTGAAAGAATGAAACGTAAAAAATCAGAGAAATCGAAGTTGTATGAGGTTTATCAATATCGATAGGGCGAAAGATCTTCTTCTTCTTCAGCCGTTCTGGATCCATCCCTGGATATAGGCCTCCCCTACGGTCTTCCACAACTCCCTATCTCGTCACCCATGCGGCCCGTCTTATATCGTCCGACCATCTAGCCTGTGGTCTCCCCACACCTCTCCTGCCCGTTCTAGGCTGCTATTCCAGGACCTTTTTCGTCCATTGAGAGATAGAGCATCTGGCAATATGTCTTGCCCACCTCCACTTTAAGGCAGCTGCTCTCTCAACTACGTCCGTGACTCTGGTTCTCTCTCTTATCCATTTGTTGGTCTTTCTATATCACAGTGAAACTCCCAGCATCCTCCTCTCCATGGCTCTCTGTGTCACTAATAGTTTTTGCGGTTTTTTTTTTAACTATTAGGCAAAGGATGTGTACGTCGAAGTAGAGAAAATTGGCATTTTATTCCCCCTGTCTACCCGACAGGGAAATGTCGTGTTAGTGTATATTTGTTACTATATTAATTAACAATAATGGTATCTATTTTTTTGACATCCATCGAGAATCAAACCCTAAATCCCCAGATGGAAATCCAGCGTCTTACCAACAAGGTCATAAAGGTTGCCAATTTGATACAAAAATAGAGTTACAGGGGCAAATAAATATCCGTTCACAATTATCTTTAAAAAAGCATTTAGTCAACATAAACTATGTGATTCATTTTATAACAGCTTGATAAATAGCAAATGAAAATATACAATTCATCCTTGCCTGCCTCCATTTTTATCGAATACCATTTGTCCAGCTTTGACATCAGTCTGTATTTTAATCTCGACCAGTTAACAAAATGTTGCAATTTTATAACTCACTCGATGAATATATTCGCAGTATTTCTCGACTCATAAAAAAACTGAAAGGGAAAAGTTCAGTACTAAATAACCTGTGAATAACTTTATTTATGAACTAAGTAAGGCTAAAAACAAACATTTATAGGTGTATTTTTGATCACAACAATATTGCTTGAAAATAACTGTTCAATATATTTTGTTATCGGATTAATTGTGCTTACTAAATTCTTTTTATTACGGATTTAACTAATTAATATATACGAGTACTTCACCACCAATTAAATTTACTCATATTAAATTATTTACTAAAGATTTCAGCTTTAACTTTGTGCAATATCACGGTTGGAATACTCAACAATAAATTATTTTGATATTTAAAGTTAAGACATTAACACTGTGGAGGTTTAAAGACATTGTAATTTGTTTAGCCCAACACTGTTTATTCCACTTTATATAACGGAATAACTCTACCGGTTTCAAGGTTTTCGCCTCATCATTAGGGAAGCACAAACGAGTCTTGTTTGTGCTTCCCTGATGACGAGGTGAAAACTTTGAAACCGGTAGGTTTATACCATTATATAAAGTGGAATAAACAGAGTTGGACTAAACAAATTAAAATAAATTATTGGGTTATTCCACAAATTAATTTAATCATCCAACACGTGTTTTTACTTCCCATTGTAAAGTTTTATTTACGTCACCAGAAGATTATAAAATCAGGAGTTTAGAAATATTTGGGATAAAAAAAGTATTAATTAATGTAAGAATGCTAAAAGTTTACCTCTTTTTATTTTTTTTCCTTTGGGTCAATTAGCCCACACGAACTTCAGAGATAACATGACGTCAATCTTACCTGAGTACTGCTCTCGTAATAAATCGGGATCATTCTGTCTGAAAAGGACCTCGGGATAGAAGGTAGAAACACGTGTCTTCTTCTTCCTCCCAGTGTCATGTCAGGTCCCCCACAACGTTGAATATCACCTGTGAGTAGGCATCTTTGTCTCCGGCAGCCCGAAAAAGATCCCCAACGCTCCTTATAGTATACCAGTCCAATCACGTATATTGCGGAGCCAGGAGATTTGCTTCATGCCAACATCTCTTCCACCCTCTATTATGCCTTGAATGATCAGGTGCAGTAATTTGTACTTAGCTCATCATAGCGGAGATTATTATAATTAGTGGAATAACAAAGTTTATTTTTAAATATTCTTCAATTCTTACTTTTATCATCAATTGAACATATTAAATTTCATTTCGTCACCAATTCAACTTCTTTATCATCGTGCATTCAATTTTGATCGTCGTGTTTCTCTGCTATGTCTCGAACTTGACGCACCACATGTCTCTATCCCTCCCATTCCTGAATCATATTAAATGCAGCACTTAAGTGGAACCTGTTATATTATTTATTTGATCCGTCGATCTATTTGGACACTTTTTTCAAACTCGCTTTACCTCAACTGTCCTCGTGATCAAAGGCTTCTCTAAACTTTAATTATTTTTTTCTAGAAACATGCCTTAAGTATGTTATGATTATTTTTATGCATGTACGAGTAAGTCTATCAGTAGTCTCCAATTCTTGGATCATAGAAACGTTGGTGCACCATGCAGTCCATGGACTACTGAACAGCACCCTCCAACACCACATCTCGAAGGCATCTAACACGTTAGTTTCCTTCTTTCTCATTGTCCATATTTCCACTCTATACAGTGTTATAGACATAATAAGATGGATATTGTTTTTTCTATAAGAACCATAATCTAATTAACAAGTAGGAAATTTTTATCCCCGTTTGAGAGATTTTTCATGAAAGTCGTTTAGATTTGCCAGTTTTGAAAAAAATGTTATAGAACATCCTATATTTTTTTTGTAGATTAAATTTTTTTTGTCATGAATAGAGAACCCTTTTTAAGGTTTACATATTCTTATAAGGGACAAAGTACCATTGATAAATAAATAATATCTATTTAACAATAGATTCAACTAAGACCGATGTCAATCGATATTTTATATTATAGACAGTAAAATACTTTTACTACGAGGAGCTCTCAAAATAGAAAAAAAAAACCATAAACAAGGACGTTTTTCACCCCTAGAGTATAGGCTCACATATATTTGCCCTTTCAGCCCATTTCAGTGGAGGCTCGTGACACACGGGCATTGACACTTCCCCAATTTGAAGTTTATTGTGATTGATGCTATTTTGATTTGGATGGGTGTTTCATAGAGCCTGTAGAACACGGTAGATAAAAAAAAGTTCCCTGCTTCGATTGGTTGGCATCTATCTTGGGTTATTTTTTAAATTTTATTTACAATTAGTTCTATACATACATAATAACAATCACACCGATTCCATGTCGTGGTAAGCGGACAGGACTGAGCGCCAAGCATCCTTCGCCTCTTCTACATCCATGGACCTTTATCTATGAACTCCAATAATTTCTTTGACATTTTACATTTCCTGATTATAAAAAATCATTATTTTGATCCAACTATACTTTCCTTGAATATTTGCTATGTTAATATTTCTTTATTCATTCGTTCTACACGCCTTAACCATCTTAAAGTGCTCTTCGTCATATAACTCAACACATCAGTTTTAAGTTCAAATTCATCACTTCATTCCGTAGTATGTCATACATTGTCACCTCATGTATTTTTCTCAGTGCACGCATTTCTTCAGCATTTATTCGGATCCAATCAGTCTTTTTCTGCGTCCACATTCCGTTAATGCTAAATAAAAAAACCTCAGCGTTTAGACGAAGAGATGACGAAATGTTGCCAGTTTCATAACTGCATCTGTATTATGTAATAAAAATTGTACACATTTTTCAAACTCATTCTGACATTTTTTTTACATACCCAGTGAAATATTGTTCGAAGGGAAGGATACTTGCCGAGTAAGGATCTCAAAGATTTACACAACGTAACATCTCTGATGTCAAATCTTGAAGTCTCGAGAGATAAAACACTTAGCTATTTTGCGAATCCTTGTTAAATATATTGTAGTTTATACACAATTGATTATTAATACTGTGGTGGTCGCCCACTCGGAACACTGTGGGCGTTCATACATACGGTAAATGACCGATGAAACGACCTTCGCATTCCTCGACAAATCTTAATAAACAAGTCCAAAGTTCACACGCCGGCCATTCAACCCATAGCTGAGCGGACCGCATTCCATACTAGAGAGAGAACGCACCACGCTTGTCTCGCCAGTTCCGTATTTGAATGATACCTCCATCAACAATTAATCGTTTTTGCATTCGCAGAAACGAGACGTAGGCATATCGCGAGCGCATTCCCGCGCACATTCTAAAAATATATAAATACCTACGTTACTAATAAAATTGGACTCTCTTTCCGCATTGCGATCTAACGTGTTTTATTATTTATCAATAAATCATCCTCATCATCTCTTCCCTTAAGGACTAGTTCCTAAAGTGGTGACCCCGACGTAAAAAAACCCTATACTATATACTCGTATTTATAATACACAAACCTTGAACAGCTTTGATCGAATAATTGCTGTTTTAGGAGTTTCACTGTGTCTGACGTTCTGAAAAGGTTAGGGTCCACCCATGTTTTTTACCGCTCATATTTTTATTTGGCGTTTTCAAAAACTTTTGATTTTGCGTTTTCCCCGTTATTTTAAAAACGTTTTATTTGGCGTATTCAAATAACTTTTTTTAAAGTTATTTTCCATTTTTCAACAATGTTTTATAAGTCGTTTCCCAATTTTTATTTTAGCATGTAACATTTTGTATGGCTGACACCAAATATAATTCGAAAATATAGACGTATAATGCAAACATACCCAATCGACAAAACACAGTTTGTATGTAATAAATTAATCAATTCGCACGATACACTTCAATTTATCTAGATTGGTGATTCAGACTAAAAAAAGAGCGTAATTGAGAAAAAACAGTGTATTTGGCTCCATTAATCGAGTCTTCGTGTTTAGAACCACTGAAGTGAATAAAAAAAGACAAACAAACACATAATGCAAATGTGAGCGGAACCGTAATAAAGCAAAACCAAAGAAAGCATGATTGGATCTAGTGAAAAATCTTTTGATACAAGGAGATATAAAACGTTAGAAAAATCGCAGAATTCGTATGAGGTGTATGGATGTAGAAAAGGCGTAATATGTATCTCGAGATAGGAAATTTTGGCACTCTGTCCTCTCTGTCAATTGACAAGGAAATATCACGATGGCATAAATTTATTGACATTGTTTATACATTTTATACAACTTAATAAAACATTTAATAATTCTCAGATTCATACAACTTCCTTTAGAAACGTTTATCAGATGGTTAAAAATTTTGACAACCAGCAAAAAGCTCGAGTGTTATATAAATAAAATTTAATTTTTCACATCAGCATTTTAACACTTTGCAGGTTGGTAAGTAGATATTTACATATGACAAAAGGCTTTCAACTCGTTATGTATTATAAACCATAGTTCTCGTATTTATATTATAAAACGAGTAAAATGAGGGAGTTGTCTGCATTTTACCTCTTATATGTAAATAGCGAAAAGTTGCATTATAGCAATGGCCGTCAGTGCATTATTATTTGTTTTAACTCCTCATGAAATTCCTTGGTTAAAATGTATACTGGAACAACTTAACAGTTAACTTTTAAACTCGTAAAATTAATAGCCACGAAATTCGTTGCTCGACAAAGGGGATGTACAAATTTAAAACTTAAAAGCCAAAAACTTAATTTGTCGTTTACAGGGCAAAAAGTTCAATTTCAGTTTGGGAAAGTTACCACAACGCTTCCGCTCCTTCCGTCCTTTAATTCAATCTAAGTACCCCTTTACATTGTCTTTATCCGGTGCAGTAACCTCGACGTTTATAAGGACATATTTTATATTCCAATTACCCAAGAAATCCCTTAAGATGAGGGTCTAAGACATCTGTTTAGAGCGGTGCAGAGGGACTAAACGAATGCATTATATTCTCATTTCGCAAAACAGCATCCCTCTTTTACTGGAAAGACGATAATCTTAGACTACCTTAAGCTTCTCAGGTTTCAGGTCCCGACGGGAACTTAAGTCCGAGATTTTCATTGTTCGCTTTTTAAGAAAAATATTTTTTTTATGTTTTATTCCAAGAAAAATTATCGTAGCAGTTTAAGGGCGCATTCAAAGGTGAAACAAATAAGTGAATTAAAAAAATACTATTTCAATAAATTATTGAACAAAATTAAATATATTATTTAAGGTTTAGGCATTAACACTGTGGAGATTACAAAACATTGTACGAGTAATTTGTTTAGTCAAATACTATTTATTCCACTTTATATAACGGTACAACCCTATCGGTTTAAAGATTTTCACCTCATCAACAGGGGAGCACAAATATGAGTATTGTTTGTACACCCCTGATGATGAGATGAAAACCTTGAAACAGGTAGGGTTATACCGTTATATAATGTGGAATAAACAGTATTTGACTAAACAAATAAAATTAAATATTTGGCGAAACATTTATATAATATATTTTATACTTTCATGCAAATAAACCAGGCGTAATTATTTTTAGTTTATTCATTCAAAAAACTTCATTGTAAAACAATCTGTTGGGTTTTGAGCCAGGATGCAATCTCTTCTAAGTATCCAGGTGCGTCTTGTCACAAAAGCGTACTCAACACCTGACTTTTATAATAATAAAACTAAACATTACGTATCACCTTATTCTAAAATAAACTAACAAAACAGGATACATATGTTACAATTGAGATTCGTCATTGCGCGTGTTGACAACACTACCGCACGTGAAGAGTCAACAACACGCACATAATTCACCAGCGCGTGCAGAGATTGTTCTTTGTCTTTTATTGGGCTGGGATTTTTTTATTTTTTTTGGGTACCATCGGAAATCGAACCTAAAGCAATTGGACAGAAATCATACGTCTTACCAAATAAACCACGCAGGCCATTATTGTGAAAAAAAAAATACATTTCGAGAAGTGCTATGTTACGTTAAGACCAGCTGTGTCTTAGGGTGTAAAAAATGCGTTAATGTAAATTTACGAAAAACCTTTAAAACTCCATGAAATGTCTGATACCATTCTGACAGATAACATACATAATATTTTTGTAACCAACTGTAAAAAATGCGTTAATGTAAATTTACGAAAAATCTTTAAAACTCCATGAAATGTCTGATACCATTCTGACAGATAACATATACGAGTATAATATTTTTGTAAGTAACTGTAAAAAATGCGTTAATGTAAATTTACGAAAAATCTTTGAAACTCCATGAAATGTCTGATACCATTCTGACTATAACATATATAATATTTTTGTAACTAACTGTGAAAAAAAGTAACTAAAAAACTTGCTTTTTATTTTTTTCTTTATATTTACAGCTTTTGTCATATTACAGTCCAAAATGCACAGTGCTAAAAACTTACATTAATATATGTTAAGCTTTGTTACTTCTATTAAACCAGGGGTATTTTCAACCCCTTTTCATTCTACCAACATAGTGCAATATTTCGCAAAAGGCTCTCCTTGCTTTAATTTATCATCCCTTCGAAATTTTTCTTGTCCCTTTACGACCCTTAAAACGTATGTTCTAAAAGAGTCGCATTAACCACATTTTTTAATAAGGCACAACGTGACAAATAATTTAATACTCCTGGTTTCATATAATGGAATGACATCATTATCAGCCAAAAACCAAAAAGGATATTTTTAAGACCGGTAAACCACGGCAGAATGAAATCTGATTTTTCAGGTTCACAGCTTTTCATTTTTTACGTTCCTTTTTTACATTCATGCCATTGTCCTGCCACTGTTCATGCCTTTTATATTCATTTGGAACATGCAATTAAATAGTTTATTCAAATAAAATCAAAAAGTATTATATGAAATCACATATACGAGTATGTCGTTTTTATTTTACTGTATTGTATTACACTTTTGTTTCCAGTACATCCTGGTCGGTTTATTGCCACGTGGCACTCTCTTCCAGCCAACTAGAAAGGTGTAAGAGACCTTAAGTGAAAATCAGACTTGAATCCTTTAAACAAAATCTAGATTACAGCGCGAATTCAACGCGCAACCTCCGGGCTGGGAGACATGCGTTTTACCAACTAGGCCACGGAAGTCGTATTTTAGATTCATAAAAGTGAAAAAAAGTGTCAGATGATGGAAGAAATACGAGAGATATTGAAGGGTATGTAGCGATAAGAAACAAATAGGTATATAAATCAAACACAGATAGTAAATTTATTTTTTATTTTTATTTATTTATTTATTTTTACACATGACAAGAAATATACATAATTTGCGAAAAAACAGGTAATTTAATTTGGACACACAATTTTAAAAGATCTGGGTTTGTTGCCTTTCATTTGTCGTGTTCCCAGTAAACTAGACTTTTGCCTCTATCTCACTGAGGACATATAACATAAAAAAATAAATCGATACTTCTTTCCGATTTTTGATTTTATAAAGCCCCGTCGCACATTCTCATCAACTTGACAAACATTGACACTCAATTACACATGTATACATCACGCGAAATCAAACTCCTCACTCTTCATCACTCCAGACAGACCAAAAACATTCATCCCCCAATATACCACACATACTTATAAAAACAGAAATATGTATATAAACACATAAATATAAAACCACAAAAAACACCAGCTCACACAAACCTTTTACACAAGTCATTCTTCTTACAAGCCTACGTATTCAAACTCCTGTCGCAATAACAACCACGCTCCGATCGACTGCCTAAATTGTTTTCCTCCCTTTGCCTTTATTGAATTTGGCACCCCATTGTATATCATGGGAGCTAAATAGGCATATTGCCTTTGGGCAAAAGATGTTTTAACTCTAGGGATGGGGAACTTTCGATCAGTTGCCATGCGTGTCATGTGTCTCTACTGAGTCTGCATCTTCCTTTCCTCTCGATGATAGTGCTAGAGAATTGATTTGAGATGTAAATTGGCTTTGTTCACAAAATCAAATTCCCTCATCTAACATATGTGACGCATACGTCCGATATATTAATTATCAGATCTTTCCTTTTGCTTCTCTCATACAATTTACTTATCTGAACTCTGCGATTCATTTTCACACTCCGCTAACACGTTCATGTCATCTATATACAGTAATACCGCATACGTTTTCTAAACAAATATAAAGTGAAAATTTTACAATGCATAGTAAAAAGTTATCCAATATCTATAAGATCCTGAAAAAACAATGATTTTAAATACGTGTATGTGACAAATGAAGCCAAAAAGGCGGGACATAAATCGGTATTAGATTTTAGAAAAGTAATTTAGTTCAACAAAGTCGTGCTTCTTAGAGTAATGAAAAAGGGACGGATTTGTTTGGACTAAGTTTAATAAAATTAAAATCGAGTCCTTCGGATCCGGCGAAGTATTTCTATACTTTTCCCGGATTATATCTCTGTATTTTCTTTGAATTATCTACTTCGGCTTTCTCTTTGGGCTTTCCTATTCGTTTGAAACTATCCCAGCGTTGAAGATTATACTTTTTAGACAAAAAAATATCAAATAATAAAACTTTGGTAATTTTTAACAAATATTTTGTCAAAAACCAAAATTCTTATGAACAATTTCCTTTGTACTTAAAGATGTTTTTCTCCAAAACAAAATGTATTTTTACAGACATAAGATTTAACGACCTCCGTGGCCAAGTTAGTAAGAAAATTGTCTCCAAACTCTGAGGTTGCGGTTCAAACTCCGCTGGAACCCAGACTTTTTTTAAAAAGAATTCTAGTCCGGTTTTCTTTAACATCTTTCTGGTTGGTTGAAAGAGAATGCCACATGGCAATAAGCACGCCAGTTTTTACTATATATATATATGTATATATATATATATACTTAACTCAGCCTTCAAAGGTGGTCATAAGCCCACAAAATACCAATTAAAATAGATACCGTCTCCTGTATATCCAAAACAGAGAACTATGTTACTAAAGAGTCATCCAGGCCAAAAAAAAATGCTGTAAGGAAGCTGCTGATGGATCTCCAGGTAGATCTGATGTCAGAATCCAATATTTACAGTTCGCGAAATAACTGAAAACCTAAAATAAACATATATAACCCTTCGCTTAAACCAAACAAAAAAATCACATATTACCCTCTACAGAAGTGTAATGGGCTTTGTCAAAAGCCAAAAAAATATCCGGCTTGTATAACAAACAATGATGAGGTATTGACAGAATAAAGAGGTTTCCTCAACATCTGTTAATAAAAAATCTTACCATTGTTCGTCAACAAATGGCATAAAGACTAAAAACCATCTTGTCTGCACTAAGAATAAAAACATTTAAATGATGTATAGAGATGAATCTATGGTATAATGAGGAATGTTGCCTAGGCATAAAGTGAGCACTTAACTCAGCCTTCAAAGGTGGTCATAAGCCCACAAAATACCAATTAAAATAGATACCGTCTCCTGTATATCCAAAACAGAGAACTATGTTACTAAAGAGTCATCCAGGCCAAAAAAAAATGCTGTAAGGAAGCTGCTGATGGATCTCCAGGTAGATCTGATGTCAGAATCCAATATTTACAGTTCGCGAAATAACTGAAAACCTAAAATAAACATATATATATATATATATATATATATATATATATATATATATATATATATATATATATATATATATATATATATATATATATATATATATATATATATATATATATATATATAAAGTTTAAGATAAAATATGTAATTTTTTAGTGGTCGAAATGCAAAATTTTTGGAAAAAGGACAATTTTAACCAGTTCTAACCATTTTTATCAAACTCTATTTTTTTCTTTATAGTTAAGGCATAAACATTGTGTAGGTTTGAAGAAATTGTAATTGGTTTTATCAAACACTGATTATTCCACTTTATGTAACGACACAACCCTACCGGTTTCAATGTTATCACCTCATCATCAGCGGGGCACAAACAAGACTCTAGCCTTAAGTGGAATAAACAATATTTGACAAAACAAATTACAAATCATAAAATTTTGATAAGTGGAATTAACATCACGCCATTTCCCTGTTGAGGTAAACAGAGATTCTAAAACGACAAACTCTACACATTTTTCGTCTTTTCAACATATGGACATCTTATATATCTTCTCAATAACATCTCTCGTGTGACAACAAGACCAAATTTGGTTGCATCAAGTAAATGATATTCTTAAAGAAGAAAAAGTAGATAGAGAAATTTCAGAAGTCGTATGTATGAAGAAGAGGTTAAGGATGTGTGTCAAGATAGGAAAGTCTGGAACTCTGCCCTCGCTGACTAACCCGACAGCGAAATGGCATACATAAGTATTAACTGTATATTTTAAAATCTATTAAGGCTTTAGGTAACGCATGAAATAAATTATGAGCCAATTACACGATACTTAAATTTCCTCCTCTTGTTTCCATCTGGCATGTGATGTTGATGAAGATGATGATACTGAGTTGATGAAAAGCAAAGGAATCAGAAAATATTTTGCAGTTTGACTTGGACGTGTTGTTTTACTCAGGCCTCGTCAAATATATTTGCTGTGAGTCTTCATTATTCGTTTCCCCTTTCTACCCCTCAGGTCTTCTGCCTAATTCCATCTCTTCCTGTAGGAATTATTTACTGCCGAGACCTGTTTTCTTGACACTAAACCTCAATAAGGCATCATTTTGGTTGATAAAGCCAGAACCAGGGTAGGTTTAAGGCAGATAGCAAAATCACTAGGAATTAGGTATCCTATTTTAATATTCTTCTTGCAGTGGAATCTTAGTCTGTTTTTTTACTTGCATTATTCCTGGAATGTGGACTACCTGCTAGCCTTCTGTCTATTTGGGGGTCTGCCTTGAATACTAGTTTCCCTAACCCGTTCAAATAAATATGTTATAAGTGCCCCATTGATTTGATTTATTTTTGTGTAAGTGTCCAATCGGTTACATAATAAATATATAGTCTTTACCATTTAATGGTTATCTTAAAACCATTAACATGCGTTTGTCGACCTCCACAGCCTATTTTGTAAGAAGTTTGATTTCCAACCCGAGTTAAGGGTTAATTACCATTAGCAGGCATTTTTAATTCAAAAAGTTATATGCTAATTTGAATTGAACCTGATGATTGCGGGTAATTGATAAACAATTTATAAAAAAAGGTTTTTGTGTGGTTTTCAGTTTTGCCGTTTTTGGTATATTTCTATAACGAAATAATAATGCAATATATTAATTAATTTATATAATATAGTGAGTAGAGATTATTGTTAACTTAAGACTGGTGTGTTAAGTAAGATAAAGGATGAGCATTCTGAAATGGTTAAGGCATATAAAACGAATGAATTAAGAAATACTAACAAAACAAATACATACTGCAAATGAGAGAGGAATGCATGATAGAGGAAGACCAAGTATGGCTGGATCAAGTTAATGTTATTTGGAAAGAAAACAACGTACAGAGACAGAAAAATCGAAAGTATTATAAAAGAAGATGTATGGATGGAGAAGAGGCGAAGGATGCCCATTGAGATGGAAATGTATGCCGCTCTGTCCTCTCTGCTATAAGTAAATGGCGTGATGGTATGTATTTCATAATTCAATTAGTTTATTTTTCTTTATTCTAAAACACATAAATCATGAGCTGAATTATTATTTTTAATACAAAGATATTCTTATCAAAAAGGTCTAAAACAAAGCCGGTCCTGCATGAATTGGGAATAGGGGGAAGGATCCAAGGCGGATGTGGGGCGAGGAAAGGGGTATAAATGGGTCAAGATCCTGTTCCGCGGCATCCGCCATTTGAAAAAGGACATTTTTTACTAAATTGCATTACCAAAGGACGTGATTCGTTACATCAATGCTTTGGGGTTTTTTTGGTACTTAAGATTGGCCGAAACGATTTTTTTATATCAAGATAAATTTAAAACTTGTTATATTCAAATACAATTTAAATATTTATTGAAACAAAATATGATGAACTAGGTGGTCTAGTTGGTAAGACGCATATCTTCCAGCCTGTGAATTGTGGGTTTGATTCCCGTTGAAACCGATTTTTTAATTTTATGTGACGTTTACGTTACTACATATTCTCCGTATTTTTCTATGGTGCTGA
Source organism: Odontocerum albicorne (assembly GCA_949825065.1). Classification (NCBI taxonomy): domain Eukaryota; kingdom Metazoa; phylum Arthropoda; class Insecta; order Trichoptera; family Odontoceridae; genus Odontocerum; species Odontocerum albicorne. Next base: position 12,696,927 of record OX463865.1, read on the forward strand.
AGCAGTTACTCAGGCTACCATAAAAAAAACTAAAAGCTTCTGTAATGTGGTGCTATCGAAGAACGCCAAGGGTCTCATGGATTGACAATGTCCGTAATGATGACCATCTTGAAAGAGGTGAACAAAGATAAAAAAGTTTTATCCACTAACAAATCGAGGAAGTTTGACTTTAAATGACAAATTTATTCTAGCACCGTTTGGAACAAAATCACCTCAAGGGCGCTCTAACATGGGACTCGGACCCACTATGATAAAACAAATCATGTCTGGCATCAATAGCAGCGCTTCGAAGACCTCCGTGGCCTAGTTAGTAAGACGACTTTGTCCCAATCCGAAAGTTGCGGTTTCAAATCCCGCCCACCCAGATTTTTGGCAATCCTCTGTTTCTCACTAAATTCAATACTGGCATAAATTTCATAAATATAAATAAATTTTTGAATATTTTTTGCGACCATGTATGTAACTTACTTTATTAACTTTTGTCTGGTAGGTTGAAAGATATAGCTGCCTGGCAATAAACCCGCCAGATTGCGTTTACAATGAAGTGGTAATTCTTTTTTAAAGAATTCCAGTCAGGTTATGACTGAAGGCCTCTTGAAAATCTTTCTGGTTGGTTGGAAGAGATTTCCACATGGGATAAGCCAGCCAGGTTGTACTGTCAACAAGAAAGTGTAATACAATACATACTAACACAGCGTTTAAGCGAATCAGGTATAAAATTTTATTTGTGTACAGTACAACCTTGTGAAATTATCGCCATGTGATAATCTCTTCCAGCCAATCAGAAATATGTTTATGAGGCCTTTTAAGTCAAAATCAGGCTTAAAACCTTTGACAAAAAAATCTTGGTTCCAGTGGGAACCGAACTCGTAACATCCCAGTCGGAAAACAGGTGTCTTGTCAACTAGGCAATGGAGGTCATCAAAGAGTACTTTGGATATATAATGGGTGGAGAAAAATATGAGATCCTTCGACTGATACAACGGGGGGAAATTTAAAGCAGAAGAGCGGAAAGAATACACATCTCCTGGTTGAAGAACTAACGGAAATGACATTATTTGGATACCATATATTTGTTCAAAGCTGCTTCTTCAAGGGTCAAAATAGTCATGATGATAGTCAACCTTAAAAAATAGAGGACTTTGAAGAAGAAGACTTTTTGATGTAGCTTAAGAGTTTGAACCGAAGACCTGCAGAATAAACACAGTTTTTAACCACAAGACAATTAACGCAGTTTATCTTTTGGTGTTTTCTTCATTTTAAAATAATGTTATAATTTTAACACTTTTACAAAATTAAATGTTTATTAAGGAGATAAGAGGTAAGGGTGAGGAAAAATGTTTTATTTCCTTTTTTTAGGGGAAAATTCACGTACGTACCGGGTGTGCGGGAACGAGGTGAACCTTCGACCGTAAAACGTGCCGTTAGATTCGTGGTTTAGGTAAATACGGACCACCTTATGTCGCTGGTGGGCGGGTCACGTTGCTAGGAGTGAAATGTTTTCTGATAAGTGATTTCTTCTTCTTCTTCTTTCACAACGTGAGAATTATGTCAGTGTTATTTTTAAAGAGGTGTTTCTCAATGTATTTCAAATAAAAATAATGTTATACGAAAAGTAAAAATGGCAATTTATATATCGCAACTAAATTGAGCTCTAGATGACTATAAAAACAGCAACGTGAAGATGTACTCGTATATAGACAAACACACCCGTCATATTGAAAAAAAGGTGATAATCATTCGTCTTTAGGTTAAGAATAGTGTATTGTATAGTGTTCATATAACATCATACATTTTGATAAGACCTCCCGAAAATGGTTATTTATAAGTGCTTCTTAAAGCTGTACACGCCACCTATATCTCTAATACAAATAGACATACCATTCCACACCACATGACCAGCAACGGCAAAAATTCTATCATAATACCTCGCCTTATAAGATATTTGTTTTTACGATCAATTTTGATCTGACTGTTGACATTCTAGTAAATAAATAATATTGTAATAATAATAAATTTTACCACATAAGTAATTTATTATTGGAAAAAAAATGTACTTTAGAAAATAAATTTGAATAAATAAGAAAAATATTCGGACGTAACAGTTGCGAAAATACATGGGGTGCAAATGGCTCTTTCTTCTCTGCACATCCAGACAGGAAAATAACGTAAAGGTATGTGTATATTATACAAATTAAACATATATAAGTTGAATGTAAGGATAGGAAGGTGGCGGCTGCAGCCATTAGATTAGATACTTATCCATAAACGAAACATTAAGGACAATATTTTGCCTCTGGAGTTGAGTAACCCTGCATCAACATGTGGAAGGTTTCGATTCTGCAAAGCAACTTGCATCTCGTTCTACTAATGAGCCCATGTGTTTTCTATATCTCAAGATCCATTCATAAAATTCTCGAAAAATCCAATTATTCTTATTCTATGTAGGCGTTGTTCCGCTAAAAACAAATCTAAGTTCTTTACCACTATAAGATAAGTCTTCCACAATTATGTAAGTCTTCTTGGCTAAATTTGCTAATATTTTGTGATATATGATACATATAGTACATACTCGTATATTGAATTTAAATAAACATATTAATATTAAATAATTTTAAACAATGACTTTTTAATTATGTTGGGCAAAGTTGGCGGCAGAGACTCTGTAAATGTGGACGCAACATTGCCCAGCCACATTTTTCAGTTAAAAATGATATGAATGCTTTATTCAATACTCCACAACAAAAGTAGATTCCTAATTAATAATATACTCGTATATAAAAATTACTGACATAAAACAGTTGTAGCCGCCAAAAAAACAAAATTTCCGAGGACGTGTTTTGGCACCATACGAATAAGGGTCAACTTTGAGAGCAAATGGTAGGCAACTGCATGAAGCTAGGAACAGAGTGATTCCGAATTGTTGCCAGCAATATAACTGAGTTTCTTGTTAAATGGTTCAAAGTTCTCATATTGCCTCAATTTTTTTTTATGATCAACCAAAGATAATTTTTTCATTTGGGCAAAGTTAGGGTCCATGGGCAATGTTGGCGGAGTTGACGGTACTCTTTTTATTATTACTACTGCTTTCTGTATCTCCTGTACATGTAAGTTAAAGGTAAATTTTTAGTCAATAATTTAAAGTACTTGTATAACTTGTCATATGTTCAATTGTATATAAAAGCTACTGTTGTTTTGTAAATTATATTAAATAAATAAATATCTGTGTACGGCACAGGTACAAAAACTGTAGCAATAGGTATTGCATGTAGAGCAAGATGGCTGCTGCTCGATGCTCGGAGAATTCAGCTCACGTTGAAAAGTCGTAGATCGGTGAACGGTAGAAGAGATTCCTCTTAGGCAGGTAGAACATAGTCGCAAGTAAAAGGCAGTAGACAGAATGAACTCAGAAAGTATTTTCGACTTTTGGCGCTTCTTATGTGCGGCCGACCGTTCATCGCAAGCGCCTGTTTTCGCCCGTGCATACCGTCACAACTCGCGAAACATCACAATTTTCGCAAGTTTTGCGCATGCATAGGCCGGCAGACTCGCGATGACCGTGCATAAGTCACATTTCCGTTACGGTCGCGACACAGCGCGGACCCCAGCAAACATAAAATATACATACAAAAATCGAAATATACCAAATAACATCAAAATATTAGGTCCTTACATATGAAATTGGCGTTTTGTTTGGGAGGAACATAAAGTTGATTTTTTTTTAATATAATATATTTATTTAATCAAAGTATGTACCATTGCTATCTATGCACTTTTGCCATCTCATAGGTAGTTCATCGATCCCTTTACTAAAAAAACCATTCGGACGGGAATCAATAAAATCTTTGAAGTCGGTTTGGACTGCCCCATCGGAGTTGAATTTTTTCCCTTGCAAGAAGTTATCCAAATTTCGAAAAAAATAGTAATCTGTTGGGGCAAGGTCCGGAGAGTACGGTGGATGTCTTAGACATTCCAATTGAAGCTCTTCTAATTTGGTAGCCGTCTGTTGTGCAGTGTGTGGTCTAGCGTTATCATGAAGCAGCAGTGGCCTAGAGCGATTAACCAGCCTCGGTTGTTTAGCAGCTAGCTTTTCCATCATGGTTTGCAGTTGCTGACAATAGACATCTGCCGTAATCGTCTGGCCAGATTTAAGAAAGCTGTAGTGAACGACACCAGCACTAGTCCACCAAACGCTCACAAGTAACTTTTTTGGAGTCAATTTTCGCTTGGGGCATGGTTTGGCTGGTTCGGCAGGGTTCAGCCATTGCGATGAGCGCTTCCGATTATCATACAGGATCCACTTTTCATCACAGGTAATGATTCGATTCAAAATCCCTTCATTATTGTGCCGGTTGAGTAATGCAACGCAGCAGTCAACGCGCGTTTGTTGATTTGCTTCACTCAATTCGTGAGGTACCCACCTTTCAAGCTTTTTCACCTTCCCAATTTGCTTCAAGTGGATTAAAACAGTTTTATCACTAACACCGCAGCCTGAAGCTAACTCGGGCGTGGTTTGCGATGGATCCGCTTCCACAATAGCCTTCAATTCTTCATTATCAACTTTGGTCTCCGGCCGTCCACGGGGCTTATTCTGCAGGTCGAAATTTCCAGAACGAAAACGTTGGAACCAAAAACGCACTGTGTTTTCTTTTGCGGCACCGTCGCCATACACATCATTAATCCTTCGAGCCGTTTCTGCAGCACTGGTGCCACGGTGGAACTCGTACTCGTAAATAACGCGATATTTCAAGTTTTCCATTTTGTAAACTGAGTGACGCAAAGAAAAAAAACAATTGAGAAAAAAACAAATGAATTATAATTTTCGAAACACAAATACTTGAGTAAATAGCTGTATAAATTTTAATTTGGAATTCCTAACCAAAGAGAAGATATTTGAGATCAAAGTTGCCAGTACGGCAAAACGCCAATTTCATATGTAAGGACCTAATATAACCAAGAATTTACATATCAAAAACAATCAAGAAAACAAATACATTATATGTTTTAGGTGACGCATAAGTCCGATACAATCTGAATATATTTAGAAAACTCGAACATGTATTTAACCACTCCGTGGGATATGTTATATTTGAGAATGAGTAATAAACATCAAAAGAGACGACAAGTTTGACGAAAAATGTGCATCTGATCGAGTAAGGAAGATCGTCCCAAAGTCGAGTCGAGAGAACCACAGAAAAAGTGTACAATGATGTGTTGGAATTCAAAAGATCTAACTGTCACCAGATCGGATCGAAATTGTCAGTGTAATTTTTCTGGTGGATAAAATACTTATTATACAAGTTTAAATCAAAAACATTTTGACATAGGTTAATGAAGAAGATTTGTAGGGTCAATTATCCATGGCCAAGCCACTTTATCTCTACCATGAATCTGTTCTCACAGCTGCACAGCCTGCGAAGACAGAACGAGCCTTCCTCCTTGTCTTATCCCTTACTCCTTCCCACATCACTTCTTTCAGGGTTAACAGTGGCGGGTGACGAACCCTAATTTAAACAAAACCAAGGTCTCAAAAGTTATTTAAAAAAAAAACATTAGCCAACACAGTCACAGAAAACATTGTGCATACATACCATTACGTAGTCTCCTCGTTGGGGTAGGCAGTGAGGAGAGTACACAAGACTTTTATATAGTGACATACATCTTTTGCTTCTTCTATATTCATAAACCTTCTCATACAACACTTTATTCAAATTTTATTTATATGGCCCTTATCTACCACTCTTCATTCATATTTCATATTTGCATTGTACATTTGTTTTGTTAGCCTTTCTTCTTACATTTGTTCCACGTGCACAAAAAAAATCAGAGTGCTCTTATTTATTTAATTTAACACTTTTATTGCAAAGTCAATCTGGTAAGCTTATTCCCAGGCGGTAATCTCTTCCAACCAACCAGACAAAGTAAATTAAGCAAGTTACATGGTCGCATAAATCATTCAAATGACTATCCATCCCCACGAAATTCATAAACGTATACGTGAGCATATGCCCACAAAGACGGACAATCACCCGAACATTATTTTTCATACAAAGTGAGATATCATCAATCAAAAGAAAAAGAAGGGACGATGGAGAGGAAAGGAATAGAAAAATCACGAATGAAACACGTTATTTTACTGACTAGAAATTAAGAGTTTTTTCAGGCGCTTCTTAAAGCATGCCAAGGACGTAACGAGTCTTATAGTGGTTTGTAACTGACTCCAGAGTCTCACTGCATGGACAGTAAAGGACGGTGTAAAAATAGAGGAGCGGTGAACTGGAAAGGCCAATAAACAATCTGTGTTTGATGACCTATTTATTTAAAATAACACAATAATAATATGACTCTTCTACGACTTATTCAACATATCAGCCTTAGGTTCACATTTATCCCTAATCAATACATTCCACATTTTGTCCTACAATATCCCCCCATGTACTCTTCTAAGGTTACACATATCTACTGAATTTATTCTGCTCTTTTCAGTCCTGTTCCAAGTCCACGTTTCCTTCCCATAAACCAAAGTTGCTACTAAAATGATTTAAACATTCAAAAACTTATTTCATAACAGATATTGGATATTTACGTGATTTATTTAGTCACTATTGTAAAGTTTACAAATGACAATAATATTGCAATCACTTCCAACCAAGTAAACAAGAGTATCGAAGCTCTCATACTAGTGTCTCATACTCTTGAGGTGCTTGGCCGCGCGGTAACGTGCTAGACTTCTATGCGGAAGGTCGTCGTTTCGAAAACCGCGCTATGCCACTTCCCTCAAACGACACAGGCACTTTTCCGCCTAGTGTTGGAGAGGTATTAAGGATACCTATGACTTTGGTCATATCTATTCTTTAAAAAAAAATTGTGTGAATTGCTGGGTTATAACGTTATTTTCATAATATACATGTATCCGAATACACATATAATCAAGCCATGCCCCGTATCTCTTTCACACTTTATACGTTTCAGTATTGCTAAGTAATAAGTTATTTAATTAATTTTCATTTAAAATAGGCCCCGCCACTGTCTTTCGCACTCAAAATTTATTTATGAGAACTTCACGCTCTGCCGAGTACGGGCGGCGCGAAAAAAGAAAAGAACAGCGGATTTAAGCTGAGGAACGCTTGTTTCATGAAAATATTATAACGTTTTTCAAATATCATATAATTCATATTTAGTCGAAAAAAAAAACAATTTTCCGCGTTCGTAATGTCAAGGTTGTACTGTAATTCAATTGGTTCCTAAGAATGGATGATATTATTTTTTTTTATTAAATTTCCCGTTCAGATATGGAGTACATATACACACACCGTCACGTCATTTTCCTTATGGGGTAGGCAAAGAGGATAGAGCGAAAATCTTTCCTATCACGAAATACACTTTCTACATATTTTGTATCGAATGTATGGTTTAAAAATCATAATCCGGAACAATCTGAATTATGTCCAAAAAGCAAAAAAATATGTAAAATCTAAAAACAAATGAAAAATTACCAAAAATAAAGATGGTTAAATTGACATATTTAACAAAACACAATAGTAATATTACTGTTGAAATAACAACATAGAGAGGTTAAAATTGTAAAAATAACTCAGTTTTAGACCAATTAGGAAATAAAGAGTCTTTCAAATTGACCGGTTTTTTTTAATTCTATTTTTTTAAATTCTTGTAAAACACACAATTTGCTTTGATTTCAAAAAACTTTTTATCGGTCTTTGAAGTACAATGCATGGCATTTAAACAAAAAAAAACAATATCCGCCAAATGTCTCCTTCTTGCAGCTCCACAGATGTCCACTCTTTTATCAAAATTTTCGATGACATTTTGTCATAATAGCGGTTCTAACTCACCAATAACGCGAATAATTTCGTCATACAGCTCAGGAATTGATCGGGGGTCATTCTTATAGACCTGACTTTTCACGTAACCCCAGAGAAAATAGTCCAACGGTGTCAGATCACATGATCTTGGTGGCCAATTAACATCACCGTTTCTAGAGATTCCTTCCTTCCGTGGTTGCAGTCCTAAGACTGGTTTGCAGCAATTTGAACTCTTCTCCTCCATTCCCCCCTGTCCTGTGCGGCTCTCTTTAAGTCTGTATATGTTGAGCAGCGCACGTCCACCAACAGGTCCTCCAGGTACTCTCGGCGTGGGCGTCCCCTAGAGTTTGTCCCCTCGGTCATACCCTCCATTATGGCATGCAAGAGGCCCTCTTTTCGTATTATATGACCGATCCATCTTGCACGCCTTTCGGACAGGATCCTGAGCAGGTGCCTTCCTCCTTCGATTCGTTGGAGAACCTCTTCATTTGTGATGCGGTCTCTCCAGGAAATTCCTAATAGTCTTCTATAGGACCACATCTCAAAAGCCTCTAGTCTTCGTCTATCTCTTTCGGATAGGCACCATGTCTCGCAGCCGTACATCAAGATACTCCATACATAGGTCTTGATGAGGAGTATTCTCAGTTTTAGGTCTATATTATTTGATTCTATTATTTTCGACCTTTTATTACATGCAAGTCTAGCCTGATGTATACGGCTGTCGACCTCGCTCTTGGACCGACCGTCCCATGTTATTTTGCTCCCGAGGTAGACAAACTCCTTGGTGTTCTTTAGTGGTTTACCCGACATCACTATTCTCATCTGGTGCTGCGCTCGGCCTACAGTCAGCAGCTTTGTTTTGTCTTTATTTATCTTCATACTGTAGTTATTTTGAAGAATGCTTTCCATAGTTGTTAAGGCCTCTTGTAGTTCCTCTTCACTTTCAGCAACCATAGCAATATCGTCAGCGAACCTTATCATGTCCACCTTTTGCCCGTGTATCTTTACACCTTCTCTGTGACTCATTCTCTCTCTCAAGTCGTCAATCGCGCTCTGTATATAGGCGTTAAAAAGAGATTACAATATATAAAATAATTCAACAATTTGAACGCGTCGTTGTATTGAATAAGATCCATTTTTATAAATGTCATGCATTCCACTTCTCAAATGTCACAAGACTCAAGCAAGTTCGCGACGCCATCTGTGTTTTATCCAAGAAATAAAAAAAACCGTTCAATTTAAAATCAAAAACAATTTTTAAAAATCGCTTAATTTGAAAGACCCTTTATCTATGTCTACTGGCGGAATTTTAGCTATGTAGTCATCTCTTCTAATCGAGAACTTTATATCAAATAATTAATTTAACTTGCAACCACTCAAATGAGTCCTGCTTTAAGAAGTAATTTGAACGAGAAAATTAAGATTAAAAATACGCAATATATCAAGAGTATATAAAATGAAAGAAGAAAGTGATTAATGTAACGGAAAAAAGATAGTCCAGAGACAATAAGGCAATAAATAAATGGGATGATTTAATGGACAGAAAGGCGTTCGATTCACTAGATCCGATGTTATTATTTCTATTATTTAACGACTGTTTTCATGAGAACTGAATATGGTTCCTCCTCTGTATACACAATGGCAACATCTATTTTAGTTGGCTTTTCTTGGATACGTCGTGATAATGTGAGATTTATTTTATATATTTATTGATTTATTTAAAAGACATGACACTTAAGTGTCATTTAAAAATTAAATCAAACAAATAAAACAATTTAGGCAGTCGATCAGAGCGTGGTTGTTATTGCGACAGGAGTTTGAGTACTTGGGCTTGCAAGAGGAATTACTTGTGGAAAAGGTTTGTGTGAGCTGGTGTTTTTTGTTGTTTTATATTTTGATACATATATATATATATATATATATATATATTTTTTTTTTTCTGATTATGTGCGGTATATTGTGGGATGAATGTTTTGGTCTGTCTGGAGTGATGCAGTGTGAGGAGTTTGATTTCGCGTGATGTATACATATGTGTTGGAGAGATGCATGTTGGAATATACTAAAAGAGACCGTAAACAAAACACCTGGATTCGCAATATAACAAAGGTAGAAGACGTTATAAAGGTGTGCAAAATAATGAAGTGGCAATGGGCCGGACACATAGCCAGAATGTCAGACTCCCGATGGACATCCGAAATAATCCAATGGTACCCAAGAGGCATAAAGAGGCCTAGAAGAAGACCGAAGGTACGCTGGATAGATGAAATCAAGAAACATGGCAGCATCACATGGCAACAACGAGCAAAAAACCGAACTATTTGGAGTCAACTTGGGGAGACCTTCATCCAGCGGTGGATCGACCCTGGTTGACAATGATGATGATGATGATACATATGTAATTGAGTGTCACTGTTTGTACTCGTAAGGTTGATGAGAATGTGCAACGGGGTTTTATATAATCAATAATCGGAAAAAAAAAAAAAAAAAGGATCGATTTATTTTTTTATACTACATGTTCTCAGTGAGACAGGCAAAAGCTTAGTTTACTGGCGACACGACAAATGAAAGGCAACAAACCCAGATCCATTAAAATTGTGTGTCCAAATTAAATAACCTGTTGTTTTTTCGCCAATTATGTATATTTCTTGTCATATAAATGAAAAAATAAATAAAAATAGTATTTATTTAGGTAATCCACTCAAACAAGGATGATTTGTGTCACCAAATTAAAGTCATTGTGCAATTATACGAGTCAATATAATAAAATTAATTTAAAAGAATTACAATTCTAGATAATTCATTCAATGTTTTAACTGATAAAGCTTCTAAAATTTAATGATCGATATATAAGTGGAAAGTTCCATAAAGAAAGTTGAAACGCAAAATTCATTGAACGTGGTAAAGATGTGGCTTTAAGTAAATCAAATCTGTCTCGTAAAGGACAACCAAAAAATACATGATCTAGTTTCATCATCCAGGCCATACTTCGGTATTCTACACGACACCTATTCTGTAAAGGTGACTAGCCACCACGCAGTGTGCCGTCCCCAAACGACACATGATAGATTATTAATTCGTATTATATTAAACCATGGTTTCAAAGGGATAGATTATTGGATTTATTTATATCTAGAGCCCTTATTTACACCAGTTATATCCCAATACAACGCCTATCGTTGTTAATTTTGATGTATGACAGAGAAATGTGGACTTGAAAAAAGACGAAAAGCTTAGTAATTGCTATAGAAATGCGAGCATTGAAAAACAATGTATGGCCGAATATGAAATTAAGTGATTAGAGATAAGTGAACTAAAGGCTTATGTGTTGAATAAGAGCACACTAAGGTAATTTGGGCATCTGGAACGAATGAATGAAGATACTAATAAAACAGATATATAGCGCAAACGTGAGTGGAAGGCATATGAGAGAAAGATCGAGGAAAGCATGGATGGATCAAGTAAATAATATTCTGAAAGAAGAAAACGTAGACACGATATTCTCGTTCTGATCATTTAACATGATCAACTCATCCCAGAATGATCTTCGACATACTCAATGCATAACTTTAGATTTACATTCATCCCTAACAAGATCGGTCCATATTCTGTCATACATTGTCACCTCTCATATTCTCAATGCACGCATTTATTCGGCTCCTTTTAGTCTTTTTTCACGTCCGTTTTACTCCCATACATCAAAATCGGTATTTAAATACTGTTGTGGAATATCATCTTAACAGATGTTCATACTTTCAGATTTAAGTATATTTAATCAAATCGAATAGAAGCCTTATTTCATAGAGTTCAGTAGGCAGGTGAAATTCGATAAATACTCAAATCAAGAAGGTGAGATCTTTTTCCTTTTTCCATCAGGTCCCCCCGACGTTGGCAATCACTCTGGCAAAGGCTTCTCTATCTTGCGCAACCCGGAACAGATCCTACACACGCCTCATCCCCGTCCAGTATCTTATATTGCGCAGCCAAAATGTTTGCCTTCTACCAGGACCATGCTGCCCCTCGATCTTGCCCATCAATATCAACTGGAGGATTTCGTAATTCTCTCCACGTAAAATGTGGCCCAGATAGGATATCTTGCGGACCTTTATATCTGTCAGCAGCTGTCTACTGCAATTAGTTCTCCTCAAGACCTCCGAATTGGTGATCATATCAGTCCACGGTATACGAAGCATTCTCCTGTGCAACCACATCTCGAACGCTTCCAACCGATACATAGTATAAATCTTCAACGTTCATGTTTCCATGAGATACCGAGGCGAAAATTAATATATCTCGGAAATTTATTTCGACATTTACATTGGTTTTGCAAATTGAAGGAGTGTAGAAAGAAACACCTGGCATAGGCCATTTTACGATTTGTGAATTTAAAAAAATTTACTTCTGGATTGAAAGTCAAACTCCCCAACAACTAGGGCGCCCTACTAAAGATATTCTTTTTGTATTTTTTTTTTCGTTTTAATTAAAGGTTTCCCTAACGCAAAACAATAGCAGGGTGTCGTGAAAAGAAAATAACGTTAGCGAAATTAAAATTGACATTTGAAAACAATTTCTCATTCGAGCTTTTCTGTTTAAAAAATGCATCGCAAGATGAGTATCAACCTCGTTCGAGGAATAGGCACTTTTGTTTTATAATAAAAATAAAAGAAATATAACAGTCTCAAGTCGAATCAGGGCCCTTTGCCATTAATAAATGTCAAATATGACAGTTTCTCGCGAGAAAATTTCGGTTGTCTTAAGAAATAACGGAAAAAGGGGAGAGTGTACCGAAAAAAAATCCCCAAACAATGGGGCAACGACTCCCTCACTCTCTCTTTGGCGTACAAGATAAAGATGGAATCTATAAACTTGGCGAGAAGTAGAAGTAACCGAGAGACGTAATTTTGGACGGCGGTTGTGAAAGGAATCGGGGAAGGAAAAAGAAGAAAAAAAATGGAATATGACGAGGAAGAGATCTGAAAAAGAGGACTATTAATCAAGAGTTCATAAGACACTGGCAGATTTATGATTCCCGTTAGGATGACCATACATTTCAAGGTGGAATAATTTTTTTTAAATTTTTATATTCAATTCTGTAAAATGCTTTTCAACTACGTTAATTTAATGCCTTAGGACTGGCACACGCCTTGTTTGGCATGGGAATGCTTTGTATAAGAGTTTATATTTCAATGATTTTTTTTGAAGTTCAAATATATTTTTTATAATCATATGAGCTAATTAACTAGTAGACTATGACAGCGGCCCAATACAAGGGATCTCAAATTATAGGATGCGATCTTAAGGGACGTTGTATTAAAATTATTATGGAACGAAAACATCCCTTTATACTCGTCTACAAAAAAACTTTGACCTAAATTTCATGAAATTCGACATTTGAAATTCATTTAAAAAAGGTTTTCTTTTAATATAAATAAATATCAGTGAAATCGTATTTCTAATTTTCAGAATTCATCTCAATGTGTTTATTTTGTAAATTATTAGATATCATATCCAATGAAGCTTAGCTTTTTTTTATTTGAGAATCACCTTGTGAAAAAGACGTTATTTCGAGAAAATTTCGTAGATTAAGTAAAAAGGACTCCTGGTCTACTGTTTGATGCACTTGCAGAAGATGTTTGGTTTTCAGGGTTTATATACCGACGAATTTCCTCATCACTCCTTAATACAAGTAATGCCTGATTGCAATTTAACAATGCATGGCAATTTAAAGAAAGGTTTCACTTTCATTTTGTGAAACTTTTTATTACCATTTTAACTGATGATACCCTGTATATAAAAGGCAAAAATATGTGTCGCATTTATAAATATATTTACCTGAATAAACGAGTTAATTATTTTTAAATATGTAAATAAATAAAAATGTTAAGAACAGAATGATTTGACACATGAATGAGATTTTTTTACACAAACATTAATGAAAGTGACAGATCTATTTCAATTTTCAAAAGCATTGTCAACCTTTAATTTAAGTCAGTGTGTAGGTTTTTCACTTTTAAGTGTCAAAACATTCTGTAATAAAATGAAATCTACAATATAAATACCAAGTTTATAAAACGGATTAAAACGTATAATAATAATAATAAAAACAGGAAAATTTATATAGTGGTACCTCGGGTTACGAATTTAATTCGTTCTTTGATTCCGTTCGCAAACCGAAATTCATTTTCTTGGGAGCCATAATGAGGGTTAATTTAATGCCAAATATATTTTATATATACTGTACATTATATATTTAGGAGAGATGATGATGATGGTTTGTTGATAAATAAAACTCGTTTAGATCGCAATGCGGAAAAAGAAATTTTATTGATAGATGTAGGTATTTATACCATTCTTGAATGTGTGCGGGAATGCGAGCGCGATATGCCGCCGTCTCGTTTCTGCATTCGCAATACGATTAATGTCGTATGTAGGTATCATTCACATTTGGGAACTGGCGCGACAGATGTGCTGCCCTCTCGCTCTAACATGGAATGCGCTCCACGCCGGACAGTGAGTTGAATGACCGGCGTGTGGACCTTGTACTTGTTTGTTTTGAATTGTCAAGGTATGCAAAGGTCGTATCGCCGGTCATTGACCGAGCATACGGACGCCACATATATATAGAAAGCAATTTTTTTTTATCAAGAACAACGAACGCAACGACAAACAATGTTCACAACGAGCGCACCTGAGAACAACTAATGCGTAATTGCGTAATGCGCCGTTACAACTAATTCGTGAGCCGAGGCATTGTACGCAGGTCGAGTCAAAATTTGTTCGGAAATCGTGTTCGTAAGCCGATTTGTTCATGACCCGAGGTTTGAATTTATACCGTCGCTAAACAGCAGACTCTCCTCAAGGGCAATCATAAGAAGGTAGTGGCTGTAGCCACTAGATAAGAAAACTATCCACACCTGCACACATTAATTCAAATAACTTAAGATCAGAAAGCAAAACTGCCTCAAAAGGTATGAAACATAAACGAGCATAACACTGTTGACAGATTATTTTGATACGTTATATTCCAAGAAGAAATAAGAAAATTGAATTTCATTTTTGAATCATGTTGATATGACTTAGGGGCACCCGAAATATGCGACGTTGTACGTAAAAAGGAAAAGAGGATGAGAGATAAGGATGAAGATGAAAAAAAAAAATGTTGGGTAAAGGAGATGGTGGCATTTCCAACTTGACACTTATGACTTGAGTTATGTTCGCCAAACGTCGCTTTATCGAGGTATTCAAACTATACTTGTTTATGATCATGAATTATTTTCAAAATCGGCTATATGCAAGAAAAAAGACATTTTTTAAAAATATTTTTTAACCTTTGTATGTTGTTATAAATAATTTGGAGTTTTTGTTTTACTAAACCGAAAATCACTGGAACTTTCCGTGGGGTAATAAGACACCTTATTGTCACCACATCTTATTCAGGTGTATATTTGCTTCGGGAGTCTTTCAGAATTTATTATCTACATATGTCCAAACCATCTTGAGGTTCCTTGCTTAACCTTTCCTTCCCTGTGTTGGGTATCTTCTACACGTTGCTTCTAATAACCATCAATATCTCTATAAATATTATAAATACAAGGTTAAGATTTTAGGTATTCCTCCATAATATATTTACGCATTGATTTAAAAAATAATATTAATACTAATCAGAATTTATCGACTACATCGAGGTGTTTTGTAAAGATCGAAAACAAATTGGCATTTAAACGCTGCGAGTACCTCGTCTTGACGAAAGGTGAATAGTATGCGGGAAGCGCGACACTATATTCGCATCTCACTCTTGCATACTAGACTGAATTGCGAGAACCTGAATTGTCTTAACGTCGCAAGCAAAGGCGTAAGCGCTGGGGTATGCGACAGACGTTCCGCGCCACTAGTAGCCTCTAGGCTTGCAAATAGGTTAGATGTACGCCCGTTCCGTGAGCGTTTTTTTAATGGTTTTAGATGGTTTTTTAATGTTTTCAGCAAATAAATCTCAATTATTATAATTTTTAACTTCAATTATAATTAATTAAGGGGATTATCTATGAATGTTCTTATTTTTCCGATTTAAAATCGCTAATTTTTGATTGCGTACTCACTACCCAACACCGGATCACGCGTATTATTTTTATCACCGTAAGGGAAAAGTTAATGGATGACCCTGATTCAATGACCGACATCTTATCAACTATGCCACGGAGCTCCAAATATTTGTGATAACATATATTTGAAGAAGAAAAAACGATATATGAATGACCAATTAAAGATTAAAGAAAGTTGAGGTATTTCGCTATTTGAGTAGTATTTCTCCAAATGATGGAAGAGTTAAAAGGGACATCAATCGGCATGTAGCGATAGGAAACAAAGTTAATGGGGAACTTATGCAAATTTTATTCAACCCCATCTGTTTCTATGATAGTCCACATCAACATTTTAATACCAATTTTAATGTATGGAAGTAAAACGTGGACATAAGAATCACTTTAAAATATTACACTCAACTTATTTTTTAATCTGTCAATATTATTGGGTTCAGATCCCGAGTCAGAGCGCCCTTGAGAAGAGTTTGCTTTTTAAACGGCGCTATTTAAATTATCACATACATACTATCAGGTTGTCTCCCTATCAGGGTAGTCAGAAAGAAGAAAGCGTCAGACTTTCACGCAATATTATTGGGTTTAGATCCCAAGTTATAGCACCCTTGAGAAGAATCTGCTGTTTAAACGGCGCTATTTAAATTATCACATACAAAATATTAGGCTTTCTCCCTATCGTCGTAGTCATAAAGGAGAGAACGTCAGACTTTCCTATCGTAACACACATATTTTTCCTCTTCAACATCCATACAGCTCTTACAATTTATCGGACTTTTCATATTTCCTTCTTCAAAATATCATATCATACTTTCCTTGGTCTCCCTTTTACCATTTGTACTAAAGAGTATCTGAATAAAACACACAATTTGCTTTGATTTAATTTTTTTTTATTATTTGTCATTGAAGTATAATGTATGACATTTAAACACAAAAAATAATATCGGCCAAATGTCCAACTCTTGTTGCTCCCAGATGTCCACTCTTTTGTCAAAATTTTCGATAACATTTTGGCATAATTCCGGTTCTAACTCACCAATAACGCGAATAATTTCGTCCTTCAGCTCAGGAATTGATCGTGGGTTATTCTTATTGGCCTGGCTTTCACGTAACCCCAGAGAAAATAGTCCAACGGTGTCAGATCACATGGTCTTGGTGGCCAATTAACACCACCGTTTCCGGAGATTACAATACATAAAATAATTCAACAAGTTGAACGCATTGTATTGTATACGACTCCATTTTTATAAATGTCATACATTACACTTTTCAAATGTCATAAGAGCCAGGCAAGTTCGCGACGCCATCTGTGTTTTATCCAAAAATGAAAAAAACCGCTCAATTTGAAAGACCCTTTATGTATTATTTTTTGTCAGTTTTTCTTCATTCATTCATTTGATGTGCCCAAACCATCTCAGAGTACTCTTCTTCATCTTATTCAACATATCACCCTTAAGTGCACATTCATCCCTAAAAATTTTATTTCGTATTCTGTCCTATATTGTCACACTGTGTCTTCTTCTAAGTGCACACATTAATTTTTCGGTTATTAAAATTAAGTATATTAAAAATATAAAATAAAACAAGAGATTATTCTATCTCACATAAATTCGCTAAATGAAGACATTTAAATAACGGTTTCAATTATCACAAAGTAAAAAAGAAACAACTTTATGAAGTATAATATTTTATCGCTTGAGATACATAAATCCAAAAGGCTACCATAAAAACTTTTCCATGGTAAAATGATAAAGTCCATCCCGGTGGAGTAATTAATCCTAGTTTCATATTTATGAAAGTTCCATTTTAGTTCATCGAACCTGTGTCATTCATTGTGTGGTTCATTTCAGTCACACCTACTTCAAGACCAAACCATTATTACTCTACAAAACAGAGGTTCTACAACTTTTAGCAGTTTCCATAAAAGTTTAAATATTTTGAGTGGATGTTATTTATTTATGAAAAGTTTACAAGATGTAATTTGTCGTTACTTCAATAAACTTCGTCGTTGTTGTCTGGGCCTCATAGTCAAGGATAACCTCGCCATTCAAAAATCAAGTCAGTTGGAAAGCGACGCTGTGCTGTGGAGTTTGTTTTTAGTGAGTGAACCGATGCACACCAGCAAACTCACCTGCCACATCGATGTACTGAATTCGAAGTGAGACAATTGGAACACACCGGCATATTACTTAGAATTTTGCCGGTATCTTACGGGTGATCTTCTCCCTGGCTCCATCCCAACTCACTGTCTGCGAAGACTGTTCAGCTCTGGGGTCAGCTCTCCTCGTCCTCAGGTTGTATGCTCTTCTGTCTCGGACTACGTCCCCCAGGACGTGCCTCTGCATCAGGTTATGTTTTTGCACCACCCATGAATTTTTTGGTCTTCCTCTGGTTGTTATTCGAGAAAGATCCATGGAGATTGCCTGGTTCACAATGTGATCGGGTGCTCTGCGTCCAACGTGCCCATACCATCTCAATCGCCTCTCCTCCATCTTACTGTTGATGTCTGTAACACCTAGGCTTCCTGTCTCTTAGGGACACACCAGCTGACCATCTTAGCATGCGCATTTCAGCAGTTTCTTACGGGTGATATATTAATATAATTAAAAAGATTGATACTTTTCACTGATTGTTGATTTCTTTAATTTTTTTCCTACATATTTTTTTTGAATCAAACCCATATTTATAAATTTAAAAGATTTGTAGAGTAGATATTTTATAATAAAATAGGGCTTTGTACACAGCAATATTTTATTACAATGTATCACACCGGTTTTTTTTCTGTCAAGACAAGGTAAAAAGGAAAAAGCGCCAGACTTTATATCGCGACATACTTATTTATGTATTCGTTTATAAATAAACAGTACAATGAACCTTATAACAAAAATAGCAAAAAAATATAAAAGCTAGTAGTGAATGCTCAACACATTAAGTTTGACAGAGTATATTGTACAAAATAACAAATAATTTTACCCAAATACAACAGAAATATTAAGAATGAAACAGGTATCAAATTGTAAAATCACACGTTGCAAACACGATACTAGACCGTCCATAGGCGCACAGCCCGCACTGCGTAATAATAAATACAAATTGAAAACAAAATATAAAAAATGAATCAAACAGGTACAACTTCACAAATCCTCAAAAAGCACGGTGAAATGCGTAGTATATTTTGCCATCTTGTCATACAGCTGCAACGATTTCTTTGGCATTTTACATTAAATTTTTTTCAAAGTATTACTTAAAAGAATTAACCAAACTTTTGTTTTATAATTAGCCGTATATATGTAACACCTCTATGTATACTGTACAACCAGGCATGCCTATAGTCATATGACAATCTCTTTCAACTAACCAGATATATGTTTAAGAGATCTAAAGGTAAAACTTGAATGGAAACCTTTTAAACATATTTGGGTTACAGTGGAAATAGAACCCGCGACCCTGGGTAAGAAGACATACGTCTTATCAAGTAGGCCACAAAGATTATCTTTCTTTCAAGACTTCCGCAGGTCTCCTTTAACCTCGCTTCACTCAAATTTTTCCTGTATGTTTGTTTCTTTGAATTAATGAAAAAAAAATACACGGAGGTTATTAAACCATTTGAATATCGCTGATTGTTACAAATAAGCACACCCAAGTCACCATCATCGCTGGTGATAAAAAAGTTAAAAAGCCATCGAAACAATGGAAAACATAAAGTCGATAACAGACCATGAAGGAGAACTAGGTGCCGAGATCCCATGAAGTCATGGGAACCTTCCCACGATACGCCGTGCCATGGGGAACAATTGAGTGTCTGTTTTTACGAATATGTGTGGTGCTCACTTGAAAATTAGACCAGAAACGCGGTATCCAAATGGTTGAAGAGGGCAGGAGTCGATATTGAGAAAACCTGAATTCAAAATTCAACCTAACCACTAAACATTAAATCCTTCAAGTTTTCACTGAGGAATAATAATATAAATACAAGACAATTTTTGCATACTAAATAGGTTGTTCTAAATCTATCGAATAGGACGGGGTATTTTAATAGTGATTTTGCCGTTGTTAGTTCTGTGGCGTGGAATAATCTACCTCGTAGTATTAGATATATGGGTGGGGTGTACAGCTTTAGGAATCAGTTAAATACATCCCTTTTTGGGAGGCCTCATCAAAATTTGTGATGTTATATGAATACTACACAATACACTACACCTAACGCCGTTTGTTTAACTATCACATATCGGAAGATCTACTAATGGTTTCTTTATAGTTCGTCCCTCTTAGGTAAGTTTTCTCAGATTTTCTTATCAAATATGTTATTTTTAACATTTTCAGATGCGGAAAAGTAACTAATCTTATAACCGCAGTTACTATATTTCTAACCTTACGTTTATCTTGTTATTTATTATAGAATCTGAATAAAACCTTTTTAAAACTTAGGCACCCTGAATCAATGATAGAGTTCTTACCAATTTTGCCATGGACCTCCAAATCTTGGTGATAGAAAATGTTGAAAGAAAAAAGTACGACATACACGTATAGATGAACAACAAAATATTGAAGAAAGTTGAGGGATTCTGCTATTTGTGTCGATTTTTTTTAGATTATGAAATAGTTAAGAGAAATATCGAGAGGCGTGTAACGATAGAAATCAATCTTTGGGGAACTTAAACATACATATTCGAACAAAATCAATGGGGAACTTAAACATTTATATTCGAACAAAGTCAGTGGGGAACTTAAACATATAATTCACCTTTATAGATTAGTCGTACTTATTATCAAAATTCATGAACAATATGTAAAGTAAAAATAAAAGTGAGATATCATCCATTAAATAAATAGGACGGGATGGTGGAGAAGAAATACAAATAATGAATGAAACACGTTATATCACTGACTTGAAATTGAGAGTTTTTTCAGTCGCTTCTTAAAGCATGCTAATGACGGAACGAGGCGAACAGTTTGTAACTAGTTCCAGAAAACAGTCGTACTTTTCAGTCGAAAAAAACACCGATTTGCGTTTAGAATTCTTGTACAAACACCCCACAGTAACATGACAACCCATGTTAACCAAACCCAAACATAAAAAAATAATGTGTATCGAACAACAATGGTTGACCATCACCGTCAGAATGATTAAATGTATGACAAGCGATGGGAGATGATGACTCGAGAACCCGGTACGGTATTTGAACCCGGGCTTAACTCTTTCACGATCTGTAATTAACTGTTCTATGTTTCAGTGCTCATAATACTTATTTGAACAGGAACAAAGCCTCCAACTAAGGTCTCAAAGGAAACTATCTGTTCTCCATATAAGATATAATACCACACGATAGGTTATCTTTCGTTATCGAGAAGAAGAAACTTCTACATGTATTTATTTGTAATGTGCAAGTTATTCGTATATTTATTTGTAATGTGCAAGTTATTAGTACGGGCACATAAGACGGAGACCACCAGACCATGCTGTAAATCAGGCAATGTCTGTGGATCTTCCTCGACAGCCGTCTAGAGGAAGACCAAAGAACTCCTGGATGAGTTAATGCTCCAAAATCCTACAGAGAAACGGCCTAGATGAAAGCGACACCCAGAACCGAAGAATATACAGCCTGAGAACGAGAAGAGCCGATCCCAACAGCCTACCTAGGCAATGAGTTGGGGCAGTGCCAAGGAAGAAGAAGTGCAAGTTATTCCTTGAGATATATGGCTACGTGGAAGGTAGCCGATTCAAATCCAGCGCAGTGCTTTCCCTCAAATGACACAGGCATTTTGCCCGCATAGTATTCAAGGTTATAAGAATGTTTATGACTTCAGTCATATTTATTCTTCAAAAAAAAAACATGCCGGTGTGCCCCAATCGTCTCACTTCCGTTGTGTCATCGGATCCAGTAGTGCCGGTGAATTTGCTGGTGAGCAACAACTTACTCAAAGAGGGTAAAAAATAAGGAAGAGACAAAAACTCCACGACACCATTTCGCTTAGCAACTGAACGGACATTGGAATGGCGAGGAGGTCCTCGCCATTCCGCCACGACGGCAAGCTGTTGCACTTCAACAAATGCGCAGTTTTCTGCCTATTTATTAATTACATCTACGTGTTAAAACCATCTTAACAATCCACGTATTTTGTTTTCCTAAAATCGGCAAAATTTTCTCATACAAAGCCGTTTAAAATATTTCTAACTGTAGTGTAATGATACACAATATTATATATGATACAATACAATACGAGTTTTAGGTTTCTTGAAAAACATATCTTGAAATTTGTTTACCCAGTTTTTTTCATTGACAAGAAGAAGGAGGTTCTAGATTATCCTTACACTTGAATTTTTAATCTCGCATTCGTGCGCCTTCTCATACGGTTCATCACGATAGAGTGCTGTGTGTGTGCTCTATCAATATTTTCTTATTTTACTTCTTATTTCGTAAACCTTAGACGACCTCCGTGGCCTGGTAGTAAGACACTTATCTGCCGATCCGGAGGTTGCGGGTTCGATCCCCGCTAGAACCTAGATTTTTTTAAATAGGATTCCAGTCTTGTTAACACTTAGGGCCTATAAAAACATATTTCTGGTTGGTTGGAAGAGATTGCCACATGGCAATAAACAAAGCAGTTTAAAAAGACAAAAACCTTCTGAAGGGTAAGAAGTATTTATAATGACAAATATATAACCAGATTAAAATAACACTAGTTGTAATGTATTGTGTTACATCCGTAAAAATGGCCTCTACAGAACCATAATAATAATATTAAGACATTTTTTATAGTCGTTCAGAGAGCAGAATTTCTTCAAGGGCGCAATCTTACTCGGGATTTGATCCCACTATTAATTGACATATTTAAAATATTACAAAAAAAAAACAAGTTCACTGTAAGCAAGGGTGAGGTGACATCGAAATGGAAAAGTCTGGTAATTTGTCCTCTTTGCCTGCCTCAACAAGAGAATACCGGGATGCTACCTACATAAAAATTTATATCTCAACTAATGTTATTTATATATAAAATATTTTAATTATCAATTACTTAATTCTAATTTCCTACACGTCATTTTATTTTTATTTTTATAATCTTAATATATGATTTCTTAGAATAAGTTAACACCTACATACTACTTATAACTAGAAAACAATTCTTACAACTTATTATTTAGCAAGAACAAGTCCACTCGTTCTGACTACTTGTATTCCATCACATTCACTCAGATCTTAGTCCTCCCTGCTGATAATGTAGGTGGACTGGTTAGACAACAGATGATTCTTTGGGAGCCTGTGCTTATAACGGAAGGGTAGGTCGGATTTACTCTCGTAAGCCCCCAGGGCAGCGATTAGGGGATTGCTGTGATTTTGTTAGTTTTTATAGAACTTCACGGTCCAAGCGAGGATGTAGTACAAGGGATAATGTGATTCTATCGGCTCTAGTTGACATACTACTGAGTGGAGGTATCAAATATTAACTGAAACATAACCTAACCATGCGTTGGGCATAACCGGTGTGGTTTTTGTCCAGACGACTTGTTTAAGCGTAAAATTTGTAAAACTTATAATAAAGTCCGTTTCACACTGTTTATAAATCAATGATTTTAAAAAAAATGGATGGTCACTTAGGAAACTCAATATTATAAGTTATTTAAAAAATGTATTATTTTATTTACTGTAAAAAAAATTTAAAACGCTGGATAACAAAATGGTCTAAAATTGACTTAACAGCTCCACTTTTGAAGAATTATGCATAATTCTAATTGGTATACATCATTGAAGATAAGTAAAAAGGGGCGTTTGGAGTGGGTATCCTCTGAGAGTCGTTATAGAGAACGTTGTTAGAAAATAAAATTCCAAGCGGACGACGCTGCGAATTTTCATAAGTCTCCTCCTGTGGGAATGGGCGCGAGTCGTAAGCTCCCTTTAAACGTCGGTCAAAGAATAGAAATCGGCTTGTGGAAATTTTGTATAATGAGATTGGGAAACGAGCTGAGTCCATTTTAGAAAATATTCAGATAAAAGTATAAAAAAAAATTACATACATATATATCATCACGCCGTGTCCCTTGCGGGGCAGGCAGACGGAATAGATCTCCCAAACATTTCTATCCAAGCACACATATTTCACCTCCACCACATTCATACATCTCGTCATGCATAATCTTCTTTATATTATCCATACATCTATCTCACTTTACCAATATTTTTTTCAATATATATGGTCCCTTTGGTCCAGCCACGTTTTCCTCGATCTACTACTTCCACGCACACCTTGCACTTCTGACTTGTAAACTCGCTTAGTCATTCTTTCATCATTCATTCTCAATACATATATAAACGATCTTAATTTTTTTTTCTTCGTCTTACTTAAAAAATCCATTATCTCCATGCATTTATTTCTTTAACACTTTTATTGCAAATACAATCTGGCGGGCTTATTTCCCGGCAGCAATCTCATCCAACCAACCAGACAAAAGTAAATGAAGCAAGTTACATGGTCGCATAAATCATTCAAATGACTATCCATCCCCACGAAATACATAAACACATACGTGAGCATATGCCCACAAACCCCACAAAGACGGACAATCACCAGAATATTCCTTTTCATATAACGTGAGATATCATCAATCAAAGGAAAAGGAAGGGATGGTGGAGAGGAAAAGAAAAGAAAAATCAGGAATGAAATACGTTATTTTACTGACTAGAAATTAAGAGTTTTTTTCTGGATCTTCTTAAAGCATGCCAAGGATGGAGTGAGTATAATATTGGTTTGTTACTGATTCCAGATTTTCACTGCATGGACGGTGCATTAATTCCGCCTTCTTTCAAACATTGACATACCACAAATTTTCCTTTGTGCACGCATCTTCACAGCATTCTTCTTACTCTTATATTTCTTCTGCTAAGTAAAAGTTTCCCTTCTATGCATCAAGGTGTTCACTTTTATTAAATTCTCCATAATAAACTTAAGGATTCCTTTCCATCTATTATATATAAAAAATAAAATTAATCTTATAAATTATGAATGTTTGAAACTAGCGCGCAATGTTGAATAAATATGCTGTTTTCTATCCACATGTCCCCTATATACTCGTCTAGTTAATTTGTAAGTCGCTCTTGATTAAAAAAACTTTTTTCCTCAAGGGATTCAGTTTTATAGCAAATTCGTATATAAAAAAGTATAGCCACCACAAACAAACAAAAAAAATGACACATAGTGTTTTGACATAAAACGCTTTAATATTGAAAATTTCTCTCCAAGGGGTACCTACTCTCATCGTCACCGCCCTATAAACAGTACAGGCATCCACCGTTTGGAATGTGCCATATCTTCCTACCGGATATATTCTCAAGCGTAACATTCGAAACGATAACGCCGACTAAATTTCTGTATATAAGTCGCCTGGAATGGGCGAATTGAGCCAAAACTACACCGCTTTACTTGATACTGTGCTCACATTCGCATCGCTAATGATGTCGGAAAAGTGCTATGTGAGTTGATGCTCTGAAGAACTGGCGCAAATGGATTCATGCGATACGAAATGTATGTCGATTTCGAATGGTATTTTAATATGAGAATATTAGATATTTAAAGTCTTCATTTCTTGGGTTTTTAAGAACACCTTGAGAAAAGTATTCAGTAGTGCGTTTTATTTATATATTACTGAACATATAAGTACCATTTACGAGAATCCACCTTAAAGCTGTTCATTTTGTTTGAAAATTTAATTGAATCTTAGAAACTTTTATTGATAATTTGGTTACTTAATTGATATTGAAATATTCATATAACTGCAAGGGCGACAACAGAACAATAGAAGAGTCTTCTGGTGAGAGTAATTTACAGCAACATTAAATTTAAAGTTTTCATTTTGTATATACTCGTATAATCGTATAGATTTTATCAAAATGTGTGTTTTATTAGAAATGAATAACTACTTATTTGACTAATTAAGATGGAATGAATACTGCGCATAATCGTACAAAGATAGCAGCACGCAAGTCCAGGAAGAATAAATACTGGTATAATTTACCCTGGAGAAACCTGATATAATCTTTGAAGAAGTCGAAATGGACATGATGGTGTTAAAAACTTTCAAGTCACCATGTTAAGTTTCCCAAGAATATTACTTGCGATGACATCAAAATGATGCCTCAAATATGCAATTGAATTGATTTGTTGTTTATATTTATTAACGTTGTGGAAGTTTAAAGACATTGTAATTTATTTTTATCAAACACTGTTTATTCAAAAAAAGTGAAATAAACAGTGTTTGATAAAAATAAATTATAATTGAATTGAGTTGAGTCTGTGTTTTTTCCAATACACAAGAAGAAATCGAATCGAGGTGGATACTCCGTATCCCATGGAACAAAAGGCGCAACAACGTTTCTATCATCCAATAGTTGAAGATTATGTATTTTGGGCATATTGCTAGAAAAAAAGTCCGGATAAGTTGATGATAACGGGGATAAATGAGGAAAGGAAAGCAAGACGAATAAGTTCTATGAGAAGGACGGATCAAATAAAGGAGTAAACATGATTATCTTTAAGCCCTACATTCAACATGACGGATACAGATGGGTGTGGTGCTGAGTTCGAAGCATAGCTGAGGACCGCGATGCTCGGCATTGAGCACGCGATGAAAAAAAAGAAGAAGAACCACAAATTCTGATTAATACGAGTAGATAGCTAATGATAACAATTTATAAAGAAATCTTCTGATTAATACGAGTAGATAGCTAATGATAACAATTTAAAAATAAATCTTCTGATCAATACGAGTAGATAGCTAATGATAACAATTTAAAAAGAAATCTTCTGATCAATACGAGTAGATAGCTAATGATAACAATTTAAAAAGAAATCGTCTGATTAATACGAGTAGATAGCTAATGATAACAATTTAAAAAGAAATCTTCCGATTAATACGAGTAGATAGCTAATGATAACAATTTAAAAAGAATTCTTCCGATCAATACGAGTAGATAGCTAATGATAACAATTTAAAAAGAAATCTTCCGATCAATACGAGTAGATAGCTAATGATAACAATTTAAAAAGAAATCTTCTGATCAATACGAGTAGATAGCTAATGATAACAATTTAAAAAGAAATCTTCTTAACAATACGAGTAGATAGCTAATGATAACAATTTAAAAAGGAATCTTCCGATCAATACGAGTAGATAGCTAATGATAACGATTAAAAAATCCACCCAGTAGTTTAACGAGTACAGTTAGAATATATGTGTAGGGATAGAAAACGATGACAGGAAAAGTCAACGGGTGAACAAGTCGAGCAATTCTGATATTTTGGTGGTATTTTTTTCCATTAAGAGGGTTATCTTACCATGGACCACCTCAAGATCACTGAATCGCAAATCATCTCGATAGTATTCTAGTGCACAGTGTCGATGAAACGCCATTTTTTAGAATGAGTCATGTCTCATTTGCTAACGTCTAACCAAGTTGTTCGGAAGCATCGCTTGGAATAATATCATAGTGGCGTTTTCCCCTATGAAAAGCTTTATCATAAGGAGTAAAATCGTGTAAAGCAGTTGGCGCCTCGGTTATATCCTTTGTACGTGGTGTAGCGTTAAACTTTTACACGAAATTGATCTTTATAACTAGGGCAAAAGAAAATTTTTGCCGTGAAGGAAAAAAGCTCGTCAAACAGTAAAGGCTGAAAAAAGCCGTCGCTTTATATCTATCCCTTTCTTGCTGTCAGATTTGTTGAAAATGAGGAAAGAGATGCTGGATGGTTTTAATTAGTTGGTCGGATTATGTTCAATATTCGTGTTTAAAAGTTTACGCTTAATGTTTAATTAACTGCAGCGTAATCTGCTTTAGGAAGTTAATCCACTAATGCATTGACAATTATCCAAGTGGAAGTATGTTTAAAAAAATAGACTACCGAGTAATGCAATAAAGCAGGGTTGGGCAAGTATTTTTTATTAAAGGGCCGTATCTAGACTTTAAATTAACGAACGGGCAGACAAGTAAAATAGTTTTTTTTTGTCAAAATCACAAAAAGTCAATTATAAAGCCAAAATAAAATAATATATGAATGTAGACGTCAGTGTGATCGTACATACCATCACGCAGTTTCCCTACTGGGGTAGGCAGAGAGGATAAATCGTCAGACGTTCTTACTCCTCTATCATGCCACTAAAGCATATTTGCGTCTGTATATCATATTTGTTTTGTTAGCCTGTCTTTATTTATTCGTTCCAATGATATTCTTCCTTTTTCTGTACACATCTTCGTTAAGTTCAAATTCATCCTTACTCACTTCACTGTCAGCCCATGTATTCTTCTCAGTGTTTACATTTCAACAGCCTTATGTGTCCCACGGGACGTAATCGGCCCACGACTGTAAAAAGTGTTAATATTGCAAAAAAATATTGTCAAGGTTGTCATACAAATTAAATACATATTGCATTAACATAAAAAGCTATGCTTTATTAAACGAAAAATTAAAAAGAACATAAAACCGTCGGCGTTGGTCAAATCGTTACCGTTACTAGTGCGGGACTAGTTTTACTTTCAGAAGGGTTTCATTTTCATTTTAGACTTATGGCGATTTTGGTTGACATAAATCAATTATCATTACTGTACTTGAAATAACCTGTCAAAAATGATAAATAAATCAAAAACTTTAATTTATTTTCATAAATAATATATTGACTATTTATTATTTCTAGATTTATGTCAATTCAATTTTTCTTCTTATAATATCTATGCATTTTATTATACATAATTGGGTAACACTTGTATCAAAAGTATAATAAATAAATAAAATAATATTCAATTCAATTTAAATTACAATTGTACATAGCGCCGTTTAGAGAGCAAACTCAGTTTAAAGGCGCTCTAACTCGGGTTTCGAACAAACAATTATTGAACATATTACGTCTGGTAGCTGTAATAGCGCCCGAGTGAATCATGTATTACACATTGTTTACAGTACAACCTTGTGGGATTATTAACATGGTGGCAATTTCTTCCAATCAACCTGAAAGATGTTTATGAGGCTTTAAGTGAAAGTCAGGCTGCAAAACTATTTTTGAAGTGAAACTTATATAGGCGCGGTAGGGCAAAATGGCCTGAACGTCACGGAAAGTGAAACAGTGTATTATATTATTATTGTTAATTTATTATTATTAAATATTTTATTTATTAATAAATTATTATTATTTTAATATTAATTAATAATAATTAATATTATTTTAATATTATTAAGTGTATTATATTATTATTAAAATTATTATTTATTATTAAAATGACTATTCTTTATAATTAAAAAAATAATATTTTTTGTTATACATTATTTTTATATAAATATATTTAATAATTATTCATTTTATTTCATATTGAATTATTTTATATTATTAAATATTTATTTAACACATAATTTATATTTAATATATAATAATAATAATATACATATGTTATTATAACATTAATATTCTATTATAATTAATTATAATATATGATAATTAATTAATAATATAATATTATAATATACAATAATAATAAATAAATAATTAAATACTCATTCAAAAATAATTAATAAAAATATTAATATATTTAATATTAAAAATAGTAAAAAAAATACTAAAAAACATGAAGTAAATTTACAAATACCTCTTTAAATAAAAACAACCCTAACAGAAAAAAATCAGTTGGGAGAAATTTATATCAGAAATAAACAAGTTAAAGTAGCACCCTTAATCTGTAAACAAATTTATAGTATTGACTTGAATAACTAATGTCTAGACTTAGGATCGAATAAAAGTCTCCAAATGGCGTAATATGTGTAGTCAAGGGTTGAAAGAAACAGAAGGGTAGATTGGTGGAACAAAATATTGATTGGTTTTACCCCTTTAACTCTAAAAAAACATTACCTGTTTAAAAAATTTTAGGGTGTTGGATTAGCTGATAAAATCTTTTGACTGTTGTTAATTTTATTTTTGTCTCAAGTGTTTGTAGACGAAATAAATTTCGATTACTTTACGTTTATGAGAGGTTCATTGTAAATTATTTTTAGGGCAGTTATTTTTCGATATTATCAAGGGAATTTTTACATACCATCAAGTCATATTGCTATATGTGAAGGCAGAGAAGATAGAGTGCTTAATTTTCCTATCACGATATTTTTCATTTTCTCTTTCGCATCATACATCTTCTCATACAGTTCCTTCTAGTTTTATTACTCCTTAACTTTCCTTATTCAAAATTTTCATTCACTTGGTCGAACTATATTTTTCTCAGTCGACCTCTAACACGAATCCTACTAATGCTTGCTTTATGAAAATGTATGACGAAGGGAACGAAGCAGGAAGATTTATTCATTCCCGCCCATTAATTATGCCACGTAATTCTAGTAGAAGGTGACAGAGATCACCCTATAATTCGTAACCATCAGGTTCTGTCCAGAGCATGTAGTCCCGATGTTCAAACTAGCATGTGTTGTGTGTGAATCATGTATATCCCTACAATCACATTAAGTGCTACTTTCATTCAATAAACACCAGCTTCCTATGTTCATCTTGCATCTAGACAATCGAGTAGGAAGATCAGACGATACTTTACGAAGGCATTAAGACTATCAACAAATATGTCAGAGACTGGAGCATAGTCATTACCCATTAATAGGGGAGAATTTCAGTAATAGTTAAAGTCTACTGTATTCTATCATTAATTGGAAATCAATGTTTTATTCACAGTACGCGTATTATACAACATATATACGGTTCCTTTCAGTATTTCCACGTCCAACTTTTACACACATAAATCAAAGATGGTACTAAAATACTGTTATGGACTATCATCTTAGATGATTTTGATACCGTCTAGCTTTTCAATCATCTGATAAAATACTACCCAAATAAAATAAAACCTTAATAAGACATGTATTGCATAATAAAATAAAACCTTAATAAGACACGTATTGCATAATAAAATAAAACCTTAATAAGACACGTATTGCATAATAAAATAAAACCTTAACAAGACACGTATTGCATAAAACCTTAATAAGACACGTATTGCATAATAAAATAAAACCTTAATAAGACACGTATTGCATAATTTTTAAAATTATTCACGACTCGCGTTAATATTAATTATTTCATAGAACTTATGAAATTTGCATTTTTACGCCGCATACATCCGTTTGACACCGATCTCCCCGATTTTTATACAAAGCGAGTTAATAAACGAGCGAGCGTAGATTCCATTAATAGGGTAAAAGAGAAGGGGGCAAAACGGAGGCGTTCCGGAAAACGGTGAGATTTCATCTATAATTTGTTGCAACCATAAAAGAAGTATTGTGAACGTATTTTTTTATGACTAATTTTTATGGAAATATGTTCTGCAGCCACAAATAAAGAAGGATAGATTTTTTTTTATAATTTATTAGAGAGAGGGAAGTTTAGTATATTGTAGACATGTGCAGTAGTATTTTTTGACATTTAACCAAAATTCGTATAACACTAAGATTTTTATCAATTAAGGAATATAAACTAAGTATTGAAAACACTATTTGAATACAATTAATTGATACAAAATATTAATTTCAAGTCAGTCTCTGCTAAGATAATGTCTATAGCAATATAATATTTTAGAATCAACTTTGATATATGGGAGTGAATTGTTACGTTGAAAAATACTAAAAAGAGTTGAATAAATACTGTAGAAATGCGTGCATTTTGAAAAATACGAGTATATGATATGATAATGTATGACAGTATCATATATCACCGTGTCTCTACATTTTGTAACACTCATTTCCAGACATTTCTATTCACATTTCTCATACAATTTACTTATCAAACTCTGTTATGTATCTCCCATTCTCCGTTAAAAGTACAATTTCATAAGCATACATCACCCTTCAACACTTGTTTTATAATATAAACATCTATAATACAAATATTTACCTTAGGCTTACCTTAGGCTTAATACAAATATTTACCTTAGGCCAGTTTGGGTTCAGAAATGGCTTTGATACCCGCGAAGCGTTGACTGCAATAAATGTTTTACTCCAGAAATGCCATGATCAAAGAAAAAAATGTTTATAGTTGCTTTATTGATTATGAAAAAGCATTTGACAGAGTCAAACACACAGAGTTGATAAAATTGCTTCAAAGATGTAATGTAGATGATAAGGATGTGAGAGTGATTAAAAATCTGTACCGGGACCAAAACGCTGTTATCAGACTTGAAAATGGGACCACTTCACAAAGTATTCCCATTCAACGTGGAGTTAGACAAGGATGTGTACTCTCACCTACTTTGTTCAACATGTACTCTGACTTTGTCTTCAAGCAGGCGCTGACTGATATAGATATCGGCGTCAAGGTCAACGGTGTAGTCATCAATAACATTAGATATGCTGATGACACGGTTCTACTGGCAGATAGTATAGAAGACCTTCAACAGCTTTTGGATAGGATCAGTTCCACCGGTGAGCATTATGGTTTGAACATTAATGTCAACAAAACTAAGCTGATGATTTTCAGTCGAGAAAGTCATCCAGATGCAAATCTTCGGCTGGGTGGTGTCAATATTGAAAGGGTAAAGCAGTTTAAGTACTTGGGCAGCATCATCACTGAGAATCTGGACCCCGATATAGAAATTAAATGTAGAATAGAAGCAGCTCGTGCAGCTTTTAATAAAATGAAAAATCTTCTCTGCAACGATAATATAAATTTGAAGCTCAGACAAAGAATGATCAAGTGTTATGTGTGGTCAGTTTTGCTTTATGGTGTCGAGGCATGGACCCTCAAAGTTAATATCATTAACCGCTTGGAGGCTTTTGAAATGTGGATCCACCGAAGGATGCTAAGAATATCCTGGACTGACATGATTAGCAACGTTGAAGTATTGCGTAGAGCAAATACACAGAGAGAATTGTTCACAACAATCAAGCTCCGTAAGACTTCATATTTTGGCCACATAATGAGAGGTGAAAAGTATGCAATCCTACAACTTGTCATAAAGGGGAAGATTGAGGGTCGTAGAGGAGTTGGAAGAAGGCAGCACTCCTGGCTTCGGAACATTAGAGAATGGACCGGGATGAGAGGTGTGGAGGAGCTGTTCCGTGCTGCCCAGGACAGACAAGGTTTCTCCCAAGTGATCGTCAACGTCGGGGGGACCCGGCAGGACACATGAAGAAGAAGAAGAAGGCTATAACTATATAGATAAATGCATATCATAATTCTTATGATTGTGTGCGGTATAGTGTGGTATGAATATTTTTGGTCTTTCTGGAGTGATAATGTGTGAGGAGTTGAATTTCGCAAGATGTTTCCAGTTGTAGTTGAGTGTCACTGTTTGTCAGGTTGATGAGAGCGTGCAACGGGGTTTTGTTTTTGTGTAATCAAAAATCGGAAAGAAGTATCGATTTATTTTTCTCATGCTAAATATCCTCAGTGAGATACAGGCAAAAGCCTAGTTAACTGGGGATACGACAAATGAAAGGCATCAAACCCAGATCCATTAAAATTGTAGGTCCAAATCAAATTATCTGTTGTTTTTCTCAAATTGTGTATATTTATTGTCATGTGTAATAATAAATAAATAAATAAATAAGAACTAATCCAATTTATATACGAGTATTATAACTATGAACAAACTTAATTTTAATTTCTTACGTGTAATTTTTATTTTTAATAACCTAAATATTTAATTTATTTTAAGTAGTTAACACCTAGATACTAACTCATAACTAGATAATAATTCTTACAAGTAATTGTTTTAACTAATTTCCTTTTACATACAAGCATGTCAGGCAACAGATGATGCTTCGGAAACCTGTATTTATAACGAAAAAGCAGGTAGGAATTACTCTCGTAAACTCCCAGGACAGCGATTAGAGGATCGCTGTGCTGTACTCTTATAGAACTTCGCGATCCAAGCCAGGTTGTGATGTTGGAGGGATTCTTCTCGGTGTTTGGCGTGAATTCGGGAAAGGTTTGTTCTGGGATGGGTGTGAAAAGAGAGATTTAATGCCTTGATCTGATCTTGTTAAAGCTTCAGGTGATCCGTGTTGTTCACACCACCCCAAACGGGTGCAGCATAGGTCAAGACGGGACGGAAAAGGGTTTTATAGAGGAGTTTATTTTTAGGTGAAAGGAATCCGTGTTGGTGGAATATCGAACTGATAGCTTTGATGACCTTTTGAACCTTCAGTCTGATGTTCAAAATTTGTATTTGTAGATTTTTTTTCTTCAAAAGTCTACCTTAATTACAGCACCTGAAAGGTGAATTCGTTGACAATATTTTCAATACATTTTTACTATCATCCCTTAGTTTAATATTTTTCTTAGCACTTGGTAATGATAAATCAATGGAAATCGGTTCTTGAGTAGTACGATAGATTGAACAAGCTCTTTTGGAATAAAATAAAACAGTATTTAACACGAAACAAACAATAGAAAAACCAAATTAACTCATTGCTGAAAAGAAAAATAGATATATTCAGACTGATAAAAAAAACCTTGTTTCCCCTTTAAGGGTATTTAAAGATTAGCCTTAATTTGTCGACTGTTTCCTATAGATCTTCCCTTGTGCTAAATGCTTTATCTTTTCGAATGACCCCTATTCTTTTTTCCACCAAACCAACCCTTCAGTGCCTACCCCCTTATGAAAGAAACTCTGAAATTCGGTCAAGAGACCCTCTGAACTCCGTTTTCCTGTTTTTGTTGTTATTGTATCTTTGAAAATGTTTTGTTGTTTTGTATTGAATTGCTGAGTCCGAATTTTAGAAGAAATATTTAACCAGAATCGAAACAATTTTAACTGGATTGTATTTTTAGGTTATAATAATATTAATAAAATGATAATTTATATTGTACCGTTTAGAGAGCAAACTCTCCTCAAGGGCGCTCTTACTTAGGATTCGAACTCACAAGTGAAGACGAACGACAAAGAAATCTTTGTAGATCTTCAGATATGTGATAGTAACACATTCGGCTTAAAATTTAGTGTTGTATTCATACAATACAACGTCATATTTTTTTATAAGACCTCCCAAAAAAGGATTGTCTTTTAATGCTTCCTAAAGCTACAAACGCCACTCATATCTTCAATACTAAGAGGCAGACAATTTAATAAATAATAATAATAATAAATACCATTCCACGCTACAGTACCAACAACAATAAAAGCTGTATCACAATTATCCGCTTATTTGGATATTTATTTGTTAACGATCTATTTTGACCTTACTGTTAGCTTTCTAGTAAATAAATATTATTCTTAATAAATTTAATCACGTAAGTGATATCATATTAGACAAAAATCGTAAAAAAATTGTACGGTACGAAATAAATAAAGTTTTATGAAAAAGAAAGATATGACAATATAACGTTTACCATAATTCGGTACGAAATAAATAAAGTTTAATGAAAAAGAAAGATATGACAATATAGCGCTTACCATAATTCGGTACGAAATAAATAAAGTTTTATGAAAAAGAAAGATATGACAATATAACGTTTACCATAATTCGGTACGAAATAAATAAAGTTTAATGAAAAAGAAAGATATGACAATATAACGCTTACCATAATTCGGTACGAAATAAGTAAAGTTTTATGAAAAATAAAGATATGACAATATAACGCTTACCATAATTCGGTACGAAATAAATAAAGTTTTATGAAAAAGAAAGATATGACAATACAACGCTTACCATAATTCGGTACGAAATAAATAAAGTTTAATGAAAAAGAAAGATATGACAATATAACGTTTACCATAATTCGGTACGAAATAAATAAAGTTCAATGAAAAAGAAAGGTATGACAATATAACGCTTACCATAATTCGGTAGATATAACAGATGCATAAACTGCAAATTACCTGCAAAAAAATAATGATAAATATTAGAAAAATACAAAAAAAATCTTAATTGATAGTCTTTAAAAAAAAAACTGGCATATCCATAAAACTATATTTTTAGTGTTACAATGGTGAGACGAACTACAGAGAAACCTTGGTAGATCTTCTGATATTTGATAGCACCACATTCCGCTTAAGATTTAGTGTAGTTAATAGTGTACAAGTCCTTCAAAAAGGATTATCTTTAAGTGGTTTCTTAAGTTGCACAAGCCACCCATATCCCTAACACTAAGAGCAAGACTATTCCATGCTCCATCATAATAGCACACGTTATTGGATCGATATAATACGTTCAAAGACGGGGTCTTCGAAAGCTTCCTAAAGCTGCGCATGCCACCCATATCACTAATACTATGGCAAAGGTAATTCAACGCTACAGTACCACTAACGGCAAGAACTCCATCATAAATCCCCCCCCTATTGAATTGATTTGGAACAACCAATTTTTAGATAGAGAAGAAATCGTCCTTATATGTCTACTTCTCTCCGAAAGAACATCTATTAGTTACAGATTCGAAAGATACAATGGAGACATCCTTTTAAGGGACTTAAATACAAAGAGATGAAGTTTAAATTCGATACGTTTGTGAGACTTAAGTCAGTATGTACTTTTTAGAAGTGGACAAATTTGGCAATATTTATTTACAACTATAAAGGCTAATGCCTAGCAGCTGCATTTAAAAATAACTGTAGCGTAGATATTTGTCTATCAAGCAAACAAGATGAAATACTCGTAGAGTTACAATATTTCAGGACATTAATAAATAAAATAATAACGGTTTTTATTTCTCTTGTACGAAAACATCAACGTACAAATTTTATCTCTCGAAGACTAAAAAAATTGTGTAACCAATTTGCCCATCGAAGGAGAGCTCAGTCTCATCACAAACAGCAACGAATTTGATGCTATCTTTTGGGATAATATATCCTCTTAGGGTGAAAGTGTTACGATGGGTATCGAACGGCGTATAGCGATAAGAAACAAAGTCAATGGGGCATTTATATATGTAAACTCAAACCGGACAGTATCAAAATCTACCGAAATGATAATACGAGTACATAAAAATACATTAATAATAATAATAATAAAAGGACAGTTTTTATAGCGCCGTTTAGAGAACAAACTCTTCTCAAAGGCGTTTGAACTCAGGATTCAAACCCACTGTTATTGACAGATAAAAAAATATTACAAAATCAATATATTACCTATATCGTCGTTGTTCTGCGAAAAGCATTTAAGTCAAAATATTGAGTTTTGAGATAAATGAAATTTAAGTTTCGCAAGGCGATGTCAAATCAAGTTTTTAATAAAATAAAATACAAACAGATATTATGTTATTTAGACAGTTAATTTTTTTATAAGAATAACTACAAAAAAAATAGTAACTTAAAAACATTTTACCTAAAAAAGAAAAATACGGACACCTGTTTTGGACGTAATCCTTTATTGGTGATAACTGTAAAAAGGTGATTGAAACGCTACTAAAATATTATTTTTTCTATGTTATTTTATTATTTATTCCGAATCACTTGATGTTTCGTGGTTTATTAAGTCATAAACTCTTGTGCTCGTTGGCAGGGATGAATACTAACAATGGAATTGCTTCGGAATGATATGTTTTTTTATCTTTTCATAACAGCGAAACCATAGAACTTTTGGGCATAAATGTTTTTTCCATGTGTAGATATTTTTATTTTAAGTAAAATGACATCAAAAAGTCATTTTAAGCAAACATGGGCTTGAGTAAAAGGATAAGAAGATTTAGCACAAGCAATATGAACGATTTTGAAATGCTGGTTTATTAAACCCGCGAGTTGAAATCAAAAGTTTAACAAGTTCATTTACTTTAGCCACTTAAAAGCGCTGTTAAAGTAAATAAAAGCTGAAATAAAAAAAATTGTGACACCACAGAGAGCGGCCGCAAATCTAGAGGTAGTAAACAATAATGTCATCGAAACCTGCGGAGGCCGAGTTGGAAATTGGGAAAGTCTAACCCAACAATAATATTTGCCCGCGGCGACTCGCAGGTAAGCGAGGGAGACCTCCTCCACCCCACCTTCGCTGCCAACCTGTTGAAAACTTTCTTCGTCTCCAACAACAAAAGTTTAATGTGGAATCATTTTCCAACCGACCCTATTTGGCATCCCGGAAAACTCGACGGGTAAATTTGAGACGTATTTACTTATGCATACTGAATGAGGAGAGGTACTCCATATTTAAAAAAAAAGGAGTTTATGTTTAAATCTTTGTTCTCGAGGAAAGTTAAACTCTCCTTAAGTTAAATT
Source organism: Odontocerum albicorne (assembly GCA_949825065.1). Classification (NCBI taxonomy): domain Eukaryota; kingdom Metazoa; phylum Arthropoda; class Insecta; order Trichoptera; family Odontoceridae; genus Odontocerum; species Odontocerum albicorne. The sequence continues at coordinate 12,735,012 of OX463865.1, forward strand.
TAATAATAATAAATAAACTTTATCATAAACCATTTATTTTACTGTTGTCTTTTGCGAGACAGATTTGATTTACGAAAAGCCATATCTTTACCGCGTCTAATGAATGTTGTGTTTCTTCTTTTCGAGGAACTTTTCCACTTACTATATAGATCGATTGTTACATTTTAAAAGCTTAATCAGTTGAAACTTTGAATTATCTAGAATTGTCATTTTTTAATTGGTTTATTATGTTGAGTCATATAATTGCATAAATACTTTAATAAGGTGACATAAACCATCCTAGTTTGGGTGGATTACCTTTTTTTTTTCAAATAGATGTTTATTGAAAGCGACATAGAATGCACATACACATATGATATATAAAAAAATAACCTTTTTTTGTCGTAGCTTACTTGTATCGGACGTATGCGTTACCCATAACATATTATGTATTTGTTTTCCTGTTTGTTTATATGTTGATGTTATTTGGTATTTTTTACGTATAATTAAATATTTGTTGACGTCCGTGCTGTGTCAGGACCGTAAGTGAAATGTTCCTTATGCGCGGTGCGAGACAGTATCAAAAGTCGGCCGGCCCATGCATGCGAAAACATGCGAGAATTGTGATATTTCGCCAGTTATGACGGCATGTACGGGCGAAAACAGGCGCTTGCGATGAGCGATTGGCCGCACATAAGGAGCGCCAAAAGTAAAAAATGAATTTTCAGTTCACTCCAGTCTACTGTCTTTTACTTACGACCATCTACAACCTGCCAAATAGGAATCTCTACACCCTGCTACTTTCACCGGAAAGCATCAAGTGAGCCGAATCTCTGACCATTTAGCGACAAGCATCCACCTATTTCTACAGTCATTGTACCGGTGCCGTACATTACTTAACTAAGAAAGTTAGATGGTTTCACTACCTCACTATATAATTTGGAACATATTAGATTAATTTCTGACTACAAATCACGATTTTTTGGTTAAAAATAAATATTTAGTAACAAAAGAAATCTTTTCTAACTGGTAAGAAAAAAATTGAGCCTTCCTTAATATTCATTAGGTGTCTTACAAAATACCAGTGTGAAATATAGCTCAATATACTCGTATATTTGAAGTATTACTCAATACCTTTTTAAAGTTTTACTCAATGCCTTTTTGAAGTCTTACTCAATACCTACTTGAAGTCTTACACAATACCTTTTACAAGATTTGCTAAATACAAATTTCAAGTTTTACGCAATACGCTTTTTAAGTTTGCTCTATACCTATTTCAAGTCTTACGCAATACCTTTTTGAAATCGTACTCAATACCTATTTGAAGTCTTCCGCAATACCTTTTTGAAATTATACTCATTAACATTCTAAAGTCTTACTTAATACCTACGAGTACTTGAAATTTTATTCAATACCTATTTGAAATCTTACTCAATACCTATTTGAATTCTTTCGCAATACCTTTTTGAAGTTTTACTAACTACCTTTTCGAAGTCTTTAATCAATACCTAATTGATATCTTACTCAATACCTATTCGAAATGTTACGCAGTACCTTTTGATGTTTTACTCAATGCCTATTTGAAATCTTACTCAACATCTATTTTATGACTTACGCAATACCTTTTTCAAATTCTACTTACTACCTTTTTGAAGTCTTAATCAATACCCATTTGAAATTTTACTCAATACCTGTTTGAAATAATACGCAGTACCTTTTTGAAATTTTACTAAATATCTATATGAAATCTTCCTCAAAACCTATTTGCATTCTTACGCAATACCTTGTCTAGTTTTACTCAATACCTATTTAAAGTTTTACTCAATTCAGTATTTCACAATCCTCTGTTCAAGTCTAAACATCTATTAAAAAAAATTACGCCGTACGTTTTTTAAATTAAAGAAAAATACTACGTTTCAGCAGCTAATTTTTCAAATATAAAAGTTCAAATATTACTATATATTTTTCATAAGTAAAGAATTACAAAATTATTTGCTAATATCTATCTTGACTGAGCATTGTCTGGTGGCAGAAGATAACGGCAGGGGTAAAAAAAAATAAAGAAAGGGCAAATAATGATAAGGATAAGAGGGGACAAAATATAAGAAATGGAAAGTAGAAAAAGGACACGCAAACACAAGCCTCGCAATTAACGCGAGGGGATTATAATGAAAGTCTATACATTATTTATATACACAAGATGAAATTAGAAAGGGATGACAAACATATTTTTTTCTTTGCTTTCCTCAGAGGGGGTAAAAATAATTAATTCAGGGGATATAAACCATTTGAAAGGGAAATTCTAAAAAAAATATTTATATACTAACTTTTGTAACGTATTTCAGTTGCGTTGGATACAGTACAACCTGGCAGATTTATTGCAATGTGGCAATCTATTTCAATCAACCACAAAAGTCACAACCGCCATGCCTAGCTATTAAGACACTTAACTTTAAAAAAAAATCTGGATCTCGACGGGAATCCATACTGGGAAGAAAGACATTCGTCTAACAAACCAGGCCATGGATTTCGTCAACTGAACTCGATCAATGAGTGAATCAATTTTGCAATCGGTGAAAACATATTGTTTTTTTAAACTTAAGAATATTCATCTATTTTTAAAACTCGTTAATCAGAATACAATTGATTGATTAAAGGTTTCGGTTTTGACTTTGTGAAACTCCATATTAAAATATTTAACAATAAATTACTTTGTCAATTCACTGATAACATTGATTCTCACTACACGTGTTTCTACTTCCTGTTCCTGTGTATAATAACAGAAGGAAAATAAGAATCTTGAAACAAAGAAATACATTTCATATATTTAACGACACTTATAAGCATACACATAAATGGAGCCACAAAAAATCCAAGACATATGAAGTCAGCTTTTTACACAAATTTTAATCTCCGGAAACTCTTAATTTAACGGGAAAGGCAAAAATGGAATACTTAGCAACAGTGGTGTGTATACACTATCATGTGCTAACTATGATTCTTCTATATAGAAAAGACAGGAAGATCACTTGAAAAGAGATTTCGTGAATACCAACCCGCCTTAACAAATCTTCTAATTTATTCTGAAATGGCTAATCATTGTCACCGTGAAAATCATACATTTTCTATCGTATGCCAAATTCTTACATATCAGTAGTAACGGAAATATAATGGACAAATTAGAGACCTTAGAAATATCTAAGTCAGTGCATCGGGGTGAACATCTGGCAAACACATACACTCCCATAACCTTGCTGCTGCTCGCTGAAGTTGTCTCCTGCCGCCCTCCACCCACAACCCCCAACCCTAATGTTAACCGTTAGAAGTGTGTATTTCGGTACAAGTTCGAACATAATCTAATCTTGTTTGTGCTCCCTGATGATGAGGTGAAAATCTTGAAACCGGTAGTTTTATACCGTTATATAAAGAGGAATAAACAGTGTTTGATTAAATAAATTACAATGTATTTAAACCTCCACAATGTTAATGCCTTAACTATAAATAATATATAAAATATAAAGAAATAAAGAATGGATGAAAAAAAACTTAAAATAAATCAACTAGCAAATATGTTCATACTTTCAGAACTTGAGCAATAAATGGAGAAGTTCTGAGCTAACTAAACGAAACTATTTATAATATTTTACACGCGTTAATACGAGTACATCTTCCATTCAAATAAGGACTTTGGGAAATAACTTCTACGAAGTATTGGACGTATATATTATATTATATGCAGAATAGATCCAACCTGTAGAATAGGTTCAAAAGAAATGTTAAATACACAATCAAGTCAAAATGAAGAGCTTTTTTGAGAAGTTCACATAGGCATGTAAATGAATGATTGATGCGAGTGTAGAGTGTGTGATGAGAAGTTGTTGAAGATGATCTTCTAACCTACCAGAAAGATATTAAAGTGGCCTTAAGTAAAATCCAAACTGGATTTTTTTTTTAAATCTGGGTTCCAGCGGGATTTTAACCCGCAACCTCCCTGTTGGGAGACAGACGTCTTACCATCTAGGCCACGAAGGTCCTCATATATACTCGTATACGAGAGAAGAAACATGGAAAAAAATTGTATTTGTTTTATCAAACACTGTTTATTACACTTTTTGTAACGATAACCCTACCGGTTTTAAGGCTTTCACCTCATCATTAGGGGAGCACAAACAAGACTGAATTCTGTTCGAACTGGTACCGAGATACACGCTTTTAACATTCGGGTTGAAGACTAGGGGCTGGGGGAGGCATGGGACGATCTCGGCGAGCAGCGGAGAGATTCTTGGTATATATGTGTTTGCCAGATGTTCACCTCGATGCACTGACTTAGAAATTTCTAGGGCCTCTAATATGTCCAATTTATTTCCGTTACTATAAATAATATATGGAAGAAAATGTTCTTAAATGTATCATTATAAACCGGTGAAAGAGTTATATAAATACTTTAAAATTATTTTTCACAGTAAATTTCAGTAAGAATTAAGCAGACGTCTAGTAAATTGATGCCAATCCCAGATCCACAAACATGAAAATAACTATTTCTACTATTCTTCATCTTCTCAATGTTCCTCTCCACGTAGGAGGTTGGTAATCATCATGGTTTTTTAACTTTGTCTGCAATTACTCTGAACAATGTCTTCGAGCTACAGTTGAACCACTATCTAAGGCTCTTCAGCCAGGAGTTTTTGTCTTCTTCCTAATTTTTTTTCGTTACATTTCTTTTATCTAAAGGGTCTTTCAAATTGAGCGGTTTTTTTTAATTCTTGGATAAAACACAGATGGCGTCACAAAATGTCTGAGTGACATTTAAGGAGTGTAATGTATGACATTTAAAAAAATGGAGTCGCATGCAATACAATAACGCGTTCAAATTGTTGAATTATTTTATGTATTGTAATCTCCGGAAACGGTGATGTTAATTGGACACCAAGATCATATGATCTGACACCGTTGGACTATTTTCTCTGGGGTTACGTGAAAAGCCAGGTCTATAAGAATGACCCTGGATCAATTCCTGAGCTGAAGGGCGAAATTATTCGCGTTATTGGTGAGTTAGAATCGAAAATGTTGACAAAACCTTGAAAACAAAACCTTGAAAGCGCCGCTTGACAGACGTAACATACAGTGAAGGAGAAACCACGAAGACTGGTCAAACTCTAAATAATGTAATTGGTAACAATATTGGAAACTATCACTAAATTCATGTATGGTATTGCGTCATCATATGCCAAAAGTAGAGCATGTACAGGGTCTTTCAAATTGATCGTTTTTTTTTAATTCTTGGATAAAACACAGATGGCGTCGTGAACTTGCCTGGGTCTTGTGACATTTGAGAAGGGTAATGTATGATATTTATAAAAATGGAGTCGTATACAACACAACAACGCGTTCAAATTGTTGAATTATTTTATGTATTGTAATCTCCGGAAACGGTGATGTTAATTGGCCGCTAAGATCATGTGATCTGACACCGTCGGACTATTTTCTCTGGGGTTACGTGAAAAGCCAGGTCTATAAAAATAACATCAAATCAATTCCTGAGCTGAAAGACGAAATTATTCGCGTTATTGGTGAGTTAGAACCGCAATTATGCCAAAATGTCATCGAAAATGTTGACAAAAGAACGGACATCTGTGGAGCTGCAAGAGGTGGACATTTGGCGAATATTGTTTTTTTGAGTTTAAATGTCGTAAATTATACTTCAATGACCGATAAAAGTTTTTTTTAAATCAAAGCAAATTACGTTTTGTTCCAGAATAAAAAAAAAACACTCAATTTGAAAGACCCTTCATTTTAATTATGTGCAAATAAATTTGTTATTAAATTTCTGATAACAAGTAGATAGATTGTGGGTTAGATTTCGTTTGCATTTATACGTCCAATTTTCCTACGTCAGTTCTCCAACAGTCAGTTGAGAAGACCTGATCTCCCAGCACCCCTCTTTGAAAACGGACAGCACTTCCCAAAGTATCTTTCTCAAAGGTGCACGTGTTAAAATTTCAAATTGCATGCATAATTCGGTGTTAATTTAGCATCGGTTCTAGAACTCGACGTTAAAACGTACAACTCGGATATTTCAAAAGTTCCGCTAGTGCGAGCTGGTATCTCGACACCAGGGACCGGCAAACTTTGGATAAGATATTATTTAAAAAAAAAAAAACAAATATTAACTCGATTCGTCGTCATTTCTGGGCTTCGTAGTCGAGGATCACCATTAAAAAGTCTATTTAACACAGTTGAATCGCGAAGCAGTGCCGTGGAGTTTTTTTTGTTTCTTTCCTTTCCCTTTTACACTTTTATAAGCGAGTGAGCCGTTACACACCGGCAAACTCACCGGCCACTATGCTGTACTGAATCTGATGGCACAACGAAGTGAGGCGATCGGAGCACTCCGGCATGTTAACAAGGCTTTTTCCTATATCTTACTAAGGACATACGAACATGATAAAAATGATTGATACTTTTTATTGATTCTTTTATTGATTTTTTATTAAATTCATTTTATTTTTTTCTAATTTATTTTTACAAATCGAGCCGACATTTACTAATTAAAAAGGTTTAATGAGTTTATATTTTATTACAAAACAGCGCTTTGTAAAAAAACGGTCAATTTATTTATTACAATGCATTACACCGTTGAACTGATAGTTCGAAGCACACTGACATTTTTTCCCCTTTTTTTGAAACAATAAATATGACCGAAGTGAAAGGTATCCTTATATCTCCAAAATTAAGCGGAAAAAATGTCTGTGTCATTCCAGGAGAGTTGCGCAGCGCGGGGTTTGAACCGGTGTTCTTCCGCACGGAAGCCCAGTGTGATACCCCGCGTCTATGGACCTCATGTGGAAAGTATTAATTCGAAAGATATTTTTTTTGTGTTCGATCATTTCTGTACCAAAGAAAATTTGTTGAGTGTTAATGTAAGAAGGCGGAATGAAGTCATCAGAAATTAATGCATGAATAAAATTGATGTGTTAAATAAGACGAAGAAAGGAGCTTGAAGGTGGTTTGAACATGTAAAGATAATCAATGATGAAAGAATGACTAAGTGAGTATAAAAATCAGAATTGTAAGACGTGCTGGAAAAGATAGACCGAGAAAAACGTGGCTCGAAAAAAGGGCCAGATTTTGAATGAAGGCAAAATGACAAGTATGAATAAAATAAGAATGAGCATGACAAGATGTACAAATGTGGAGGAGGTGAAAGTTGTGTTCATGGATAGAAAAGTTTGAACTTCTTTTCTCTTGGCCTACGCTGCAAAGGGGCACGGATATAATATTTCAATATTGGATATACCGAAATATTTTTTCCGACAGATTTACGTCACGTAGAAATATTGACGTTTACTCGTTTATTCAATCAATAAAATAATGAAAGTCAATAAAGTAAACCAAACTTGTGTTAGTGGTGCGTTGGCTATTATGGATACTTATTTTCCAACAGTGTTAATATTTACAAATTTTCCGACAGTTTTAACCCAACTAATGTGCCGACAGTTAACTCAACTATTTTTCACGTAGTGTTCACCCAAAAAAAAATCCGACAGAGTTAACTCAAATTATTTTCTGACAGTGTTTAACCCAACAAATTTTCCGACAGTGTTGAGTAAACTATAAGGTGTTAACATAAGTTGTGTCCGTTTTTTTCCAATTTAAAAATGTTCACCAAAAGTAAAACAAAATGGTAAAGGTTATACGTCATTCGAAAGAAAATTTTCTGTTCTACGAAATATTGTGTTTGCTTTTACGTTACATATATTATTTTATTTGATTACAAGCCTTCAAAACGGAACGTCAAGTAGACGAAAGTGAGCATTTTCGACACCTCCAGTGAACAGTTAATACAACAATTTTCGCGACAGTGTTATCCCAACTAATTTTCCGACAGTGCTTACTCAAATAATTTTCCGACAATGTTAAGCCAACTGATTTTCCAAAAGTTAAACCAACCAATTAAGCAACAGTTAGCTCAACTAATTTTCCGACAGTTAACCAACAATTTCCGACAGTTCATGTTCTACATGTTTTGAAGTTTTCGCGGCTCTTCGTAGCAGTTGAATAAGGTGTTTCGGAGTGTTCTTACGCGTGGTTTGGTATACGATGCCGACGTTTCGAAGATTTTGCAGTTTTAATCTTCAGAGTCAATCTTCACAAACATCCAAACATTATTTATAGAAACAACGGATTCCACCTATAATCAGCATGATACTAAATAATCAATTTAAAGCGACAATAAAATGAAAATTAACAATAACTACATCGCTTCAACTTTTGTGGTAGCCGCACGCTTGTTGTTCTGTGGTGAGATGTACCCACGCCCCCTCGCAAGGTAGAACCACTTGCGGAGAAGTTGATTACAAACATGCCCTGAATATGAAAACTGGACCGTTTTCGAAACGTCGGCGTCATAAACCATATCACGAGGTACATTACTCCATACTGATAAAACTACTTTGTTTATAAGATTATCATAATTCACCGGAGTAATGGAATAATAAAATTTGTGATTATAAAGACAACAGGATAAAAAATTATAAACTGAAGCAGTTAGCGAGTAAATACGATTGCACTGTAATCGATGTGAAAAAAAATCAAGAATTTGCGTTCAGCTTTTCATCATTCTGAGCTTCTTGACTACAAACATATTATTCTCTTCTCAAACACCGTGGCTTTCGTTTTTTTCTACGATTCAAAACTATTACCAAATATGCAGCCGCCGCGATTGTTTGTCAATACATAATGTATCAAACTGAAGTTGCCTCCATGGAATTGTTTAAGAGACGCATGCTACACGTATTAACGACAAAACGCATGCGATTCTGGAGTCAAAATCCACATGCGACATTATTAAAATTTGTGGCACATAGTCGCACACCTAGGAACAGGCAACACTAGGAAACATGTCGCATGCCTCATATCGTTCAGTGTTGCCTCAGTCGAATTGCGCCTTAAAAATATGAATATTTCAGCTCAGTATTTTAAGTTTTAGGATGAAAGTTATAATAAAGGAATAAAGCCACTTTGTCGCAGACTTTAGAGATGATTAAACAATTATATAGAACCTTTCAAACAATATATACATTTTTTGAAGCATGCGCTAATACAAGAATTTATTAATTCCAATCATCAACGTTCGATGCCGACATTAAATTAATAATCTACATAGTTATGCGATGAACCAACTCATGGAACGCTATAAAAAATAAGAATTTTATGGAATTTAGGATCATGTTTATTGGGCCGTTTATTGTACAAATTCTTCCCAAAAGTTTCCATTTGGATTATTTATTCAGACTATAATAATCGGTAAAACGTTTGAACCTTTCAATATAATTTAATAAAGGAGTATACTTTATCATATTATATATTTAAATTATTAAACACTAATGAAAGATAACAGGATAAATATTTGTAAGGAACGCATTTTTTAAGTAAAATTAAGAAAGAAATCTTGTGATATTCTGACAACATTGAGAAAATGAATTGCGAAATACTTATGACATAAGTGTATATAGCTGGAATTAATGGAGAGCAAGGACAAATTAGACTGTGGAAAGAATAAAAGGAGAAAGTTTAACTGATGGAATACTAAGAAGTATGAAAAACAGGAGAGCATGTATTAATGTGAAAAACGCGTGAGCTGTGGATATAGATAGAAAAAAGTGAAGATCTGTCATTTTTGCTTACATTGGTAAAAAAGATAGGGCACGACGATGTATGCGCGTATAAACGGTACACAGTACATTTTAACAATATTTGACTTTTAAACTTCAATAGGTATTAAAACTAAAAAAAAAAAATTCCAATTGAATATAATATGCATTCCTAAAAAAATACAATTTAATATAATATGCATTCCTAAAAAATACAATTGAATATAATATGCATTCCTAAAAAAATACAATTTAATATAATATGCATTCCTAAAAAAATACAATCGAAAATAATATGCATTCCTAAAAAAATTACAATTGAATATAATATGCGTTCTTAAAAAATTACAATCGAATATAATATGCGTTCCTAAAAAAATACAATCGAATATAATACGCATTCCTAAACAAATACAATCGAATATAATATAGTATGCATTCCCACAAAAAATATTGATCAAGTTCCTTCGGAGAGAAGTACAACTTGGAGTTCGAATTCATCTTAATTCATCAAATAAACGGATCGTTTCGAATGAAACCACTAGGATGGGGTATTGTGACAGGACTACTGTTGCTCGCCCTGTGGCGTGGAATGGACAGTCGTAAGTGTTAGAGATATGGGTGGCGTGTGCAGTTTTATGAAACACTTGAAAATAAATATTTTTGGGAGATCCTATCAAAATGTAAGATTACATATAAACAATGAACACATACACTACACTCCACTTAAAGCCGAATGTGCTACTATCACATATCGGAAGATCTACAAAGGTATTTTTTATAGTGCGTCTCCCCTTGGTAATTTTTTGTGCGGGTTTCTTTCTAAATGTGTTTTTTATGCAAATTGACGATCTCTTTGGCTTGTTGATAAAATGCTTTGTCTACCAATTCGAAGGTTGCGGGTTCGATTCCCGTTGAAATACAGATTTTTTAAGAAAAATTCAAGTATAATTGTCACTTACATAAGACCTTTTTTAACATCTTTCTGATTGGTTGGAAGATATTACCACACGGCAATAAGTCCGCCAGGTTGTACTGTACACAACAAAAGTGTAATACAGTACAATACAAAAGAGGGGGAGTTCCTTATCTATTCCTCACCTTTCTATACAAATACTTAACTAATTTACATTTATTTTGTAATATTTTTCATCCCTCAATAATAGTGGGTTCGAATCCCGAATTAGAGTGGTTTTGAGGAAAGTGTACTATCTTCACGGCGTTATATAAATTGCGCTTTGAATGATGGGATTAAACGCAATTATAATATATATATATATATATATATATATATATATATATATATATATATATATATATATATATATATATATATATATATATATATATATATATATATATATATATATATATATATATATATATATATATATATATATATATATATATATATATATATATATATATATATATATATATATATATATATATATATATATATATATATATATATATATATATATATATATATATATATATATATTTATATATATATATATATATATATATATATATATATATATATATATATATATATATATATATATATATATATATATATATATATATATATATATATATATATATATATATATATATATTTACATTTTTAACTATACGAGTAGCTCGAAATGTTTTATAATCTAACGAATCAATGATTTTCCGTTTACATAACATTATAAAAACAAGGACACAGTGTTCTTTAAATTTAATTGTAAAAAATAACGTGATTTTTTTTGCTTTTTCTTTTAAATATTTATTAAGACACGATCGACAGTTGCCGACCCCTGGTCTTACTCAATATCATAGATGTACCATCTTCAGCTTTGAAAGTTATATCAAACGGGTGAGAAATAAATTCTTACATTCTATAGATGGTATGGAATGGAATCGAAGAGAATTCGATATTTCAAAAGTTCAATTGAATCGAATAATCGGTACTTCAGAGATACGAGTACTTTATCAAGTCATATAATTTATAAAAAATAAATTCAGAACGAAAAAACAATTAATCGTTCGCTTTTTTTTATTCGGTATTAAATACTTTTTTACTAATTCTAAAATAAAAATAGTAAATATGTGATGAAATAAACATGTAATACATAAATATAAGTTCATTGATATCAACATAGTATATACATATTTAAATACGTTCCAAAGTCATATTTACTCGTATATCTTAAAATAAATAACAGAAAATACATTTAAGAGAGAAGCTATCAAAAGGTCTGGGCTCATCTCATAACATCCCCCCACCCGAGATACATCCCACCAATATCGGGCGAGTCCAGCCGTGAGGACACCCAGATGTTTTTCAGCCCCCACCCTTGCACATGTAGATTAAAAAAATAAATAAATGGCAGAAAAAAAATATAAAGTAAACCGACAAATACCACCTCGCATTAACTCAAATAAATAAATATAGGTTCTTTGATAAATACATATAGTGTGTTCATATATGTATAAATATTAATTTATTCCGAAATCGTACATATAATATATCTCAAAATAAATTACAGAAAATACATTTAAGAGATAAGCTATTATCATGTATCTTTTAGATCTCTAGCTGGAAGATATGGAAGATCAGAACCATCAACCACCACAATGAAAACCCGTCTAATTTAGTTTCTTGTCTTCACAATATTAATGTACTGCCCGGAGACGTGAACTCTGAAATCAAGCGAGAGACGTAAATTAGATGCATTTGAAACGTGATGCTGCAGAAAGAAGTTATAAACTCTGTGGACGGTAAAGCGAACGATTGCCACGATTCTCGAAGAAATTAAATTGTTAAAAATATGCCTATGAGTCCTTCGATTCTTTGGACACATATACCGTGGCCAAGGATACAGTTCGGAGAGGCATATGGTCACTAGAAGCGTGGAAAAACGACGAAAATGAGCAAGATCCCAAGTGCGTTGGACTGACCAAGTGAGATACGTAATAGTGCTACCCTTAAAACAGCTCTTTGGTCTGAGGCGTCAAAGACGACGCACAAGAGGAAAAATCACAAAGTGTTGGACTAACCAAGTGAGAGACGCAAGTGAATTACCCTTAACAACTGCCCATTGAGCCACGGAGTGCTGGGGTGGATGGAGAGGAGTAGTGAAGGGCTATCATGAGAGTCATGATACTTAGTCATGAGCTACACGACAGGATGGATGTATCTTTTACTTAATAGTTATATTATCTATCCATACACTTGCCGTGATGTACTGAGTTGGGATGACGTGTTTGTGTTGCGTGGTGGGTAAAATTGTAGTGGGCGTTACTTTGATGTAACGTGAGCTGGATAATCAACATTCCCGCATTTTTAGTCCGGGACTAGTTCAGGATAACAAACCTGTTTCTTAAATTTTTCTGTATTATTTGATTCGGATAAATAATAATACTACACTATACTATGCACTTACACCCATCATTCTATGGGTAATGTAAATCTAACCACATGGATAGAACCAGCATTTCCTGAATCTAAGGACTTGACTGGGAGGCTGTTATTCCATTGTCATGAATGGAGATTGTTATCTAAGATATACACACGAACACTACTTCTTGTTGATTTTCATTATATCGCAAAAATGTGTAGCTAGCGTATAGCAACAGTAAACTAAGTCATTGGGACACTAAAACATATATACTCGAAGTGGATATCAAAATCTGCTAAGATGATAGCCAACAAAATTATTTGGTGCCAACTTTGATACATCGGATTGAAACGTGAAGGTGGCAAAAGACTAAGAGGAGCTGAATAAATGCTTTTTAGAATACATGGAGTGACAATGTATGACATAATAATGAAGTGATTAGGGATAAATGTGAACTTAAGTAAGATGAAGAAGAGTACGATGAGATGGAATGAATTAATGGAGAAAGACAATAAGTATTCTGCAAATTTGGTGTGTGAGAAGATGTGTGAGAAGACTAAAAATAGTATGGTTAGATCAAGTGAATGCTATTCTGAAAGAGGGAAACGTAGAAAGTCAAAAATAATCGAAGTTGTATGAGAATATGTATTGATGTGAAAGAGGCTAAGGATGTGTGTCGAGATAGGAAAATCTGGCACTCTGTCCTCTGCCTACCCAAATAGAGATGAATTGCTCGTGAATACGAGACTTTTTGAATATGTGGAACGTAGAAACACTCACAAAACAGGTTTACGAGATAGTACAAATGTGAATGAAAGGCGTGTGAGAGGAAGACCAAGAAATGTGTGGTTAGATCAAGTGAATGATATTATAAAAGAAGAAAACGTTAAAAGTCAAATAAATCGTATAAGTTGTATGGATGTAGAAGAGGCTAAGAATATGCGTTAAGATAGTAAAGTATGGTGATTTGTCCCATGCCTACCCCGACATGGAAATGACGTGATATCGTAAAAAAATATTTGTAATATTTCCCCTTTAACCTTTCCCTTCCTGTGCTAAAAAAATCCACCCGTTCCGGTGCTGTGTATTCAACACACGTAAAAATAAGCGATTTAAAATCGGAAAAATAAAAATATTCATAGCCAAACGCTTAAATTAATTAAATTTAAAGACAAAAGTGATAATAATTCAAATTTAATTGCTTAAAACATGAAAAAAAAACATCGGGCGACGTTCACAAAACGGGCAAAGCGACCACCTCGAACCAAAGCCCGCGAGCAACTAAAGCGAGAGAACTGAGATTATATTTATTGCGTTCCCATATACCGAAGTAGAGTGAGAGTGAGACGTGAATAGCGTAGCTACCTCACCCAAAGCGGTTTTTTAGAATGTATATACCTACGTCACACACTGGCACACGTTTGATTGCATTGGTGAATTCATTACCGATTTTCACAAAATATATCTGATGTGGTCGATAAGTGCTAATTATTATTAATATTATTTTTTCATTCAATGCGTAAATGTATTACGGAGGAATACCTAAAATCTGAACCCAGTATTTATTATATTTATAGAGATATTAAAGTTTTTAGAAGCAATGTGTACTAGTTACACATCACAGGGAAGGAAGGGTTACAAGAGATTCTTTTTTTTAAGTTATGTTTTCTATTTCTTGTATTGTTGATCACTTTTTATATGTTTATTTATCATATGTAAATAAATGTTATCAAACCCGTAACCCTAGGGTCAGCAGACAAGTCTTTTATTAACTAGACGCCCACTTCAAATTCATTAACTTGATCCAACTTAATATTTATCAGTACCTTTCTAACATACATTATAATGAAAAAGTACAGTAATTATTTTCAAAAACTTTTTTGATTAAGTTTTTGCCATGGTTACCGTTCCACGTGTAAGCCTCTTAACGAGGAATTTAATTAGAGCTGAGAAATATTTTATTAAAAACAAAAGACGCAGCAACCGACGCAAGCGCTCGTTCAACAAAGGTGTTTTGTGTTGGCACTCGCATCAATCTCAGTGTGAGGGTGTTTTTTGAGAGAGGCGTGAGGGCCGAAACGTCAATCTCTTCTGACCATTTTTCAATGTTACTAATTTCCCTATCATAAAAGTGTAAGAATACAGAACGTTTACAGTTGTGCCGCATTTTTTTTCATAGAAATGAGAGAGTTACGTAGAATATGTGTAAAATCAATGTATAAAAGAATAAGGAATAAATACAATAGAAAAAAATGCTCATTAAAAGAAGAAAAAGAAGCAGTACTTAAGATGAAGAAAGGAACGTTTGAGAAAATGGAAAAAATTAATAATATTAATTCGATAATTTACAAAGCGCCGTTTAAAGAGCTGACTCTCCTCAAGGGTGCTCTAACTCGGGATATGAACCCACTATTATCGACAGATTAAAAATGTAACGTGAAAAAAAACAAGTTGAATGTAAGTATGAGAAAGTGGTGACTGGGGCAAGTATATTAGGAAATTCCTCGCGTCTGCATGTGTTGAAAAAATATATTCGGCAAGAAAACTTACTGCAAAGATCTCTTTGAAAATCTTCCTATATGTGATAGTAAAATATTTGGCTTTGCGTAGATGATGATTTAAAAAGATATTCAAATATTTACAAAGATAATCAATTCAAATAGTGTAGAAGGTATGAGAAGTTTAGAAAGAACTAGTAAACCTGGCATGATTAAAGGAATTTAATTCTGAAAACGGGAATAGTGAAAAGTTTTTATAGTGTTGTATGCATGTCGGCGTATTAATTTATTTTTATTTAACACTTTTATTGTAAATACAATCTGACAAATTTATTGCCAGACGGCAATCTCTTCCAACCAACCAGACAAAAGTAAATAAAGCAAGTTACATGGTCGCATAAATAATTTATATGGATATCCATCCCCACGAAATCCATAAACACATACGTGAGCATATGCCCACAAACCCCACAAAGACGGACCTGAACATTCATTTTCATATAAAGTGAGATATCATCAATCAAAGGAAAAGGAAGGGATTGTGGAGAGAAAAGGAAGAGAGAGAAAAAATCAGGAATGAAACACGTTATTTTACTAACTAGAAATTAAGAGTTTTTTCAGTCGTTGCTTAAAGCATGCCAAGGACGGAGCGAGTCTTATTTTGGTTTGTAACTGATTCCAAAGTCACACTGCATGGACAGTAAAGGACGATTTAAAAAAAAGAGGAGCGGTGAATTGGAAAGCTATATAGACGTATCAGAAATTAAATATGTGTTTCAGAATCTAGCAGCGGCATGGCGTGATGAAAATAAAATAATAAATGTTTCTTTACGCAAGAAGTCACATATATTAAGACTCCCGTGATATAGTTCACTGTCACTTAACGACACAAAATGTAAACCATCATTAATATTTATAAGATTAAAAATTCCATGGGGTAGGGACGATGAAAGCATCTAAAGTGAAACTTGATTAAACGATTTCCACTTCATTATATGATGAAGTGGAAATCAGTTCTACATTCCTAACACAATAGGGATATGATATGAAGTTGTTGATGATTATCAGGTTATTTATAAAATGTTGTATTGTGTAGTTGACGGTTTTATTAACACGTAATAATCGTCGACCTTTACTGTCGATGCAGTGAGACTCTGGAATCAGTTACAAAACGATATAAGACTCGCTCCGTCCTTGGCATGCTTTAAGAAGCGACTGAAAACACTCTTAATTTATAGTCAGTAAAATAACGTGTTTCATTCCTGATTTTTCTTTTCTTTCCTCTCCACCATCCCTTTCTTTCCTTTTGATTGATGATATCTCACTTTATATGAAAAATAATATTCTGGTGATTGCCCGTCTTTGTGGGGTTCGTGGGCATGTGCTCACGTATTATGTTTATGGATTTCGTGGGGATGGATAGTAATTTGAATGATTTATGCGACCACGTAATTTGCTTCATTTACTTTTGTCTGGTTGGTTGGAAGAGATTGCCGCCTGGCCACAAACCCTCCAGATTGTATTTGCAATGGATATTGAGAAAGCTCGCGGCTGCGAGAATGGTCTAGATATTGAAACTATAGATCATTCGTTTTTCGGTTGTCCTTTACATTAAATATTACATTTACTAAACACCATATCTCTGCCGCGTCCAATGCATGTTGCGTTTTTTACATTTTTCGAGAAACTTTTCCACTTATAGATCGATTGTTTAATTTTTTGAGTTTGATCAATTGAAACTATAAATTAACTATAATTTATATATATTTTTTGTATTATATTGACTCATATAATTGCATAAGTGACATTGCAATAGTTGCACAAATTACACTGGTGTGGGTGGAAAACTCATTAAATAAAATCTGGCAACCAAACAGGCAACATCGTCAAACAAGCCTGTTGCATAAACCAAATTGAAGCTCTATTTAAATCTAGTCACCAAAGGGAATCGAACCTGCAACCAACAGACTGGAAAACAGACATCTTATAAACTATGCTACACAAGTCGTCATTGAAAATAAAATTCAATATAAATAAAAAAAATGGGCATTTACTTATTTCTTACCGTTTACTTTAAAGGTATTTTTAATTTAAATTGTGCTAAAATACTTTTCAGCAAGTGAGTAAGTAAGTACGTTTCTTAGTGAGAACAGCTCTCGCATTCATTAAAACGGAATTATTTACAAATTTAATTGCGAATTCTTCGAGGCGAATGACAGACATTTTGCTCCTCTGGATCCCCGGCCCTTTTGTCTCTGGGCCATTAATACTTCATTAATCAAATGCTTTCACCCCGCTTGGTCCGGCATTCCTACCTTACAGGTAGCTTTCAACAAACTTATTATATTATTGTACATAAAGTTGTACGTACATACTCCTATAATAATTTGACGTTTATATGCGAAAACGATCTAACTTACAATACATATTTCCTTTATAAGTTAGAGACTTTTTAAGGCTATCGTTCATTTGAGGAAATAATTCACACCATATTTGTCAATGTTCTCTTAACACCAACTAAATTACCAAATATATCTCATATTTCGTTTAATTTATCTCATTGATACGAAAACGGCTTGTTGAGTCACTCCCAATGATTCTGTAACCTCCTTTTGCGTTTGACTCTGATCTTCTTCAAGTAATGCCTCTAATTCTTTGTCCTCGATTTTTTTTGTCTGTCCAGAGCGAGGCTTGTCATCGACGCTGAAATCTCCATCCTCGAAACGTCGAAACCATTCCCTACATGATTTTTCAGTTGGAGCAGCGTCACCGTAAACTTCGACAAGCATTCGATGGGCTTCAGCTGCAGTTTTCTTCCAATTAAAGCAGAAAATTAAAACCTCCCGCAAATGCTGATTGGTTAACACAAAATTCGACATTTTCAACACTGTACAAAACAAGGTTTTTGCATGAAACTCAAAGTGATATAAACTGAATATTATTGGCAGATGTCTATCCTCTCTGAAACCGCCAAAATCGGCTGTCACTATGAACCATTCATAACAGCCAGAGCCATCTTTTGGAAACGGACCGAACTAATTTGTACTCTCAATATATTAAGTTGATTTATCAAGTAAGACCACTCAGAGATGGTTCGGAAAGATGGAAAAAATAAATTTAAAAAATCTATCAAAACAAATATAAAGTGCCAATGTGAGAAGAATGCGTGGTAGAGGAAGACCAACGAAAGAATTGTTGGATAAAATGAGTGATATTTTGAAAAAATGAAAAATTCGAAATTCAGTAAAATCATAGTTGTATGAGATGTAGAAGAGACGAAGGATGTGTGTCGAGAAAGGAGAGTGGCTCTCTTTTCTTTGTACCTATCCCAACAGGGAAACGGCGTGATGGTATGTATGTGTGTAATCTCACTATCAAATATGTCATATTTGGTAATAGTTAATGTTTTTGTAACAAAAAAATACAAAAACATCATTTACAGATGTATTTGATAATGTTTTTATAACACCAACAGCATCCACAAATTCGCTCTGGTTTGAAACATTTTATTTACACCAATATATATAATAACCAACTATATAATATTTTTCAATGTTTTCTTAACATCAATATCATTATAAAATATATGACATATTTAGTAATGTTTTCTTAACTTTTATATCATTACAGAATATGTCATACACATATTTTGTAATACTTTCTTAACGCCAGTATGTTTATTAAATATGTCATTGTCGGTAATTTTCCAATCAGAAAATAAATTTTATTCATCCACAAATATATAAATTTTCCTTGGTTTTCTTCTGATTTTGACCTATTATTCATTTCAGACTTATATCAACTTATCCAACCAACCATGTTCGCTAAAGAACCTACCCAATTAATAACTCCAAAAAGATATATCCAAAATTAAGTCATAGCGACTTACAAAAAGAAGATTAAGATATAATCCACCCTAATTCAGAGCAAATTGATGATGCGGAATAAAAAAAAATGGCAAACGTGAACGTCTGAATGAGACGGGTGAATAATTTTGCGGAGAAAATTGGCAAACTTTTCTCTCAGTAGCAAATATGCCCCCACATTACAATAAGTGAGGATTACTGGAGGGGCGTTTATGGGCCGGAAATGTTACAACTTTTAAACATTTACATCACGTCTGCGTCGCCGCTGCCTTTCTGACGCTCCCTTGCCCCGGGTGGACGTGTTTTTTTAAATATATATACATTGATATATAACAAGACGGTATAATTTAAGTTTTAAGTATGCATCGAAACTTATTTTGTTTAAGGTCGGAGGGGATTAAACTAAGTTAAATAAGTTCATAATTTGGAAAATATACGAATATTAATATAACAATAAAATGACAATATATTATATACAGCGCCATTCAGACAGAAGATTCGCATCAGAACCACTCTAACTCGAATTCGAATCCAACATTATTGACAAATTAAAATTTGTACAAAACAATAACAATTTGAATATGACAATTAGATGGAAACTTCTCGTGGAAGCCTAGGTGTTACAGACATCAACAGCAAGATGGATAAGAAGCGATTGAGATGGTATGGGCACGTTGGACGCAGAGCACCCGATCACATTGTGAACCAGGTAATCTCCATGGATCTTCCTCGAATAACAACCAGAGGAAGACCAAAGAATTCATGGGTGGTGCAAAAAGATAACCTGATGCAGAGGCACGGCCTGGGGGACGTAGTCCGGGACAGAAGAGCATACAACCTGAGGACGAGGAGAGCTGTCCCCAAAAGTCTTCGCAGACAGTGAGTTGGGATGGAGCTAGGGAAAAGAAGAATTATATGAAAACTTCCCCGCATCTGTATACGTTTTGAAACATATATTTGGTAAGAAAAATCTGAAAAACTTTACCAAAGAAGACGAACTACAAAAAAACCTTTGTAGATCTTCCGATATGTAATAGTACACATTCGGCTTTTAGTGTTTCTATAACATCATACATTTTGATAAAACCTCCCAAAAAGGGTTGTCTTTATGTTATTTCTAAAGCTACACACGCCACCCATACATATCTAACACTAAAATATAGAATTTTATACCCCACAGAACTAACAACGGTAAAATATATATTATACTTTTATATCCCACAGGACTAACAACGGTAAAAGCTCTTTTAAAATACCCCGTTCCATTGGATTGATTTGAAGCAACCAATGCGTTAGACTAAAATTGGCCTTTATTTATATTATTATTCCTCAGTGAAAACTGTAAAGATTTAATATGTAGTGGTTAGGTTGTATTGTGAATTCAGGTTTAGAACCCACTTTTATTGACAGATTAAAAATGATACAAAACAATAACAATTTAAATATAAAAAAAAATTTAAACTTCCCCGCGTCTGCATATATTTATAAAACATATTTGGTAAAAAAAAACGCAAAAAACGTACCAAGATAGTAACACATTCGGCTTTAGATGGAGTGTAATGTATGTATGAAGTATTCATATATAAGCATAAATACCGATAAGACTTCCCAAAAAGAATTGTCTTTAAAGTGCTGATTAAATTTGCACATCCTCGCCCTCCTATTGGTAGGAGCAAAGCTAGATTGGGAGGTTATTATATGAGGAGCCCAGATTGTTTAATAGATTATCTCTCACGTGTATTTAATTTTTCATTGCCTTTACATATATGTGATATGTCGGGATAAATATGTATGAACTAAAATATGTTGCAATTAATAAACCTGTAATTTATTTATTTAAAGGGAGAAACTGCATACCTTGGTTCAAGATCTAAACCTAATATATTGGTGTAATTCTGAATTTTACAGGGCTGCAATAAACGAAGAGATATTGCTATTATGAGGACTTATCACCGATTGGAGATAGCAAAAAAAAAAAGATATCAAATTTTACAATTTGCATAATCAAAAACTGTTTATTCCACTTAATATAATGGTATAATCGTACCGGTTTCAAGGTTTCACCGCATCATCAGGGGAGACTAAACAAGGCATAACCAATCGATGATGCCATATTCTTGCCAATCAGAAGCAATAGAAATAAACTGGAGATTATAAGTCCAAGAAATATTCAAGTCAGTGCATTGCGATGAACATCTGGCAAATAAAGTACATCCATTCCCAAGATCTTACCGCAGGTTGCTGAAGTTGTATCCTGCCTCCCTCCACCCACAATCCCCAACCCGATTTTTTCCCATCAGAAGCGTGTATGTCGGTACCAGTAAGAACGTAATTCAGTCTTGTCTGTACCACCCTGATGATGAGATAAAAACATTGAAACCAGTAGACTTATACCGTTATATTAAGAGGAACACACAGTGTTTGACTAAACAAATTACAATGTCTTTAAACCTCTACAGTGTTAACACCTTAACTATAAATTAAATATAATATATCAACTGTAGAATTTATTTGAATCGCATAATTATAAAACTAATTACCCTCAATTGTCCGTAAATCGTAATCTTAAAAGGAGAAAAAAAAACTCCCTGTTTTAATAATTTAAAAATTCTTCCCCCTGCAATGCAGCAGCCAGTGGTCTAGAGGGTGGATATCGCTTTTATATTATATTATTCCAACCACCCTTGAGTCGTATTTTTTTCTTCCACCCCTTAACTCATTACTAACCATGGTGTAGTTAATTTATTCATTAACAAAAATATATTTTTAAATATAAATATTTAATTGTATTCAAAATCCCTGCACTACCAGACATATCAATTCTCGATCTCCAAAGACATCATCGCACATTTAAGTTGGTCCAGAGACCTCGTTTAAGATCGATCGCTGGCACTGTTTATTGTTCTTCAGCTTCTTTTACCAGTTGGTATCATGGACATCCTTTCCCATCTGAAGGTATCTTTGTTTTTTCGAAGATCTGTATGAAGAGGCTTCCACTCGTCAGCATTCATTAAAAAAATTAGATATCTTTTACATACGACTTTTAAAACGGTGATGCTGAATATTGTAAGATCTCTTTCGCGAGAAATTATTGCTCACTGTGCATTGTAATTTTGAGTAGATAATAGATTAATAAGCGAGTCTTAAACAAGAAAAAGAAAGATTGTAAATAGTGTAGACCAAAATGACTAAGTTATATTACATACCAATAATAGACATGATGCAAAAATCCCATGGCATTTTCCCAATTGTACCAAATTCATCGAATTTATTTCCATGTTATAAATTCCATCTAATATTCCACAAAATCATCAAATAAATTGAATATATACGTGCAATTACACAGTTCAAACTTCAAACTCTTAGGAATTTAAATCGTTCATGAATGGATGAAAATCAGAGAAATCGTAGAAATTATATGAAAAGGTGTACAGATGCGGAATATGTTAAAGATGTGTGTCGAGATGGCAAAGTTTGGCACTCTGTCATCTTTGCCTACTCCAACATGGTGATGGCGTGATGGTATATATGTAAAATACATTGATTAAAAAAATTACACGCCATTTGCCAAATTGTATGTAATCCTTAGAATTTCAGAATACACTCTAGATTCTATCCAATTTTGTATACAATCATCCAATAAAATTGAAAAAAAAACCGAGAAAAAAATACTCATTCAAACTCCCAACTGTTTATCCAATAAGTTGTCATGTTGCATTAATTTTACAACCAATGAGATTCTTTTAAATATATTTTTATTCTATTTGTCATCAATGTTACAACGTACCTTTCGTAGACACAGATGCAGATGGAGACGTAAGAATACCTTATATAAGAAAGTGGAGGCAGACATGACGAAACTCGGACTATCCCAGAGTGATAGGCGAGATCGAGAGAGATGGAGGAAAGAGGTCCAAGCAGTCGAATGCCAAATGGATGGGATAAAGCAAGGGAAAAGAAGAAGGTACAATGCAACTAACAAATTATTTTTAAAAAAAATTGCAAGTTATACACGTATATCTCTTTATTTCGCTCCCAAATTTCCTATCATAAAAATTCGGTTTAATAAACAGTTTAATATTTGGTTACAAACTTCAGAGAATGCATTTCAATGGTTTTCGTAGTAAATATATTTTTATGAACACATGAAGATGTGAGGAAGTACTTACAAATATATCATTAAGCCGTCTCCCTATTGGGGTAGGCAGAATTGAGAGAGCGTCAAATTTTCATATCGCAACACACACAGACACACATGTTTCGACTCTTCAACATTCATGCATCTTCTCATATAGCTCCCACGATTTATCTGACTTTTTAATTTATCTTCTTTCAAAATATCATATACTTGATTCTAAATAAACTTTACTTGGTCTTTCTCTTGCAAGCCTTCCCTTTATATTTGCACTGTAGATTTGTTCAGTTAGTCTTTCTTCATTCATTCGTTCTACGTGTCCAAACCATCTCAAGAATACTCTTTTTCATCTAGCTCAACACATCAGCCTTAATTTAAGTGAACCTATATTAAAGGAACATACGTAAATACAATACATTACTCTGTAACCCTATTAGGATAGGCAGAGAAAACTGAACGCCAGATTTTTCGTTCTTGTTAAACATATTTCACCTCTTCGACATCCATACGTATACCATCTTATACAACTTCGACGATACCTCTTACGTCTTACTTTTCCTTTTTAAATCGTTCACTTGATCCTACCATACTTTCCTTGATTTTCATCTACCACGCCTTCCACTCACATATGCACTGTATATTTGTTTTGTTAGACTTTCTTCATTCATATGTTCTAGCGCTCTTCTTCATCTCGCTTAACACATGAGCCATACGTAAAAATTCATCCCCTACTCACTTCATTATCAACCTATGTATTTTTCTCATTGCACACATTTCTACTGCATTTATTATGACTCTTTTCAGTATTTTTTCAAGTCCACGCTTCACTCCATTACATCAAAGATGGTAATCACATTTTGTGAACTATAATCATAAATATATTTAAATGTGTCAATTGTAAAACATAATACATAAAAAAAAATAATACACCGAAAGTATAAATTCTTTAAAATTTATTTTTCCAATCAGATTTTAATATAGTTCATTAGATAGAAAATTTCTTTGAACTGATCCAAAGATACAGAAATCTGTCAATAAAATTTGACTTGTTAGCTTTTCCGGTATATTTTTTCTCGAATAAAATAAATTATCGTCAAAAAAAAAATCACAGCCAAGTATGGGTTAAATCCCTGAAACCTACCCGACCGAATATTGGAACGGATATAATCCAATTAATTGGTGGTTTCTCCTTTTATTTCTTACTTTTACAACTTAAAGTCTTATTAAATGGAAGTTTATGAAATGTAAAAACTGACTTTATATAATGTTCGACTGAAAATATAATTGAACTCTTTAGTTTACAGTCGTTTTATTTGCGGTCATTTCTCTCCGAGTTTCAAAAATAATTGGAATTGGTATTTTTATCGTTATCAAAAGTTTTCTTTTAAACATCTAAATTATTTATTGAGTTAAAATATCTTTTACCCAAAGGCAATTTATGCTTATTTGGCTCTCGTGACATATAAAGAGGTGCCGAGTACAATAAAGGCAAAAGGGGGGGATTTAGGCAATCGATCGGAGCGTAGTTGTTATTGCGGCGTGAGTTTGAATACTCGGGCTTGCAAGAGGAATGAATGACTTGTAGCAAAGGTTCGTGTGAACTCTTGAATGTGATGATTTTTATTATTTTTATGATTATGTGCAATATATTGTGGGATGAACGTTTTGGTATGTCTGGCGTGATGAAGTGTGAGGGGTTTGATTCGCGTGATTTATACATATGTAATTGATTGTCACTGTTTGTCAGGTTAATGAGAATATGCAACGGGGTTTTATATAATCAAAACTCGGAAAGAAATGTCAATTAATTTTTTCATGCTATATGTCAGGGGTGGGCATACATGAGGTCAACGAGAGCCACATTCTGGATTTTAATATATACTCGTATATAAAGAGCCACACCATAGTCACGATTTCACGTAGTATTAAATATACAAATTCAAATTTATTACATATTCTACACAAATCTTAATTGCTATATAAAGTATCAAAAATATGTACACATATAAGAAAATATAAAAATAGCGCAGAATACGGTTTGCGTAGTTTGCGCATATTAAGACGCAGGAGATGCACGCGCATCCTACACATTCAAATCATAGCACACACGTATACACCAATACTTGCGTCTTTGACAGACGCATTCATACATACGCATCTTACAAATACAAGTTTAATGGGAAAGAAAGTATCTATATTTTTATAAGAGACATTGGGAGCCGCACTTAACCCAACGAAGAGCCGCATGCAGCTCTCGGAGCTGCATTTGCTCACGCCTGCTATATGTACTCAATGAGATGCAGGCAAACGCCTAGTTTACTGGGGACATGACAAATGAAAGGCAACAAACCCAGATCCATTAAAATTGTGTATTCAAATTAAATTACCTGTTGTTTTTTCGTAAATTTTGTATTTATAGACTTCTTGTCATGTGTAAATAAAATTAAAATAAATTTACTTATTCTGGAAAGCAAAATGTACAGAAAATTCTGACAGTGTGAAAAGAAAAAAAACTGTAAAAATAGTGTAGGCTGCTCAGGGTGCCTTTTGTAAGTGAAAGAGGGTGGGTGCATCATAATTTATTTAAGCGTAACCTTATGGAAAATGTATGAGAAAATTTAAAAAAGTATATGATCGCGTGATAAGAGTCAAGCATAAGATCGCGTGATAGGAGTCAAGTAAGTAATGTTGCAAATGTTGAATGAATATGGAGTTGAATGGAATTTAATATACGTGGTATTGCATCATTATATGTTGCAAGTAGATTTTAATATAAGATTCGTTGACTGATAAGTAATATATTTCAAAAAGAATAAAGCAAATATACGTCATGTCACCCTAGTTGTTTGATATTTATAAATATTCATATGTAAAAGAAAAACAGAGATCTATAGGTGGCAAACAAATATCGAATGGGAATGTATAATAATGACATGGCAGTGTCAGATTATAGAGAGGATGAATTATAGATTTTGATAAGTATTGTATTACACTTGCGTTGTATACAGTATGACCTGGCGGGTGTATTGCCATGTAGCAATCTCATCCAACCAACCTGATAGATGTTAAGGTTGCCTTGAGTGAAAACTAGACTGGTATTCTTTTAAAAAAAATGGGTTTCAGTGGGATTTTAAACCGCTACCTCCGGGTTGAGAGACAGGTGTTTTACCAACTCGGCCACGAAGGTGGTCTTTCTCTCTATATTTCACATGTAAGTAAATCGTGTGAGCGATACAAAGAGAAAGATTGCGAATGAATGTTGCGAAATTCAAAATCATAGTAATATAAAAGTGTTAAAGGTAAACTAAACTCGATGTACATGGGTGACCTATGAAAGATTCGAGCAAGTTAAGGAATTCTGCTATTTGGGTAATAATATCTCAGAATATGAAGGGATACGAGGGATATTGCACAATCTCCAAGTTTGTTCATTCCACCTCAAAGTTTGTTGATTCCACCTTAACAACAATTTTAATAACAAGTATAGCAATCTACAAAACACAACAGTCTCCTTTTTATTTAGAAAACTTTTATAATCATCAAAATAACAAAAACAAGTCTCCACAGCATCGCGTTCAGTGGTGGCATTTTTTTTTTCAAATTTGACAATTACTCTTTGAAATAAACTCAGCCACTTGCTCTTAGAGATGACTTTCCATCCCCCATTCAAGGGTGGTTGCGGGGAGGCGGCTGGCATTTGAATGGTGCGTTTTTGCATCACCGTTTGTGCTAAGGTCGTTTCTGCGCTAAACGCCAACGGCTTGAAGGCAAGACTTGCAAAAATGCTAGCAATGTCGAGATTCACTAGCGATGTCGAGACATGACGAGATACGCTGGCAGGGGTGGAATTCGCAATATGTCGGGATTGATAATTCTTGGTTGAAATAAATGCGAGGTCGCTGGATCTCTTGAATTTTTTGGTTACCCCGTTTCAATATTATTTTTATATTTTCTTTTGGCATTGTTTTAAAGTATGCACTGTTATTTTTCTCGCATACATCATAATCTAACACTTGTAAAATATGTTCATTATCAAGTGTATATTTTTAAGTACCTCATTGACCTTGTTTCTTATCGCTACACGCCATTCGATATACCTCGTAACACTTACCATCCATCATCATCTGATAAAATACTACCTAAATAGCAGAATTTGTCAACTTATTCCGATCGTCCATCACTCATCTATATATTACATTTACTTGGAATTTCGCAACACTCAATCTCAGATCATTCTCTATACATCTCTCAGCTTCAGTAATTCATAATTATTTAGTCAGCAGCAAACAGCAATCCACACACATTCCCATTCGACATTTGTATACCACTCCTCGACCTCTGCAGTTCCTTCACAAGTTAATCTATGTGAATATTAAGTAACCAGGGTGACAACACATCCTTGCTTTACTCCTTTTGAAATATTAAACCGTTCGCATACAGGTTCTATTTTCAGATATACTAATACCTTGTGCCACTTAAATTGTTAAAAAGGCACCTTAAGAATCCTACTCCTTTCCAGTCTTTCTTCTCACCGTTTCTATCAGAATTTTTCCGTACAGTTTACATAGTACACTCACTAAATTACACAGTGAAGATGTGAATGGAAGGCGAGATCAAGGAATACAGTGTTACATACAGTGCAAATATGAGTTGAAGGCATGGTAGAAGAAGACCAAGAACGGCATGATTGGAACAAGTGAATGATATTTTGAGAGAAGTAAAAGAGATCGTGAGAGCTATATGTGAAAGAGGTGAAATACTTATGTAGAGATAAGTCTTGCGCTCTGTTATTACAACTTTTGCCAACAGGATAAGGCTTGATGGTATTTATGTATGGTCGATATAAATTATAATTTTTTTTTTGTCATAAATAACGAGTGAAATATCCTTTTATTAATTCATTTAACACTTATTTGTAAAACAACATGGCGGTATTATTGCCACGTGACAATCTCTTCCAACCAGCTAAACTAAAGTAAATAAATGAAGTTATATGGTCGCAAAAAATTGTCCAATAATTATTCACCTTTACAAAATTTATGAACAAAAACATATAGGAAAAATAAAAATGTGATATCATCAATCTATTGTAAGAAAAAGGAAGAGATGGTGAAGAGGGAACAAAGATCAGGAATAAAACAAGTTACATTACTGACTTTAAATTAAGAGGTTTTCAGTTGCTTTTTAAAACATGTCACTGACGGACTGAGTGTAATATTAGTTTGTAACAGGTTTCAGATACATAAAATAAGAAGAGCGGTGAACTGGTAAAGCCAATAAACCATCTCTGTTTGAACGTAGTGAAAGGTTCACCATCCAAAAGACGCTAAATATTCCTGGCGAGACAGTTAAGTACATCATACAATTGTGACAGCATTGTGATGGTATTGTATTGTAATTGTATTGAATTGTATGGTATTGTATTGTATTGGCAATCTCTTCCAACCAACCAGAAAGCTGTTAAAAAGGCCATAAGTGAAAATTAGACAGGAACCCTTTTCTATTAAAAATCTGGGTTGCAATGAGATTTGAACCCGTTTTTTTTAATTCTGGGTTCCAACGGGATTTTAATTCGCAACCTCCGGATTGACAGACAGGTGTCTTACTAAATATGCCGCGGATGTCGTCATGTACTTTGATGGTACTTCCTCATATTAAAAATAAATATTTTGAAGTCGTTTTAATTTGTCCAGTCATCCTTCCGTAATAGCCAAATAACAGACGTTCGCATAGTCCAAAATCCTTTTCTGAATGTCTAAGAGCAGAAACGGTGTGTGAAAAAACGATCGATACTCAACGGGAGACGTTTAAACGTCCCAGACCCGTTTGGCTTCTGGTAATTTTGCTAAGTGCTTCTATCCCCTCCTCCACACTCCTCGATCCCACTCTGCAACACCAAGTTTTGAAACAAAAGATATCACTGTCTGCTCTTAGGGTAGCCATAACTCTATGGCAATGCTTCCCAAAATATGGGTCGCCTTACACTAGTACTGGTGAAAGGGGATCAAGAGCAAAAAAAGTTTTCCTCAACTATCAAATATGTGCTTTTTAGATTCATTTAAATTTAATACGGTTACGAGATTACCGCTCAAAAACAAATAGTTTCAAGAATTCAAGATCAAGACGAGATATGTATTTATTAAGTTTACCCTCTTTAGACCTGGCGTCCAGTATAATGGACACAGAGTTTATATACGCTTTGTTAACAACTTTGTGATACATTTCTCTGTACAAATGAAGTGTAGAATACTGTAGTATCGACTTTTAGGCGCCATCTACAATATCTAAACTAATACGACATAATGTTGCATTAAGTGTAAATAATATACTCAAAAGCCAGAATGTTTTTTTTCTAAGCCTCATTAATTTACATCTAACATTTTACATTTTACATCTAAGAATTTACATTTACATATTGTTTATGTTTCAACAATATTTAAATTCGAACCCATATGTTTTTAATGTGATTCCAGTCTGGTTTTCACACAAGACATCTTAAACATATTTCTGGTTCGTTGGAAGAGATTGCCACACATCAATAAGCCCGCCAGGTTGTACTCTGTATACTGAAGTTGTAATACCATACAATAATCAAATTTATTTTAAACACGAAGTAATACACAAAGACAACTAAACACATAATACACAAAGACAACTAAACACAAAATACACAAATACAACTCAACACATAATACACAAAGAAAACTATACACAAAGACAACTAAACACATAATACACAAAGCAACTAAAAATCAGGATTATCTCGGCTTCTTTGACGTTTTTTAGTATTTTGTCCAAAACTTTTTGAAACCTTTCTATTATACTCGTAGTTATACGAGTACTACGGTCGAAAAGATTACGGCCTAAACAAGTTAGAGCATGTATCAATAGATACCACGCTAGCCACGCCCAATACATGGTCCAACAACGTTAGAACTAAAATTTAAAAACTCGACCTTCAGTAGTAAATCAACTTGAACCGATAGAAGACGCGTTATTTCGTTATATTCTGAAATGTTAAAAACTGAATGTCTCGTGGAATAAAAAGGAAAAGCCCGGCAGGAGTTCAACAATTCCAGAGGATTTTTTAAGATTTCAGAATATAACGAAACAACGCGTCTTCTATCGGCTCCTGACATGCATTTGGTGTGCTACTAAGGGTTAAGGAATCAAAGAAGCCAAAAACTTTTGGAACGTATTGTGATATAAGTTATTTTGACTTTTGTCATTTTGGTTTTTCAAAATGAAGTCCTTTTCTTCATATTTTTACACTTAATTTAAATACATTAATTTTATAATGTTTTAAATTATTTCAATAACAGAGAGTTTAACTCCTAAGTTAGTGCGCCCTTGTGGAAAGCTTTAACTGTCCCGCGATTCTAGAAGCGCTAAGTTTATATGTCCCTAATAAATATAACCGTGCAAGGAATCACCCTCTATTCTACATACCAACTGACAGAAGGAATATCATGGCTAAACACTCAGTCACGTGTGGTATAGAGATATTGAACCAACTGAGTGACACTGTGGATATATTCTCGACACCGCCTAGCAGTATGAGAAGAATCCTGGCTGAGATTCTTCCTTACGAATAAACTAACTAGAAGCAGACTCTTAGCGAAACGGGAGAAATCCGTGCAAATTGAATAAAATAAAAGTTTGCTCACTTAACAGTGCTATATAAATTGTTCTTTTATTAGTATTATTAAGTCATCGCGACTTTTCGTGGGGTAATATTGAACCTTCTTATTTGTACATCACACCTTTCCGAGTATACTCTGACAAAAGTTATAATGTCAGTTTAGAATATAGATTGTGTTAAGACATTAAAAAATTGATTATCCTGTGACATTAAACAAACAAAATGATTTAAATTGTACAACGAATTGTTTAAATTAATTAATTTCTAACTATTTCCCTTCACGCGTAAGCGATAGGATATTAATGTCTTTAAATGGGTGCTGACATAATGCAACTTTTAAAAACACTGCGCCAAAATCATGATATTGAGAAAACTGGTAAAATGTATTTAGTATAATTACTTTGCGAACCACTCCGTACTCCTCCGACCCCATTGTTGAATAACGGTGATTGGATAACATGATTTGAATCAGTCACTAATTTGTATGTTTGTCAGTTTGAATTTGTTGTCTAAATTGTCTAAATATATATGTTATATTCTATATATACAGAGACAACAGAAATTTGTTCAATAAATTAACTTATGTTGAATATACATTGGCACATAAATATGTCCTTGTTAACCTCAAAAATGGTATGGAAAGAATGTATGGAACAACAATGGACGACAATTCAGAATGGAAAAGTTAGTTTAAAACCAAACAATTGGAATACTAAATCTCTCTCTGGTCATGAGAGCTTTAATGGCAAACTTTTGTGCTTCAATCTTATATCTTCTCCCTGTTCAAATTTTTGCGGCCATCTGAATCAATCCGCAGAGCACACTCAGAGAACTCAGCCTTACATCGGTACATCTCCGGACCGATTGG
The DNA here is from genome assembly GCA_949825065.1 of Odontocerum albicorne. NCBI lineage: Eukaryota > Metazoa > Arthropoda > Insecta > Trichoptera > Odontoceridae > Odontocerum > Odontocerum albicorne. Next base: position 12,767,045 of record OX463865.1, read on the forward strand.
CTTCTCCGATCTAGTGACGTCAAAAGATAGTTTTGTTGCGTTTTTAAATTTCTGTGATAGTACTGGCAGCTGGCTAGGCTGTTTGAATTACAGGCCTTTAGTCACTTTATAAGCAAACAAAAATAAAATTGTGCTGCGAGTCATTTCTCTTTTGCCGTGATCGTCACTACTATTATTTTCACAGTTAGGTGTGTCGCCCCCGAGTCCCTTTGAGGCGTTCCTTCTTCGTCACTATGTGACGTCGCGCTCATAAAAAATAAAGAAGATTTCGATGGTTAGAGATAAATGTGAACTTAAAGTTGATATACTTAGTTAGATACAGAAGAGTACTATAAGATAGTTTTTGCATGTAAAATGAATGAATGAAAACTGTCAAAACAAATATAGAAGTACAAATGTAAGAAAAAGACGTGATAGAGGAAGGCCGAGGAAAACATGGTTCAATCAAGTGAATGATATTTTAAAAGAAGAAAATAAATAAATGTTAAATATCATATGATAGATAACACAGGAACAATAATAATTACGCTTCTTTGTGAAGTGGTTCAGCTATGTCTAAAAAGCTTCTTACATAACTCAATCCTTAATTTACCCAACGAGATATGGAAAATATCGATATCGGAAAAGTCATTTAATAAAGTCATTCCGTGTGCGAGTGGTGACGCTCTTCACAGCTGAGTTCGTGAACACGCTATTATATTATATTTCCGTTCAGTGACATAGTGTGTTTCTAGGATTACTCACTATACGTACATATGTGTATGGTATATACCAGGAAGACATAAAGAGGCACGGTATTTGGACGTACTGCATGAGACGCTTAAAAATAATAATGTTCAGCACAACTTGGAGCAGACAGCCAAATGGCTTATGATTAGGGATAATTATGAACATAAGGTTGATGTTTTAAGGAAACGAAGAGCACGCTGAGATGGTTTGGGTTTGTGAAACGAATAACAAATATAAAGTGAAAATGTGAGTGGAAGTCGTGGTAGAGGAAGAGAAAGTAAAGTATACATGGTTTTAGTCAATTACATTTTGAAAGAAGGAAACAAAGAAATTAATGGAAATCGTCGGAGTTGTATGGGTGTAGAAGCATATGTGTGGAGAAAAGAAGTTATAGCGTTCTGTCCTCAATGCTTATCCCGAATGCAAAACGTAAATTTAATTCAAAAGTGAACCTGTACGAGTAATTTCACATTTCCATTGCTTTGATTTCATTATTCCATAAAATTTCGACTGCTTTGATTTCATTAGAAACTGCATAATAAATTATATGATAATATTTTGAGGTTGGCATCGACCGCGGATGATAAAAAAATAAGTAAAAAGTAGCGATTACTCTAATAAAGAATAACCATTTGCTAACTCAAAAGCGTGCGATTTTCTTCGCATCTAGTAGCCATAGGCGATGAGAAAGAATGGAAAAACATGATACTCGTAGATGCCTTCGAGATGTGATGTTGAAGGTAGATGTTCAGTGTCCCATGGACCGCAAGATGCACCGACGTCTCTTTCATTTAAGACTTGGAGAACAAAGACTTTCGACAACATGCAGGAAAAGAATCCTGACGTTCTTTGAGCATGTTGCAAGAAAGACTTACGAGTATGTTATATAAGTCTAGAAAATCTGGTGGTCACGGGAACAATTGAGGGATAACGAGCACGAGGACGGTGTGCTGTGAGATGGATGGCTGCATCCAATGTGGTCCAGAACTGAGACAGGTGGTGTGCTGAGTTCGAGACAGAGCCAAGGACCACGACCCCTTAAGCATTGAAGACGCGACAATGAAGAACAAGCGGGCACAATAAAAAAATTATCGCAAAAACAAAATACACAATACTATATACGATAACATAACATATATTGAATACCCCAACATCGAAAGGAAACAATTCGTCTCTGCAGAAAATCCTTATAATTGGAGATATTAGAATTCTATTTGATAAAATGCTTACTTTCAGTAATCATATTAAATATATACATGTATAAGTTTATCGTACCTCGCTGTTTCCCTGTCGGAGTAGGCAGAGATGAAAGAGCACCAGTTTCATATCTAGACACACATCACACGCCTCTTTTATCAAAACAGTCCATAAATACAGTGCACTACTAAAATACTACTATTGAAATACTAAATTGGTGTCTTTTCTTGCCGGCAATACAAGTATACTACTTGTTTTGTCTCTGGTATCATAATTAATCATAGCTACAAATTATTCCATAAGATTCGATAGAAACGTTAATTTGGTGTCTTTTTTTCTTGGTGGCAATACTGTTAACACTACTTATTTCGTTTATGGTAATATAATTACATATACCTATATACGGTCTTTCGAATTGAGCGGTTTTTTTTATTCTTGGATAAAACACAGATGGCGTCACGAAATTGCCTGAGTCTTGTGACATTTGAGAAGAGTAATGTATGACATTTATAATAATGGAGTCGTATACAATACAATAACGCGTTCAAATTGTTGAATTATTTCATGTATTGTATGGTAATTGGAAACGGTGATGTTAATTGCCCACCAAGATCATGTGATCTGATACCTTTGGACTATTTTCTCTGGGGTTACGTGAAAAGCCAGCTCTACAAGAATGACCCCCAATCCATTCCTGAGCTGAAGGACGAAATTATTCGCGTTATTGAAGAGTTAGAACCACCGCAAATATGCCAAAATGTCATCGAAAATGTTGACAAAAGAGTGGACATCTGTTGAGCTGCAAGAGGTGGACATTTGGCGGATATCGTTTTATTTGTGTTTAAATGTCATACATTATACTTCAATGGCCAATAAAAAGTATTTTGAAATCAAAGCAAATTGTGGGTTTTATTCAAGAATTAAAGAATTAGAATTTAAAAATCCGCTCAATTTGAAAGACCTTTTACAAAAGCCTTGATGTGGAATTACTATAATACAAATGTTTTCAACCGATAGTTTATTAATGATTATACAAAATACGTTCTTCTTGAATATTATTAAAATGTATTTGTCTTGTAAATTTTCTTGTTTTACTGTGAATCTAGAAATCCTTAAAGGCGGATGTACGAGCACTTGAAAAATAAATAAAACTGCCAAACATGAACTTAAAACGGATTCACTTTAAAATGTACATAGAGAAAATATATCCATTTCTGAAGAATGACCAAATGAAAATCAAACAAGCCAGCATTCTCCACCACTAGACCTTCCAATCTGTCAATATTTATAATGATCCTCGGACCCTTTCGGTTCTTCTCATACCCTCAACCCTTCAGAATACCACTGCAAAGTTTACACAACTCCATCACTTTAATGTTTAGTGCGGGTCCGATGATGCCACTAAAAGGCGAAACGGTTATCGATCCACATTTGACAACAACTTTTAGAACCTTGATCAAGGGTAGATGGACACTTGAAACTTTCTGCGTACGTGTTTATTTTCACCTGTACCTGGGGATGGATATTGGATAGCTTCGCTAATTTATATTTCGCACGTTTTACCAACACCATCATCAAAATTATCATCATCATTGCATTGCTCATGATTTACGACTGTGAGACTTGAACAGTTATATTTACTAATATCAATAAAACATTTATTTTTTATTTACTTCTGTTTTATTTGAGCTCGCTACCGGATTCAATGACCTTTGTCTTCCTCGTCAGGTGAAGTTGAACTACTGACGAAGAAAACGGACGTCTTTGAAACCGTTAGTGAACTCAAATAAAATAGTGGTCGATATAAAATAAGTGTCGTATTAATTTTATTAAAAAAATATAAATATGACATCACAAAGTGAAACAAACATATTTTCTAAGATTCAAGTAATTTATTTTTACTTATTTCCAAGTCTTTGCATAAGAATTATAGAGCAGTCAATTTTATAAATAGTATAGCAATTTTCGGTATAAAAGGAATTGAGCTGTCTTGTGGATCTAGTGAAAATGCGAAATTAAATGTTTGCGAGTAAGTGATGTGCGTTGATCACTGAGTGAATGATTTTATATAGCAGTACTATACCGTCCTTGGCATGCTTTAAGAAGCGACTGAAAAACCTCTTAATTTCTAGTCAGTAAAATAACGTGTTTCATTCATGATTTTTCTTTTCCTTTCCTTTTGATTGATGATATCTCACTTTATATGAAAAATACTATTCGGGTGACTGTCCGTCTTTGTGGGGTTCATGGGCATGTGCTCACGTATGTGTTTATGGATTTCGTGGGGATGGATAGTCATTTGAATGATTTATGCGACCACGTAACTTGCTTCATTTACTTTTGTCTGGTTCATTGGAAGAGATTGCCGCCTGGCAATAAGCCCGCCAGATTGTATTTGCAATAAAAGTGTTAAATAAATAAATATATCGGCAGTTTTTGTTCTGTCACACAGCTTCAAAAGTTTCATTGCATTTAACAAGTAGGGATAATTTCTTTATTCATGTGATATTCCTAGTTATAAATTAATTACTGAATTTTAGAAATTGGTTTTGTACTCGTTCTAAGGTTTGCATGGGCGGTAGACGTCGAATTGTAAAGAAACCTTCCTACACGTTATAGTAACACATTCGGATTTAAGTGGAGTGTATTGTATGTGTGAAGCGTTTATATTCAATCATAAACTTTGACAGACTTCCCAAAAAGATCCGTCTTCGAACACTTCCTAAAGCTGCACACGTCACCCACATCTCAAAAATCATAAATGAATAATTAAATATAACGCAAGGATTCTGATATATGTGATTAAAAATAATTGGCTAAAGAATAATTAAGACGACCTACTCCAGTCTAAACCAAAAGGCTCAACAAGAATGAACGATATAAAAGGTGATATGGAAACATGGTGCTAAATTAGTTCATTTACATATTTTAGCAAATACTTAAAATATCAGATTGCCTAATTTACACACATCTGCGCGAATTATTAAGTGTTGTCAGTGCCGTGTCTGTATAGACGGCGCCCCTAGAGAGTTAGAAACTTGCGCCACCTTCTCTATCCTAATACATATTAAAAAAATGCGGTGCATGGTCGCGATGTAACGCACTGGACTTCTGTGCGAATCTCTAATGACAGGCATTTTTCTTCCTAGTATTAAGGGATATAAAGGGTACATACGACTTCATTTATGTATATTTATTCTTATTTGGGCTTGCAAGAGAAATGACTTGTAATAAAGGTTTGTGTGAGCCCTTGAGTGTGGTATTTTGGGCTTGCGAGAGAAATGACTTGTAATAAAGGTTTGTGTGAGCCCTTGAGTGTGGTATTTTGGGCTTGCGAGAGAAATGACTTGTAATAAAGGTTTGTGTGAGCCCTTGAGTGTGGTATTTTTTGTTATTTTTTTTATGATTATGTGCGGTATATTGTGGGACGAACGTTTTGGTCTGTCGTGGAGTGATGAAGCGTGAGGGGTTTGATTTCGCGTGAAGTATAACACACATGTGAAATTCTGTGTCACTGTTTGTCAAATTGATGAGAATGTGAAACGGTGTTTTATTAATTAAAAAATCGGAAAGAAGTATCGATTTTTTTTTCATGCCATATGATATGTCTTCGGTAAGATACAGGCAAACGCATTGTTTACTGGGTACACGACAAGTGAAAGGCAACACACCCAGATCCATTAAAATTGGGTGTCCAAATTAAATTTCCTGTTATTTTTTCACAAATTATGTATATTTCTTGGCATATGTAAAATAAATAAAATATTTACTTAGATATTATTTCATTATTCATTGTCTCCGCATGTCCAAACCATCTAAAAGCTCTTTTCATCGTCTTACTTCAAACACGCTCATAAAAGCGCGGTTAAAAGGGTACACAATAAGTTTTAGATATTTATTAACTTTAAATTGGGTTATCCTATAATTGGCACCTTATTTATAATTAACATATGTATCAAGGTGAACATCAATACACTATTTTTTATTGTCATTTTCTTACTGTTGATATTGCGCGGTTTTTGCAATGTGGTGTCCCAATAAGAGCGCCGGATATAAATTGCTGTTTTGAGTTCTTGGTTCAGCTTGATCTTGTAGGCATTCAGATCCAGATATTTTGCTAGAATTCGCAGTAAGTTGCTTCTTGAAACGTCTGATTCTTGTGAAAGATGCCGAATTGATGACCCTGGAGTTTCAGCAACACTGTATCTCACTGCGGCTATGGTTTCGAGTGAACTCCCGCTACGAGGACGCATGGATGACTTATTGTCCAGAATCTAACCAGTTTCCTCAAATTGTTTATATAATCTTCGAATTGATGACTCATTTGGAACATTAGTTTGACCGAAAATTCCACAAAGTTAATAAACTGCTTCAACAAAACTTTTCTCATTTTTATAATGAGTTTTAACAATATTATCGTGTTATTCTTTTGTGTAGCGTTCCATATTTACTAATCGCAAGATTGACAAATGAAACATGAAATTTTTAAAGCTGCTAACTTTATGTAAAAAATGACGCGAATTTATTAAAATGGCGCGCTCTTATTGAGACACCCTATACATAACATTAAGTACTTTATTTACCATGTTTCCTGTTGTTACCTTTATTTCAATATCCCTTCCAACTCGCCCATCACACGTTAACATACTGTCCAGATAACATCTCATCAACCTACTGCAGCTTTTTTAGTTTACCCATACATCGCACACAATTCTTTCTATAACCCCCCTTGATTTCACTTCATTCATTTGCAAACCTTTTATTACACATCTCTCTTAAAGCTCGCTTATTATATCACTTAAATCGCTTTCATTTCCATCTTAATCGTTCTGGTACGTGTTAAAATTTAATAACCTATTAATGAATATTTGGGCGACCTCTTTAACTTTGCGCCCTAAGGCAAATGTCTAGGCTGACCTGTTAACTAAATAGGGTATGAGTGTTACATTAGAAGGGATGCTGGGAGCCAGAATGGGATCCGGGAAGGCATTCCATTAAGTGACTGTAGCGCTGCAATGTAAACGGACACATAAATAACCATGTCGTCCGAGTTAATTTGTTGGTTGAGAATGTGGAAGTAGGACGTGGGTGGTGGGAAGCGTTGCCCATGCTTCTTGCACTGCGAATGGATTAACCCACTTTAAAATACAAACCTTCCCCTATCTCAGGCATATTGCATTCCCATACTATTGTATTGTGTGAGTTGAATGATAATTAAGAGATGAATAACTTCTCATACATACATGGATTGATTTAATGTTGATTGAGCTTATATTTCTCCTCCAGTTAGCGATATCATCTGTGATGTAAATTTAAATTTTCAGTCATATTGGATGGACAGTTTGTGTTTGACAGGCAAGTACGAGTATTTACAACGCATCTTGGCACGTCTGCGATTTTCTTTATTTTAACAATGACTGGACAAAGATTTTTTTAGGGCTTAACGCCATTTGCGTGAGGCAATCCGAAGAAAACCATCAGAAATATGGGCCAACACAACTTAATTTTGCACGGCAAATGCACCACTCACACCTAACTTGTAATTTGAGATCACTGTCGTGCTAACGAAGCCACCGTATTCATCAGATATGGCACCCTGCGACTTTTTCCTGTTCCCAAATATGAAGACGACATTAAAATGACAACGTTTTGCGACCATGGAGGAGACAAATGCCAAATCGCTGGGTATGCTAAAGGCTATCCCAAAAAGTGCACTCCACAAATGTTTTGCGGACTGAAAAAAACATTGTCAAAAGTGTACCTCTAATTTTCAAAACAAAATTCTTGTATAAAAAATGTATTTATTGGAAAATAAATTTCCAGACATTACCAATGTACTTTACCATAGTATGTCGAGCCATAAAAGTAAGCTGATTGCAGAGTTGATAAAGTATAGAATTTATACTGTACTATTAATTTTGTATTTATATAAAATTGATTTGGTGACATGCGGGCAGCTGACTAGAGATGAGCCCGTATCGTGAGATCAACCGTGTATATTGTTAAAGTTTTGTAATGATTTTGACTCGTGTTCTTACGTATGTATTATTTTAATTGTTTTTTGGTCTTTTTATTTGATTTTGTTGAATTGTTATACGAGTTCGCAGTTCTCTTTTTTTAATTTTAAAATTATTTGCAAATATTGTGAATGAAACACGTACCTACAATTTTTTTTAAATACTTTTGTAAAGCACATTTATTTATTTATTATATACTTTGATTGCAAATACAATCTTGCGGGTGTATTGCCAGGTGGCAATCTCTTCCAACCAACCAGACAAAAGTAAATTAAGCAAGTTACATGGTCGCAAAAAACATTCAAATCACTATCCATCCCTACGAAATCCATGAGCACATACGTGAACATATGCTCACAAAGACAGACAATCACCCGAACATTCCTTTTCATATAAAGTGAGATATCACCAATCAAAGGAAAAGGAAGGGATGGTGGAGAGGAATGAAAAAATCAGGAATGAAACACGTTATATTACTGACTAGAAATTAAGAGTTTTTCATTTGCTTCTTAAAGCATGCCATACATTGTACCGTTGATGAAAATAAAATAAATTTTATAGTATTTCGATCCATTCCTCAACGTTGTAAAATCAAATTTAAAAAAAAAGTTAATAAAATTTGATATTCGTTTGATTTATCTCATTCAAGGTCTATTGGACATATTGCTATGTCAGTCGCAATCCACTTTACGATCGACCATAAACTAGAATAATCTAGCAAAGTACGATGATGGCCCAGGATAAAAAAGTTAAACAAATAGGATGCAGCAGGCGAAATTTATGATACAAAAGGGTCAATTTATCTACTAGAAATGATCGAGTTTTAAAACGGACAAAGAAAAAAACAAAGATTTATTTTATGTTACAACGTATAGCTATAAATTTGACATTTTTATGTAACATTACAATTCACATAAAACCGAATGTGTTACTAAAAATATGATAATCGCGCAATATTCAATTTTTTACATTTAAGAATATAACGAAACAACACGTCTTCTATCGAACTTATTACTAAGGGTAGAAACATCAAATTGTAACTGTAACATTGCCTGACTATGGGCACCTAAGAAAACAGAGGCTATCATTAGAGTCGCGAGGCTCAGTCATGAGCTACACGACAGTATGATGGTCACTCTATATGTACTTCTCAGTTCACACATTTCAAGTCTTTACCATGTCCACTTTTTACTTCCATAGATCAATGTTGGTACTAGAATAATGTAGTCTAACATCCTAACATGTTTTGCTATTTTATTCACAGTTAAGGCATTAACGTTGTGGAGGTTTAAAGACATTGTAATTTGTTTAGTCCAATACTATTTATTCCACTTTATATAACGGTGTAGCCCTACCGGTTTCAAGGTTTTTCCCTCATCATCAACAATACTTGTTTGTAATCCCTGATGATGAGATGAAAACCTTGAAACCGGTAGTGTTATACCGTTATATAAGTGGAATTAATACTAACAAGTCTCTTGTTTGTGCTCCCATGATGATGAGGTAAAAGTCTTGAAACCGGTAGGGTTACAAAAAGTGGAATAAACAGTGTTTGATAAAATAAATAACAATATTTTGATATTGTCCGGTATATACGTTTCAGAGTTCAACTGACTGACAAAAAAAAATCATTTAAAATTATTTTCTGACTCTGTTGTTCGAGAAAATATCTAAATTACTTAGAAAAAAAAGGGTACCAGAGGCGGACTTAGGTTTTTTAAAATTAAAATAAATGTTTTTTTAATTTGTATTCTCTGTGATTTTTTTGAGAAGTGCGGTCGCATTTAATAAACATTTTGTTTTTATAATTAAATAAACGTTATCCATTAAAAAAAAACAACAATTTACATGCGCAAAACGATAAAAACAAGAAGCGGCCATGTCAAATTAAGATGAAATATTAATTCTCAACTTAAGGCATCGCCAAGTATGACGTAATTACGGTACGGAAATATTTCTTCAAGTTTCGAAAGTTTTCGCTTGAAAAAGTGAAATTTCTCTAGTTTAGCACTTCTCCCTCTAGCCCCACACTCTTTTTAGTAAATTCCACCCCCTGCCACTTTATTTCAAGAAAATGCACCCCCTCCCTCTCATTCTACTATAACAGCTATGTCTCCCTGTATCTCAAATTATCAATTTTCATCATCATCACAATCCGTAACTTACTCAACATGTCATGTTACACGTTCCTTGTAGGCCCATCTGGGCAAATGTTTCGTTTCATATTACAAGCAAAGTGGTTACATCTAAATATTCGTGATAAAATGAGACAAGGGTAAGTGATAGCGAATTTTCCCATTCATCTAAGTATCCACACATATTTATTACTATTATTTGCTAAACTTTTCTTAATATCCCCTTGAGAAAGAGAGCTACAACGCCTTCGAAACATTGGCCATCTTGTAAGTCAACTGAGCACAATATATAAGTCTGTACATCACGCCATTTTCTTGTCAGAAAAGGCACAGAGAACAGAGCGCTACACATTTTTATCTCGATACGCACCCTTCGTCTCTTTTAAATCCATACCCGACGACGACCTCTGTAGCATAATTGGAGGGCCACCTGTCTCCCAGCCTGGAGGTTGCGGGTTCAAATCCCGCCAGAATCCATATTTTTTTAGAAGGATTTAAGTCGGGTTTTTACTCAAGGCCTCTTTAACACATTTCTAAAGAGTCTTTCAAATTGAGCGGGTTTTTTTAATAACTTGGATAAAACACAGATGGTGTCGCGAACTTACCTGGGTACTTGTGACATTTTAAAAGTGTAATGTATGACATTTATAAAAATATAGTCGTATACAAAAAAACAACGCATTCAAATTGTTGAATTATTTCATGTATTGTTATCTCCGGAAACGGTGATGTTAATTGGCCACCAAGATCATGTGATCTGACACCGTTAGACTATTTTCTCTGGGGTTACGTGAAAAACCAGGTCTATAAGAATGACCCCCAATCAATTCCTGAGCTGAAGGAAGAAATTATTCGCGTTATTGGTGAGTTAGAACCGCAATTATGTCAAAATGTCATCGAAAATTTTGACAAAAGAGTGGACATCTGTGGGGCTGCAAGAGGTGGACATTAGGCGGATTTTGTTTTTTGTGTTTAAATGTCATAAATTATACTTCAATGACCAATAAAAAGATTTTTGAAATCAAACCAAATTGTGTGTTGTATTCAAGAAAAAAAAATGAATTAAAAAAACCGCTCAATTTAAAAGAGCCTTTAGTTGATCGGAAGAGATTGGCACTAAGCAATACGCCTGTCAGATTGTATTGTATACAATGAAAGTGTTATACAATACAATACATCGCATACAACTCCTACGATTTATTTTACTTTCAACGTTTTCTTCTTTTAAAATATCATTCACTTGATACAATCATACTTTCTTTGGTTTTCCTCTACTACGCATTCCATTAACTTTGGCACTGTATCTTTATTTTATTAGAATGTCTTCATTCATTTCTTCCGCATGCCCAAACCATATTAGAATGCTCTTCAACATATATCAGTTTTTTCACATCCATCCCTAATCAATTCAGTCCGTATTTTGTCATACATGATATCTTCATAATTAACTTATGAAATTTTCGAAGATTACATATAGTACATATAATTCAGCCGTTTCCCTTGCGGGGTATCGCATACTCGTCCTTACTTATTCATCCTTAAGTTTCCTAGATTAAATTTTTCATAAGAAAATATCACAAAAATACATACCATAAAATTTTCAATTTCGTATTTTTTTTTTAAAACACGTATTTTATCCTTCGATCAAAACTTAACAATTCCGTGCGGAAATTCCAGAACCGTGACTCACCTGAAACAAAGAAAAAATAAACTTATTAGAAAAAATTACAATATTTTTTTTCTTTAAACACTAGAATATAATTAACAAAACACGTAAAGAACAAAAAAAAATTGACGAAGCTTAGATGTAATGACATTAGACGAAATGGTTATCTCACAATTTCTCAAAACCAAATTTTGGTTAGTCCTTGAGCGATGCCTTTTACACCCATTTGAGGATACGATCACATACCAGTTTCAACACATGTCCGAACTTTGATTTTAGCAAGAATTATCTGTGAAATTATTATAATAACAATTATTCTTCTTCATCAAGTGTTCAATGCTGAGCGTCCTCTATTATGTCTCGATCTCGGCGCTTTTCCTGTCTTCATCCTTTCCGGTCGTGGACCATGTCGAATGCAGCGCTTAAAGTGGATCCTGTAAACTCCTTTATTTGATCTGCTCATCTCATAGAACACTTTCCTTTTACTCGCCTTTCCTCAACTATCCTCGTGATCACCAGCTTCTCTTCTTCTTCCTAGTGGCATGTCACATCCCCTCAACGTTGAATATCACCTGAGAGTAGACATATTTGTCCCCGGCAGCCTGAAAAATCCCCGACGCTCCTTATACCAATCCAACACGTCTATTGCGGAGCCAGGAGATTTGCCTCCTGCCAACACCTCTTCGACCCTCTATTTTGCCTTGGATGATCAGGTGCAGTAATTTGTACTTTGTAGCGTCTCCACACTTTCATATTTTCTTCTAGTAACATGCTTTAAGTACCTAATGATTCCTTTTCTGCATATTGTCGAAAGCTTTTGAATAATAGAAACGTTGGTAAGCCTTATGTTCGAATAATAGAAACGTTGGTAAGCCTTATGTTCGAATAATAGAAACGTTGGTAAGCCCACGTTTTGAATAATAGAAACGTTGGTAAGCCTTATGTTGCATGGAATACGGAACATCTCAAAAGATCTCCAAAAGGCCTCCAAAACAACATCTCAAAGGCTTCCATCATATTCCTTTCCTTCTTATTAAGTATTCTCTTTCTGAATACCATCGAAAGTCTTTTAGAAATCTCCAATTCTTGGATGATAGAGACACTGGTACATCTTGTGGTCCATGGGATACGGAGCATACGTCTGTAATACCACATCAAGACATCTATAATTTGTATTCACTTCCTTCTCATTACATAATTATGGTTAAAAATTTCTTAACACTTGCCTTACTGTGCTAAAAAAATCCGCCAACCACGGTGCTGGACGCTATGCGTCCAGTAAAAAATGTATATTTTAAATTAAAATTATGCAAAATCTGCTAGGTTAATTTTAGTTATTAGCTATAAAAATCCTTTTATTTTGAATTAAAACGTCGAATAATCCAATAAAATATAAGTCCTGGTCACTCGCAATCCATCACAGGGAGGCAAGTGTTAACTACGAAATTCGTAATTTAACTGTTTTTACAACTGCCTATCACGTAATTTCTCAACTGCCTACCAAGTATGATATGTGAATATACATATTTATCTATTTAAAAAGACGCACATAAATGCAATCATATGACATAGTTAAATTAAGTCATGTTTATATGATATTATTTTGTCAATCAGTCAATTATTTAAAACCTTTTTCCAACTGCCTCAGTATAATCCCTTTACCAAACTGTAGATTCTTACATTATGCCATGCCCCTATAGGAGAAGACAGAAAAGAGAGAGAGCGCCAGACATTACTATCGCGCCACACATCTTTCGCCTTTTTTACATTCATACACCTTCTCATACATCTCCAACGATTTCTTTGACTTTTACATTCCCTTTCAAAAGATTGTGCACTTGATCCAACCATACTTTCCTTGGTCTAAAAACTACCACGCCTTTCACTCACATTTTCCCTGTATATCTGTTTTATTGGTCTTTCTATTATTCGTTCCATATGCCCAAACCATCTAATAGTGTTCTTCATCGTTTTACTCAACACATCAGCCTTAATTACACGCGTATCCTTAATCACTACATTTCATGTTCTGTTATACATTGTCACTCCATGTATTTTTCTAAGTGCACACATTTCTTCAGCGTTTATTCGGCTCTTTTAAATATTGTTCCACGTTCACGTTTCACTCTTATACATCAAAGTTGTTTCTAAAATACTGTTGTGAACATCTTGGCAGATTTAGATACTATCGGGTTCGAGCATATATGTTTTAGTTCCCCCATTACCTTTTTTTCCTAACGCTACACACCGTTCCATCATCTGAATGTCGCTCCTTAAAAAATGAAAGGAAAGATAAAGGCTTTTGAAACTGTTTTGGCAATTGCCTATCACGTTATTATTTGAATATGTCTATGATTTTTGACAACTGCCTATCACGTTATTATTTGAAACTAGTTCATTATTTTTGGCAACTGTCTATCACGTTATTATTTGAAACTACTTCATTATTTTTGGCAACTGCCTATCACGTTATTATTTGAAACTACTTCATTATTTTTGGCAACTGCCTATCACGTTATTATTTGAAACTACTTCATTATTTTTGGCCACTGCCTATCACGTTATTATTTGAAACTACTTCATTATTTTTAGCAGCTGCCTATCACGTAATTATTTTAAACCATTTAAGCTATTTTGGCAACTGACTTGAAACATAATTCCTTAAAACCGTCCCTGCTTAAGTGGAACGGGAAGCTTTTGTAGATAAAAAAAATAATATAAATCAACACACCGACATTTCTGCGTTCCGTTCGAAGCTTCAACGGATGTATTATGATTTATCGTTTTTGCGGCTGCAAAGCATGAACCTGCTACCGTGATTAATTGTTTACTTTATTGGAAACGTGTGGGTGGAGGGGGAAAAGAAAACGAAGAATAAAATTAGTGGAGAGAAAAAGGAGAACGAGGGAGTCGAGATATTGGTATTGAAGAATTATGAGGTTTATAAAAACAAAGAGATTAATTTGTTTATTTCTAAACCTTTTTCCAAGTCAATTTATAATTGTTACAAATAATTTGTTTAAATCTATAAGAACGCCTTTGAGGAGAGGCTGCCCTCTCTAAACGAAGCTTTATAAATTGTATTTTTATTATTATTATTATACCATTTCATTCATGCTACTATTGATATTGCGCGGTTGTTGTTTATTACATTAAGTGCTCCGTTTACCCTGTTCCCTGTTACTACCCTTATTTTAATTTCCCCTTCAACCCGCCCGTCATACGTTAACATACATCCCAGATAACCAAACTCATCAACCTGCTCCAGTTTTTTTGAGCCAACCCATACTGCACAGCACCGTACAAAGACTGGTGGATGGCTGCCGCTTGATACTCGGAAATTTCAGCTCACTTGATGATTTCCGGTGAAAAGGTAGCAGGGTGAAGAGATTCCTCATTAGCAGGTAGAAATTGGTCGTAAGTAAAGTCAGTAGACTGGAGTGAACTGAGAATGTATTTTTTGACGTTTTGCGCTCCTTAAATGAGGGCAATCGCTCATCGAAAGCGCATATTTTCGCCCGTGCATGCCGTCATGGCTTGCGAGATATTACGTATCTCGCACGTTTTCCCATGCATGGGCCGGCCGACTTTTAATACTAGGTCTCGCGAAGGCCGCGCATAAGGATCATTTCATTACGGTCGGTACACAGCAAGTACATCAAACAAACATCTTAAAAATATCAAATAAACAAGAAAATATACACCATATTTTAAGTGACGCACATGTCCGATACACATACATCGCTCATACTTTTTAACACCCTTTTTTTTTGCAATCATTACTTTTGATTTTACTGCATTCACTTTCAAACCTTTAACTAGACATCTCTCCTATATCGCTCACTTACTCGTATAGTATCGCTTAAATCACCTTAGTTTTCAACAACCTTGCGAATCAATGTATTGCAAAATAATAGTGCATATTGTGTAAGAGCAAACCTTAAAGTATGATACTATAACCTGGAGAATGACTAAAAGTTTTTTCTTATTATACCCATTTAAAAAAAAACTCAAGGAAATAGAGCCCGCAACTTCCATGACAGAAGACAAGTGTGTTGCCAACAAGGGCATTGAAGGTCGTTATCTTGACAATCATTTCGCCACTTTTGCTTGAAAAGCAAAGTATTTATGTTATTGTTCGTGTATTTTACAAAAAAATCACATAACAGCAATTAACAAAACACCCTTTCCTTAACAAGTAAACATAATACGAAATTACTTAAATAATGGGAAAGGGTTAACAAAAACCAGTTTTCTCTCTAATTAATCATCATAATAACATTTCAAATAAAATATGATATCATTTTCTCAACATTAAAATTACGCACTCGCTCGCAAAGGGTTAATATGGTATTATTGTATCTGGAACCACAGTGTAAAGCAAAAATTTCAACATTAATTTAACCCTTTAAGAGCTAGTGCTTTGAAAATTTAACAAGATAACAGGGACGTACCGAAAATAAAATAATATATGTTACACATAAAATTTCATTAACAAACAAATATATTATATATAAAAAACAAAACAAACCTAATTATTATTAAAACAGGTATTTTTATTATTACTGCGACCCCAAAAAAAACTTTTTCTTTATCTCTCTTCAGTGACAAAGAATGTTTTTTCTGATTAATTGATCAAGTTTTATTGGTAGAAAATTGTTTCATTTTATTTTCTAATACTTTTGTTTGTACAAAGTTTTGCATGATACATATGTCAGATTAATTTGTATGGAGCAATTTCTCTCAACCAGCCAGCTTTAATAATACGCATAAAATGATAATTTATATAGCGCTGATTATCCGCAGGCTTTTCTTAAAGGAATTTTGACACGGCATTCGAATCCACTATTAAAGACGAATTAAAAACATATAAAAAAATAAATGTATATAAGTCGAGAATAAGGATAGGAAGGTGGTGGCCACGGTCATGAGATTTGTTACTTTTCCAGATCTGGTTATGTTTTAAAAAATATATTTGGTAAGAAAACCGCGGAAACTTTACCAAGGCAAGACGAAATACAAGGACAGCTTTATGAAACCTTTTTTTTTAATGTGTTCCAGCGGGAATTTAACTCTCAACCTCCGGATCGGAAAACAAGCGTCTTATCAACTAGGTCATCATTAAAATAACTTTATGATATCAAACGTGAGCTGGTTGGTCGATTAAAATTGCTGTAAAGTAACACGCCCTCGAGATGATTGTCCACGTCCACATTTCACTCCCGTACATCAAAGTTGGAACTAAAATAATGTTGTGTATTATCACCTTAGCAGATTTCGATAAAGTCCGGTACAAGTACATACGAGTATATTATTTTACTTGATTTTTTTTTATAGCATCACTCTTGGAACTCACCTAAGACAAGACGGTTGGTTAAAAGGAATTGCTGTATATCAATAACCCCGCCATATGTGACATATATAACCATGTATACAAAAGAATAGGAGGAAACCAATTCAGGCTGTGGATCAGAGCGTGGTAGTTATTGCGACAGGAGTTTGAGTACTTGGACTTGCAAAAGGAATGACTTGTGGAAGAGGTTTGTGTGAGCTCTTGAGTATGGTGTTTTTTGTGGTTTTATGTTTATATTTTTATGTACATACATATATTTTTTTGTTTTATGATTATGTGCGGTATATTGCGGGATCGATATTTTGGTCTATCTGGAGTGATGAATTGTGAGGAGTTTGATTTCGCGTGATGTATACATACGTAATTGAGTATCACTGTTTGTCAGGTTGATGAGAATGTGCAACGGGGTTTTATATAACCCAAAACCGGAAAGAAGTATCGATTTATGTTTGCATGCTATATGTCCTGAGTGAGATACAGGCAAAAGTCTAGTTTACTGGGGACACGACAAATGAAAGGCACACAAACCCAGATCCATTAAAATTGTGTCCAAATTAAATTATCTGTTGTTTTTTCGTAGATTATGTATATTTCTTGTTATGTGTAAAATAAATAAATAAAAATATATAAATCAATTAGCCAGCTATCTCTGATGATGACGATATTAAGGGAAGATTTTCTTTGATGCTGAGCCAACACCTGGCACCCGCCCTTTTGCATGGCAGAGGGCAAAAGCAAAATTTCCATATAACAAGGCAGTCGTATCAGGCGATGTATTGTTTTCTTTGATAACACTCTAAAAGGACCCGCCGCCATGCGAGAGAAGAAGGATAGGGTGGATGAAGAGAGAAGAGAAGAGTCGACCAGAATACGAGCCATTGTACAGAACTTAAATTAAATTAATGGGGGCAGGATTCGCAGATAAATTTCAATTCGCACAGCGGGTACGTTATATTATGGTTTTCATGTACAAAATCATATCAAAAATATTATTGAATATTAAATGTATTGGAAAAACGTATAATATCACTGCTTTATGTTGAAAAGGATGTGTACATTAACGGGTAAAAACCGAGTGGTTGAAAAGTATATTTGCGGGCACTAACTCAAAAATTGAAATTGCAAAGGATGCGAACACGTGCTGGTTAAAACTAAGTTGGAAAATATACGAACGTTAGGTGGTTATAACTGAGTAGTTGAAATTGAAAATAATGTGAACATTATCGGGTAAAAACTGAGTAGATAAAAATTTTACGTGTATGTACTCGTGTAATAGCGAGTTGTAACTCAAAAGTTGAAATTGCAAAAGATTCGAACACTGGGTGGTCAAAAATAAGTAGTTGGAAACGATGCGAACATTATGTGGTCATAATTGAGTGGTTGAAATTGTAAAGAATTTGAACATTGTAGAGAAAAAATCGAGTAGTTGAAAATTATATGTACTCGTATATTAGCGGGTGGTAACTCAAAAGTTGAAGATGCGAACACTAGTTGGTCAAAACTATAGTAAGTAGTTGGAAATGATGCGAACATTAGGTGGTCATAATTGAGTGGTTGAAATTGAAAGTAATGCGAACATTATTGAGAAAAAATTGAGTAGTTAAAAATTATACGTATATTAGCGAGCGGTAACTCAAAATATGAAATCACAAAAGACGCGAACACTAGTTAGTCAAAACTAAGTATGTTAGTTGGAAACGGTGGTCATAGCTGAGTAGTTGAAATTGAAAAGAATGTGAACATTATCGGGTAAAAATCGAGTAGTTGAAAAGTATGCGTATATTAGTGAGTAACTCGAGAGTTTAAATTGTAAAGGTTTCGTACACAAGCTGGTTAAAACTAAGTAGTTGGAATTGAAAAGAATGCGAACATTATCAAGTAATAACTGAAGAGTTGAAATTGAAAAGAATGCGAACATTATCGAGTAATAACTGAAGAGTTGAAATTGAAAAGGATGCGTACACTAACTGGCAATTATTGAGTTAATGAAACTGAAAATAATGCGTTACATACTTAGCGAATAATAGCTGAGTTGTTGAAATTGAAAAGAATGCACACATAAGCGGGTAATAACTGAGTAATAATAATCATAAAAGATCAACATGTATAGCGCCGTTTAGAAAGCAAACTCTCCTCGAGGGTTCTTTAATTTGGTATTCTTACCCACTATTATTGAGAGATTTAAAAAAATAAGACAAGTATAAGGATAGGAAAGTAGTGGTTTGAGTAGTTGGAATTAAAAAAAAATGTGTGGATGTAGAAGTCAAGCCTCCTTGCTTACTCTGAAAATGGCATCGCCTGATGGCATAGTATGTATGTTATATAACGCCAAACGTGATAATGATTATTTTTTAAGTTCTAAAAACCCTAATGCATAAAAGTGGACCATTTGAAAACTGGATCGCATGATCCTATGAACTCATCGCATAACAGCTTCTTCTATCCGGGAACCATTCAAAGGATGAGGGGAACCCCACCTCCTGGAGAAGGGGCTGGGAATGTATTGTAAGAGGGGAACAAGGACCAAATTGGATTTGCATATAAAGGAGAGATGGTGAACGAAACTTGGCACGATTCAGTCAGATGAGTGAGAAACGTGAGAAATGTTGTAGGAATAAGATAAATAAATTTCGGCAATCGAGGAAACTTTTGCGAATATTTTGCAAATAATTAAAGGTGTATCTAGAGGGACAGGAAACAAGATAAACGGAGCAATTAATGTTATATACAACAACCGAGAAATATCAACAGTTCCAAAAATTAAGATACATAATAGTGTGTTGGTGTCCACCTTGATGAACGGAAGTCAAACATGGACTTGGTAGACGCAAGATAAGAATAATAATGGATAGATGCATGCACTTAGGAAAATTCGTGGAGTGTCAATGTTTAAAAGAAGGCGGAATGAAGACACCATCTGGTGTCTTGATGCATGGTTAAAATGGATGTTTTAAGTGAGTTGAAGAAATGAGATTTACAGGGCTTCACAAATATGTTTCTCTAAACATATGCAAATGCGTTGAAGTACCACTTAACTTTCCTTAATACATAGTAAAATGCATGGAAGTACCACCTAACTTTCCTTAATACATAGTAAAATGCGTGGAAGTACCACCTAACTTTCCTTAATACATAGTAAAATGCGCGGAAGTACCACCTAACTTTCCTCAATACATAGTAAAATGAGTGGAAGCACGACTTTGAATTGCACTTCAATGTTTTTTTTGTAGAAATAAAGGTGTGAGCGTCATCGGTCTACCTAGAACATGCTAACATTTTGTAGAAATAAAGATGTGAGCATCATCGGTCTACCTAGAACATGCTAACATTTTGTAGAAATAAAGATGGGAGCGTCATCGGTCTACCTAGAACATGCTAACATTTTGTAGAAATAAAGATGGGAGCGTCATCGGTCTACCTGGAACATGCTAACATTTTGTAGAAATAAAGATGGGAGCGTCATCGATCTACCAAGAACATGCTAACATTTTGTAGGAATAAAGATGGGAGCGTCATCGGTCTACCTAGAACATGCTAACATTTTGTAGAAATAAAGATGGGAGCGTCATCGGTCTACCTAGAACATGCTAACATTTTGTAGAAATAAAGATGGGAGCGTCATCAGTCTACCTAGAATATGATTACATTTTATTCATATTGATTTTGATATATATTAAATTATTTCGTTATTTTTGTGTAACATATCGTTTTCTCTAGCTCAATAATGTAATTCCCCCACTTTTCAAGCTAAATTTAGTAGAACATTATGTGGTTGGTCGGAAGAAATTGTCGCCTAGTAATAAACACGCACAATTTTATAATGCACCGTAATCAAAGATTCCCGAAACAAACATGTAGACGATTGCACTTAAGAATTAACAATATAATTCATCTCAACAACGCATTAAACCTGTGTACCGTATTTCGTACAAACATTTATGTGGCACTACAATACCAAAGCAATCTTAACAACTATAAAATCACAAACATTACGCGTCCTCTAAATTTCTAAGGTCTACAATCGACAGAATCACCGTTAAGAGAAGTGAGAGAAGGTAGAACTGAAATATTTTATTCGCCATACAATTTTGAAGTTTTTGGGCGGCTATACGGGAGTATTACAGTCCAGCATGACAGCTTTGATGTAGCGCCCTCTTCAAAGTGTATTACGCTCCCGAATAAGTACCCAAAACCGTACGAATTATTGACAGAATCGAGAGCCAAGTAGCTATATAAAAGACAACCAAATATTTTTGTATTTGGAGGCATGCCTCTAAAAATATATGTATATACATATGTTATATACTTAATAATATTGTTTATAGTTAAGGCATTAACGCTGTGGAAGCTTAAAGACATTGTAATTTGTTTTACCAAACACTGTTTATTCCACTTTTTGTAACGGTATAACCCTACCGGTTTCAAGACTTTTTCCTCATCTTCAGGGGAGCACAAGTATTGTTTGTGACAACAAGACTTGTGGTTCCCTGAAGATGAGGTAAAAGCCTTGAAACCGGTAGAGTTATACCGTTACAAAAAGTGGAATAAACAGTTTTTGATAAAACAAATTACAAATACTTCATAATATGTTTACTGTTGCTGTCGCATTATTGCATATATTGCTAAGTCGTCTATTGTTGAGGTGCATGGTCGCGCGGTAACGCACTGGACTTCCATGGGGAAGGTTGTCGGTTCGAACCACGGGTTGTGCTCCCATCGAAGTATTTTGATGGAAAATGTTATTATGATTATTGAAATCTGTGTTTTTCTGCCATGTTATGATTATATGTTTCTTTGTCATGTAAAAATAAATAAATGAAATAAATTCTGGTCTTATAAATGTTTTTTCGATGTCCAGATTTCACAATAATACAATACTATATCAAGGTTTGGCAAAATACACTGAACTTTATGTTTTCATCAAGATTGCCTTCCTTATTTGACTTATTTATTTGCACACATTATACATAATTTTCTATATAAATTGAAATATTGCGAATTTTATCACAGTAAAAGATAAATTACGTTACGAAAACCATTTTATTAGCAATAAAAAATCACCAATAAAGATTATTTCCGTCTACCTTCAAAACATATATTTAAATTTCTATAAAAATTCCCAAGGTAACCAAACCAACAATACGTAAAATTCTATAAATATTTTTTTTTATTTTCATAAAGGCGAAATGAGAAAATATTGTAAGGGAAGAATTAGAAAAAAGATATATTTGGATAAATTACTTTAATAGGGATGGGACAGGTACTATGTAAGGAATTTAGAAGATGTGTAGGATGGAAGGTTGTATATACGTTTTAGGGAAAAGGTTAAACTTAGTCAGGGATATTAAATATTTTATCGGATTCATTAAGGAATTACTCTTTGATAGATTGAATTCCTACTTGGCAATTTTTAAGGTTAAAACTTTTTTTGAAATAGACAATTAGTTCTCAAAGACTAACAAAGCAATTCCGATCTAAGTTGTGGCAACAAAGGATAGTTTTGCTGCATTCCTAGTTTTCTACGAAAAAAAAACAACCACTTGCTGAGATATACGAACTTCTGGCCTTAAGTCGCTCAATAAATATATTTACTGCACTATGTAAAAACCAGTGAAGAAAATACACGTGGAATTTGTTATGCAGATGATATGGTTATGCTTGCTGAAAATGAAGACGATTTAAGGGATATGATAAGTAAGCTATATGATAAATGTCTAGTAACAGGTGTGTAACTTAATGTAGCGAAATCAAAGGTTATGATCCTAGAAAAATGTGTGGTAAAAAGTGTGCGATGTATGGGTTAGTTTAGAAAAAACTGGAGCGGTTGCTGAGTTGTGTAACCTGGGCAGAATGTTTATGAACAAAACATTTTGCCGAGTGGGCCTATAAAGAACGTGTAACATCACGAACTCCACCAGGAATCGATCTTGACACTTCAGAATTGAAAGGAAAACATTCTGTCAAATATACCCAATACCAGCAAACCGTCATAAAATATATTACAAAAATGATAGTATTTATTTGAGACCACAAAATGACCACGGAACTCGGTTTGAAATCACCAATCCTATTGAAAATCGAACAAAAGAGCTAACAGTTTGCAAACACGGCACACAATGGGTTGAATGTTACGAGGACAAATGGAATAGCACATCGGTAGTGAAAGTGTTTCATTTCGATTCCATTTAACGTTGTTACCTTTGGCACTAATTCAATGTGTAGAACTTTAGGCTTAACACTTTGCAGGCATTGTCAACATACACGAAAATAATTTTCAAAAAAAATAAATGTTAAAATACAATCTCAAGAAATGATGACTGCATACGCATATATCGACGTGAAAAACGCAAATAGGGTTATTACAGGTAAAGCTTTTTTCATGTGAAAATGCTCTTTTACTTTCTCAAAAAATACGTGTGTGGCGTAAAAGCTTTGTAACAGAAAATTATCCATCTATCGTGAATCCAGCACTTAAGGATAATCAATAATTTCAATGTTTTTAGGTTGACAGAGATTGCTTTTAGGTTATAAATATATTATAACGTATGAAGTGTAGTTAAGTGGGAAATATTTTAGCTTACTTGGTAAATCTCTAACGAGTATTTTTGTTCGATTCCCGATGGAAACCAAAACACAATATTCTCTCATAATTATATTAAAATTATTTCTGGTGTTCTTCTTCCCAGTGTCATGTCAGGTCCCCCCAACGTTGAATATCACTTGAGAGTAGATATCTTTGTCCCCGGCAGCCCCAGATTTGCCTCCTGCCAACACCTCTTTGACCCTCTATTTTGCCTTGGATGATCAGGTGTAGTAATTTGTATTGTAATTTGCTCCTCTAAGTACATGACCCAAATAGGTCACCTTTCGGATTTTAATATTAGTCAGCAACTCTCTATCAACTTTGGCTCTTTGAAGAACCCTTGTGTTGCTGACCATATCCATCCAGGGTATCCGTAGCATTCTCCAGTGCATCCACATTTCGAATGCTTCCAGTCGGTTCAAAATACCAACATAATATTTCTGCTCAGTTGAAATAAACTACTTTATGGCAATATGCCCGTTAGATTATACTAAATAAAACGAAAATGTACATACAACATAAACGTGTTAAAATAATTATCATTTTAAACTTATATTCAGAAATCAATGACTGTGTTATTCTAACAAAACTTGAGGGTTCGTTATTTTTTTGTATTGTATTGACCAACCACCATTTATTGACATGTGACAAATTTATTCAACCAATCTGAAAGATCTTACATGAAGTAAATATCGGACTCGAGTTAATTTTAAATAAAATAATTAGGCACCTGTAGGCATCAAATTTATTGACAAAAAGAGTAAGACATATTTCAACTATATAAAGAAATCAATTAAATTAAGAAGAAAAAAATTAAATAAGCTTTTATGATATATGATATTCATTCATAAGGGTACTTTCGATATATCCGAATTGATGATGCGGACATTCATATGGGACCTTTCGATATATCCGAATTGATGATGCGGACATTCATATGGGACCTTTCGATATATCCGAATTGATGATGCGGACATTCATATGGGACCTTTCGATATATCCGAATTGATGATGCGGACATTCATATGGGACCTTTCGATATATCCGAATTGATGATGCGGACATTCATGTGGGACCTTTCGATATATCCGAATTGATGATGCGGACATTCATATGGGACCTTTCGATATATCCGAATTGATGATGCGGACATTCATATGGGACCTTTCGATATATCCGAATTGATGATGCGGACATTCATATGGGACCTTTCGATATATCCGAATTGATGATGCGGACATTCATATGGGACCTTTCGATATATCCGAATTGATGATGCGGACATTCATATGGGACCTTTCGATATATCCGAATTGATTATGCGGACATTCATATGGGACCTTTCGTTATATCGGAATTGATGATGCGGGCATTTTAAAGTACGTGGCCAAGAAACGATGCTGTCTTTTGTCCCAATAATCGATCTTTAGGGTTAAGAACCAGTGGAGTATTCAAGTTACTAATAGGTCGCCATTATAGATGTTGGAATTACTACCGCATATGCAGAGGCAACAACACTCGCACACGTTTAGCGCGTGTTGATGAGTATTGATACTAGACGAATTCTTGGACCAGACTTGTTTCTTTATTATGCACCATCGGGAATCGAATCCGATATCCCTGAGTAGCACACCACTGTCTTACCAACTAGACCATGTATTTCTAAATTAATTTTCCATTTATTTTATTGGTGACGCTTTCTTTATATTTAGTATAATCTACTGGACAGATTGTCATGAAACAGTTTTTTCCAACTGACCAGAAATCATTTAAATGTAACTGTGTGAAAACCAGATATCTTCTGTTTTTGGTTTCCATCAGGAATCGATCAAGTACAATTTACCGGGATTATTGATTTGTGGTAATCTCTTCCAACTAACTAGAAAGTGTACATACATAGCATCACGCCATTGCTGGGGTAGGCTGAGAGAACAGAGCTCCGGAATTTTAACGATAAACATATATATCGCCACTTTCGCATCCATCCACCTTGTCATACAACTCCTACGATTTATCTTACTTCTTACGTTTCCTTCTTATCATTCACATGATGCTTGTATATTTGTTTTGTTGGACTTTCTTTATTCATTCGTTTCAAACCCCCTCAGAGTGTTCTTCTTAATATTTCTCAATATATCAGTCTTAAGTTGATATATTGAGAAATATTGGTGGGGCGTTTCTCGACCGGGGGGGAGGGGGATGATGCTATGAGATGAGCCCAGACCTTTTGATAGGTTATCTCTAAAATGTATTTTCTGCTATTTATCTTGAGATATATGTGCGATTTTTGAATGTATTTATATATTTGTACATAATATTTTGCTATCATTAAACCTATATTTATTTATTTATTTACTTTCACTTCAATAATTTAAATATATTTATGTGAAAACCAGGCATATTACAATATATTTTTGATTTCCATTAGTGATTAATAAAGTACAACTTGGCAGATGGTAACTTTGGCAGGGTACCCCTTCCAACCAACGCCAAAGATGTTCAAGCGTTACGTGAAAACCAAATCGGGACTCTTTTTAAAATTCTAACAAACCAATGATGATTAAATTAACAACGGTTTGATTATTTTTGGAAGACAAACGTCGTATCAACTAGCCAACGATTCTTAACGGAAGAGGGGAGGGAAAATTTTTTGGGGAGCCTCATAGGTAAGTTAATTTCTGTTTTTTTTTTGTATTATAATCAGTAAATAAAACCATTATTTTAAAATAAATCTTAATGATTTTTATGTAAGT
Source organism: Odontocerum albicorne (assembly GCA_949825065.1). Taxonomy (NCBI): domain Eukaryota; kingdom Metazoa; phylum Arthropoda; class Insecta; order Trichoptera; family Odontoceridae; genus Odontocerum; species Odontocerum albicorne. The sequence continues at coordinate 12,793,478 of OX463865.1, forward strand.
AAAAAAATAGGAGACCTAGAAAATATTTTAAGATATTTATGAGGTAGTGGTAAAAGGTTTAAAGCCACTGAATTAGGCTACGGAGGTCGTGATTAATATTATAAATAAAAGGAAACTCAAATTATAAGTTTGACATTCATGATACATCTATTTTTATAGGCAACAAAACTCGAACACGTATATCACGTACGCGTATTGTTACCAGGCAAACTCTTATCAGACTAGAAACGAGGCAATGTAGGTCGTTTGTAACAAAGTAATTATATTTCGACCAAATAAAAATATGTATAAACCATCTCAACAAACGGCGACCGAATAGAGACATAATATATATGTTATATTTTATAAAACAACCTCGAAAAAACAGACGATGATTAATGATTAAGGTTAGTATCATTCGTTGGGTTGACGCAAATCCTTGAACCCATATATTTAAGAGTAGATGTAAAAAAACCATATGACATATTTACTACGGCTATAAAATTCAAAGAGATTTACCCCCGGGATATGGATGAACATACGAGTATATGGTATACCAACAAACATACTATACGCATGTATGGTACAGACAAACGAATGATGCTGGCTCTATAGATATATATTTACGGATGAAAACACCGGGGAAATATGGGTACAGATTATGTATATTTTTCAAATTTAATGGATTTTTTGCACTGTAGAAAAAAACCTATAAATTTCTGCAATGTTCTTATATATTTTCATTTTATTATCCATAATATTTACAAGGTGTACATGTTTTTCATTGTCCGTGTGGTATACGCAACAACATATCTAATCTGTTCATTTTTGTTCATTTTCCGCTTGGAATACCCAACAACATATTCTAAGTGTACATTTTTTTCTTTTTCTGTATGGTATTGTATATCCAAGACATACACATTTTTCCTTGTCCGTATGGTATACCCAACAACATATTCTAGGTGTACATTGTTTTCATTTTCTATATGGTATATCCAAGAACATATCCAGGGTGCACATTGTTTTCCTTTACGCACGGTATACGCAACAATTTATTCAAGCTGTTCATTTTTGTTCCTTTTCAGTATGGTATACCCAACAACATATTCTAGGTGTACATTGTTTTCCTTTTCTATATGGTATATCCAAGAACATATCCAGGGTGCACATTGTTTTCCTTTACGCACGGTATACGCAACAATTTATTCAACCTGTTCATGTTTGTTCCTTTTCAGTTTGGTATACCCAACAACATATTCTAGGTGTACATTATTTTCATTTTCTATATGGTATATCCAAGAACATACCCAGGGTGCACATTGTTTTCCTTTACGCACGGTATACGCAACAATTTATTCAACCTGTTCATTTTTGTTCCTCTTCAGTATGGTATGCCCAACAACATATTCTAGGAGTACATTTTTTTCATTTTCTATATGGTATATCCAAGAACATATCCAGGGTGCACATTATTTTCCTTTGCGCACGGTATACGCAACAATTTACTCAAGCTGTTCATTTTTGTTCCTTTTCAGTATGGTATACCCAACAACATATTCTAGGTGTACATTGTTTTTCTTTTCTATATGGTATATCCAAGAACATATCCAGGGTGCACCTTTTCCTTTACGCACGGTGTACGCAACAATTTATTCAAGTTGTTCATTTTTGTTCCTTTTCAGTATGGTATACCCAACAACATATTCTAGATGTACATTGTTTTCATTTTCTATATGGTATATCCAAGAACATATCCAGGGTGCACATTGTTTTCCTTTACGCACGGTATACGCAACAATGTATTCAAGCTGTTCATTTTTGTTCCTTTTCAGTATAGTATACCCAACAACATATCCTAGGTGTACATTGTTTTCCTTTTCTATATGGTATATCCAAGATACACATTTTTTTCCTCTCCGAATGGTATACCCATCAACATACTCGTATCTACATTTTTTTTTCCTTTTCCGTATGGAATATACCCAACAACATATCCAAGGTGTACCTTTTTGGCCTCTTCTGTATGATATACCCAACAACATATCCAAGGTGTATTTTTTTCTTTTCCATATGGTATACTTAACAACATATCCCCGTTGTACATTTTTTTTCCTTTTCCGTATGGTATACCCAACAACAAATCCAATGTGTACTTTTTAATCCTTTTCAGTATGGTGAACTATTGGTTAGATACCTGGTTTCCAGCCCGATGTTCGATTCCCGATGATACCCATATTTAAAAAAAAGTTATAGTCTGTTTTTAAACATCATGCATTTTTAACTGATTTTTAATTTATTTTATTCAAAATACTAAATTAATAATGCATATCGAAAATCACTTCACTAGGTAAGACCTGTGATGAAGTGGTTTCATTCCTTAATTACAAATATCATATAATTGTCCTAAAGACTAAAAACATTCAGCTGAAACATTCACACCCTATATTTACCATACACACTTAATAGTACTCGTACATATACTTAAATCTTAAGTTACCACATACATAATATAAACAACCACACACAATTATGTCCAACACCTCATCACACACTCGCGTCAGTCATTCACTCATATGCTTATGTGAATCCCTCCAAAAGATCTTTCCTCCTCGCTCTACCCCTGTCAAAGAGACAACTTGTAAGATATTTAAAATAAAAATTGAACCCGCAAACCTCGGGCTAGAAAACAGTCATATTACTGACTAGGCCACGGAGGTCGAAATTGATGTTGAAAAAACTCTGCTCAACGGAAAGTTGCAGCAGTTTAAACCTGTTGAAGGTATTAATAATGATAAAAGGACAATATATACGCGCCGTTTAGAGAACAAACTCTCAAGAGCGCTCTAACTCTCTTGAAACTTTCATCCCTTTGCCATCGAAACTTTGGGTTTATTCTGTCAATATAAGTCAACAGTTTGTAAGCAATATACGCACTGACGTCTTCTCTCCGCAGAATCGTAGACAGTCATACTCGATTACGATGGATTGTCTATCTATTAAAACTTGAATAAGGCAGTTTCCTTGTTGGAGTACAGATACAATAGAGCACCAGTATCGCGACAAAAACCCCCTTCTACATCCATACACCTTCTTATACAATTCCGACGATTTATCTTACTTTTTACATTTATCGCTTTCAAAATATCAGTCATTTGATAAAACCATACTCTTCTTGGTCATCCTCGACCACGATTTGCGCTGCATGTTTGTTTTGATAGTCTTTCATAATTTCTTCATTTTACATGCTTAAACCACCTGAGAGTGCTCTTCTTGATTTCACTTAATATACAAGTCTTAAGTTCACATTCACTCCTAATCACTTCATTCTGTAATCTGTCATAAATTGTCCCCACACGTATTATTCTAAATGTTTCTTTTTATATTTTCACGTCAACGTGTCACTTTGATACATACTAAAATACATTTGTGATCTAACATCTTAGCAGGTATCACATCCTCACACCGTCTCTCTTCTGGGATAGGCAGATATGATAGTGTCAAACTTTTCTATCTCAAGACACATATTTTGTCTCTTACACATCCAAATACCCTTTCATAGAACTACTTTTTAATCCACTTTGCACTGATTTCTCGTGTTCCGCAAAAACGTCTGCTTTTAGTTAACTTATTCGTAAGGAGAATATCGGCCAGAAGTCTTCTCATACTGCTAGGTGGTGCCAAGAATATATCCACGGTGTAATTCAGTTTGTTCAATATCTCAATACCATACGTGTCTGAATATTTAGCCATGATATTTCTTCTGTAAGTCGGTATGTAGAACAAATTGTGATTCTTTACACGGCTATATTTATTAGGGACATATAAAGTTAGTGCTTCTAGTATCGAGGGACAGTTAAATCAACCTGCTTGTATGTACTTCTTACATTTCCTTCTTAAATATTTACTTGATCCAACCATACTTTCTTTAGTATTCCTCTAAATATAAAGTTAGTTTTTGGAATCTGTTACAAATACATAGAACCAAAGACGAATTAACCATAATAACGAAAAACGCTTGATATTAAAAAGCGATACATTTTCAATTCAGCCTCTTCATCGAATTTAGTTTATATTACTCAATCGTGATCAATTTAATTATTTGTACATAAAATACTTTCGCTCAAAAATTGTTAAAAGTATACCCATAAAACCTGCTGTTAAGACCTCGAAGGAGCCAACAAGGAAGAGGTAAAGGAGGTCTTAAAAAAATATTTTCCCCAAGATTTAGCGCAGGAAATTTGTTTACTGAAACCAGAAGGGTTTCTGAAGTTTTTTTTTTATATTTTTTGAACAGGTCATTATACCCTTGGCTTTAAAGAATTCTTGGTATAGGGACACCAATACAAAATATCATACATAAAAAAATGAAAAATTCTCAGATGATTGAACTATTTTCTCAGATATTCGAAGAGTCGATAGGGATAACGGATAAAACAACAAGGGAGAGAAATTGTACAGCCTTGACACAATCCCGCTTTAGGGTGGCTATTCAGGGATCGCCACAATTCCTGTTGTTTCGATTTGAAAGGCCATTTAGATCTGATACGAACCACCGCGAAAGCCTCAAAATCGAAAAAAATGCCCTACTTTTGTAATATTTTATCATTTACTTATTTGAAATTACGTATTCAATTCAGAGTCTGTTTATTTCAATCTTCATACGAAATTCCCGACATGTAATTTCACCAAATCCTCCCTTGCCCTAGAAAATAGCCTTTAATGTCTCGGCGAATGCGTATTCAAATTTATTATACATGAAACAATAAGGGTGATATCGCGCAACCTTGACACCATCCCGCTTTAGAGTGGCGATTGCGGGGTTCCCACAATTCGTATTGTTTCGTTTCTAAGACATATTATAATAAAAACTAATAATCACAGAGATAATATTTTGTTATATTGCCATTTCTAGGTTTTGTAATAGAGAATCTCCTCGCTAATTTAATCCAACGCCGATCATCAACGCTGTTTTTCCGCGTCGATCACATGATTGAAAAAGAAGCTAGCTTAATGAGATGGTCACGTTTCTCAGATGATGCAAGAGATACAAAAGACATATAAGGTGGATGTATGTAGGAGAGGCAAAGGATTTATGTCCAGATAGGAAATCGAGCGTTCTATCCTTTTTGCGTATCTCATCAGAAAAAAGTCGTAATAATATGTATAGTATGTTATATTTAAATTTTTAGTACTATCGTCAAAGTTGAAGTTAAAAATTCTACAATTGGAGTAGTATTTTTTCATATGATAGAAGAGTTACAAAATATATCAAACGGTGTGCAACTATAGGAAACAAAATCAATGGAGCACTAACACGTATATACTCGAACCAGCTAGTATCAAAATCTGCTTAGATGATAGTCTACAACAGTATTTTAGTACCAACTTTGATGTAAGGGAGGAAAATGTGGACGTGGATTTTTTTTAAAAGGAGCCGTAAAAATGCTATTTTTCTTTACCTTGATAGAACAGTAGAATTTCTTAACTTGCTATAAATTGTTTTCATTCTATTATATTACCCTTTTTTCTAGTTTTAACATTAAAGAGGGTTGTCATCGACAACCTCTGTGGCTTAATGGTCAAGATACCTGTCCTCCAACTCAGAGGTTGCGAGATCGATTCCCGTTGTTAACCAATTCATTTTTAAAGAATGTCAGTTTTCATTTAAAATCTTTTTAATGCATTTCTAAATGACAGAGTTTGCCACATGATAAAAAAAAACTAGTTTTGCAATAACGATGAAAAAAAAACGACATTGTCATCATACATATATGGAAGTCATAAAACTTGCTATATTGGCCCGCTTCTAAAATGTATCTACACTGGTTTAAGTGTCGCGAATGGATCTATTTCTAACTTAGTCTCTTTGTATTCAAGTCCCTTAATGGGATGTCTTCATTGTATCTGTCGAATCTGTGTCTAAGGGATGTTGCTTTGGAGAGAAGTAAAACTAGAAGGTCGATTTCTTTTTCATCGAATAAATTGGTTACTCCAATTCAATCCAACACGGCGGGGTATTATGATAGAACTTTTGCCTTTGCTGATTCTATGGCGTAGAATAGTCTGCATCCCAGTATCAGAGATATGGGTGGCATGTGTAGCTTTAGGAAATACACACATTCCATTTTGGGAGGTTTTATCAAAATGTTTAAATTGGTTCGAATCCAGAGTTAAAGCGCCATTAAAGAGAGCTTGCTCTCTATTATTATTATCATTATCTCTCTCTCTTGCTCTCCATTATTATTATCATTATCTTTCTCTCTTGCTGTCTATTATTATTATCATTGTCTTTCTCTATTGCTCTCCATTATTATTATCATTATCTCTCTCTCTTACTCTCTGTTATTATTATCATTATCCAAACGTTACATGAATTGTACATACATACACACCATTACGCTATTTCCCTGTAGGGATAGACAAAGAGGACAGAAAACCATACTATCCAAACTCGAAACACATCCTTAGATTCTTCCACATACATAGAATAACTTTCAGTGGATCCAACCATACCTTCCTTGGTCTTTCCTCAAACATCTTCCACTTACATCTGCAATGTATATCTGTTTTGTTAGTTTTTCTTCATACATTCGTATCAATGGCCAAACATTTCAAAGTGCTGTCCTACATTTAACTCAACACTTCAGCGTTAAACTAACATTTTTCTCATCACTTACTTGTGTATTATGTCATGCATTGTCCCCTACGTATTGTTCTCAATGCCTGAATTTCTACAGCATTCATTCGTTCTAAATGCCCAAACCATCTCAACGTACTCTACCTTACTTAATACATCAGCCTTAATTTCACATTCATCCTTTATCACTTCATTCCGTATTCTGTCATACATTGTCACTTCATTCCGTATTCCGATATACATTGTCACTCCATGTATTCTTCTCAATGCACGCACCTCTAAAGCATTCATTGATATAAAATGTCCTTTCATTATAGTAATCATCATTACAAACACATACAATTCCACAGCGTTCTTTTAACTTGGAAAATTCGATTAACGATTTTCGCCAAAAATTTGATTAAATAAATAATGACAAAATGAGATTCAAAAAGTATATAAAAATTACAACCAAAAATACATCCCTTAAACCTCCACATAATTTGTTTTCAGTCAGAAGGGATACCAAAGTTCCCCATTCACGCGTACAGAGCAACAACAATTTTAAGGGCGTATGCCGGAAGATTATTTTAATTAATACCGCAATTTATGTCGGTTCAGCTTGCTACCGCATTAAAAGTGTTATTAACGTAACCTGTTTCATATAATGAAATCATTTTTTTAACGCTTCGAAACCGGTATACACTCGGCCAACGTTTAACATCAACGTGAAAATAAAAAAGGGCGGAAAGTGGAGGATGAGTGTATATTTATATGTATATATGGTACACCCATACAAATCAACACTCCCTTGTCGGGGTAGGCAGAAAAGACAGAGTGTCAGACTTTTCTAACTCGTCATACATTATTCGCCTCTTCAACATATGTACACCTCATACAACTACGAATTCACTGACTTTTTTCATTTCCTTTTTTCAGAATACAGCGGCAGACTTTCCTATCCCAACACACATATTTTACCTTGTCTACATCTTTACTACACCTTCTACAAATATGTCAGTGTCGTTCTCAGCACATCAAGTAAACAAAATTTGAGGGTCAGTTATCGTATTTATTCAAAAGGTATTTAATTCCGTACTAGATTCTCATTTTAGTTAAAGCTAAATTATTTTCAAAATATATATATTACAAATAAACAGTGATTAGGGATGAATGTGAACTTAAGGCTTAAAGCATATAGAGGAGGCTAATGATGTACGTTGTGATAGGAAACTCTGATGCTGTCATCTCTGCATACCCTAACAAGGAAATGGTGTGATGGGGTGTATTGTGTCTATTTTTCTAATCACAATACTTCAACGTAAACTTCATAGACAATAAAATAAAAATTTGGTTCTAATTTAAGAGAAAAATTTAAAATCGTTTTAAATAACTTTGAAGTTTTATGAAAATTGAACAAAGGACTTTAAATATGAATCGTGCAAATCCGGCGATGCGAAAATCCTGAGAAAGTATTACATTGTGTTAAGTCGTAATATTACTCATTAAAATTATACAATCGAAACGATATAAACCAAAAAGTTAGGATAAGTTGTTAGTTCAGAGACAAGGTAAAAGGAGAGAGAAAGAAAGTTGAATAGGAGGATATTAATATAAGTATATATGCAAAAAATATCCAACATACATTCTACAAGTTTTAAGATTCGAACTTTTTGAATTTATTTATTTGTCTTTCAACGGTTCGATTTAAAAACTGTGAAAATTGGGAAGACAGTTAAACAGTAAAGTGTGGAAATTGGGAAGTCTTTTATTTATGTTTTTCTACGGTTCGATTTTTTAAAATATGAAAATTAGGAAGTCAGTACAACAGTTAACTGTGCAAATTGGGAGATTAGTACTACAAAGTGTGAAAATTGGGAAGTCTTTTATTTTTTTTTCTACGGTTCGATTTAAAAAAAAAAGTAAAAATTGGGAAGTCAGTACAACAGTTAACTGTGCAAATTGGGAGATTAGTACTACAGTTAAGTGTGAAAATTTGGAAATCTTTTATTTTTTTTTCTACGGTTCGATTTAAAAAAAAAGTAAAAATTGGGAAGTCAGTACAACAGTAAACTGAAAATTGGGAGATTAGTACTACAAAGTGTGAAAATTGGGAAGTCTTTTATTTTTTTTCTACGGTTCGATTTAAAAAAAAAAGTAAAAATTGGGAAATCAGTACAACAGTAAACTGTGAAAATTGGGAGGTCAGTACTACAGTAAAGTGTGAAAATTGAGAATTCTTTTATTTGTCTTTCTACGGTTCGATTTAAAAAAAATGTGAAAATTGGGAAGTCAGTACAACAGTAAAGTGGGAAAATTGGGAGGTCAGTACTAAAGATAAGTGTGAAAATTAGGAAGTCAGTACAACAGTAAACTGGAAAAATTGTGAAATCAGTACAATAGTAAACTGTGAAAATTGGGAAGTAAGTACAACAGTAAACTGTGCCAATTGAGAAGTCAGTACAACAGTAAAAATTGGGAAGTCAGTGCAAATGAGTTATTTTTTTTATATTGAAAGTAAAAATTACGTGTGATTCACGTGTTTAGTCTATTATGTCAGTTATTTCAAGGATTACCCTTTCCACTGTTGTGTCATATGTGTATTTTTATCTGTGTATATGATACTTTGAAGAAGTATTTGTGTAGTTATATTCACGTAAGTTTGTTTATGGCCCCTTCCCCACCAATCTAAAGACGTCGTCGAATTTAGCCCGAGATGTTATGGGTCGCGTATCCAAAGTGATTCTGTCTCATGCCAGCGGCCCTGGTGGCATCGTCAAAATACCAGCATCCTTCCGATCGCCCCGCCCGAATAACATCAATCAACACATAGATGTGAACTTGACACGGAAGATGGTATCGGACAAAACGCGTTCGACTCAAATAATTCGTCATCCGAACCCCAAGTAAAATGCGTACAAACATACAATCACGCCATTTCCTTGCCGTGATAGGCAGAGAAGACAGACTTTCATATCTCCACACACATATCCTTCGCTTCTTTAACTTTCATTCACATTTTCATACAAGTCCTTCATACGATTTGTTTGACGTTCTCCGTTTCCCACTATCACCTTCGCAGATTTTGATACTGTCCGATTTGAGTAAATGTTTTAGTCACCCATTGACTTAGATTTTTTTTTAATATATCTAGTTGCATTTCTTATTTCTGAGCATCCTGATATCCCTCGACTCCTATGATATCCCTTGACGATTCCCTTTTACCCATCTTTTCAATCCGTACTTTGGAAAGGACTATTTAATGGAAATATTCTTACGTCCCTTACGTAATTGGCCCAACGCATCAGAGACCTTCGTCAATTTCAGAATCATTGCATACTTTTAAGGACAACAAACCTTTTCTTAAGTGTCTCCTTCTCAGTCGTCAGTGTTGGCAAATAATTGAAGTACTCGTCGTAATATAAATAACAAGAAAAATAAAAAATAAAACTATTCAATTGATTTGGTATTTCTGTCGTAGAACTTCATCTTATTGCAGAATGATTTGACTCTCAAATGTGAAAAAAATATATACAATCAATTTAAAGTGAAATATCTGTTTTTATACAAAAGCATTGTCAAAAAACAGATCTGTCACATCCATATAAGGTACAAATCAACCATCAGACAAAAGGATCATAAGGACATCGAGGCTATCAGTTCGATATTCCACCGACACAGCTTCCTTTCACCCAAAAATAAGCTCCTCCTTTATAAAACCCTTATCCACCCCATCATGACAAATGCTGTACACGTATGGAGTAGTGTAAGCAACACGGATCACCTGAAGTTTTGACGAGAGTAAAGCAAGACATTCAAGGTCTCTTTCAACACCCATCCCAGAACAAACCTCTCACAACTTCAAGCCGAACAGCCTGAAGAAACCCTTCAACACCACATCCTCGCTTGGACTGTGAAATTCTATAAAAAGTCGTTATTTCAGAATATATATTTACTAACTATTTTGCTGTCAACAAACCAATTATTTATTTAAATATCACTAAACAAATATTTAATATCACTAAAGAAATATAATGCTACGGATACCCTAGAAGGATATGGTCAGCAACACAAGGGTTCTTCAAAGAGCCAAAGTTGATGGAAAGGTGCTGACTAATATTAAAGTCCGAAAGGTGTCCTACTTGGGTCATGTACTTAAAGGAGCAAAGTACAAATTACTGCACCTGATCATCCAAGGCAAAATAGAAGGCAGAATAGGTGTTGGTAGGAAGCAAATCTTCTGGTTCCGCAATATACGTGATTGGACTGGCATAACAGGCGTTGGAGATCTTTTTCGGGCTGCCGGGGACAAAGATGTCTACTCTCAGGTAATATTCAACGTTGGGGCGACCTGACATGACATTGGAAAGAAGAAGAAAGAAATATTATTTATTAACTGCATTAATAGTTTGTATCGGCGGTCGTCGTCAAATAGTTAGCATTCACGCTTAGCAATGGAAGGCTGCAATACATAAAACCTGCTGATCGTCTTGGAATCTCCTTGCTATCGGAACTTTGGGTTTGATCTGTTAAAAATGTGTGCTTGTAGAAGTGCAACAGCTTTCAAACAAACCAATTCGGCACTTGCGTCTTCCATCCGCAGATTGGTTGGCAATCATATTTAACCTCTAGGCTTTTATATTGCCTTTTTCGCCTTAATTGATATGTGCACATATTTCGATGGACAATTTACATTTCCCTGGCTTTGCAGATATTAAAATAATTTAAATAAAGGAATTTATTAGGTTGGATCTTTTTTGCGTAAATTTATACAATTGTAAAAGGGAAAGGTGAGCAAGATAAGTAATGGCCGTAGGAAGTATTTAAAAAGACATTTTGTAACAAAGTTTTGGTTTCATAAAAACTTGCGTAATTAGGGAGAGCAAATTGCTACCAATTCATCCGCAGTTCATTCGTTCATTAAGTCACCACATTTGGAATGCCACAAGGTACCATTTTAGAACCCTTAGTAAAGAAAATTTTAAATAAAAAAAATATATTGATATTTTAGTTTCACTTGTTAAAAAATAGTTTAAATATTTTTTTTTTAATTTAAAACTATTTCCAAACTTGGAATTGGTACAATAATTGCAACATTTGACTTTAATATTAGAATGCATGACAGTGGTCTCAATCCAAAAATGTGATTAAATACCAGAAACATAAACCAGGACCTTTGCCGGGGCATTTGGATTTGAGTAAGAAATATATTGTTTTCTTATAATTTTTTTTTGTTTCTTTTCATTTTCTATTTGTGATTTTATTTTTTTTAAATTTGAACTCCTGTCAGGTGTACTCTTTTTTTCGCTGGCAGTTAATCTGAGGTGGTATTTGTGGATACACTTTTTAAAAAATTCTACCATTTATTAATTTTCTGTTTTTTTCTTCATCTTAATCAATATATACAAGGGTATGGGCTGAAAAACATCTGATGTCCTCGCGACTGGGCTCACTCTAGGGAGGGGGAGGGGTATGTGAGATGATCCCAGACCTTTAGATAGCTTCTCTCTTAAATATATTTTATGTTATTTATCTCGAGTTATACTCGTATGTACGATTCGGAATGTGTACACATATGTATGTACATATTATGTTGCTATCAATAAAATTATATTTATTTTTATTTGCTAAGATATGGAAACTTAAAACATACGACTTGTAAGTGAATATATAGGGTCTTTCGAATTGAGCGTTTTTTTTTATTCTTGATAAAACACAGATGGCGTCGCGTACTTACCTGGGTCTTGTGACATTTGAGAAGTGTAATGTATTGCATTTATAAAAATTGAGTCGTATACAATACAACAACGCGTTCAAATTGTTGAATTATTTTATGTATTGCAATCTCTAGAAACAGTGATGTTCAGTGGCCACCAAGATCATGTGATCTGACACCGTTGGACTATTTTCTCTGGGGTTTCGTGAAAAGCTAGGTCTATAAGAATGACCCTCGATCAATTCCTGAGCTGAAGGACGAAATTATTCGCGTTATTGGTGAGTTAGAACCGCAACTATGCCAAAATGTTGACAAAAGAGTGGACATCTGTGGAGTGGCAAGAGGTGGAAATTTGGCGGATATTGTTTTATTGTGTTTAAATGTCATAATACTTCAATGACCAATAAAATGTGTTTTGAAATCAAAGCAAATTGTGTGTTTTATTCAAGAATTTAAAAAATAATTATTAAAAAAAAACCGCCCAATTTAAAAGACCCTTTATAAGAATTGAGACGCTTGAAATTTAAGTTCATAAAAGACGAGGAGAATTCGTTTTAAAAAAAATTGTGTAAATATGTACAGCATCAACACAAAAAAACCATACTTGGAAAAGAAGACCCTGGAAAGCGGTGCATGGATATTATCAACCATAACGTAAGAGATCGGAACATGGCACAAAAGATAGCCTGAGACAGAGCGCGCTGGACAGAGATTAACCGTCTTGCTTTCACCAAAACACGTAGGAAAATGCATGGTCAACCATGATAATATTTTTGACCCGTTTGGGGTAGTGTAAGCAACACGAATCACCTGAAGCTACAACGAGTGGATAACAAGCCATTCAAGATCTCCTTCAACAGCCATCCCAGAACAAACCTCTCCCGACTTCACGCCAAACAGCATGACGAAAGTCTTCAACACCACATCCTCGCTTGGACCGTGAAGTTATATAAAATTCAACAGCATCTCAGAAAACCTCTTATCGCTGCCTGAGGGGAAATTATACGTAAAAATTTATTATACGTCTGCATTATTTCTATTATTAATTATACGTATGCATTATTTCTATTATTATTTATACGTATGCATTGTTAATTATACGTATGCACTATTTTCTTAGATTATTTTGTGTGTTAGGACCTTCGATTACCTAAGCCTTGACCTGTCTCAGGTTTGTATTTTATATGTGAAAGGTGTTATGCATGTGCGTTCTACTATTTATAATCATGCGCACTCAAAATTCTAATTTGAGTATTACTCTTGTCACCATTTTAAATGATTGATAAAAGACCGTACATTTTTATAAAATAAAATATAAAGGAAACCAGTCGCAAACTTGTCAGGAATCGAACCAGTATCCAAAAGAAGCACGCACGTATAAGAAAAATATCAGATTAAATAAAAACAAATAATACAAACCCATCTTAATTCATCTGAAAAAGAAGATTGAATATCACTGCCCCAATCTATCTTTATAGGTATATCGGACATCCTGCTGTTAAAACAATAGACACCCCTCTAGAAGTTACAAGTCAAACTTGTACCTACATTCCTCCTATCTCTACCTTTATCCTATTTCACCCACCCTCTAGTTTCTCACCCTATTCCCTAACACACCTTCTTTATTTCCCTCCGCTTCCTGCTCTCAGGTTCTCTGTTTTGTTTTGTGGCCAAGGTTTCCGGTTAACCTCTACACATGCCCGATTCTTCTTCCTCTTTTTTCTTCCTTAACTTCTCAGCGCTGGACGCTGTCAGGGATAAGTAGTTTTTGACTTATGTACCATTTTTCTACAAAGATAAAATTTAAGAATCGCTGTGATGTACTCGTCTTGCTTGGCTATAAAGTTTAATTTCATATTTCAGGATATCAATTGAGATCAACTGTACTTTATTTTAATACAAATATACATATTTGTTGATTTTTTGGAGCGAATTCAATATTTCAACGCTCAAGTATTTGTTATATACTCAAACAGAAGAATAGTCTTAAAATCTCATACTTTTTAAAATTACATTATTTTTAATAAATGTTTCATAAATAAATTTTAAGATTTTATAAAGACTTGTTTTCTTAATATCTGAAAATGTGATACACGTCTTCTTCTTCTCCCTGGCTCCATCCCAACTCACTGTCTGCGAAGACTGTTGGGGTCAGCTGTCCTCGTCCTCAGGTTGTATGCTCTTCTGTCCTGGACTACGTCCCCCAGACCGTACCTCTGCATCAGGTTATATTTTTGAACCACCCACGAACTATTTGGTCTTCCTCTGGTAGTTATTCGAGGAAGATCCATGGAGATTGGCTGGTTCACAATGTGATAGGGTGCTCTACGTCCAACGTGCCCACACCATCTCAATCGCCTCTCCTCAATCTTACTGTTGATGTCTATAACACCTAGGCTTCCACGAATGCGTGAGCTTTTTATTATGTCTCTTAGGGACATACCAGCTGACCATTTTAGCATGCGCATTTCAGCAGTTACAGTTCCCAGGAGTAAGAGTTATACATCGTCCAGCATTCGGAGTCATAGAGGAGTGCGGGTCTGACAATCGTTTGGTATACTTTTCCTTTTAACTTTGCTGACATTTTCGAATCACATAGAACTCCCGTCATTGATCTAAACTTCATCCATCCCACACTTATTCTATGCGTTACATCTGCTGCACATCCTCCATCGCTATGGATGAGTGACCCAAGATACTTAAAGGAGTCACAATTTGGTAATGTTTCTCCATCCACTTGCATTACGGGAGTGACAGCATTTGTGTTCTCGAATGGTAGGTACAGATACTCTGTTTTTCTCACCTTTCCAGACTATTTTGCAGGTCTTCATGTTTTTCACTTATTAATACGATATCGTCTGCAAATAGTAGGATCTTTAGGAGAATGTTCATTTCCTGGTTAGTTAAATAGTCCATGACTAAGATGAACAGTACCGGTCTGAGTACCGATCCTTGATGTACCCCCACCTTCATAGGAAATTCTGGTGAAGTTCCCGAAGTGCAATGTGATACACGTCGCTTACCATTATTTACTGCCGAGCCTTCAATTATATCACGACCCCTCACGTGATTTTTAAAGTCTGCTTAGAGTCCTAGTTGCCAATTTGGCCACATTATTGGTCATCCTCCTCCATCGAAAGACAGATATTTAAATTATTTTCTTGCGACAAGACGCGCCTCGGCTCGCCCTAGTGCAAGGAAAGAATTTAAACGTCCGTTCACACTCCGGTGTTTCGTCACCTTTGGGCAGTTCTTTCTTCGTTCCACCGTAACGTCACGCTCATAAAAAAAGATATTTCGATTTTCTAGTGTAGATTACGCGCAATGGGGACTTATTTTGTCCTCCATAACAGTATGGGTAGTGGTGAGATCGAACTAAAATGAGGACAAACAACTTACAATAGATGTATAGAATATTTAAGGAAAAGTATGAAAAAATATTAAACAAAGTACACAATGAAATACAATACTTATAGAACTAAATCATCTTTTTCTACTATATTCCAATTTCCCGAACAAATATCAATTGATTTACAACCAACTGTCATATTTATCTTCCTTCTTTTTATATAAATATAAATAAACTAACTTAGCTACCCCGCGTTAACCGGGGGTTTAGAGAAAATAAATAAAACCACCAATAAACGAAGTACTGATGAATGTTTTGAATTTATATTTTATTTTAATAATGAATTGCCACTCCCTTCACATCTGGTCGACTTGATGATCGCTGATTCGCGTTTTTCTCGATCTCAATAATCTGGCGTTTTTTTTACACTGGAATGATGTCTACTATGGGCCGTTGTACAAGTTAAACCTAGCTAGCCCTTTGGCTAACATCTGATTTAAATTATTTCTCATACGAAATGTGTGAGCCCTTTATTAATGTATACTAGTTTTTTTATTGTACTGCGTTGTTTTGCAGAAGTTTATATTATTATTTATTAATCGAGCCCTTGGGTTAAGAACCACTGGATTAGGCAAGTAACTCACAGTTTACAATCGCACATGTTGTAAATACTACCAAACGTGGAGAAACAACAACACTCATGAACTATTCTTACTAGACGACTCATTAACCGGACTGGTAACTTTTAACTTTTTTTGGGTATCATTAAGAACTTAACTCAAAAGACAAGCGCCTAGTATGCTACGAAGGCAGTATGAGATCTCTAAATGTAAGATCATGACATTTTCAAGAGCTGGAAATCAGTTGTACTTAAGATACTAAATCGATGATCAACCCATCATGCGTGTCGACACTATCAAATACCTTGGTACCATGTCCAACTTTAAATATAACATTTAGTTATCATATTGAAAGTACGTGTTTATCTGCAAATCAAGTTCTGGGATTTAGGATAAGAGTTTTTGAGGCATTTGATGGTGGCGCTGTTATGAAATCTTTTTATAATTCAACAATTTGTAGTACATTAGAGTATATTAGAGTGCGGCTCGTATATTAAAGTGCGATGTATATTAGAGTGCGGCTCGTATATTAGAGTGCGATTTATATCAGAGTGCGGCTCGTATATTAATTAGAGTGTGATGTATATTAGAGTGCGGCTCGTATATTAGAGTGCGATGTATATTAGAGTGCACCACGTATATTCGAGTGCGATGTGTATTAGAGTGCGCCTCAATAATTTGGAATCCGAGAGAAATCTGAATGTCCTGATAGCTGAGTGAATCCAAAATATATTTCTGCGACACCTTTTCTGCAAAAAGTATTCATCTTACCCATGGCTTTATCTCATATTTTTAAGGGGTATGCTTGGATATTAAATTAATTTACGTACCTGTATTATAAATCAACAAATTGTTAACATGAAAAAAATGGCAAACCCTTTCTTGACTGACAAACTTTTGTTCAATATACCGGACAATTATTTACGGCATCGTGAAATACGATTGTTTTCGGAGCCTTATTCAGAAACTGAGCTGTTAAGAGTAAGACCACTCACACACGGAATGACCATGTTGAATGAATTATTCGAAATCAATATCCTCCACATCTCGGTGAATAAATTAAGGATTTAAATCCTTTATAAGATTTATACGAGTAAGTATAATTGAGTCACTTCACAAGGAAGCATAAGTAACATTGTTCATGTTGTCATTTTGCTATAATCAGACTTGAACAATTCGCTTTTTATTCCTTGTTTTTAATGAAATTGGGTTTAGCTTATATCAAATCTTAAATCTTCTTCTTCTCAGTGTCATATCAGCCCCCCGCCCCTCCCCAACGTTAAATATCACCTGAGAGTAGGTATCTTTGTCCCCGGCAGCCAGAAAAAGATCACCAACCACCAGTTCTCACCAACATCCTTATACCAGTTCTTAAATAAATTAATAAAATTTTCCAATGATTTAAAAATACGTAAAACACAAACAGATGAACAAATTCGTTTTTATTTACATAGTTAAAAAATATATAGATATATATAAAAAAAAACGTTACCATTTAAAGATTTGAAAACATTTTCTTTCTTTTTCACATTTTGTACTTAGAAAATTCTGAACAGGAAACGGTCTGGCGGCCAGCTTGCTTCTTGACCGGATTCCGGTGGAGGGGGAAACCGGAAAATGGCGGGAACCGAATGCTTTTTGGAGGGAAAACGGACCAACTTGATGCGGTGTTGGGCAATTCGAGAATTGTTTATACTGCCGTTCTGATAAATACATACATACTAGTATATACATGTGCTAGTTCTATAGTTGTTCGTTAGGAATGCCTGCGGTGCTGAAACTTTTAATTACTCGACGGAACTTAAGTTACAGACAGATAAAAAATGTACATTCATTCATTCATTCGTCAAGTACCGTTTATTGTAAACATCAGCTATATAACTTGGTTTGCCTGCAGGTTTCTTTACTACCAGCATCCCTCAGAATTCAGAATAACTTCCCGGGCGTTTTGAGCTCTTCGTGAGCTAGTGTCAGATAGTCACAATCTAACTCTGAAAACTAAAACGAAAGTCCATACATCTATCATCATACTACGAGTAAATCTGATGCATGGATGCGAATCATAGGTTCCCTACATACGACATAATATGGCACAGAAGCACCGAAGACATCTAATGAAGATTCAATGGTATTTTAGGAGAATGGTCCTTAAGGGAGAGATGATGATGATTTGTTGATAAATAAAACACGTTTTCGATCGCAATGCGTAAAAAGAGTTTTTATTAGTAAACGTAGGTATTTATACTATTCCCGCGTGTGTGCGGGAATGCGAGCAAGATATCTCGTCGTCTCGTTTCTGCATTCGCAAAACGATTAATGTCGTATGTGGGTGATAATTTATTTACGGAACTGGCGCGACAGATGTGGTGCGTTCTCGCTCTAGCATGGAATGCGCTCCGCGCTCGGCTATGAGTTGAATGACCGGCGTGTGGACTTTGTACTTGTTTGTTTTGAATTGCTAAGGATTGCAAAGGTCATTTCATCGGTCATTGACCGCGCATATGGACGCCACAGTATCATTGAGTATCAAATGAGGTTTTGAGAAGAACAAACCGCTGTAGCATCGAGATTCTGAAGTAGCGTGCACATGTTGATCTCGACACGTGACTCGTAGGTATGCCTGAGTATGGACTCCCAAGAAATATCCTCATTGGCGAATTGACGGAGGGTAGAAGGAGGCAAGGTGATCAGGGCAAGATATATAAGAAGAACGTACTGCATGAGGCGTTTAAAAACTATAATGCTCAGAACAACTGGAAGCAAACAGCAGCATATAGAGTTAAACGACGTGAAATTGTCGCTAGTTATCAGAGGTTCAATAGAGAAACAAGACGCAGACAAGCTGCAGGTACTGAAGTTCCTTGCCCTTTATGCAACAGGATAAACCTATAAAAAATTGGCTAACAGTCATCTCTGGTGGCACCAACTTTGTATTGTGCCTTTTATTATGTTCGTCACTCATTATGGGCAATCGTTCATATCTCTCAGCAGAATTCCTTTACCAATTGGTTACACCCAGCGGTAGTTCTCTATAACACCATATGACCACATTCTGAGCTCGTTTGGTGAAGTAGAACGATTGAATAAATTATAACAAAATAAATATACAGTGCCAATGTGACTAGAAGTCCAAGGAAATCATGGTATGGTCAAGTAAATTATATTGTATATTAAAATGTTAAAAGTAAGAGAAATCGTAGAAGTTATATGAAAACGTTTATAGGGAGATACCAACGATGTATATCGCGATGGTAAAGTTTGACGCTCTCTCCTCTCAACCTACACCGACAGAGAACCAGCATAATAGTATGAATGGATACATCAAAACAATTTATGAAAACAATGTATAATACTTCAGTTACAACCATAATTGTAACTGAAGAAAAAAAACAACTGTAATTGATTCGATACAGTTTACTTTTCTAAAAAGTCTAGACTTTTGTGTTAAGAATTATTTATATAAAACTCAAATTCACCATGCCATAGTTTAACTGTGCTCCCATCCCGTTAACCCCTTACATTCCAGAATGAGAAGTCTCAGTAAATTCAAGGAAATGCAGAGGCCAAATGGACTTTTTATGTTCTACAATTTACTTAGTGCATAATGTATTCATATCTCTCCTCTTTCCACCCTTTCCTTCTTCCACACACTTAAAAGAACTCCAGCGGCAGTGGTATTAAAATGTTTTATGTCTATGGTGATCTGCGTTGTATTTCGTTGTCGTTTTTAGTATTTCGCTTGAGTCTAGAACACTTTCATGGTAATGCTGTTTATTTTATTGTCGTATTTTCATAAATGAACGTACATATACAAAAAGATCCTCGTACTGTTTAAAACTATTTGAGGAAACATAATGGTGCATAGAACGATCGTGTAAAGAATACATTCAGATAAATTTGAGTAAATATTTACTATTGTTTCAAACTAAAAATGGTTTTATTACCAAAATTATATTTTTATGTGTTTATTTTTATTTAAATGATAAGCAAACATTACGAGTATATATAGTATGTGAGTTTAAAAACTTCTAAAGTTCTCGCGATAGAATTCGCCCTCCTATTGGCGGGATTGTATCTCGATTGGGAGGGTATAACTCTTAATTTCTAGTTAGTAATACACCGTGTTACATTCCTGATCTTTTCTTTCCTTTCTTGTTCACCATCCCTTCCTTTTCCTTTGATTGGTGATATCTCACTTCATATGAAAAGGAATATTTGGGTGATTGTCCGTCTTTGTGGAGTTCGTGGGCATATGCTCACGTATGTGTTTGTGGGCATATGCTCATGGATTTCGTGGAAATGGATAGTCATTTGAATGTTTTTTGATACCATGTAACTTGCTTCATTTACTTTTGTCTGGTTGATTGGAGGAAATTTCCGCCTGGCAATAAGCTTGCCAGATTGTATTTGCAAAAAAAGTGTAATGACTTGAGCCCAGACAGTCTGATATCCCCCTTGGTGATCGAAGAATTGCGAGAGATATCAAACAATGTACAACAATGGGAACCAAAGTCAATGGAGCACTTAAACATTAACTCGAAATCTGCTTAGATGATAGTCCCCAAGTGTTTAAGAACAAACTTTGATGTATTCGGGTGAAACGTCGATGTGGAAAAATACTGAAAGGAGAAGACTAATACTGTATAGTAAGAGAACTTAGAAGCATACATGAGGTGACAATGTATGACAGTATATGAAATGAAGTCATTATGCAACAATGTGTACCTTAAACTGACATAACTTGAAACAACTTAACTAAGATAAAAAAAGAGCATAGGGAGATGAATTTGGCACGTAAACGAATGAATGAAAAATTATAGTAAAAACGTGAGTGAAAGGCACGGTAGTGGAAGACCATGCAGGGTATGTTTGGATCAAGTGAACAAAATTTTTAAAAGAGTAAATGTAAGGAGTAAAACAAATTGTAGGAGCTCTATGATTAAAGTGTATGGTTGTAGAAGAGACGAAATATGTGTGTCGAAACAAGAAAGTCTAGCGCTCTGTCTTCTATGCCTACCCAACGGCGTGATGGTATGTTTTTACTTTTTACTATTCCTCATTTCATTCGTTCTACATGTATGTTTTTCTTCACCATACTCAACACATCAGTCTTAAGTTCTACATTATTTATCTATAATCACTTCATTGCGTCATACATTGACTTCGCAGTGCGTGCATTTCTACAGCATTTATTTGACTTCTTTCAGTCCTTTTCCACGTTAACGCTTCACTTCCATTCATCAAACTTGGTACCAAAAAACATTTCGTTGACTATCCATCTACGTAGATTTCGATACTGTCCGGTTCGAGTTTATACGTTTTATTTTCATGCATCAAAGTTGGTACTAAAACACTGTTGTGGATTACCATCTTAGCAGATTTTGATATATTCCGATTCGAGTATACCATATATGTTTACGGATAACATTGACTTTGTTTCCTATTTCGAAGCGCTCTTCGATATATCTCGTATTTCTACGAAACAAAATAATAAACGGGTATATATGATTTCATAAAATACTTGAAATTTAGAGTGAGATTTATTTTTATTTTTTTGGTACACTGTTTTGGGAATCATTAGGAATTGAACCTACTAAGAAAGCCACAGATGTCGAAAATACTTCGTATTTTTTTTATTATTTATAGATCAACGAGAGAACAAAATATGTATTCTGAGAAAAACTTAAATAAAAATTCTCCGAGTCAAGGAAACAGTTAGAAACTGTATAGATATTAGGAACCGCAGAAGACACTGGAAAGGTCATATGGAAATGATGGATAACTCAAGAGTTATCTAAATAGCAAAGCATGAAATATGTACAAACAGTTGTCTTCTAGAATGGACGAAGCTGTGTGCTAACATCTTAAAATATATAGTCCAAATAATAACAAACTACAAGTCTTGCTTAAAAAAAATAAACAAAGTAGGTTTTCTTTGCTGCAAGTGCATTATGTAATTTAAAAGGCAACTGCACCACGGCATCTTGTTGAGTTAAAAGTAAATTGTTGAATACGTAAGGGGTTAACGAAATAGGAGTACAGTTCAACCTTGTTAATACCAACTTTCTTGAAATCGGTTCAAGAAGAAAGATTGTCTTTTTTAGTGAGTTAAATAGATGAACTAAAGGAAAAAAACTGTACTTCATTTAAAACGGTTTAGTTTTCTACAAAGCTAAGACTTGACTTAATATTAAGTAGAAGGTATTTTTTCTTACGTTTTATTTAAAACAGTAATGAAATACTCCTATATATTACTGTTTTATTGTACAGTGTACAATATGGTGGGTTCAATAACAAAGAACAATTGTATAGTACCCGTCGGTAAATAATACACATCGGGCTTAAGAAAGAGACTGTCGCTTTGTAGAGCGTCGTGTCTGTCGCACGATGTGCTAACAGTCCGTGCGACAGAGACGACGCTCTACAAAGCGACAGTATCTTTCTTAAGCCCGACGTGTATTACTTACCGCCGGGTACTTTAATTTGTTTTATCAAACACTGTTTATTCCACTTTTTGTAACGGTGTGACCCTACCGGTTTCAAGGAAGTCTTGTTTGTGCTCGGATGATAAGGTGAAAGTCTCGAAACCGGTAGGGATATACAGTTACAAAAAGTGTTTGATAAAACAAATTACAATACCTTTAAACCTCGACAATTTTAATACCTTAACTATAAATAATATACACATAACAATATTTTTCAACCAGCCATATCATATTTAACAAAGTTTTGAGTGAAAGATGAAGGATTTACATTATCGATGTATTGATTTACCTTTTAAATGACATTTGTGGCGTAGTTAGTAAGACGTTATTTTTCCAACTCGGCGGTAGCAGGTTTGATTCCCGTTATAACTAAGTTTTTTTTTTAAAACATTCCAGTCTGGTTTTCACTTAAGACCTCTCTTTAACACCTTTCTGGATGGCTAGAGGTAATTCCCACAGAACACAAAACCCACTAGGTTTTACTGTATTTATTTATTTATTTATTATTACACATGACAAGAAATATACACAATTTGAGAAAAACAACAGATAATTTGATTTGGACATACAATTTTAATGGATCTGGGTTTGTTGCCTTTCATTTGTCGTATCCCCAGTAAACTAGGCTTTTGCCTGTATCTCACTGAGGATATTTAGCATGAAAAAAATAAATCGATACTTCTTTCCGATTTTTGATTACACAAAAACAAAATGTTTATTATCCGTAACAAGTATAATAGAAGGAACAATACAAAGAGAATGATTAGGGTACTTGACGTTGGTGCCGCCGGAGATGAATATGCAATCCAATTTATGATAGGCATATCTTTATGACACACATATAGGGCAAATAATTTTAGTATTTCTTTCTCTATAAGGTCCCTTATAACTAGCAACAGTTCCATGCTATTTAGCCCTATCTGATGTGATTTGCTTCCAGTTTTGATGAGCATTAATAGTTTCATGTAGTACGTCTTTATGTTATATATCTTGCGTTGACCAAAGTGATTTATACCGACCTCCATCAACTCGCTTAAGATGACATTTCTTGGGAGTCTGTACTCAGGCATACAAGCCACGTATCCAGATCAACGCAAGCGTGCAAGTGACACTAGAATTTCGATGCTACACCAGCTTGCTCTTTTCAAAACTTCATTATTTAATACTCTGGTGCCTCGTTCTTCTGCGGAACCCAAAGATTCCTTAACAGTATTGAATGGTTCCTCAAAAGACATTGTCATACATAATAAATTTGCACAGCATTACTCGTCTGTGTCAGATACAGGAAACCATAGAAATATTAATAATAACGTAAACATACATGATTTTTTGACATCCTAAAGTATTTTTCAAAATAAAGGTACTTTAAAGAATATCATCAGCCAAAATGGTTCCAAAGGCTACGAAAGGTTGAAGACCACTGCTCTATACTATCATTATTTGCCTGAGGTGCTTCTGCTGACATTTGAGGTCCCTAATATATCGTCTGTAGGGAACCCATGATTAGCATTCATACGTCAGATATGGCATGAATACAGCTATATAGACTGGCGCTTTGGTTTTCAACGTTAGATCGTGATTATTAAACACTAAAATACTTAAAGAACGAATATTTCATACAATACAATAAAACATTATCATTAATGATGAAATAATTCAAAATCATATTGGATTATTCTGGTTGGAGGGGACAAAAATGTTCGCTCGTGTGATTTTCAACTAGATGTGAATTTTCTCCTGCAATATTAGCTACAGGATCTAAAAGAAAATTCCTCGCCTTATATGTCCCTAGTGCTCCTATTTATAGATTTTTTTGACCAGTGGCGTGTCGTGACTTTTGAACTGAGGGATACTGTTGATAATAAAGAACAACGATTGCGCTTGTTAAAAGTTAAGATGTTGAAATGACAAAATTCCAATTAAAAGATAAAGAAATTGTCATAGTAACTCAACTCTTTAATGCAGTGATGTTCAATCTTTCTAATTCAGAACACCCCCAGGCGATTACTTCAGTTAAGAATTCGCCTTTTCTCTTGAATATATTATTTATTAAAAAGCACACAGTATCAAGTACCAGAAGTTGGCGAGAACACAGAAGGCTAGAAGGACGGCGTTAAGAATTATTCATGTAGCGAGAAGAAAGTTGCAGCAAACCTCAAAAAGAATTTTAGAAAACATCTCGTGCAAAAATATACTACGTGAGTTTTTATAAGCCACATGAAAAGTTTTAAAAATAAAGAGAGATCAAATGGACATATTTATTCAAAAAATATATATTTAACGAAATCTTTCTCTGTTTATGTACGTAAACTTGGCGTGTTTCAACACACTATGTCTTCCTCAGGTGTAATTGTATTAAATTACTTTACATAACTCACACATTCTGCGCATTTGTTGACACCTTTCCAGACGTGAGCCAGATAACCTGGATAAATTGATGATCATAGGAAGTATAACATTGTTGTTGTATACAGTATAACCTGGAAGGCTTATTGCCATGTGGTTACCTATAACGACCGACCAGAAATATGTTAAAGAAGCCTTAAGTGAAAACCACACTGGGGTCCTTTCTTAAAAAGTCTAGGTTCCAATGGGATTCAAACCCGAAACCCCAGTGATAGGAGACATGCGTCTTTCCAACAAGGCCACGAAGGTCGTCGTGTGCCAGGTGTTACAGCATGTACACAATAGAACCAATGCATGTTTTCCATATAGATGGCTTAGAACAATAATCGATCACATAGGTAAAGTATACAATACAAATTTACGAATGATTTTTTCTTAAATTAAGTATAAAATACTTAATTCTATGAATTCAATCGAGAATCAATCTCGATACCCCCAGGGTTGAAAGGCAAGCGTTTGTAAACCTTTTCTCCCAGCTAACCGATATAAACGTAAAAATACATTAAATATGATAATACAATTTAAACCTAATAAAGGGCTGAAGTAGATAAAATCTAACAATCGTCATTGAAGTTTAATATCCTTGCAATGTGAACTTTGGGTTTGATGTATAAAAAATGTGTGATTGCTGAGCTGCTACAGGACATCCGCAGGAAGTCGAACGACCATACTCGATCACAAAGGTTAGCATATTGATCGAACGACAAAATTGAAAAACAAATTATTCGATGAAAAAAATAACAGTCAAAGATCGAATTTCCAGATACGAAACTCGGAAACGAGCTTGCCATATCATATATAAATAATTTAACCAGAATAAATAAATTCAGCAAAATGATCTTGTCAGTTCGTTAAGAATTCGAAATGACATTTCCAGTGATATTTTTTTTTTTTACACAAAATACCTTGAAAATCGTCAATTTTTCAGAGGTGAAGCAACGAGAATGAAATTTATTAAAACCGATTTTTTTGGAGCCCTTAATATCTGAATGTCAATCAAAAGGGTTTATTTTTCTGACATTGAAAGGGTATTAAAGGGGTTTTGCAAGCAAAAATGTCGTTTTTTCGATATTTACAGCCCAACGTAGTAAGCACACAGATGACAAGTTGTTTAACAGCGGTTTAATAGAAAGGAATCGAGATTTCTTTCACAACTTTGTAAAATGTTTTAAGTTAATCTCTCGAAATGGATTAAAGAACACGAATCAATGTTGAGAATTGCTTTCAGTGAAAAATTTAAAAAAAATTTTTTTATTCAAACCTTGATCTGATATTAAATATGGTAGCCAGATCGAACTCCGTGCTGGGCTACTCTCCTAGAATGAAACAGGCATTTTTTCAGCCTAGTATTCGGGGGGTACTAAAGGATACCTACAACTTCGATCATATATATAGTATATTCTTTCAAAAAAGGTGTAAAAATCATGCCGATGTATTTCGATCGTCTCACTTCAGGTGTGCCATCGGATCCAGTACACCGGTGAAGCCAGTGAGATTGCTGGTGTGCAACAGTTCACTCACTTAATACAAATATACGAAAATTTCATGGCACAGCTTCCCTTTCCAACTTAATTGACGTTGCAATGGTGAGGGGATCCTCGACTACGAGGCCCAGCAATGACGACGGTATGAAATATGATATATTATGTATCAGAGTCGGGAAAAAAATGTGCCTCTAACTCCCGACATCGGCTTCGAATCCAACTCCAATACTTATTTTCTCTTATCTTATCCCATCCATATTTGGTCAGTGTTATTGCATGGAGTGGAATCATGGACCCTCAAAGTTGGTAGTATGAACCGACTGGAAGCAATCGAAATGTGGATGCACCGGAGAATGCTACGGATACCCTGGACGGATATGGTCAGCAACACAAGGGTTCTTCAAAGAGTCAAAGTTGATAGAGAGTTGCTGACTAACATTAAAATTCGAAAGGTGTCCCACTTGGGTCCGCATGCATGGGCCGGCCAACTTTTGATACTAGCTCGCGCGATGGCCGCGCATAAAAAAACATTTCATTACGGTCGGTACACAGAAAGTACAACAACAAAACATAAAAAATATATCAAACAAACAAGACAACAAATAAATCATAGGTGATGCATACGTCCGATACAGTGCTTATTTTTAAATCTAGATTTCAACGGGAATCGAAACCACAACCACCGGGTCGGAAGACAAGCATCTTAGAAAACTAGGCCACGTAGGTGTTTAATGAATAATTAAAGCACATTTTTATTGGTTAAACAAAAAAAGTGTTTTAAGGAGTATTTATGACTCTTCAACAAATCCAAATTTGAGATTCGGACCTATTAAAGAACGTGACCGCAAGAGATTAATATATTCAGCCTCATGAATTGATCCTTTGAGCTATCAACCATTTCTTCTAGTGTGGAACTCGCCATTCGTTATCATTTGTATTGACAATTAATAGTGATGATATGACAGTCAATCCTTTGAAATCTGGAATGATTGTCAGCCATTATGTGGATGAAAAACGCCTGAGTATGTATTAGTTTAAATTATGCAAGCTGTTGCAATTCAGCAACCCCACTGTCTTTACATACAAACCTAAAGTTGGATGGCAAGGAGATCCAAGTTTCAAGACGATCGGCAGGTTGAATCTGCTGCATATTTCAGTTATGCAGGGATTATATTATATAGCAATACTTTTAAACTACTTAGCAGCGCCAGAAAAATTTAGGATACTTAAAGTATGAGCAACCGAAACACATTAATTTAGAAATGAAATGGACTAAGATTAAAACCAGTACGAAAATGAAGCCGCCATGAATCAAACCTGAAGTGCCCGTTTGCTTAGCGTGAATGCTAACCATTAGACCACGGCCGCCGACAACACTACCTTCCACGTGAAAAGCCCGATTCGCAACGACGATTCCCGTTAGTTACCATATTTCTTCCACGTGAAAAGCCCGATTCCCAACAACGATTCCCGTTAGTTACCATATTTCTTAAAACAAGTTCCTTTCTGGTTTTTCTTTCAGATCTTTTGAACTTCTATCTGATCGGTAGGATGAGATTATAAAATTGCACTAAGTCCGCGAGTCTATATTGTATACATACATAACACATAACATCACGCCGTCTACCTATCGAGGTAGCCCGAAAGGAGAGAACGCCAAACTTTCTGAACGCGACGCATATCTTTCGCCTTTTCTATATCCATACAGCTTGTCATACAGCTGCATAAAATACAACGGAAGTGAAATGCAGTAGATCAATATTTTCACTACTTTTATTTTTATGCGACATTTGCCGCAGCGTTCGAGGAGCTCGGTGTCTTGCACTTGATTTATGGAACATCCAGTACTGTCCAGATGGAAGAATTCTGGAAGGAAATAATTTAGTGCCTTTGACAAGAGGACTTGTTTTATTAAGACTATTGATGCGATTCTTAACATGAACATCCATCAAACGATTATACTTAATAAAATTTATTTATTTATATATGATACTCCATCCTTGATATTCTTCAAAAAGCGACTGAAAAAAAATCTCTTAATTTCTAGTCAGTAATATAACGTGTTTCATTCCTGATTTTTTTCCTTTCCTCTCCACCATCCCTTCCTTTTCCTTTGATTGATGATATCTCACTTTAGATGAAAAATAATATGTGGGTGATTGTCGGTCTTTGTGGAGTTTGTGGGCATATGCTCACGTACATGTTCATGATTTTCGTGGGGATGGATAGTCATTTGAACGTTTTCTTGCGACCGTGTATGTAACTTGCTTCATTTACTTTTGTTTGTTTGATTGGAAAATATTGCCGCCTGGCAATAAGCCCACAAGATTGTAGTAATAAAAGTGATAAATAAATAAATATGACAAGAAATTTAATAAATACATAATTTGTGAAAGAACAACAGGTAATTTAATGTGGACATACAATTTTAATAGATCTGAGTTTGTTGGCTTTCATTTGTCGTGTCCCCAGTAAACTAGGATTTTACCTGTATCTTGCATAAGCTAATTATAACGTTTTTATAAAATATATTTAGAGAAAATGCTCGTCTGTTCCAGATTATAAATCAATTGTATTGTATTACAATTCCGTTGTTTTACACAGTATAACCTGGCGGGCTTATTACTGTGTGGCAATTTCTACCAACCAACTAGAAAGATGTTAAAAAGACTTCAAGTGAAAACCAGACTGGAATCCTTTTTTTAAAAATCTAGGGTCCAGTAGGATTTGATCTCACAACCTTCGGGTTTGGAGACAGGCGTCTTACCAACTAGGCCACGGAAGTCGTCGGTTACAAAACAATACCTATATAAGTAATACATTTATTAAAAATACATACCAAAACACTGTCACCCTATCGAGATAGACAGAAAGCAAAGAGCGCAAGACTTTATTATTGCGCCATACATATTTCGCATCTTCTATATCCATACAGCTTCTACGATTTTTCAGACTTTCTATATCCTTCTTTCAACATACATATATGAATTAAGAAAGACTAAGAAAACAAATAAACAGTGCAAATGTGAGTAATAGGCGTGGTAGAGGAAGACCAAGGAAAGTATTGTTGAATCGAGTGTATTATATTTTGAAAGAAAGAAATGTAAAAAGCCAGAGAAATCGTAGGAGCTGTATATAAGGTGTATGAATGTAAATTGTTAAGTCTGGCGCTTCTCTTCTTTTTGCCTACCCGGAGAATGAGACGGTGTCTAAGTATTTTTTTTCTAACACCGTTGTGGCTAGTCACCTTTACGATATTGTGGAGGATCCCAGCTGCGAGTGTTGTTTGGATGATGACACTTTAGATCACATATTTTTGGTTGTCCTTTACGGGACAGCTTTGATTTACTTAATGCAATATCATCACCGCGTCCAATGAATGTTGTGTTTCTTCGAGAAACTTTTCCACTTAATGATGATTGTAAACCTTTTGAAGGTAAATCAGTTGACACTTGAAATTGTCCAACAACTTTATTTATTTTATTGTATTGTCTCATATAATTGCATAAGTGACTATAATGCGGGGGCACAATTAATCTTAGTGTGGCTGGCTGTATTGCCTATTAAAAAAATATATACATATTAAAAAAAATATGCGACTTGATTAAAACTAAAATACACCCCTGTCCTTATTATATCGAAATATTACCCATTTCAGTCACACTAAATGCTTTCTCTGTTTATAGTTCTATTTATTATACATATTCCAGGCCCAGGGATGTATCCTTTAATTGGTTACGCGGTAATTGTAGTAAAATATTAATATTTTTTTAGCGTAGCAGTTTTTACTTCGCTAAGGATGTCCGAATTTTAGTTTGAATATGTTTTATTTTTATTTTCTGTGAGAGCTACATGTGTATGTCTGGCAACGTTAATCACCAAGATAAGTAATTAATTTAAAAAAAAAAACAGACAAGTATGTACTTTAACTCAACACACTCACAACGTTGTAAAACAGAGGACAGGGTTGGAGTGCTAAATTTTTTTTAAATAATTTTGATAATTAAATATATTACATACATACGTGTACATCATCATACCATGTCCTTTTGCAGGATACGCCGAGAAAACAGACCGCTTCAACTTGTTTTATCTCAGCACACAACCTTTGACTCCTCCACATTCAAACATCTCGTCATGCGCAATCTTCTTTTGTTCATTCTTCCCGCTTTACCTTCTTTCAAAATCTGGTATGTTTGGTCCAGACAAGTTTTCCTCGGTCTACATATTCCACGCAAACCTTACACTTCTAACTTGTATACTCGTTTAGTCATTCATTTTCTCTGCGTGTCCGAACAATCTTAAAGCTCTTTTCTTCACCTTACTTCAAATATCCATTTTATCCACGCATTCATTTCTGATGCCTTCAATCCTCTTCTTTCATACATTGACACTCCACAAATTTTCCGCAGTGCATGCATCTTCACAGTAATAATCCTTCTTCTGACAAGTCCCAGTTCTCTCCATACGTCAAGGTGGGCCACTCTTACACTATCGTGCATTGTCATTTTTGTTCCTGTTAATATTGCGCGATTGGTATATAATATATTACATTAAGAACTTCATTCACATTGTTCCCTGTCGCTACCTTTCTTTCCATATCCCTTTAAACTCACCCATCACACGTAAACATAATGCCCAGATAACTAATTTTAACACAGCCATTCTTTCATCAATAATTTCGAAAAAATATTGTTGAAATTATTCTATTCGCATTTTTATTTTGTTAAAATTTGTTAACAATTTTCATATTCCTGCTTATTTTGTTGTTATTTTTATGAATTACAGTTTTTATATCTTGGAGTCATTCTATCGTCATTCATAATCTTCAATTGTCGAGTATATATGTTTTAGTGGCGCAGTGACTTCGTTTCATATTACAACATGCCGTTTGATATCCCTCGTAACTTTTCCATCATCTGAGTAAATACCACCTCAATAGCAGAATTCTTAAATTTTTACTACTTTTGCTCTATGTTGTTACTATGTTTATGTTCCCCTGATGATGACGTGAAAGTCTTGAAACCGGTAGGGTTGTACCGTTACAAAAAGTGAAATAAACAGTGTTTGATAAAACAAATTACAAATACTTCATTTTTTTCATTTACGAAGTTCTAATTTTATTAGCGTTTGGGTTCCATAAAAAATTAAGTATCATTTAGGATGCTATGTAAACCGACTAGCAATTTGTCACAAAATCTAGTGGTTGATTGTAATAAATTGCTTCAAAGCAATAGAAAGCGTCAAGTAAATCAATATAATGGACTTTTTGTATTCAAATCACAAAAAATATATACTTATGTTCACACAGAATAATGACCCAAACAACATTTTTCAGGGAGGGTCATCCTACACGTGAAAAAATACTGAGAATTTATTCTTATCACTATTTCTAATTCCCAACCCTCACTTTTACCCCCAGCAAATGTGCTATAATCTCCCATTTCGCCTCCAGCTCGCCTCATAATCACTGCTGAGTCTGTAAGCCCACAGTACGGTGGTCACACTCGTAAAAGCTGCGGTGACAAAAATCTGATTTTGTGGGTGAGAGCCTGGCTGCGAGGACTCCAGATATTTTTCATAGCACACCCTTGTAAACGTATTACGAGGGTTGCTACTTAAGTTTTGAGATATGGCAACACCAGTATAGATACGTCAAATCTGACATCAGCATCGTAAAGTTTAACGTTTTTAATGGTATACGTGCTCAGAAAGTTTTGTCATACGAGTGCTATTTGTGTTGTTTACAGTGACTTGAAATAATCATCGAAGCACTTCGAAGCAAATGGTCGCTTGTTTCTTAGGTATGAATGGTCATGTCGCAACAATGCCTTTAGTGGAACGTCGTACGGACAATTCTGAATGGTACACCACCATTTGTTTGCCAGAAGTGTTTGGAGAAATGAGGAAAACCAACCGCCGAAGACGGATCATTTTCTTGGGTTAGGGCCTCACCAGCTTAAAAAATCTGACAACTGACTTTGTATTGTTCCAAATCTTACAAGTTGCTCGATTTTAAATTGACACCTACTCATTTATATCTCGATTCGTTAAACTGAAATTTTGACTTTTGTCATTCAAACACTACATAGTTTAGCTACCGCGTACAAAATTGCAACTCGCGGAGAAAGGGTAAACAAAACTCATTTGTATGTGTCCACCGTTGGGGTATTTATGCGAGCGAAACAGCGTGTTTATCGCGCTGTTTCACTGTGTCTTTTTTTACCCCTGGTTTCTTTTACCTCCTTTCTCCCCTGAATCTGGGACATTTTTTTGTATTTGCATTTCGCACTTGGTAATAAAGAAGGATGTTTGTTTGTTTATTTCTTTAGGAATATGGTATGAAACACGGGTAAACTATTTTTATTATTTAGTTGCTTAGTGGACATTTTATTATTCGTTGTACAAATTTATAACCGTGAAAAGGAATCACAAACCATCTATGAGTGCTCCTGTTCACCTTACTCAACACCTTAGGTTGAATCTATCCTTCGCTCAACACCAGTTGAATCTATCCTTCACTCATATATCTATACTCAACACCTTAGGTTGAATCTATCCTACCTTTTTCACACCCATTAAACTTATCATAAAACACCTACGCTTTCTTTGACTTTCAACGTTTCCTTTCTTTCAAGATAATATTCATTTGACCCAAGAATACTTTCCTTGGTTTTCCTCTACCACACCTTCCACTCACATTTGCATTATATATTTATTATGCTAGCCTTTCTTTATTCATTCATCCTACATGCCCAGACCATATCAGGATCTTCATCTTACTTAATAGACCAGTCTTAAGTTTACATTAATTGCAAACATTAAAAATTAATTAATAACGAAATAAGTATACAATTATTGTAAAATTAATTAATAACAAAATAAGTATACAATTATTGTAAAATTAATTAATAACGAAATAAGTATACAATTATTGTAAAATTAATTAATAACGAAATAAGTATACAATTATTGTAAAATTATTGTAAAATTAATTAATAACGAAATGAGTATACAATTATTGTAAAATTAATGAATAACGAAATAAGTATACCATTATTGTAAAATTTATTAATAACGAAATAAGTATACAATTATTGTAAAATTAATGAATAACGAAATAAGTATACCATTATTGTTAAATTTATTAATAACGAAATAAGTATACAATTATTGTAAAATTATTGTAAAATTAATTAATAACAAAATAAATATACAATTATTGTAAAATTAATAAATAACGAAATAAGTATACAATTATTGTAAAATTAATTAATAACGAAATAAGTATACACTTAACAATATATTAATAGTAATGTCGTTACCATTGTGAAGGTTTCAAGACGTTGTAATTTGTTTATTAAAACACATTTTTTAATTGAAAATAACGATATAATTCTACCGGATTCAAGGTTTTCACCTCATCATCAGGAGTGAAATGATGATGAAGTGAAAACTTAGAAACCGGTAGAATTATACCTTTACGTTAAATGAATAAATTATGTATTATTAAACAAATTACAAAGAAATAAGTCTATGCGGGGTTCGCGAATTTAGAAAATGCCCGTTAAGAATAAGTGGAGTGACAATGTATGACAGATTATGAAATTTAGTGAAAAGGGGTGAATGTTAACTTAAGGTATTTTAGTGCCAATTTTAATGTATGGGAGAGAAACGTAGACGTGGAAAAATACTGATAGGAGCCCATTAAATACTGTAGAAATTCGAGCCGTGAGAAAAGCACGTGGGGTGACAATGTATGACACAATAACGAAGTGATCAAGGATGAATATGAACTACTCGTAAAAGGTGATGTGTTGAAGAATATGAATAGAACACCCTGAGATTGTTTGGGCATGTGAAACGAATGAAAGAAGAAAGACTTAGAAAACAAATATATAGTGTGAATGCGAGTGGAAGGCATGTAGAAAGCTGACCGAGAAAAGTAAGGTGGAATCAATTGAATAATTTGAAATAAGGAATGTCAGGAAAATCGTAGAAGTTGTATGGACGTGGAAGACGATATATGTGTGTCGTGATAGGAAAGTCTGATGCTTTGTTCTCCCTGACTACCCTGGCAAGGAAATGGTGTGATGGTAAGTATGCACGAGTATGTTGAATAGCCCCCAGAAGGTATTACATAAGGGCCGCTGACTCTAATTTGTAACAAGGGAGGACTTCATGAGTCATCTGGTGTGGAACAAACCTTAGAATTAACTGCAAGTCCATTATCAGACATTAATACCTACAATAGTATATATTATATAGGCGATATGCGCAAAATTATTGCGGTAATATTTGATACCCTAAATGCAAACTGCATCTCAAAATTAAACGTCTGCTGTGGTCACTGACCGCAAATGGACCACAAACATTATGATGCGCAGATCTGTTGAGCAGGGGTAAGCAATCTTTTGGTTAGGTTCTATGTATTAGCACTAATCTAGCCAGGTTGCACTGTATCGTCGTAGACTTTGATGTGCCTCGTAGTCGAGATCCTACTCGCCATTCCAATGATAATTCAGTTGGAAAAGGAAGCTGTACAGTGGAGCTTGATTTGAGTGAACCAGCAAACTCACTCGTCCTCACCGCTGTACTGGATCCGATGGCAAGTCAAAGTGACAAGTAGTACACCAGCATTTACCCTTTTTTTTTTTAAAGAATATATATGCACGAAGTTATAGAAATTCTTATACGAGTACATTTGAAGAGAGTAGCACTATTGATACAAACATACTTTCTTTGGTATTCCTTTACAACGCCTTTTACTCACATCTGCACTTTATTTTTGTTTTGTTTACCTTTTTTAATTCATTCGTTCTATATTCCCAAACCATCTCAGAGTAATATAGCTGACTTGAAATAAAGAGTTTTATCAATCTTTAGGGACTTGTGTTTCACATAGAAGGATGTTGGTTGTCTGAATAAAAGTCGTCGAGATCGGAATAAGTAAAGAGAAAGTTTATTGTAAGCGTCTGTATTTATAATGTATAAAACGGCGCAGAACATGTCGCTGTCTCGCTTCCGCTGGACACATGTTTATTGTTGCACGTTCTATATACATTTCATACTACGTTATGCAGGAGAGGCAAGAGATATATCGGTGTGTTCAATGACCGCGCGGGCGACCTTCGCCCGGCGCCGTCTCGCACTGGCCACAGGCGAGTTCAATGACCGCGCGGGCAAGGGTCGCCTTGGTGGGTTCAGTGACCGCACGCACGGTCGCTACAAATCGTTTATTCAAACATACCAATGATTGAGTGAGTCTAACGTTAGTTGTTCTCGAGTCTCACTGTGTGAAAAGTAAAGGAAAACGTATTGTATTATACTACATTGCCTATATGTACAGTACAAGACAATGTGGCAATCTATTCCAATTAACCAAAAAGTTTTAGAGGCTTAAGATGAAAACAAGTCTGGAACATTTAAAAAAAATGGTTTCCAACGAGAATCAAATCTGCAACCTCGGCGTTGGAAGATAGCCGCCTTACCCATAAGGATAAGAACAAACAATAGTTGTGTTGTGCTTGTTGTTAAAAAATGGTCTTTAAATTTCACACATATTTTTCGTTTCTTATCATCGGGTACATTAAATTAATAATATTAAGATAATTAATTAATTAATTTATTTATTTATTTACACATTACAAGAAAGATTATAAATACATATGTTAGTTTATGAAAAAAACAACAGGTTATTTAATATAGATACACAATTTTAATAGATTTAGGTTTGTTACCTTTCATTTGTCGTGTTCCCAGTAAACTTGGTTTTTGCTTATATCCTACTGAGTAGAAGAATAAAAGGATGATTTATATACGGCCGTTTAGAGAGCAAACTCTCCTCAAGGGCGCTCTAACTCAATATTCGAACCCACTCATAAATTTTGATAAGACCTCCTATAAAGGATTGTCTTTAAGGGCTTTCTAAAGTTGCATAAGTCACCAATATTTTTGATACTAGGAGGCAGCTTTCAACAAGAAATCCAAGATATTTGAATCTCCTAACATTGATATCAATGTTAGGAAGAGTTTAGTGAAAAATCTGGTCTGGAGTGTGTTGCTGTATAGCTGCGAAACGTGGACCATCAGCCATAAAAAGTCCGGGCGTCTGGTTGCCTTTGAAATGTGGTGCTACAGGCGCATGGCCAGGGTCCATTGGTCAGATCACATCCGAAACGACGAGGTATTGAGCGGGGTTGGAGAAACAAGGCAACTCCTAAACAGAGTTGCCCAACAACGATGCAGTTACATAGGCCATAACATCAGGCACCCAGGCCTGTTCCTTACCATCGTCGAGGGAATGATTGAGGGCAATAACCATAGATGCCGCCTTAGATATAGCTACATGGACCGGGTGATCCGTGATGTGCGCTGTGGCAGCTACCAGGAGATGAAGAGACTTGCGGATGACAGAGATGAGTAGAGGGATCGAGTCTTGGTGCAGACCAATCCTAGAATTGTAACCCAGAAAAAAAAGGAGGCAGACCATTCCACACCACGTTGCCCAAGCAACGACAAAAGTTTAATAATATTAACTCACCCTCTTAGATTTATTTGAAACAATAGAGACAATAGAGACATCCCATTAAGGGACTTGAATACAAAGAGACAAAGCTTGAAATCAATTCGTTCAACACTTAAGCCAGTGTAGACTTTAAGGAAGCGGACCCATATGGCAATATTTATGATTACTATAACATACTACGAGTATATGTAAGCCTAGAAGGTGCATTGAAAACAAACTGGAGTTTAGAAATTTGTGAATCAGACACACCAGAATAAATAGAGTTACAATACTCCAGACGCGACGCAACAAATTAATTAATAACAGTATTTATTTCCCTTGTTGGAAGACATCGATGTACAAATTATACCTATCTAAGACTATAGAAACCGTATAACTAATTTGTCTATCGAAGGAGAACTTCCTATAAAGACAGACACCAAGAAATTTGATGCTATCTTTTGGAAAGATACTAATACTAATTACTGATAAAGCATCCCCATCAGGAAGGCTTTGTCTACGCTGCGAAACCATGGAGACAAATTCCGATTTTATGAAATTTAATTTTAATTACGTTTTACTTTTCAAATATCAGAGACAAAATACTCGTATGTTCAAACGTTATAATAAAATTTGATAATATTAATTACTTCTCAGAATCTTTCGAATGTTGAAGTATAAAATTTCATGTGTCCTCGAGGATATCACGTGGAATTATTCTCAATTTCGTTTATTATTTGATCCCCTTGTTACTGAGGAACTGATTCTGAGGAATTGATTCCCCTTGTTACTATGTTGATGTTCGTTATCCATGTCTCGCGTTTGATATCGGACTGTTACAAACTACTCGGTTTGATAATGAGAATATCAAGATAATTTAACAGGACCGATATCCTTCGAAACTTTTATAATTATCTAATAAGAACCAAATTAGTATATGCATCTACAGTTTGGGCTCCTCATCAGCTCTAATATAAAAACCATACAGAACAAATACAAAAAAAAATCCTCAGATATCCATGATACAGAACAAAGGGCGATTACCCAAAATATGCTCACTATGTCGAACTTCTCACGGTGTGTAGCTATGGAAGCCTCGAAACTAGAAGGTTTAAAATCCATTGCGATATTCTTACTAAAGGTTTTTCAATGTTGCTTTCACTGTCCCGCGATTCTAGAAACACTAAGTTTCTTAATAAATATAGCCGTGCAAGGAATCACCCTCTGTTGTACAAACCAACTTACAGAACGAATATCATGGCTAAACATTCAGTCACGCGTGGTATAGAGATATTGAACCAACTCAATGACACTGTGGATATATGATATTCTCGGCACCGCCTAGCAGTATGAGAAGAATCCTGGCTGATATTCTTCCTAACAAATAGCAAACCCCCTTTGTGTAACAGGAGAAATCCGTGCAAAGTGGATAATTTTTTTTTAATATTAATATTTTAAATTATAATAAACTACGAATATGGGGGCAGGGGAATAACGATGTGACTGACAAGATAAATAATTTTAAATAGAAAAATATGAGGGGATAAGTAACTATATATTATATTTATGCTCTTGACACAATTTGGCATCTACCTTTGCGAATAGGGGGCGAGGGGTGGTTCGGAGAATTTGTTTCGGCATGGGATGAAGAGAAATCGTCGAAGTTGTATGAATGTAGAAGAAGCGAAAAATGTGTGTTGCAATAGAAAAATTTGGTACTCTGTCCTCTTGGTCTACCCGATGGGAAATAGCGACACAGCATACGTAACATTTCTTTGACATTTGCTTATGATAAAAAAAAATATATTTGGTAAGAAAACCGCAGAAAACTCAGCAAGAGAAGACAAACTAGAAACAAATCTTAATAGGTCTTCCAATATGTGATAGTAATATTCGGTGGAGTGTAGTGTTTATGTGTAGTGTAAAAATTCAAATATAAAATTTGAGAATACTAGCCAAAAAGAGTTGTCTTTAAGTGCATTCTAAAGCTGCATGCAGTTTCAAATTAGGTGGTAATGCAGTATTGAACTAGGTGGTAATAATTTATCTACAAACAAACCTCAAGCCCTCGTCGAGCGCAATGATCCTATCAACAAGTCAACAAGTCACATGAAGCAAAAAATCTCGAATCAATGAACAGATTTTACTTTTGATTTTTTTTATATTGTAACTTCCAAGAAAAAAACAGTTATCTCCTTCAACTAATCCAAGGTTGCTGACCACTGATGCAGAATGACAATATGGTGGTATATCCTTGTATGTGTGTCTACTCTAAACGGTGTACGCACGCTCCGGATCATCTGTTAATAACGGGCGATTAAACAGATAACGGATGGATGATCGGGCCCCGCGGTGGGGGTAAGGAGATATCATTGGTGGTGGTGAGCTAAGGTGGTGTGTAGGGGCGTAGGGGGGGGCGGGGCCTACCCAGGGGTAGCGAACCAGTTCAACAATCTCTTCGACAAGGACCACGAAATTATATCATGTTTTGGGGAATGAGAGACGTGATCTCATACGTGAGTACGTATATAATAGAATTAACTCGGTCTCAATGCGTATTTTCTAAGATTTGTACGATAGTGCTGACATTGTTAACAGGGTGACATTCGTTTTAAACGGTCCTTCATTGCTTACTTGATAATATTTCTATTTTCCAACCCGGATGTTGCGGTTTCGATTCCCGCTGGAACACAGATAAAAAAACAGTCAATTTTCACTTAATCCTCTTCTGATCGGTTGGGAGAGATTGCTACATGAAAATAATTCGACAATAGTCATACTATACACAAAGAAAGTGTAACGTATGATTCGCTCGGGCGCTACTATAGCTGCTAGATGTGATTTGTCTAGTAACAGTGGGATTGAGACGTGAGTTAGAACGCCCTTTAGGAGAGTTTGCTCTCTAAAGGCGCTATATAAAATTGTAATTTGATAAAAATAAACTATATTCATTATGATCATATAAAAAACAACCTCCGTGGCCCAGTAAGTAAGACGCTTGGCTCACAATCCTGGAGATTGCGTGTAAAATTTTCGTTGGAACCAAGATTTTTAAAAGGATTTCACACTATTTATCACCCAAGGCTTCTTCAAGATCTTTCTGGTCCGTTGGAACAGATTGCCATATGGGCAAAAGCCCGCCAGGTTGTACTGTATACAAAATGAAAATACATATACATATTTACCATCACGCAATTACCCTGTCGGGATAGACAGAGAGGACAGTACATCAGACTTTCATATCTCGACAAACACTCTTTACCTCTTTTAGATCTATACCCCATATCATACAGCTCCTACAATATTTTCAGCTTTCTCTACTTCCTTCCTTCAAAATATCATTTACTTGATGCTGCAATACTTTCGTTGGATTCTTTCTACCATGCCATCTACTGTCAACTGTACCACATATTTGTTTATTAATATTTCTTCATTTATTTGTTCCACACACCCAAACCATCTCACGGTTCTTTTATTTCGCTCACTCAGCACATCAACCTCAAGTTCACATTCGTCCCAAATCCCTGAATTTCGTATTCTATCTTAAATTATCCGTATTCTATCATAGTCACCTTATGTATTATTCTCAGTACACGCAATTTCCACTGCATCCATTAGATTCCCACAATTTTTTTCCACGTCCACCTTGCACTTCCATATATCACAGTTGGTACTAAAACACTGTTATTGACTAGTTTTTTTTTTAACAATGTCTGGTTCGAATTCCCAAGAGGCATACAGAGGCCCAGAAGAAGACCGAAGGTATGCTGGATAGATGAAATCAGGAAGCATGGCAGCATCACACGGCATCAACGAGCAAAAAACTGAACTATTTGGAGTTAACTTGGGGAGACCTTAATCCAACAGTGGATCGACCCTGGTTGACAATGATGATATATTTAGTATCCCTGACTTGGTAAACCTGTACACCGTTCGATATCCCTTTTAACTATTGAACTTTATAAGAAAACATTGCGCAAATAGCAGAATTTCTTAACTTGTTCCATTCTTTCATTGTTCACCCATATTTCGCATTTACTTTTTTATGAACAATATAGAGACTTGCGCGGCGGACGGTATGTTACTGTTTCTGGTAGCCAGGGAGCTGTGGGACAGGGTTAGGCGATCAAGAGGACACTGGAACCTGACGATGCCGCCAGGGCCGCTGACAAGTCGATTCATCCCTTTGGATATGATTCGCCTATAACATCTCGGGCTGAATTCAGCAACGTATCAGGCTTGGAGAAGGCAGCCATAAACAACTAAAGTGAAGACAACAACTCAAATACTATCTCAAAGTATACATAGATAAACATCCCCCCCCCCCCCCCACACACACACAGATGACACAACAGTAGAAAAGGTAATACCTAAAATCACTGACACAAAATACGTAACACGTGGGTTACAGGCTGAATTTAGCAACGTACCAGGCTTGGAGGAGGCAGACATAAACAACTGAAGTGAAGACAACTACTCAAATACATCCTTAAAGTATACATAGATAAACATCCCCCCCCCACACACACACACAGATGACACAACAGTGGAAAAGGTAATCCCTGAAATCACCGACACAAAATACGTAACACGTGGGTTACAGGCTGAATTCAGCAACGCACCAAGCTTGGAGAACGCAGCCATAAACAACTGAAGTGAAGACAACTACTCAAATAGTTCCTCAAAGTATACATAGCTAAACATCCCCCACACACACACACACACAGATGACACAACAGTAGAAAAGGTAATCCCTAATATCACTGACACAAAATACGTAACACGTGGGTTACAGGTTGAATTCAGCAACGTACCAGGCTTGGAGGAGGCAGACATAAACAACTGAAGTGAAGACAACTACTCAAATACTTCCTCAAAGTATACATAGATAAACATCCCCCCCCCCCCCCCCCCACACACACACAGATGACACAACAGTGGAAAAGGTAATCCCTGAAATCACTGACATAAAATACGTAACACCATGGGTCACACGTAATTCTTACTTTCAACATAAATAATAGAACGTTCTTTCTCTCTCTCGTATCTTTTTAAAAAGTGTTTATGATAGTGGGTTTGAATCTCGAGTTAGACCGTCTTTCGAAAGACTTTCCTCTCTAAATGGTATATCAATCGTCCTTTATAATAATTATTATTATGGTCACCCTAGAACATACAGAATACCGATCGGACCGTTTCATATTAGCCAGAACGAGTCCGATTTCAATTAATGATTCTTTATTTTCATTACAGATCTCACTGTGATAAAGTGGGGTGACGTTACTAGAATAGAATCGTAATTGAACGGTGGGGGATTCTTTGTCCACATTATTACTTTTCCTCTACGTACTTCTTTGGACAAGGAAACTAATTCGTTTTAAATACAAATTACAATAATACATACGTGAAAAAAAAATTATTTTTGGGTAAAATCTGACATTGATCCCAAAACAATTGGCTAGAAATTTCAATGAATAAAAAAACTTACACATATAATGTATATTGAATATATAAATGAATAATAAAATCTAAGTTTGTTGATAGGAACACAGTATGTACATATGGTACACATACATGTATATGCTGAAATTTCAAATATATTTCAAGACATTGTAATTTGTTTTATCAAACACTATTTATTCCACTTTTTGTAACGGTATAACCCTAATTGAATCATCTCGTGTGGCTTTTATTAAAATGAGAAGCGTATTCTGCGATGATAATCTAAACTTGAAACTTCGACAACGGTTAGTCAAATGCTACGCTTGGTCAGTGTTATTGCGTGGAGTGGAATCGTGGACCCTCAAAGTTGGTAGTATGAAGCGACTGGAAGCATTCGAAATGTGGATGCACCGGAGAATGCTACGGATACCCTGGACGGATATGGTCAGCAGCACAAGGGTTCTTCAAAGACCCAAAGTTGATAGAGAGTTGCTGACTAATATTAAAATCCGAAAGGTGTCCTACGTGGGTCATGTACTTAGAGGAGCAAAGTATAAATTACTGCACCTGATCATCCAAGGCAAAATAGAAGACCGAAGAGGTGTTAGCAGGAGGCAAATCTCCTGGCTCCGCAATATACGCGATTGGACTGGCATAAGGGGCGTTGGAGATCTTTTTCGGGCTGTCGGGGACAAAGATGTCTACTTTCAGGTGATATTCAACGTTGGGGGGACCTGACATGACACTGGGAAGAAGATACCCCACCGATTTCAAGGCTTTCACCTCATCATCAGGTGTTTGTAATACCTGATGATGAGATGAAAGCCTTGAAATCGTTAGACTTATTATACCGTTACAAAAAGTGGAATAAACAGTGTTTGATAAAACAAATTACAATGTCTTTAAACCTCCACAATGTTAATGCCTTAACTATAAATAATATATTTCTATTAAAAAAGTTAAAGAGAGATATGTGATATATGTGAGTATATTTCAGCTGCATATAGATATATACACCATCACGCCATGAGAGCAGCTCACAATACATATATCCACAAAATTATATCATACATACGTTCAACCCTATCGTTTATCTGTTGGAGTAGGTAGAGAGGACAGATCGCTATTTTCTTATCCCGACACACTATTTCATCTCTTCCACATCAATAAACTTTCCCATACAACTCTTACCTCTTAGATTTCCTTTTTTCAAAACATAATTCGTTTTATCCAACCATACATTGCTTAGTTTTCCTTCGCTACGTGTTCCAATCACATTTGAACTGTATGTTTGTATCGTTAATATTTTTTTCATTCATTCGTTTCACGTGTCCATCTCAAAGTGCTCATCTTCATCCTATTTAATACATGGGCCTTAAGTTCACATTGATCCCTCGTCACTTGATTTCGTATTATACCACATATATTTCATACCATGCTTTCTTCTCAGACAAACATAGCGACCCTTTATTTAAGTTTAGTAAATATAAAAGCCTTCTAAGATAGATATTTTACTATTAAGCATGTATCGCCATTTTTCCACATACTAACAACATTTATT
The DNA here is from genome assembly GCA_949825065.1 of Odontocerum albicorne. Taxonomy (NCBI): domain Eukaryota; kingdom Metazoa; phylum Arthropoda; class Insecta; order Trichoptera; family Odontoceridae; genus Odontocerum; species Odontocerum albicorne. Next base: position 12,837,643 of record OX463865.1, read on the forward strand.
CAGTTTTTTCCACGTCCGTGTTTCACTAACATGCATCAAAGTTGGTACTACAATACTGTTATAGATCATCATCACAGATTTTGATTTTGTCCAGTTCGAGAACATACGTTTTAGTGGCCCGTTGACATTGTTTCCTATCACTCCATGCAGTTTGATATCTCGTGTAATTCTTCCGTCAATGATGTAAAAAATATCTAAATAGCAGAATTCAGCGCTTAATATTACTAATACATCAACCTTAAGTTCACAATCATCCCTAATCACTTCATTCCATACTCTGTCGTATCATCGTCTTTGTGACCATCCTCGTATTTCCCATCTACTTGGGCATTGGGCCTACGCGACGAATCGCCTCTCTCCATCTGCTCTGACCAGGGTCATCTCCAGAGTCAAGTTCAGATATCTTAAACCTTGGTTAATGCTACCCATCGTTCACTTCTTTGGATGACCTCTTCTTATATTTTGAGGGACATCTTTTCCTAGTGCCCAGTGTCCCACGTATTAAAAAATGTCATATTGCATTAAATAGCACTTTCGTTGTATACCTTTCAACCGGGTTTATTGCCAACCTTTACCAACCAATCAAAAATATGTTCAAGATAGTGAGAATAAGTACGACAAGTTTTGTTAAAGTAATTGGGTGCTGGTGGCAATTGTGCCCGCATCTCCCAGATTTGGATACAGGCGTCTTACTAACCAGTCCACGAGGTCGTCAACATGCTTTTCTCTTCTTAAAATTGTCAACTTTATTTCAATAAAAGTTTCTGTCATTTTCCTTCCATTTATCCCTCGGTCTACCTTTTCCCAGCTCTCCTTTAATTTCAGAGTCGACGAAGGTTTACATTTAGCAAACGAACACCCCAGGTTCGATTCCCAATGGATTCACCTCCGGAGTTTTACTCTTAGACCCTTAGATCTAAATGTATTTTCTTGTATGCTGCGTATAATAAATTCTTTTAGCACTGTCAAGTAACGCAAAACTAGCGCAATGTAAAAAAAAACTCTTCCTAAAGGAATAATGCAAAACATTACACCTGCTGATCTTTTTGTGTGGTTGCTTAAGTACAACAGCTTTGACGCAAAACAAAAAATACCGACAGATGCGTCTAACACCTGTAAAAGAATCATACTCAATCACGAGAAATGACCTATCATAATTTTAAGACTGTTTTTCCTAAACATAATTATTTAACACTTAAATGTGAAAAACTCGACTCAATAAACTTAAATTAATGCGAGGTACATGGTTCACTTTACAAAAACATTGTTAAACTGTGATACAAGTTTAACGTGTAAAAAAATCACATTTAAATGCTAAATAATTCTGTTTAAAATGGAGTATTACAATATCACAAACTAAATCAATTCGATATTTTTCTCTGAATATAAAAATCTAATTTGAATTTAGAACCTACAGTTCTGCTGAAAAACTAAAATGTTCAGCTGAAAATTCATCGATATACACGTATATTGTATATATACGGACTGAAAAATCCATACAATGAGAACACTGTATAAAATCCTCTTGTATAGTTACATACATAAAATTCGATATACAGGTTTGCACAGGACTTGACACTATAAAACATTAACACGGCTATTTTGAAATGATTTGTTCCCGTTTTTTTTCTTTTTCCTCCCCCTCCGAAACAAATCCGTGGGGGGAGGAAGGTGTATATTTTTTATAGCGTTATTCGGGTTTAACCCCGTTTGACACAGTGCAAAATTACCCATACATTATTTGCTCTGACAGGGAATCGCAAATTATGTAGCGTGGACCAATTTTTTTTTTGTTAGTGTTGGAACATTTTAAACCGAAAATATATCACAGAGGATGAATATGTGTGGTTAATGCTGTTGCACTAGGTGACAGTTCAACAGTGACATCGACAGGTATTTATTAATGTTTTCATTTACTTTGTCACGGATTAAGCGAATGGTTGGCATGTTGATTGTGTTTAATAAGGAATCCTTTGAGTTGAACATGTGGGATTCAAAAAATATGCAATAGAGATTTCAATCTCAAATTAAAAATGTGCACTGTATGATATTACACCTTTGAAGTGTATTTTTTAATTTTTACAAGTTCAGTAATAAATAATATAAAATGGATATTTTAAAAAAGATGAAGAAAGGAGAATTAAGTTGATTCAGACATTTTATTTCTATTGCTTTAACACTATATTTTCTATTGCCTTAACACTTTCTTTTCTATTGCTTTAACACTTTCTTTTCCATTCCATAAACACTTTATTTTCTATTACCTTAAAACCTTCCTTTCTATTGCCTTACCACTTTTTTTTCTATTGCCTTAACAATTTCTTTTCTGTTGCTTTAATATTTTCGTTTCCATTATCTTAATACTTTCTTTTCTATAGCCCTAAAACCTTATTTTCTATTGCCTTAACACTTTCTTCTATATTGCCTTAACACTTTTTTTTATATTGCCTTAACACTTTCTTCCATATTGCCTTAACACTTTCTTTTCTATTGTCTTAACACTTTCTTCTCTATAGCCTTCACTTTCTTTTCAATTGCCTTACGAGCGTAATTTTAAAATATATATTTACACACTATATTGCTGTCAGAAATGATTGCATGGATGTTTTAAGATTAAGAAATACCCTTTAAGATGGTTTCGACACGTGCATAGAATGACTGATGAAAGAATAAGTAAGTAAGTATAAAAGTAAAAAATGCAAAGTGTGCGTGGAAGAGATACACGGAAAAAACGTGACTGCATCAAATGGACCAAATTTTGAAAACAGGTAAACTGAGTAGTATGAATAATAGAAGATTGTGCGTGATGTAAGAATGTGGAGGTTGCGAAAGTTGTGTGTTTGAATAGAAATGTTTGGAAATCTGTTCCCTCTGCCTACAGTATGTTCATTAATACGCTTATGTGAACATTTTATTCAAAGGTCAAAACATACGGAAATTTATGAAATAAAATTGGAATTTATTTTGTTTGTGTGTTAAATGTATTTGGCACATTCATTTCCACAAATCTTTGTTGTATTATATTGCATTACAAGTTCGTTGTATATAGTACAATTTGTATACAACGCAACAGTACGCATTTTTGTGACCATGTATACTGTGTATAAAACATGTTACGAAAATGTAAAATTTGTATATACAGTGCAGACATGGCTGGCTTATTACCATGTGGCAATGTGTTTAAACCAAAGTTATGAACAAAGCCTTAAATAAAAACTAGTCTGAATTAAAAAAAAAAGTATTTTAAAGGGAATCAACCCAGAGAGACGTGTCTTTTTAACTAGGCTACACAGGTAGTTTTTTTCATAATAAAATAATTTTTATTTATTTATTACAGACTTTATTGTAAGGACTGGTGATAGCAGAATCTTCCATGGTCAAATGCTAAGACGCTCATCTCACAATCCGGGGATTGCGGGTACGATTCCCGTTGAAATCAAGATTGTTGTAAAAAGAATCCCATTCTGGTTTTTACTCAAGCCCTCCTTTAAAAAATCTGATTGGTTACAAGAAATTACCACATGGTAATAAGCTCACCAGGTTGTACTGTATACAACAAAAGTGTAATACATACATACAATCACGTCCTATCCTTGCTAGATATGTCGGTACTTATTGGAATATAATTCAGTCTTGTTTGTGCTCTTTTGATGATGAGGTAAAACCTTGATACCAGTAGGATAATTATCCACAATATTTCATTAATTTATTTCAGTTAATTATACCTTACAAAAATATTTAAAATAAAATTAATGAGTGTTTCATTAATTTAAAAAGACTAATATATCTAAAACAAAAGCCCTATTTGAATCAATTACATTAAAACAAAATAAAAAAGTCGGAGTGAATGTGATGGAGTGCAAGTAGTCCGAGTGGACATGTTCTCGCATAATAATTAGTTGTAGGAAATGTTTTCTAGTTATAAGTAATTGTAGGTGTTTAACTACTTCTTAGAAATTATATTATATATTAAGATTATAATAAATAAAATGACACATTGGAAACTAAAGTAGTTCAAAAACATCCACCCTGACTGACAATTGTGACTACCATGATAACCTTCGACGACTCCTCTCCATCCATCCCTGCACTCCGCGGCTCGAAGGGCAGTTGTTAAGGGTAGTCCAGTAGCTTCTATCACTTGGTCAGTCCAACGCATCGAGATTCTTCCTCTGGTGCGTCATTCTTCTATGCTCACAGTAACCACAAACCTCTCCCTACTGTATCATATCTTTGGCCACGAGCAATGGAGAACTTGTCGGGCATATTGTCGACAACCCCTCAGTGATTCTCAGTTCTTCGAGAAAGGATGCTTTATCGTTATGTCAAGTCAAATAAATAGTGTTTTACTAAACAAATTAAAAGGAAAAAATAATGTTTAAATATTCTTTAACCTTTAAAAAGCTAATTTTTATAAAAAAATATATGATACAATCGTTAGTCATCACAAATACAAGTTGTAATAAAAATATGGGGAAGAAAATAAAAAGAATCCTTGAAAGGAAACATTTTTATCGTTATTAATACAACATAAAAGTTTAATCCAGCATCCTTGATATTAAAACATTGAATTCCCCTGATACATTTGTAATATACGTTTGCGAGTCCTTGGTATAATAAAAAAAGTATATTTCTGTTATTCCGTGATTTTTTACGAGGTGTCCTTGTAAAATTCACGTTACGTTTGATAAAAGACATACATCAAAAAAACAGCGAGGGCCAATTTGTAAAAAAGGACTAATCCAAGGATGAAATGGCCCTTGCAATTAGACCCGAAACGGACCACGTTATTTTTGCTTTATTTCGCGGACCCAAATGTGGCAAATGAACGTTTTTTGAAGAAGTTAGTTCGGGAGTTAAAAAGCGTAATAAAAAAGACAAATTCACGGAGATTTTGAATTGTGTTTGCCCCTTTGGTTCAAAAATGACAGATTTTTTTCGGATTAAATTAATTTTTTTTTTCGGCAAGTCTGTGTTAAAAAAAAACATTGATTTAGATGCTAGTAAAAAACGTATAATAAAAAAATGAATCTCTGTCTGGTAAAAGTGATTTGGAATGTCTCCATTGTATCATTCGAATCTGTGTCGGAGATTTAACAGCAGAACGTTGAAGTCGATTTCGTTTTCATCGAATAAATCGATTATTCCGAGTCGATCCAATAGGACGGGATATCATTTATTTGGACACAACAGAATCTTATATTCAAATGTACATACTCGTATTATGACAAGTAATACAAGTACTTAAAATTATTACAAAAATACAAAACTGTATCTTAAACTAACATGTACAGAAGATACTAAAAGCAGTAGTAATAATAAAAAGAGTAATTACAAAGTCATTGTTTAAAATTATTTAATATTAATATGTTTATTTAAATTCAATATATGCACATATATCACAAAATATTACCAAATTAAGCCAAATAGACTTACGTAATTGTGAAAGACTTATTTCATAGTGGTAAAGAACTTAGATTTGTTTTTAGTGGAACAACGCTTACATAGAAAAAGAATAATTGGATTTGTCGACAATTTCATGGATAGATTTTGAGATATAGAAAACACATGGGCTCACTTGTAGAATGAGATGCAAGTTACTTTGCAGAATCGAAACCTTCCACATGTTGATGCAGGGTTACTTAACTCCAGAGGCAAAGTATTGTCCTTATATGTTTCGTTTATACTAGGTTATTTATATTAATAAATGTGAGTAGCTATTTCTAAATATTATTGTGATATTCAGGCGAATACTATATATATAACATACCGATATAAAAAATATCTAAATTGTTGCAAAACTCATTTCCAAGTCTTTGCGTACGAATTATAGAGAAGTTAATTTTATAATTAGTGTAGACAGGGATTTTGCCGTTGCTGACTATGCAGCGTAAAGTAGTCGACCATCAAGTGTTCAATATATGGGTGGCATGTGCAACTTTAGGAAACACTTTAAAATAGGGCTTTTGCGGTTGCTGATCCTGTGGCATGGAATGGTCTACCTCCAAGTATTCAATATATGAGTGGCATATGCAGCTGTATAAGCTGTATAATAATTGAAGACAATCCTTTTTGGGTGGGTTTATCAAAATATATGATTATGTATGAATACTACACTACACTCAACCTAAAACCGAATGTATTACTATCACATCTCGGAAGATCTACAAAGGTATCTTTGTAGTGCTTGTTACTATCAACTATCGGAAGGTTTTTCGTAGTTGGTCTTCTAGTAACAACTTTATAGTGCTTGTTTCTATCAACTATCGGAAGGTTTCTTCATAGTTGGTCTTCTAGTAACAACTTTGTAGAGCTTGTTACTATCAACTATCGGAAGGTTTCTTTGTAGTTGGTCTTCTAGTAACAACTTTGTAGTGCCCGTTACTATTAACTATCGGAAGGTTTCTTTGTAGTTGGTCTTCTGTTACAACTTTGTAGTGCTTGTTACTATCAATTATCGGAAGGTTTCTTTGTAGTTGGTCTTCTAGTAACAACTTTATAGTGCTTGTTACTATGAACTATCGCAAAGTTTCTTTGTAGTTGGTCTTCTAGTAACAACTTTGTAGTGCTTGTTAACATACTATTAACTATCGGAAGGTTTCTTTATAGTTGGTCTTCTAGTAAAAACTTTGTAGTGCTTGTTACTATCAACTATCGGAAGGTTTCTTTGTAGTTGGTCTTCTAGTAACAACTTTATAGTGCTTGTGACTATGAACTATCGCAAGGTTTCTTCATAGTTGGTCTTCTAGTAACAACTTTATAGTGCTTGTTACTATCAACTATCGCAAGGTTTCTTCATAGTTGGTCTTCTAGTAACAACTTTGTAGTGCTTGTTACTATCAACTATCGGAAGGTTTCTTTGTAGTTGGTCTTCTAGTAACAACTTTGAATCTTGACGTAAAATATATAAGTAAAATGTAATATCACGCTGTTTGCCATTCGGAGTAGGCAGAAAGGAGACAGCGCGAAACTTTCCTATAGCTATCATATTTTGCCCGTTTATATTTTCTACATTCGTATTTTGCCTCTTCTACATCTATAAACTGTCTAATACAGCCCCTACGATTTCTCTGACTAATTACATTTCCTTTTTTTGGAATATTATACACTTGATCCAACAAAATTTTTCTTGGTCTTCCTTTACCACGTATTTCACTCACATTCGTACACTATACTTGTTTGTCTTTCTTCCTTCATTCGTTCCTCGTGATACTATCCTCAAGTGATCTTCTTCGTCTTTATCAACACACAATTTTGTATGCTGTCATGCATTATCTAATTGTATTATTTCATCAAATAGTTGGTACCCATTGAATACAAAAATTATATTTCCAACAAGAAATAAAAACCTTTTACATATTTTTTACGTAAAATTGATTTTTTGAGGTTGGTCGATTCCTTTTACGCGTTTCGTGGTACCTTTATTCAACATTTATTTATTTATTTTTATTTATTTTCTCAATATAGGCTTAGCCCAATTACATTGAAAAATTTAAAAAAAGTTAACATTAAAAAAATGATATGCATACATATGGTATATACACCCATACATACACATTACCACTTCATTTGTGAAAACATATATTCACACATACATACACATTGCCTCTCCACTGTCAATGAAGTGGCAATAGGCAAGACACGTAGCCAGAATGCCAGATTCCCGATGAACGTCCGAAATAATCAAATGGTACCCAAGAGACATAAAGAGGCCCAGAAGAAGACCGAATGTACGCTGGATAGTTGAAATCAGGAAGCATGGCAGCATCACATGGCACCAACGATAAAAAAACCGAACTATTTGGAGTCGAATTGCGAAGACCATCGTCCAGCAGTGGATTGACAATGATGATGACATACACATATACTATACACAAAAATACACATACGAGATATTCAGTAATTTAAATACGTTGATGAGTGCTTTCTAACGTCCCCAATTTAAGAAGAAAATTTTCTTTTGCTTTTGGTAATATTATATGAAATATGTCAACATCCGAAGCAGTCCCGTTCAAGAGTTAAGGCCCTTCCAATAGGTATAGCAGCTGGAAGACCCATTCTTGCGTATGTGATTGCGAAGAGTTATTTCCGGCGCAATCTAGTATATCATAATTGTTAGAAACATTTAACGCTTATCTTTGTAGTAATGCTGGACAGCTCACAACTCATTGAAAGAGTCTGACAATGTATACCAGGAGACGCAGGTCTCTTCTTACGCTCAAGGAGTTATATCCGATCATGCCCAGTAGAAACTGAGTAAGATAAAGCCATGGATAGACACCGAACTCACACATATAGATATATCGCAGATATTTTTTTGTACCTTCTCCACCATGAGTGAGTGCTGCGCCCCCAGCGGACTCCAAATGCAAGCACTGCTTTCTAGTTTGTTGTGGATCAATGCATTCAATAGCGTTTTGAGCACCATTTGGTTTCCAAACGACTCATGAGTTCTACGTGTTTATTTTTTTTTTATTAAACAAAGTAAATTATTGTAAAAACATTTGTCAAGGCTATACCTATATACAAATTTATTACTTAACTAATCTTAATTATATGTTATTATATAATTTATGCACTTACTTAATCTTATTTTCCTACATATCATTTTATTTTATTTGTTCAATCTTAATATATGAGATCTTAGAAATAATTAACACCTACATACTGCTTATAACTAGATAACAATTCTTACACTCATTATTTAGCAAAAACAGTCCACTCGTTCAGGCTACTTGTATTCCATCACATTCACTCAGACCTTGGTCGTCCCAGTTAATACTGTAGGTGGACGTCTTAATCTATGCGAATTTCGATATTATGAAATATATTTAACAATTTTTTGCCCCAATATGCGCAATTTTGATTAGAAAGTATCTGTCGCGTAAATCGAGGGATGAGAATATTATGATTAGTACTAAATAAAGAATGCTCAGCTAAAAAAGCTGAGTGATCTATCGTAACTAAATAAATTAAGTTAAAAATTAGGGAATATAATCGAATAAAAATTAGGGAATATAATCGAATAAAAATTAGGGAATATAATCGAATTAAAATACTTTGTAAATTATTCTTTGATACAATATAACATATATTAATAACAAGTGTTTTTTTCTTCATTTCTAATAAAAACATGTCTAACAAAAGCCTTCAATAATTGGCTTCAAATCGAATAAATTTATCAAAATTTACAGGAATTCGAAGAACAACAGTTTATACACTGTAACGTTGATTATATTCGATTTGAAGCCAAGAAAGACGACATCCGTGGCATATTTAGTAAGGCGCTTGTCTTTTAACCCGGGGGTTGTGGGATTCGATCGCCGCTGGAACCCTTTAAAGACTACAAAAAAAGGATTTCAGTCTGGTTTTCAATTAAGGCCTCTCACATATTTTTGGTTGGTTGGAAAAGATTGTCACATTACAATAAGACCACCAAGTTGTACTGTATACAACGAAAGTGTAATACAATACAATATAAGAAAGAAGAAAACGTTAAAAACCAGAGAAATCATAAAAGTTATTTGAGGGGTGCGGATGTAGAAGAGGCGAAGGATGAGTCTGGCGTTGCAACCTTTATGCCTACTCCGACAAGGAGATCGTGTGTTATGTATGTTACGAAGACGATATTTAAAAACATATATAATATATTATTTGTTACATTTGTTGGGATTTGGGAAGTTCATCAAAAACATCTCAAACTAACCTACCCTAAACCACAAATCCTGTATTTAGAACTTGGAATATGTTTTTCTAAACATACGTATGGTCAGCAACACAAGGGTTCTTCAAAGAGCCAAAGTTTATAGAGAGTTGCTGACTAATATTAAAATCCGAAAGGTGTCCTACATACTTGGGTCATGTACTTAGAGGAGCAAAGTACAAATTATTGCACCTGATCATCCAAGGCAAAATAGAAGGCCGAAGAGGTGTTGGCAGGAGGCAAATCTCCTGGTTCCGCAATATACGTGATTGGACTGGCATAAGGGGCGTTGGAGATTTTTTTCGAGCTGCCGGGGACAAAGATGTCTACTCTCAAGTGATATTCAACGTTGTGGGGGACCTGACACGACACTGAGAAGAAGAAGAAGAAACATACGTAAATGCGGGTAAATTCCTTATTGAATGGCCGCAGCCAACATTCTTAAAATTTATTTATTATTTTTGTGAGGCAGCGAGACTCTGGAATCAGTTACAAACCAATGTTAGACTCGCTCCGTCCTTGGCATGATTTAAGAAGCGACTGAAAAAACTCTTAATTTTTAGTCATTAAGGTGTTTAATTTACGATTTCTTCCACCATCCCTTTGTTTTCCTTTTATTAATGATATCTCACTTTATATTAAAAGGAATGTTCGAGTGATTCTTCGTCTTTGTGCGATTTGTGGACGTATGCTCACGTATGTATTCATGAATTACGTGGGGGTGGTTAGTAATTTGAATATTTTTTGCTACCACGTAACTTGCTTCATTTTATTTTGTTTCGCTGGTTAGAAGATATTGCCGCATGGCAATAAGTCCGCCAGATTGTGGTTGCAATAAAAATGTTTAATAAATTAATAATATGTATGTAAGTAATTGTGTTATAATTAACACATCGATCAATAAGTCCTGGGACTAACTACTAAAACAACATTTGTTTGCCAAAATTCTTCTTTATTCATCAACATAGTCTCCTTCAAGAGCGATACATTCATTCCAATGCTTTCCTAACTTTTCTATGACAGCCGTGTAGAACGATTTATCTTTGGTTTCAAAATAGGCGTTAGTTTCGGCAATCACTTCTTCATTGGAGCCAGATCTATTTCCCTGGAGCATCTTTTTGAGGTCTGCAAACAGCCAATAGTCGCTGGGGGCCAAATCTGGAGAATACGGTGGGTGCGGAAGCAATTCGAAGTTCAACTCATGCAATTTGGCCATCGTTAACATCGACTTGTGACACGGTGCATTGTCCTGATGTTTTATCAACACACGAAATTCGTTTTTTTTCATTGTTTTGAAAATAGCAAAAGTAGCGTCACTAAAACCACAGTAACTCAATGACACAATGGCTGAATGTTATAAAGGTTTGACACGTAACTTCTAAAGGTTGGTACTAACTGAGAATGGTGAGAATGGATTTGTTATTAGAGACGCCACCTGTTGGTTAGTCCCGGGACTTATTGATCGATGTCTTATTATTATACTTAACATTTCTTCCTTCACACACTCCTTCTCATTAAACCTTCATTTTCAACCTGGTCCTCTTGATCCAACCACGTTTTTTTCACTCTTTGCACATTTAATACAAATATATTTGTTGTGTAAGCTCAATACATATTAATAAATCAGGTTAGTTTACAATCGTAGATTTCAGTTACTAAAAAAATAAAGTAACAGCGATAGTAAAAGTCGTACTGTACTCTGAAAAAAAGGTAATTTGGAGTCAATAATTGCAAAAATAGCCTGTATACGTTGCTCAACGCCAATTACTGTCGAAAAACTCGGGCAAAAATAAACATTCATTTAGATTTTTGTTTCAGATTCTAACTGAAAAACAAACAGACTTATATTTGGGGGCAAAAACAAATTGTTTTTTTTTTCAAATTTGTTTTTAAATAAAAAATGTTTTTTGCCATTAATATGTTTGTATATACGTGTATTTACATATATATCTTGCTTTCTTTAAAACAATCTATAAATACATGCATACCATCACGCTGTCTCTCTGCTGGGGTAGGCAGAGTGGAAAGAGAACGACAATTTCTTATGTAAAATATTACGCGTCCTTCACCTCCACACAGCGCCTACGATTTCTCTACCAAATCGATACAATTGTGGAAATAAAAATAACATTGAAGATGAATTACTTCCACCTAAGGCGGTTTCAAAGTATTTTGCAGTTTCTTCCGTGTAAGCAGTCGCGCTCATTAATAAAAACGACGATCGTGTCCCACATGGACTATCGTAATCTTTTTGTTTGCGCTAACGTAACTGAATGGACTGCAATCAGTTTAAAATGTGACTGCACACCTTATTTCAGAGTTGCAATGTATTATATTTTACATTCCTTGTTTTAAAACATCATACACTTGAACCAATAATGCTTTCCTTGGTCTTCCTCGATCACGCCTTTCACTCACATTTGCACTGTGTATTTATTTTGTTAGAAGACCCTGATCAAACCAGTCCTCACATATGCCTCTGAAACCTGGGTGATGACAAAACACACTGAAGGGTCCATCGCAGCATTTGAAAGAAGGGTTCTTAGGACAATATACGGCCCAGTGAGAGACCACAATGGTTGGCGTCGTCGATATAACCGAGAGCTATATGATATCTATAAAGAGCCCGATGTGATCAGATCCGTCAGAGTAGGGCGCTTGAGATGGGCTGGTCACATAATCAGAATGGACGACGACAACCCTACAAAACGCCTCACGCTCTCAGTAACACAGGGACGTAGAAGACCAGGAAGGCCCAAAATGCGATGGATGGACAGTGTCAACACGGATGCATCGGTGTTGCCAGTGAGAAATTGGAGAATAAGGGCATCAAACAGACAAGAATGGAGGAAGCTCCTGGATTCAGCCAAGGCCCACCCAGGGCTGTCGAGCTTAGGATAATAATAATAATTTATTTTGTTAGTCTTTCTTCATTTATTACTTACATATGCCCAAACCAATTCAGAGTCTCTTCCACACCTATCTGAATACATCAGTCTTAAGTTCACATTCATCCCTTATCATTTCATTCCGTATCCCGTCATGCAGTGTCACCCCATGTATTCTTCTAACGTACGCATTTGTACGGCATTTATTCGGGTCTTTCAGTCTTGTCCCACGTTCACATTTCACTACAACACACAAAGTTATGTTTAACAAAGACTGAAATAATAGAAATGTAAAAATTTGCGTTTAATTAACATCAAAACTGAAGACATCAATTTCAATCTATTTTCTCACACGAATCAACGTTGAGGGGGACCTGACATGACACTGAGAAGAAGAAGAAGAAACATACGTAAATGCGGGGAAATTCCTTATCGAATGACCGCAGCCAACATTCTTAAAATTAATTTATTATTTTTGTGAGGCAGCGAGACTCTGGAATCAGTTACAAACCAGGTTATAAACTCGCCAGGTTAAAAAAAAAGAATCATCTTTATTTGAATTAGAATTGAGTAAAAAAATCACGTTAGAAAGTTCAGTAGCCGTGGCAAACGAATTGTTAATATGTTTTATTTCGCTTTATCTACGAGTATGACAGAAGTTATTTTTAAAAATATTTTTAAAATACATATTTCTTTGAGTTGATCTCTTATTGGTCGCAAACTTTTATGTACTCCTCCGATCAAAAAAAAAAAACGATGCGAACAAAAATAATAAAAATGGAAAAACATAATTAAAAATTTTATTTTAAGGACAATCAAGGAATTTGTTTGATTTTATAATTTTTTTATTTTCTGATATTTTTTAAATGAAATATTTAAAATACAACATTAACTTTTTTAAATTATTTTAATGAGAAGGCGAAAGGCCGAGTATTACTACATAACAACGCAAAAATGTTGTGCGTCTAGACAAGCACTTCACTTGACAAGATATGTGACCTTTATTTAAATTGGAATTGAAAAAAAAAACAAATATACACATAAATAGGTTTAGTATCCATGGCAAACAAATTGACGTATTTCATTTCATTTTGACATAAGAATTTAAACGAATTGATGTATTTCATTCCATTTTGTCATAAGAATTTAAACGAATCGATGTATTTCATTTCATTTCGTCATAAGAATTTAATGGAATTGATGTATTTCATTCCATTTTGTCATAAGAATTTAAACGGATTGATGTATTTCATTTCATTTTGTCATAAGAATTTAAACGAATTAATGTATTTCATTTCATTTTGGCATAAGAATTCAAACGAATTAATGTATTTCATTACATTTTGTCATAAGAATTTAAACGAATCGATGTATTTCATTTCATTTTGTCATAAGAATTTAAACGAATCGATGTATTTCATTTCATTTTGGCATGAGAATTTAAACGAATCGATGTATTTTATTTCATTTTGGCATAAGAAGTTAAACGAAATCGATGTATTTCATTTTATTTTGGCATAAGAATTTAAACGAATTGATGAATTTCATTTCATTTTGGCATGAGAATTTAAACGAATCGATGTATTTCATATCATTTTGTCATAAGAATTTAAACGAATTGATTTATTTCATTTCATTTTGGCATGAGAATTTAAACGAATGTACTTCATTCCATTTATCATAAGAATTTAAACGAATTGATGTATTTCATTTCATTTTAGCATAAGAATTTAAACGAATTGATGTATTTCATTTCATTTTGGCATAAGAATTTAAACGAATTGATGTATTTCATTTCATTTTGGCATGAGAATTTAAACGAATCGATGTATTTCATTTCATTTTGGCATAAGAATTTAAACGAATCGATGTATTTCATTTCATTTTTTCATAAGACTTTAAACGAATTGATGTATTTTGTCATAAGAATTTAAACGGATTGATGCATTTCATTTCATTTTGGCATAAAAATTTAAACTAATTGATGAATTTCATTTCATTTTGGCATAAGAATTTAAACGAATCGATGTATTTTATTTCATTTTGGCATAAGAAGTTAAACGAAATCGACGTATTTCATTTTATTTTGGCATAAGAATTTAAACGAATTGATGTGTTTCATTTCATTTCGTCATAAAAAATTTATCTACCGTGTATTATTTTCAATGCACGCATTTCTACAGTATTTATGACGCACCTTTTAGTATTTTCTATTATCATGTTTCATTTCTAAATATTGATGAAAAAACTCAATAAGATTTAATACAAGTATTATAAAGATCAATATGCATCTTAAACACGACAAAGTTTAAACTCTTACCTGAGGATTACGGAGTATGGGAGAATGTGAAGTTTATCGGGAAAGTTCAAGAGAAGAGATTAGTTCCTCGCTGATCCTCTCGAGGAGTTCAGCCGATATATTGATGCATCTTACCTGTAACAAATTGAAGAAATAAGATTATTAACAAATTATTAACTGGGAATATTGCGGTTAAGTAAAGCGAACAGATTAACGAAGGATTTTGATAGTATAATTATTTTATAGAAGTACTTATTGGCCCTTGTAGGCTAAAGAGGAGTTAAACTAGATTAAATCTAAGTTAAGATTAAATATTTCATTCGTTTCATTATCAAGCCGTTTCAATATTGGGGTAGGCAGAAAAGAGACAGTGGCAGAATTTTCTATCGCCACACACATCTATCGTCTCATCTATAGGGTGTCTCAATAAGAGCGCCGCATTTAAATTTCGCGACATTTTTTATAAGGTTGGCATCTGTCAATCTTGCGATTAGTATATATGGAACGCTACACGAAAGAACAACGCGTTATTATTCTTAAAACTCATTATAAAAATGGGGAAAGTTTCGCTCAAACAGTTCGTAAGCTTCGTGAAATTTTCGGTCACAATAAAGGTTCAAAATGAGTCAACAATTCGAAGATTCATTAAAAAATTTGAGGAAACTGTATCGATTTTTGACAATAAGTCACCCATGCGTCTTTGTGGTGGGCGTTCACTCGAAAACATAGCCGCAGTGCGAGAACGTGTTACTGAAAACCCAGGAACATCAATTTGTCAACATTCACAATAATTAGACGTTTCAGGAATCACAGGCGGCAATCTCTTTCAACCAACCAGACAAAAGTAAATGAAGCAAGTTACATGGTTGGATAAATCATTCAAACGACTATCCATTCACACAAAATCCATAAATACATACGTGAGCATATGCCCACGAACCCCACAAAGACGGACAATCACCCGAACATTATTTTTCATATAAAGTGAGATATCATCAATCAAAAGGAAAGGAAGGGATGGTGGAGAGGAAAGGAAAATAAAAATCAGAAATGAAACACAATATTTTACTGACTAGAAATTAAGAGTTTTTTCAGTCGCTTCTTAAAGCATCTCAAGGACGGAGCGAGTCTTTTATTGGTTTGTAACTAATTCCAGAGTCTCACTGCATGGACAAAAAGGAAGATGTAAAACTGGAAAGGCTAATACACAATCTCTGTTTGAGCGTAGCGCTAATCCATGATTGGAAAGACGCTGAAAATTTCCGGCGAGATAAGAGGGGGTGGCGGGACAGTTAAGGATATTATACAATAGAGACGGTATATGAATTTGGCGCCTATTTCTAACATTCAACCTGTTCAATGCCTTCTGGTATGAAGTTATATGATCGTACTTTCGTAGGTTGAAAATGAATCTTAGAAACACATTTTGAAGACGCTGTAAAGTTTTCGGCGAGATAAGAGGATGCGGCGGGACAGTTAAGGATATTATACAATAGAGACAGTATGTAAATTTGGCGTCTATTTCTAACATTCAACCAGTTCAATGCCTTCTGGTATGAAGTTATATGATCGTACTTTCGTAGGTTGAAAATAAATCTTAGACAAAAAAAAGCCGTGAATTCTCGCGAACGATCTGGATCTGCATGCCTACAACATCCTACTGAACCAAGAATTCAAACATGCAGACTAAATCCGGCGCTCTTATTGGGACATCATATACATTCTCATACAGCTCCTACGTTTCAAATTCAAATTAAAAAGACAATTTTATAAAGCGCTATTTAGAGAGCAAACTCTCCTCAAGAGTACTCTAACTAAGGACTCAACTTCAATATTATCAAACAAATAACATCTGGTAGCTATCATGCGAATCATGTAACATATAATATTTTCTTTGTACAATCTTTTTGAATAATTGTCATGTGGCAATCTTTTCCTAATAATCAAAAAGATATTCATGAAGTCTTATGTAAAAATCAGACTAAAAACCTTTCTTATAAAAATCTGGGTTCCAGCGGGAATCGAACCTATAATTAAAGGGTCGGAAAATAAGCGTTTTAACGACTAGACCACGGAGGTCGACATTTCTGTGACTTTACATTTCCATTTTTCAAAATATCGTACACATCCAACCATACTTTCATTGGTATTTTTCTACCACGTCTTTCAATCACATTTGCACTGTATATTTATTTTGTTAGTCATTTATCGTTCATTCCTTCCACTTACCCAAACCATCTCAGTGTTCTTTTTCATCTTGCTTATCATAATATTAAAAAAATTACAATAAGAGAAACAAATTTCTCTTCAAGGAGTTTAGCGACAGTTCTACGGAGGATGTCCCGTAATTAATTATTATATATTGTGGTGGGCTTGTAGGTGAGAACAGGAAAAGGTGGAGATAAGAATGTGAATAATAATTAAACTACAAAAAAAGCGTGCAGCAGGATATCACGAAATTACAAATAGAGAGTTTTTCAACTCTTTAAAAAAAAGAATTTAACGAGAGATACGCGTTAACGGCAAAATTTCAAAAGTTCCTCCTCAAACTGAAAACAAGCCCATTAATTTAAATATCGATGACGTCACCAATAGGGTGGGGGCAGAAAATGAGAATGGGAGGGAGGGAAGGTTCTAAAAGTCCGTCTTCAAGAATTAGCGCCCCAACTCCCCGTTCTCGCTGGCCATGGAAGGGGAGAAGATGGAAGTTGGCGACTAACTTTCCTCTACACCCCTAATCAATCATCCAACGTGCATCCGACCCGCTTTTCCGAAGATTCTTCGTGTTAAGGGTGACCATTTACAGAAAATGTTTGGTATATTTGATGCGTACTTAAAAACAGAATAATTGCATTGAGTCGATAAGAATATCTTTTAAGATTCTTAACCCAAAAACATAATTATTGAGGTAAACATCTGGCAAACACATACATTCCCAAGATCTCGCCGCTGCACACTGAAGTTGTATCCTGCCTCCCTCCACCCACAATCCCCAACCTGAATGTTTACCGTAAGAAGTTTGTATGTCGGTACCAGTTCAAACACAATTCAGTTTTGTTCGTACTCCCCTGATGATGAGGTGAAAGCCTTGAACCCGGTAGGGTTATACCGTTACATAAAGTGGAATAAACAGTGTTTGATAAAACAAATAGCAATCTAAACCATAGTTTCCCAAACTTTTTCCCCCCGTCGACCACTTGCCGATGTTTTTGTTTTCCGTAGACCCCCTGCCTGTCTAATATTGAATTTTCCTAAACTTATTAACTTCAAATGTGTTTTTGACAGCTGACACAATGTTGTTCACCTTGATAAGGTTTGTTGTAGAGTAGACAATTGTAAAAAAAGAAAAACATGTACAATTTTTATTCATACCTTTATTGAAAATACACAAAATGCAAGTAAATATTTGGCTTTGGAACGAAACAAATCAAAACCTAGTAAAATTCTTCCATAAAATTAATACACAAATAATACTGTTAATGAGAGAGATGAACCTGATGCTCTGATAGCAATGATTCAATATTTGGGTTGAAATTAGTGAGGTATAGTCTTAAATTTCCACGTTCAGTGATTTGCATTCGATTTCTTTATTATTTATTTTCTATGTCTAATATAAGTATTTTGTACACACAATCTGTGTTAGATGTAATAAGACAATATTGATGATGATCTGCTGAAATGGGATCCGCTCACGTGGACCCCCATTTTGAGAATCTTTGATCTAAACCTTTCATAAAATATTGTATTTAGATAAAAAAAATACTCTTGTATTGTTTTATTCTTCGTCCCTTAAAAAATATGGTGGCCCTGGTCGTATCAGCCATTGATGTCCGATTCCTGTCACAAAATCCATTATCATCGCATGAGACCTCAAGGCCCCAATCGTCCAAACTCTGCGGCTGAGGGTGAACGAGAAGAGCACATCCATGCTGTCAGGATGTTGGAAACTTCTCCAAGGGCCCGATATCTGACTTATGATGGCCTGGTTGATGGGTAAATCCTGATGGTACATGATTATTGAGTAGTTTATTTTCGTATAGCTAACTCTTGACTAGATTTTGCTATTAAATTACGACAATGGATATGAGGTGAACATGTTGATTATGTTTTATCAAAAGTTTAAGCTTTAACTTTGTGATACTCCATGTAAGAATTTTAATAATAAAACAAGTTATTTCACTAATTACATTAACCCCCGTTACACGTGTTTCTACGTGAAGACAATTAATATGATGTGAGGATGTGAGCGTATTCCATATATATTCTCAAAGGTTATGGCTTTAACTTTGTAGAAATCCACATAGGAATATTTAACAATAAATTACTTTGTTAGCACTTATTATATACAAGTATAAAATATAGCAGCCACGCATTATCAACAGTAGCAAAAATGGTAATATACAATAGTATGTTGATGCCCACTTTGGTGTTTGGAAGCGAAACTTGAGCTTGGCAGATTGAATATAACAGTAAGGTTAATAAGGTGGAGGAAATATCAATGTTTAAAATAAGGATAAATGAAGAAATCAGAAATGAATGCATGGATTAAATGGATTTTTTAAGAAGACGAAGAAAGGAGCTTTAAGATGGTTAGGACATATGGAAAATGACTAAATTACTTAACGAGTATATAAATTTAAAAAATAAGGGTGTGCGTGAAGGAGGTAGACCGAGGAAAACGTGGCTGGACCAAATGGACCAGATTTTGAATGAAGGTAAACTGAGAAATATGAATAATAAAATATTGTGCATGATGAGATTTATAAATGTTGAGGAGGCGAAAGTTGTGTTCATGGATAGAAACGTTTGGAGATATGTTTTCTCTGCCTACCCCGCTAGGGATATGGCGTGATGATACGTATGCATTTCTTTGTTACTCCATTCCTTACATT
This sequence comes from Odontocerum albicorne, assembly GCA_949825065.1. NCBI lineage: Eukaryota > Metazoa > Arthropoda > Insecta > Trichoptera > Odontoceridae > Odontocerum > Odontocerum albicorne. The sequence goes on from OX463865.1 coordinate 12,857,425, forward strand.
AATCCAAGTTATGGTTCACATGTCTCTACCTCAAGACAATGAATATGAGGTGAGCATATTAATTAAATATCGTCAAAGGTTTTAACTTTGTAGAACTTCATATTAGATATTTAATGATAAATTACTTTGTTATTCCACAAATAATAACAAAAATTTGTAGAGCGCCGTTAAAAAAGGTGACTCTCTTGTAGGGCGCTCCAAGTCGGGACTTGAATCTAAATGATTATAGATTAAAAATGTTACACAATAAATATATTTAAGTTGAGTGTAGGAATAAGAAGGAAGTGGCTGCGGCCATTGGATTAAACACTTATTCGCATTTGAATATATTTAGAAAAAGTATTTTATAAAAAAAAAACGCTGAAAACTTACCAAGGGGAGACGAACCCTAATGAAACCTTTGTAGATTTTCCTAAATGTGATAGTTACACATTTCTAATTAGTAATTCTTCATTTCCGTGACCAGACCATCAACTATGCCATACGTGTATGTTTCCAGTTTCAGCCAACATAGATCGCCCTATCATTAACATCTATCAGGTACTGGTTTAGAGCATGCAATCTCAATGTTCAGAAAAATCCGCATTTGTTATCCATACTTTCACGCCATTTCACTGTCGAGGTAGGCAGAGGTGAAAGAGCGCTATACTTTCCTATCCCTATACACATTCTAAGCCTTTTGCACATCCATTCACCTCACATAACTACGATTTCTCTGTCTTTCTACGTTTCATTCTTTCAGAACAGCTTTCACTTAATCTAACCATACTTTCCTTAGTCTTCCTCTACCACGCCTTCCACTCACAATTGCATTATATATGTGTTTTGTTAGTCTTTCTTCCATCCGTTCCACAAACACAAATCATATCAGCGTGTTCTTCCTTATCTTACTTAACACATCAGCTTTATGTTCATACTTATCCCTAATCACTTCATTCCGTATTCTTTTATACATTGCAGCCCCATATATTCTTCCAAGTACAGCATTGATATGACACCTTCAAGTATTTTCCCACGTCCACGTTTAACTCGCATTCATCATAGTTTGTACTAAAACTGTTGTGCAAATCTTAAGTTTAGCGTTTGACTATTTTTTTGTCTTTATTTATACGTTTACTCCACATGCCCAGTACCCTGATTCATCTTACTTAACACATCAGTCTTCAGTTCACATTCATCCCTTATTACTACATGTGTGATTCTCAATTAACGCATTTTTACAGCATTTATTCGACTCATCTCAGCTTTTTCCACGTCCACGTATCACTCCCATGCATGTGAAAAGTGGTGTTTCAAGTTCTCTATATCCCCACATCACATTAAGTGACAAAATCGCTAAAAAAACTGTATACAACGAAACTACAATACAATAAGACTTAAAATTGTAAAATAAACCAATTTAGATTTACTTTACAATATTTTATCCTTTGAAATTACGCTTTCAATTTCGAGCCTGTTTATTTCAATCGTCATACGAAATTCCCAACATGTAATTTCGCCAAATCCCTCACACCCCTAAAAGATAGCTTTTAATGTCCCAGCGAATGTGTATCCAAATTTATTATACATAAAACAATAAGGGTGATATCGCGCAACCTTGACACAATCCCGCTTTTGAGTGGCAATTGCGGGGTACCCACAATTCCTGTTGTTTCGTTTCTAAGACAGATTACAATATCAAAGAAGCTATTAATCATATAGATAATACATATGACATCTTGTGATATTGTCGTTGCTGGGTCTCGTAATTGAGAATTCTCTCGCCAATTATATTCAACGACAATCTCGAGCTGTTTTCTCGTGTTGATCACACATGATCAACGCGGAAAAGCAGCTCGAAAATGATGTTGATGTGATGATAAATGTTGTTCTGATTTTTTTGTACAGTTTATGCACTGCACATCGCGCTATTTGATTAAATTGTATTATTTACTACTTTCGTTGTATACAGTAAAACTTGGTGGGTTTATTGTCATGTAGCAATATATTCCAACTAACCAGACAAAGTAAGAAAACTTAGCAAGGGTTAACGAACGACAAAGACACGTTTGTAGATCTTTATTTATTTATTTAACACTTTTATTGCAATACAATCTGGCGGGTTTATTGCCAGGTGGCAATCTCTTCCAACCAACCAGACAAAAGTTATTGAAGCAAGTTACGTGGTCGCATAAATCATTCAAATGACTATCCATCCCCACGAAATCCATAAACATATACGCGAGAACATGCCCACGAACCCCACAAAGACGGACAATCACCCGAACATTATTTTTCATATAAAGTGAGATATCATCAATCAAAAGGAAAGGAAAGGATGGTGGAGAGGAAAGGAAAAGAAAAATCAGGAATGAAATACGTTATTTTACTGACTAGAAATTAAGAGTTTTTTCAGTCACTTCTTAAAGCCTGCCAAGGACGGAGCGAGTCTTATATTGGTTTGTAACTGATTCCAGAGTCTCACTGCATGTACAGTAAAGGACGACGTAAAGAAAGAGGAGCGGTGAACTGGAAAGGCCAATAAACCTTTCAATTTGATAGTAACACATTCCACTTTAAGTGAAGTATAGCGTTTGTGTGTAATGTTGATATGCAATCGCATTTTTTTTATATAACCTCCCAAAAAGGATTGTCTTCAAATGCTTCCTTAAGCTACACACATCACCCATATATCTGATACTTGAATACTTAGATGCACACTATTAGACGCCACAGGACCAGCAACGGCAAAAGCTCTTTTACAATACCCCACCCTGTTGGATCGATTCAAAACCATCAATTTATTAGATAACGTCAAAATCAACCTCAATGTTCTACACCTCTTCAAAGAAACATCTTCAAATTTTGCGAAAGGGAATAAAAAAATAAATAAAAAGGATTTGGTTATTTTTGTTGAACAAGACACTTGTTTTTTATCTCTTTCATCAAAAGAAGCAACAGTTACTATCGATTCGTCGCCCAAGAAGAAAAATCCAATCAAAAACCAGCCCCCCTCCCCACATCTAACTCACCCTGTTTCGTATCAATATCTTTGGAGCAGATTTATCGTTATGTTTTTATATGAAGAAAATAAGGGTTTACTTCAGAAGTTAGGGATCAGTATCGACGCACCCCCCCAGTCGGCTGAAATTCGACTGATGTGCAAAAAAGATCTAACGCATATTAACCTGATATGTAAGAAAACATTTATAAATTTATTAAAAACAAATGCCGCGTGGTTATCTCCTACAACCAACTATAATTGTTTAACACACAGCGGGCGGGATGCACAAATTTGTGCGTTTCAGAAACCTTCTGTTGTGGCGGGGTGCACATATTTGTGCGTTTCAACTTCATATTTATATAAACACATTTACATAGATGGCATAGCTATATTCTTCCCTTTATAAAAATGTCCTTCTTTATATACAAGGTTCATGTTCAACCTTATCAGTTCTCTAACACTTTTGAAGACGCAATTTGTATAAAACAATGACGACAGGTGGTAATTTATTTCCCTTTATAATAATGTCCATCTTTATATACAAGGTTCATGTTCAACCTTATCAGTTCTCTGACACTTTTGAAGACGTGAACTAGGCTGGATCCATCCCGATACATATAATTTCATATGCGCAATTTGTATAAAACAATGACGACAGGTGGTAATTTATTTCCCTTTATAATAATGTCCATCTTTATATACAAGGTTCATGTTCAACCTTATCAGTTCTCTGACACTTTTGAAGACGTGAACTAGGCTGGATCCATCCCGATACATATAATTTCATATGCGCAATTAGTATAAAACAATGACGACAGATAGTAATTTCTTCCCCTTTATAATAATGTCCATCTTTATATACAAGGTTCATGTTCAACCTTATCAGTTCTCTGACACTTTTGAAGACGTGCACTAGGCTGGATGCATCCCGATACATATAATTTAATATGCGCAATCAGTATAAAACAATGACGACAGATGGTAATTTCTTTCCCTTTATATACAAGGTTCATGTTCAACCTTATCAGTTCTCTGACACTTTTGAAGACGTGCACTAGGCTGGATCCATCCCGATACATATAATTTCATATGCGCGGCGGGTTGCGTTTTCCAGCGATAGTTAAACCGTGTTAGGTCGACTTTATTGATGTCAATATATCGTGTGTACATTTTTTTATTATTGTGATTTGTAGACTAGCGATTTTATTTTGAACTATTAGATTTTTTAACCGTATTTGTATTTTTTCAAGTTCGACCTCATTGTGGTATTGTCTTATATTGTAACGTGTATCTGAATTTTGTGGTTTTTGTAAGCACTTTTGTGATTTGATTTTACGGTTTTTGTGATTCGCTTTTGGGACTTTTCGCATTTGCTAATTTTATCCGTCTAAAATGGATGAGAAAGATGATACTTTTGTCGAGGAAAATTTTGAAGACCGTCTTTCCGAAGTACCAAGTGACGCTGAACAAGAAATCAGTGAAGTTCGCGAAGATCAGAGTGATGCTGAAGAAAATGAAGAAGATGATGGACCAGTACTACGTACAAGTTCAAGACCACGCGTCATGCATTTATCATCTTCTGAAGAATCTTCGGAAGAAACCCCCGACATAACCTTGGATTGGTCAGAATTTGATCCACCTAGGAATCTGCCTGATTTCGAAGGTGTGCCGGGTTTAAAGGTTTTACCTGAAAACCAATCAAGTGTAGGGGATGTTACGTCGTTATTCGTAGGAGATGATTTGTTTGACACGATAGCCAAGGAAACAAATTTTTACCGGGAAAAAAATCATCACAACCATCCGAGGTCAGCTCACGCACGGAAATGGAAAGACGTAACTATCCAATAATTGAAAAAATGGTTTGGCTTAGTTTTGATAATGGCGATAGTCCGGAAGAATACCATTGGCGATTATTGGTCTACGAATCCTCGAATAGAAACCCCATATTTTAGAAAGACAATGAGCCGCGATAGATTTAAACAAATTTTATGTTATCTCCACTTCTTCAATAACGACGAAATTCCGACCGCAAGTACAGACCGTCTTATAAAAATTCAATGGATAATCGACTATTTTACAAAGAAATTCCAGGAAGTTTATCAACCGAACCAAAATCTATCTCTAGACGAAGGAATGATTCCGTGGAGAGGCCGCCTAAAATGTCGAGTATATAGTCCTATGAAAATAATAAAATATGGAATTTTAAATAGGATGATCTGCGAATCAAAAAGTGGATATATCTGTAATTTTAAACTATATTCAGGTATAAGTGCCGCGTTAGATACAACAATAACCAAATTATTGGGACCATACCTGAATAAATGGTATAATGTATACGCTGATAATTATTATAACAGCGTACGTTTAGCTAATTATCTAATGAACTTAAAAACCAGAATCTGCGGCACAATAAGAAAAAATCGTGGCATACCTTTAATACTCAAAAACATACGCCTAAAAGTCCAGGAAACCACATATAGACGAAAAGGGGATGTTCTCGTGCAAATGTGGAAGACAAACAAGAAGAGAGACCACACACATTTCCCCACTCATTTACTTATCTACATATACTATATACATTCTTATAATTTATTCACAATTCATTTTTTTTTTCACCCATTCAATATAAAACAGTGTGTGACGACACAAATTTATGTATATTTGTATTTAATATTATGTACATATCATCATATTTATATATGTATTTAATCGTTTATAATTTCTCATAATCATTCATAAAATCAAAACAATTACCACAAACCTATCCTTTCCCGATTCCCAAAAAGATCCAAAAATTTCCAATAAATATCTTAACAGTCAGAACTTATCCGATGAAGGAGTAGGGTGTCCTACCATCGGACCGAAACTCCGAACAAGTTATCCATCACTTAAGAAGAGAGACACGTACGGATGATTTCCACCATACATCAGGCGGAAATAGTGGATACTGGCAAAATTGACAGGAAAACAGGGTTGCCCATCAAAAAACCAAGATGCGTTATAGATTATAACAATTTTATGAATGGCGTTGATCTCGCAGATCAATATTTATCATATAATCCTATTTATCGAAAAACTTTAAAGTGGACTACAAAAGCCTCTTTATACCTTATAAACTGTGGAATTTTCAATGCGTTCCAAATTTAAAAAAAACTTAACATAACAAATAACATTCACTTCCACGACTTTTTGCTACAAGTTGCAGAGACCTGGCTTAATGATAGTTTTTCTGAACCAGCCACGCCGTCCTCACCAGGCGCACAAAAACCTTCTACTTCTGCCACGGCGAGAGCTCCTACTTTTGACCCAAATGATAGACTGTCTGGCATTATAAAAGATCACGAATTGGTTAAAATAACTAGTGAGAAAACTAAAACCTTAGTGAGACGTAATTGTCGAGTTTGTGCAAAACTTAAAATACGAAAACCGAGTGCGTTCATGTGTAAACAATGTAAAATTCCGCTTCATGTTGGTGAATGTTTCCAAACATATCACACAAAGAAAAAATATTAAATGTTTAAGCTTTACAATAGGGCAACCGGCGTTTTCGCGCGAAACTTACACGTAATACCGCACATTTCACGCGCGTAGTCAGATTTTTAAAAAGCATATCTTTTTACTTAGTTGAGAATTATTTCAAATAAAAAAATGTTTGGAAGCATATAGTTTGCTGTATAAAAATGAAGAAACACCGGTTCCAGAAGTATGATGCACCAAGGAACAAAGCGAATCATCCAAAAGTATGTTGACACAGTTTATGAAGAACTAAAACAAAATAAGAATTTAAAACCATAATCCAAACGCCCATAAACATGTCAAATATATCAATAAGATATGAAACACACTTAGGTTATCTTATCTGCATCCATGAAATCTCAAACTGTATAGCCTTTTTTTGTGTTCACGTATATTATATTATATTATATTGGCTACTGTAGGCTAACAGCAGAAAACTTGTTTCAGAACTGTCGAACAAAAAGTTGCCATAGTTGAGATAGATTGAGATTCATTTTCTTAATCTAATTTCGTAGATGACTCGTATCGTATATGACTTGCAGCCTAATCTCAGAGTGCACTATGTAACATCTGTTGAGATTTAGGTTGACCATTGATTGATATTTGTATTTTGGAAATGTTGAAAAATATATTCTACAAATACTTTATCGGAAAATTGAGAATGATTGTGGGTCACAAAGCTTGGTATATTTTGATATATTTATAACAAAAATATGGAACCGTTAATTCTTAAAACAGTTTAATCACATTATCTACACATATTTTTTCATTAAATGTTGATATAAACAATTTTTGTTTTATTGATACGCGCTCCACAGTTTGAGATTTACTTACGTACTTTAGTTTGAATTACTGGCGTACTCGAGATTTACTGACATACTTTAGTGTGAAAAATTGTTATTTTCATGCCCCGCTGTGAGTCACATATTTTAAAAAATCATAGCCGCCTTCAATGAGTTAATATTGTTTTGCATCGACGGTACAATGTACAATACATAACAAAATTATTTAAAAAAATTGTGCTTCGTTTACAATATAATCTTCAAATGAAAAACATCAATTTATAACAATTCGACAAAACCAGATAAAAAGACACATTAATAAAATATTTGAAATAATTCATAAGTAAGTAAATACACAGCTGATCACACGACACTGGGTCGTCCGAAGTCAGCGGCCTACACCTCGCCATATCAATTTTGCATTAATGCGAAAATGTTAGTAAGGACAAATTCATTACTTCATCAATTCTGCAATTAGCTTACTTTATAACTCGACAGACTAATGAAAATTATATCGGCAATTTTGCAAATTGATTCTCCAAAAGATGCATTCTATAGGGGAATTTAATTGGTAATCAATGTTAACAACATAAAATAGCCCTAGTGCATACTCCCCATGCACTGAATGAACTCAAATATTGAAAAAGACAATTATTTTTTTACAAAGATATGAGTGAAAGGTGGGGGATGTGTATTTATTTATTTAATTGTAATTTATTTTTATCAAACACTGTTTATTCCACTTTTTTGTAACGGTATAACCCCACCGGTTTCAAGGCTTTCACCTCATCTTCAGGAGAGCACAAAAAATACTAAATGCTGTCTTTACAATGTCTTTAAATTACAATGTCTTTAAATTACAATGTCTTTAAACCTCCATAACGTTAATGCCTTAACTATCAACCACTTATTTATTTAACACTTTATTGGAAAAAATATGATGGGCTTAATACCAAGTGGTAATTTCTTTCAACCAACCAGTTGCAAAGTTTTTTGGTCTCTTTATTATAATGTAAACACTAAAAAACAATGCAATACTATACATATAATCACGCTGTAGTCTTTGCGGTGTAGGCAGAGAGAACATATATCCGGAATTGCTATTCAACCATACAACTTTCGTCGGTTTCACATTCGTACATTTCGTCATACACAATTCATACTTCTCACTTTACCATCTGTTAAAATCTGGTATATTTGATCCCGTCATGTTTTCCTCTTTCACTTCAGACTTGAATAATTGTTTAGTCATTCTTTCGTCATTAATTCTCCTCAAATGTCTAAACCATCTTTAAACTCCTTTTCATCCGTGAATTTATTACATAATCGATTTATGCAACATAAAGTCATAGGTCAAATGCAATGAATCAATTTTTTCCAACCAACCAACCAGAAAAGTGATTTCCTTTCCTCTCCATCGTTCCTGACTTGTTCCTTTGACTAAGGATATCTTACTTTTATTTTTATTATGCATATTGTGAATAAATTTTATACAAATAAATAATAATTGGAATAATTTTTGTGAGCATGCAACTTGGTTAGAAGAGATTGCCACCTTGTAATAAGGCCTAATTGTTATTCAATGAAGCGTAAAAATAATAAATAAAGGTTTTTAACAGTTCCTACGCGAAAACATGACTGCAATATTTAAAAAAAAAATCTATTGACACTTTCGTACATATAAATTAGGGAGTTTAATTATTTAAAAGCATTTTTTTTTCAATCAACCACCATTTTACGAGTATATCCAATTATTATCGGTATCTATGACCGTGTCCTAAATTTCGTAAAAGAAAATTTTATTAAATATGCTGATTTTTTTTTAAATATTATGGGTGTCAAAGATACTCGAACCCATAACTCTCGGTTCGGAAGACTGCTGTCAAATCAACTAGGCCACAGAGTTCGACTTCTAGTAAAAGGTGAAATTATATTTCAAGATCTATTAAAAAATAATAAAGAGTTGGATCTGTTTCGCAAATGTACTAGTACGATTAATTGAGGGTTGAATGTTATTAGTTTTTGGATATCTCTCGTGAGAGCTAATGTACCTGATTCCTCCATTTCTATCACTTTCTTTCCTTTATTTCTTTCATCGTCTTCCTTCTTATCCTCTTTCTTCGTTATTTTCTATTTGTAGAAAATAGAAATCTTCATTTTATTTATTAAAATGAGCCATAAATTTATCTCGATATCCAAAGTGACAATTTTTCAATTTTATTATTTCGTTTCGGATTGAAGAGGAATTTTAGTATTTGGGGAGAATGTTTTTGAGAGGAAACCAAAAGGGCAAGTAGTCACAATAACTTTTACAAGAAAGATTTTAACATTTTTTTTAACGAAATGAAAAAAAAATGTATTAAAGAAGTTGAGATTATTAAAAACTTTCCGTTGTCTCTGTGTTTTATAGGTTAAGGGTAGATTTAAGTAATAATAATAATACAATAAAAAATTATATAACCCTCTTTGTAGAGTAGACTCCGTCAGCAGTTTAAATTCCACGAACTATTCTTGACAGATTAAAAATATAAATAAAAAAAACAAGTATAGTGTAAGGATAGGAATGTGATGGCAGTTAGATTGAGAATTAACAGCAATTATACTCGTATTAAGAACTTCCCGGTATCTGCATATGTTTAGAAAAACATTGGTAAGAAAACCGCAGAACAAGGACAGGATAGTTGTCATACCAACTTCCGAGATATTAATGTCTATAATATTCCAGGGTTATACCGAATGTTGATAGCCATAAGAAGACGAAATACTACCATTGCAGATTATCCGATATGTGACGTTAGCGAGTTGTAACAACTTGCGAGATATTAATGCCAACAATATTCCAGCGTTATACCGAATGTTGATAGCCATGGGAAGACGAACTACAAAGGAACCTTTGCAGATTATCCCATATGTGATAATAACGTTACCGCGTTGCAACAACTTGCGAGATATTAATGACAACAATATTCCAGGGTCGTACCGAATGTTGATAGCCATGGAAAGGCGAACTACAAAGGAATCTTTGCAGATTATCCGATATGTGATAGTAACGTTAGCGAGTTGTAACAACTTGCGAGATATTAATGCCAACAATATTCCAGAGTTGTACCGAATGTTGATAGCCATGGAAAGACAAACTACAAAGAAACCTTTGCAGATTATCCGATATTTGATAGTAACGTAAGCGAGTTGTCATAACAACTTGCGAGATATAAATGCCAACAATATTCCAGGGTTGTACCGAATGTTGATAGCCATGGAAAGACGAACTACAAAGGAACCTTTGCAGATTATCAAAATGTGGACTCCCGTGGTTTATCATCTATGTAGGGTACAGAATTAAATATCACGTTATAATAATATGATTGTTTGTATTGTAATAGAAAGTAGAAACACTTTAAAATGACAAATACACTCTTATCAACTAAAACCAACCAAGAAATAGACTTTATATATTATGGAATATTGGCTCATCCTCATATTAGCGAGGGCTTATCTCGATTGGGAGGATACTTTAAGATGAGCCTAGACCATTTGATAGCTTCTGTCTCAAATATATTTTATTTTCCATTGCCTTTACAAACACTCGTTTGTGTCATTTCAGGATATAACATAACATATTTTATTGCTATTGTAGCGATGGTCGTTATCAATGTAGCATGTGTCCTATTAGGACGTGCTGATGATTTTGATATCGACATCGCTATATTCGTTTTAGTCGATTCTGCGTTCCTTCTCGTTCAGGGTCATCAATGTAGCGAAGTGCTTATCTTGATACGTCGTGATGATCTTGATTTGTATTTATTTTAAATATAAATACTCAGGAATGCGGATGCAAGCGAAAGTGAATAGCGGGCAAATAATAACAAGTCTTGACAGTTGAATGAACAATAATAATATTTATTTCTCGGCGCGTGGGTAATTTATACTAGCGAGTGAACCAGTTCGCGATACATATTCTGTCTTACTCTAGCGCGTGCATTGACGGGTAGATATTTATTTGTATTCGGAGACGTCGAGACAGAACGCAAATACTATTTGTGAGTAAACATTGTTGACGTTCCTGGCATGTGACAATTTGTAAATAGTTCATCGGTCATTGACCCTGTATGTTTACAATTTTAACAATAAATTATGTTTAACAATTCACTTATTTATTTTGACAATTATTTATTTATTTAGGTAGGTATCCTACACTATCAATAAACCTACATTTCTTTAAGATATTGTCACGTAGAAACAAACCAGTCATTTTGAACATTACAATAAAGTTTTAAGTAAAAAAATAAAAAGCAAAATGAGTTTATTATGCAACATCAATACCGAGCCATGATATCGTTATCTAAATAGAATATTCGTCAAAAGATCATGGGAAAAGGAAGAAAAATATTATAAAATATATTTTAAACGACTTTTCTCCATTACCAAAAAAACATAAATCACGTTTATTTAAAAAAAAATAATCAGGAAACACAAAACAAAAGGTTCCTAAGAGAAGTTATTTAACAAACAACAATGGTTTTGGAACTTAAAAGAGTACATAAATGTAAAATTAAAAAAAAAAATTTCAATTTAAAGTTACATTCAAAGTTAAATTGTGAACTCGAGCTACGCGGTTTACGCAAACAGTTAAAATTATGTACTTATTTTTTTTTATAATTCGTATGAGCGGCATAACTCGCACACGGAATGACCTTGTTGAACAAATATTGTGATATCGATATAATAATTATTAAATGACAATTTACTCTTATATAGCCCCGTTTAGAAAACAGACTACTAAAATATGATGAAACGCGGTAAACTAACCAACTACAATAGACAGAATAAAACCTTTACAAAAAAATCAGTTGAGTAAAAGAATACAAATTTCGTGGCTGTAGTCATTAGATTAGGAAATTTCTTGCGTTTGAATATATTTATAAAAAAACTATTTGGTAAGAAAACCTTAAGTAGATCTTCGGATAAGTGATAGTAACACATCCGTCTTTAGTAGGAGTGTAGTGTAATACATCGATCAATAAGTCACGGGACTAACCAACAGATGGCACCTCTAATACCAAATCTATACCATTCTCAGTTAGTACCAGCCTTTAGAAGTTACATGTCAAACTTTCATGACATTCCGACACTTTGTCATTGAGTAACAGGGAAAAACCATCAATAGCGAATATATAGATTATGTTCATATATATGTGGATTATGTTCATATATAATCACACGTTTTGATAAAACCTCTCAAAAATGGCTGTCTTCAAATTCACACGCCACCGACATCTCTACCACTTTGAGACAGACCATTTCACGCCACAGGAACAGCAACGATAAAAGTCCTGTCATATATCCGTGGATAAGCAGAAAAGTTATGTCGAAAAAATAGTTAATAAAAATAAAATGTCGCTGTTACAAGTAAGCCTACAAGAGTGAAAGTATTATGGACAGGGGAAACGCAATACGCAGATCTGTCAGCGTTATGTTAGACAAGGGGATATACACCTGTTGACACAAAATAACTCAAAATGGCTTCTCTCATCAGCCTAATCTTACGCACACAAGTTAAAATGCCAAACGACTTGACCGTGACGTAGTTGATAAAACGCTCAACTTTCACCCGTGGGTTTTGAGTTCCATTCCTAATGTACTTGACAATTTTTCCCGTCATCATAAATTAAGATTATTTCCAATGCCGTATTCACGAACTGAGCTATTGAGAGCGTCGCCACTCGTACACGGAATGACCTTATTGAACAAATTTCCCGATATTTATATCTTACGTATCTCGGTAGAAAAATTGAGAATTTATTAAATTGACTCGATTTTTATCGCGGTACCACAAAATGTAAGGCCCCAAAAATGACAACAGGGCGAAGAGATATAGTAGATTTGAAGCTAAAAAGTTGGTAATTCAAGCTCGCATGGCCAGAGCAAAATTTGGTAGTCCAACGTACCAATTAGTATGCTTATAGAGAAGTATTGAGATCTACATATGTGATACGGCGTATGGGTTTACGCAAGAAAAACAAAACTTAGGGGGCTTCTATGGTCTTGTGGTAGTGTTAGGTTCGAATTACGATGAATTTTAAATGTCCTAATCTGTTATTTTAATTAATTTCACGTAGTCACTCCAACAGATGGATGCCAATTAGGCCTGTTGAGAGATTTCTAAGAGATTTTTCCGCGTTATTTCGTAAACTATTGTAGCGACTATACGTGCGGTCACTGAACCCACGAGACGACCTTTGCCTCACTTTAACAATGCGAGACAAACAATGGACAAAGTCCACGCGGTCGGTCATTCAACTCACTCCTAGCGGAGACCGCATTCCATGAGGAAAGGAGAGAGCAACACATCTTCCGCGTTGTCTCTCAAAACAAAGGATACCTACGCATCGACAATAAACATATTGTAAGCGCAAAGACGAGACAGCGATATATCTCGTGCGCATTCCCGCACACGTTCAAAACATTATAAATACCGACGTTTGTCAATAAAATTCCTCTTTGCGTATTCCGATTTCGACAAGTTTTTATTTATCAACAATCATCTTCATCATCTCTCCTTTAAGGAACAACCGTTCCCAAACTATCATCTCAGTGTCTTCTTCTTCTTCATGTGCTCAATGCTAAGCATCGTGATCATCTACCATATGTTTGAAACTCGGTACACACCCTGCCGCCATTCCTTGACCATGTTGTGGGACATGTTGAATGGAGCCTTAAAAACGATCGTTTTAACCCCTTTTATTCACTTTTTTTTCCTTGCTTTCCCTCAACTGTCCTCGTGATCACGGTATAGAGATTAATAAAATCGCATAAATGAAATCGGACTAAAGGAATTATTTCCAAATCCACCTGTGTTACGCCATGTTATAGTCGCCGTTTATTTATCCAACACAATCCGACCCGGAAGTCAGAAGCTTGACTGCGCACATTTTTTTTTTGTTGTTTTTCCCCGGAAACTTTCACTTGTGCTTTATCGCGAAAATACAGAAAAGGGCCGCGGAACGGCAACGAAACAAAGAAAACTAAAGCTTCCGATCGAATCTCGGAATTCGGATTACATTTTGATATACACACAGAAGCTGTATATCTGATTTGAAGCGGAAAGAAAGAAGAAAAAATATTATAGGCATCGGTTTATTTATTTTAGAAACAGAAATTTGAGAAAGGAGCCAAATGGTAAAACTAAACAATTTTATTAATTTATATATTTAACAATCTGGTGACTTATTGCCAAATGACTATCTCTTCTAGATAAAAGTAAATCAAATAAAATATTTATATTTAAGGCATTAACATTGTGGAGGTTGAAAGACATTGTAATTTATTTTATCAAACACTGTTTATTCCACTTTATCTAACGGTATAACACTACCGGTTTCAAGATTTTCACCTCATCATCAGGGAAGCATAGACAAGACATCTCTAGCCTTGTTTGTGCTCCCCTGATGATGAGGTAAAAACTTTATACCGTTAGATAAAGTGGAATAAACAGTGTTTGATAAAACAAATTACATTAATTTCATTAATAAATTACATTAATAAATTTAATAAGTTTATTTATTTATTTTAATATAAAAGTACGATCATATCACTTCATACCAGAAGGCACTGAACTGGTTCAACGTTAGAAATAGACGCTAAGTTCACATACACTCTCTCTATTGTATAACATCCTTAACTGTTCCATCGCCCCTTCTTATCTCACCGAAAATTTTCAGCATCTTTCCAATCATGGACTTGTGTTATGCTCAAACTGAGATTGTTTATTGGCCTTTCTGGTTTACCGTTCTACTTTTTTTATGTCATCCTTTACTGTCCATGCAGTGAGACTCTGGAATCAGTTACAAACCAATGTTAAACTCGCTCCGTCTTTGGCGTGTTTTAAGAAGCGACTGAAAAAACTCTTCATTTCTAATCAGTGCATATATAACGTGTTTCATTCTAGATTATTTCTTTCCTCTCCACCATCCCTTCCCTTTCCTTTGATTGATGTGGGAACTCCGTAATTGCCACTTTTATGGCGAGATTGTGTTAAGGTTGTGCGATATCACCCATATTATTTTATGTACCATATACTCGTAATATAATACATTTATAATGAGTGGAATCTGTGGTAGAAGTAGGACAAGGAAAGTATACTTGGATCAAATTAATATTTTGAAAGAAGAAAATGTAAATAGTTAGAGAAAGTCGTGCGTTCTGTTTTCTCTGCCAACCCCGACCGATGTTCCCCACTCCAATCAATCCCAAGTTCGTTGCCAATCATTGCATTTGAGTATGTTATAGATTTTTTTATATTATTCATAATTCAGTATACCTTTTAACCCCAATTTAGTTATATCCTTTGCCAACCAAGATAATAATTTTCAATTTACATATTCGACTTATGTACAAAATGCCAAAATGTTTGAATTTGTAGTCTTCATGCAAATATTATAAAAATATATTCTAATATAAAATCAAGGGATGTTTCTTTGTAAAATTATAATAAATCAACTCTGCAAGTCCTTAAATACCATCTTGTTATCTTTTCGCTCTTCTAGCCTCAGTCTCTTGGCTTATATCCCTCCAACCTACCCTGTAACCGGCTGCCACCCTTTCTCCTTACAAAACTTCCCCTCTCCTGATGGTTCCTTTCCTAACGCTTCTTCCTGTTCTTATTATCCTATCGGTCGCGCATTATCCTGCCACTCTTTTCCTTCCTTGTCATTTCCCTAGTGGTATTCGTCGATATAAAACAAAGTAGCAAAATGGCAAGTGTGTTAATAAATTATTCATTTTTTACCATCAACGTTCAAAAGTATCAGGTCTAAACAAGTTTATGTGTATAAACAGAAAATAGTGAAATTTTTATATGTAAAGAAAATATTGAAATTGTATATAACTACCTTGTAAAATAGAGTTGATATAAGACGTGTGGAATCGGTATATTCTAAAATGTAAATACCAAATTTGTTTAAAAAGTACGGAAAAGTCCCAGAAGAAATTCTCCATTGACAGCATCAGACGTTTAAATATGTACTGCCCGCAGACAGCATCAGACGTTTAGATATGTACTGCCCGCAGACAATTTTCTCCGTAAACAGCATCTCAACGTCGTTTACTTTCTGCCAAGCTTTTCTCTTCTTTTAAAAGAATCTTATAACTGCGCAATAATAAATTTTTCCCATTTCTGAAAATAATTAAATAAAAAGTCTATCGGCTCTAGTGTACACACAACTGAGGGTGCAGAAATCAAGTTTTAATTGTAACTAACATCACCTGACCATGTGGTAGACGTTTGTTCAAGCCGGAAAGATATGGACCTATGAAGTATCTTTTACATAAATTACGGCATGATACGATCCAAAGTCGCATGCAATATGTCAAATGATAGTCTCCATTTAGAGAGAACGAAATGACATTTCTTTATTTAAGAATATTTAACCAAAAATTACTTTGTTGTTCCAATAATTTAAGTGCCATGTTTTGGTCTGATTGGTGTCACGTTTCAACGGAAGTGTATATGGGTTTTCAACCAAATTATAATAAAACGGTTTTTTTTGCACTCGTTGACTAATTATTACTGTTTTACTTTTGCAGAAAACTTTAAGCTTCTAAATTTATTGAATTATCATATATATTATCTGAATGTTAGTTTTAAGTCTTCTCTACTTAGTTTGTTTTCAATGTAGATTATGCGTTGTGAAAAGTTGACATTAGGATAGACATCGCTTATGATTTGGTATCCAAGTTCCAAAGTTGCATCAATCCAACATATGGATGAATGTATAAGTTTATGAAGCGATGCAAAAAGCAAAAGCTTTTTTGTAAATTTGAAATATGGCAAAAGTTTAGTTTAATTGTGGATGTGTAAATTTTAAGCACGTTAAATGAATATTATATAGTTTTATAAAGTCATTTTATATCCCTATTACCTGCAATGGCACGTATTGTAGAAGTGAGAAACTTAAATAACCCAGCTACCCCAAATGCTTCATGTATGACCTATTTTACAAAAACAGCCAAAGTTGAGCTCTTGCAGAAGTACTATGACCACCCACACCCCTATTGAAGGCTCTCCGGGTAGTAATAGTGTTTATTCATGGAGAGCTGAAATCCTGTGAACATGGACGCAGCCCTCGATGTGCCTGTCGGTGGGAGACCGTTTGGAGATAATTTAATCACCTACGCATCCAAAGATGGGTTAATCAAAAGAAAAACTCTTTAGATGAAGGATTCGCACAGAGGATCCACCACTATGCATGTGAGGTCACATTCAATCAATGTTAAAACTGATTGCTTGTCCACTGTGTCTTTTAGCCACACAAAAGAAAATCTGCTGAAAGAAAGCCCCAATGCCTTTACAGTCTTATTTTTCTGGGTTAATGTGATATAGATCTGGCGTTGTCAAGAATCAAATAAAGGAAAATTGATAGACATGGAAGATAGAAGTAGAATTTAGAAAGGAATCTTGAAATGGTTTGGCTACTGTAGAGAATAAGTTCCGAAAGACTTACGTAACAAATACATTTGACGGGAATAAATGGAGAGCGAGGAAGAGATAGACCGTTGAAAGAGTGAACGCAGATGGTTGGAGAAATTTTAACTGAGAGAAAGATTAGAAGAATGACAAACAGGAGTCTTTATCACGAGATGTTTGGATGTGGAAAAGACGAAAACTATGTCCATGGATATAAAGACGCTGAAATCTGACCGTTTTGACTACCTCAAAAGGGGCACGACGTTATGGAATGTACGAGTACATATATAAAATCGTTTATAATTATTTATTGTACTAAATAAATTAACATACAATACGTCGCGTAATATAAAAAAAACACGCTGAAGCGGTTTTTAAATGTTAAACGAATGGACAACGAAATATTCACGATAGGTGAAATATATACATACCAATTCCCTGTTGGGAAAGTCAGAGACGACCAGAACGCCTTCATGATGGAATCAAAGTAATAGAAAACTTGGGCTACATTATTGACTTCCACAAGCACCAAATTGGAATTACACAGAATTCAAATTAATATTAGGGTTTCCCTTAAAAAAAAAAACGTTTAAAATTATGTATGTACCAGGCATTTCTGACACCATTTCGATACAAATATAGTTATCACTTTCAAATCAGTTTCTCAGTGATTAATTACAATTAGCGCCACAGGGTTGGTGCGGTAAAAAGAAGAAGCTTTGCGGATAAAAGTTCCTTTTCTCCCTTGGGCAAGGATTATATTGGGTGGTTAGGGGATGCTTAAGAGTACAAAGGGTGAGAAGGAAAAAGATCTTTTCTTAATAGGAGAATTAATTAACTTATTCAATATTAATTCATAGTAATTTCCCTTGCACTATAAAATAACCGCAATCCCT
Source organism: Odontocerum albicorne (assembly GCA_949825065.1). Classification (NCBI taxonomy): domain Eukaryota; kingdom Metazoa; phylum Arthropoda; class Insecta; order Trichoptera; family Odontoceridae; genus Odontocerum; species Odontocerum albicorne. The sequence continues at coordinate 12,876,067 of OX463865.1, forward strand.
CAAGGGAGTCTTTACATTCCAATTTCAAAAGTACTAACAAAATAAGTTTTGTATTGTGTCGTATTGCAGTTTCGATGTACAGTAGACTATCGATTATCTAAGGTTATATTCATTAGATTGCGGATTAACTGGGGCACAAAAATATCAGATTTTTTTATAAACACCTTTTTTATTTTATTTATTTACAATATTTTATTAATTATCACACATGACAAGAAATATACACAATTTGTGAAAAAACAACAGGTTATTTAATTTGGACAGACAATTTTAATGGATCAGGGTTTGTTGCCTTTCATTTGTCGTATCCCCAGTAAACTAGGCTTTTGCCTGTATCTCACTGAGGATATTTAGCATGAAAAAATAAATCCCCGTTGCACGTTCTCATCAACCAGACAAACAGTGATACTCAACTACAACTGGAAACATCTTGCGAAATTAAACTCCTCACACATCATCAATCCAGAAAGACCAAAAATATTCATCCCATAATATACCGCACACAATCATAAGAGTAAAAATAAAATTAAAACAAAAATATACAGAAACACAAATACAAAAACAACCAAAACTAAAACAACAAGAAGAAACCCACACTCACGAGCCCACACAAATTTTTTCCACTCTTCATTCATCCTGAAAGCCCAAGTACTCAAAATCCCGTCGCAATAACAACCACGCGCTGATCGACTGTCTAAATGGTTTTCTTACCTTTACCTTTATTGAATTCGGCACGCCATTGTATATCATGGGAGCCAAATAAGCATATTGCCTTTGGGCAAAAGAGGTGTTAACTCTAGGGATGGTGAACATTTCATTAGTTGATGAATAATTATTAAATTTTAACGTTTTCGTGTCCCAATTTATTTTTTATCATTCCAATATATGGGTATACTGTAAACAAGCAGTCAGGAACCTATATGCACTGAAATGTCACTTTTTATTTTTTTTCAAGTAACACATCGCGTACCACTGTCGGATTCAGAAATTTTTCATGGGGGGAGGGGGGTAAAGAAAAATCTATCTTTGATAAATTTAATTACTATTATATTAGTTCATTATAATTCAAATTACTTACATGGCCCTTGCACAGGCACAATGTAAATTGGAGACCCTGTTAAAAATTAAAGCGAGATTTTGCGCAGCGAGAAATTTTTTGATGTTTCCCCAAAAACTAATAATTTCGTGTAAGAAAACGAGCCGACTCGTTTAAGAATTTCATTATTTGTCATTATTTATGCCGTGCCACCAAAAAATCTTCCGCGTGGCACCTTGTGACACGCGTGCCATACGTTGCCGACAGCAGCTGTAGACTCACATTTATCCGGATCGCATTAACCGGGTTGCGGATTAACCGAAACCGTAAAACACTCCGAATTATTTTTATAACATTAAAAAATATAACTTATAATGTTTTTTTTTTCATTCGACTCCACAAAATGTACGAGAAAATAAAACAAACATAATTTAGTACAGTAAACTCTCGATTACCTGAGATCGCATAATTGGGTTGCAGATAAATCGAAACAGTAAAAAAGTTTTTTGTATTATACAGATGAATAATTTTTGAATAATATTAAAGAAAGTGATTTTTTACTGCCCTGGGAAGTGCGCAACTCTAAAAGTCTATCGTATACAGTTCCGGCTTATTATCGAGTAGTAATGTCTTCCAGCCAACCAGAAAACTCTTAATTTCTAGTAGGTAAAATAACGTGTTTCATTCCCGATTTTTCTTTTCGTTTCCTCTCCACCACCCCTTCCTTTTCTTTAGATTAATGATGTCTCACTTTATATGAAAAACAATGTTCGGGTGATTGTCCGTCTTTGTGGGGTTCGTGGGCATATGCTCACGTATGTGTTTATGGATTTCGTGGGGATGGATAGTCATTTGAATGATTTATGCAACTATGTAACTTGTTTTATTTACTTTTATCTGGTTGGTTGGAAGAGATTGTCGCCTGGCAACAAGCCCCCAGATCATATTTGCAATAAAAGTGTTAAATAAATAGAAGATTGACGACTTCCGTGGTGTATCTTGGAAATAGTTGCCCAATTTGGGGGTTATAACAAAAGTGTAATATAATATTGTAATATAAAGATTTTAAAGTAAAACCAGGCTTTTTTAAACAAGTGGATTCCAACCGGAATCAATCCCGTAGCTCTTGGGTTTGAAGACAGGCGTCTTATCAACAAAGCCACAGAGGTAGTTTTATAATCTGGTTTAAATAAAAAATAAATACTTTTTTAACTGACGTGTTGCCAACATGGTAAAATCAAATAAGAAATTATTTATCGATAGAAATCATTCTCTCGCAATTGTCCATACGCCCATTATCTCCCATTCTCCCCTATTCTATAATAGGGTAGATGGAGGCTGTTCGGGTGGTAAGGGATGTCGGTTAGGAAATTCCCTTTATATTATTTTATTACAATGCTTTAGAAATAAAAGAATAACACCCCGCCACACAATGCGGCCATTACCGAACCAAACCGTTCAACACTTTGGTTCCTCTTTTCTGATCTATCGGGGAAAATTGGGTAAAAGAGGGATGGAAGAAGTCGAACAGGATATTTTTTAGACTGTTCCGATAATCCTAGCAACCTTTATGAATCCTTTTTCTTTCAATCAGGACTGAAAATAATAATGAATAGAGAAAACCGCGTCACGCAAACGTTTGCTATTTTTCATTGTTTGCGATTATGTGTTGTTCGTGGGTAGAAGAGTCTCATAAGTTGAGGTTATTTTTATCGAATTCAGGATAATGAAATTTTCTGAAGAAAAATTCATTATCCCGAAAAAGAAATATATAACATACCGCTTTGTCTAACAATTTTCTGTTTCCATTAGAATCAGGTAAACGTATTGTATTTAAGAGGTTTTTTTTTTAAATAGGCAATCCACCCAAACTAGGATGATTTGTAGCCACGAAATTGATGACATGCAATTACATTAGTCAATGTAATAAAACCAATTTTAAAAAATGACGATTCTAGAAATTTCAATTCCAAATTTCTACTGATTAAGCTTCAAAAATTTAACAATCGATCTATAAATGGAAAAGTTCCACGAAGAAAGAAGAAACAAAACATTCATTGGACGCGGTAAAGATATGGCTTTTAGTATATCAAATCTGTCTCGGAAAGGACCATAGAAAAATACATGGTCTATAGTTTCATTATCTAGCCCACTCTCGCAGCCGGAATTAACCACAATACACATAGCTTACTAATCATATAAGTCGCCTTCATTTTCAACAAGATTAACCATATCATCTGCATACAAAAGTCCACATATGTGTACGTTTACTTCACACCTCCCCCATAATTTTTAATCATCATCATCAATGACAATTTCTTAACCATTATTAAGAAAAATTGAAACGATCGATTTTAAACATGTTAGGTTAGGTAAGATCTCATTTTACCTGAAGTTATGTAAATTTTAACCAATTTCCCAATAAACACGAGTTTGTCACATACCGAATTCAGGATAATAATTTTTTTGAAGAAAAACATGGAAAAGTTATTCGAAGAAAGAAGAAACGCAACGTTTATTAGACGCGGTAAAACTATGGCTTTAAGTAAATCAAACCTGTCTCAAAAAGTACAACAAAAAGAATACATGGTCTATAGTTTCATCATCCAAACTACACTCGCAGCTGGGGTTCTTCACAATAGCAATTCTGTAAAGGTGACTAGCCACCACGCAGTGGCCCTTCCGCAAAACGATACATGACAAACACTTCCATTTTATTCATTCTTATTATATATTGTATAACCATGGTTTCAAAGGGTTAGATTGTTGGATTGATTTATATCTAGAGCCCTTATTTACACCAGTTATATACCAATCTAACGCCCATCGGTAACAAGTGTAATGCTTAATTTTATTCAAAAGTAATTTTATTCAATAGGCAGTGAAAAATCTGATAGGGGACTACCGGTAGAAAACGAGTTAAGTCGAACCAACCTGCCTTTGGAGATACTCGTATCGGTAGGTAACACTTTTTAACCGTGTGTGTCTTCATATAGACGTGTTTCATATGTCGCTCGGCTCCTTCAGGAACAATCTCTTCAATTTAGTTTAGTACTTGAATTAATTTCATTTTTTTATACTATCTAACATGTTACATTTTGTCATAATGTTTTAGGGTAACATATATATTTTTACAATTGTTTTTAAATGTTGAATAGATTTTTTTGAATCTCGAGCTTGGGCGTCCTTGAGGAGTCTACTATCTAAACAGCGCAGTATAAATTGTCCTGTTATTATTGGTTTTACAATCCTTCGACTTTTGACCATGTAACGGTAATAGAAATAGACAACCACATAGGAATGGCGTCTTAAGTCCGTCGGTAAACAAACACAGCTGGTTTGTCAAACCGAATCCAAACAGGTAGACGCGCTGCCGTGTTGGTTTACTATGTAACGTGGAAACATAACCTATCTAACAACGTACCAGAGAATACCTTGTTTGAAGACTTTTCAAAAATATTTTCAATTATATTCAGCCACGAACTTTCCTGAACAATGGCTGACCTGCCCTGAAAGATATGTAGATTCCATCAGTCGCGATTTTGTTTAAAACATTCATATAATATTATACCTTAATGTCTTATTTTCCATATTACTTAACACATCAGTTTTTAGCTCATAATCTTCCTTTCTAATTAAATGTCTTCTTCTGTCAAACTTCACTCCACTATATCCTCGCTTGGACCGTGAAGTTCTATAAAAGTCAACATTACCACAGCAATCCTCGAATCGCTGCCCAGAGGGCTTACGAGAGTAAGTCCGACCTACCTTTCCCTTATACGCACATACTGGCAACTGACTAATCCACCTACAGTAATTGCAAGCAGAACCAAGGTCTGAGTGAATGTGATGAAATTCAAGTAGCCTGAACGAGTGGACATGTATATTCTAAATAATAATTATTAAAATAATTATTTGTAAGAATTGTTATCTAGTTATAAATTAATATGACGGTGTTAACCATATCTAAGATTTTTTTTATATTATTTTTATTTTATTTACACATGACATGGAATATATAAATACACAATTTGCAAAAAAACAACAGGTAATTGAATTTGAATGCACAATTTAAATGGATCTGGGTTTGTTCCCTTTCATTTATCGTGTCCCCAGTAAACTAGACTTTTGCCTGTATCTCACTGAGGACGATTAAATATTACGATTATTCAAAATAAAAATGACATGTAGGAAATTAAAATTAAGTTAATTCATAGTTAAAATACATAACATATATTAGATTAGTTCTTAAGATATACATTTGTACAAAGTATATATAGCATTTGGCTAATGTTTGTATTATACGAGTAGATAGATAACTTCATTAAAAATTACTAGATGAAAGTTAACAAAGAAAGTTACATGGTCGCTAAAAATATCCAATATAATTTTCCCCTTATGAAAAATACATAGAAAATAAAAGTGATATATCAGCAATCAACTTTCTTAAATCGACACACATTCTGACCCTCTTCTACATCCATACAACTTCTCAATACGATTTCACTGGCTTTTTACATTTCTTTCTTTCAGAATACCATTCACTTGATCCAACTATATTTTTCTTGGTTTTCTTCCCCCACGCATTCCTCACATTTGGGTTATATATCTGTTTTGTTAGTTATAGTAATATTTCTTGTAATTTTTATATATGTTCAATTCAATTTTATATAGCGTTGTTTAGAATTTAAACTCTCCTCAAATCATGTCTGGCAGCTATAGCTACGCTCGAATGAATCATGTATAACACTTTCTTGGTATACAGTACAACCTTGTGAAATTATTGCCATGTGGCAATCACATATTACCAATCAGAAACATTTTTACAAGGCCTGAAGTAAAAACCAGACTGAAAACATATTTTAAAATAATATGCGTTCCAGCGGAAATAAAACCCACAACCGAGATCGGAAGGCATGTCTCTTTTCAACTACGCGATGTTGTCTGTATATTATTTTGTTTAAAATAAATTTCCAATAAAAATTATAATAAATTCAAGTGACGGATAAAATGGAAAACCTTTTTTTTTTTTTTGTAATCTGCGTTCCAACGAGAATTGAACCTACGACTTTCACATCGGAAGACATGCGACTTATCAAATAAGCTATGGATATTGTCTATGTATATTTTATTTTGTAATTTATTTTTATCAAACATTGTTTATTCCACTTTTTGTAACGGTATAGGTTTTATATTTGCAAGGTATTGTTTGTGCTCCCCTGAAGATGAGGTGAAAGCCTTGAAACCGGTAGGGTTATACCGTTACAAAAAGTGGAATAAATAATGTTTGATAAAACAAATTACAATATCTTTAAACCTCCACAATGTTAATGCCTTAACTATAAACAATGCATATATTTCATTGTTTGAAATAAATTTTAAATCGACTTAATAAAAATTTCAAATGAGAGGGAATCAGACTGAAAACCTTTTTTAAAAAAATCTGCGTTCCAACGAGAATCGAACATACAACCTCCAAATCGGAAGACGTGTATTTTATCAACTTAGACATGGAGGTCATATATGTGTTTTATTTTGTTTGAAATAAATTTTGAATTGAATTAATAAAACATTCAGTGACAGGGTAGTGTTCCATAAGGCTTCTCCTGTATGTGCGAGCTTCCTTGTTTGTTTTGTATATGTATACATAATGTATATATACATACACCTTGTATACACACACATATTTCTGTATTTGCTCGCTCAGTAGTACAAATACCGGCACGTTCCTGGCGGTACAATAAACAAATACACCCTACCAAAGCCTTTAAATATACTCTTCTTTGTTTAAACACACAGTACTTCTGACTTTTAACAATAAGTAAATTGGGTTCCTGCTCCAATATCGCTAACAAATCTGAATCAAAAATATTTCTCTTGAAAACTTACATCTAAATTTATACACACAAAACGTGAAATTTATATTCGTATGATTTTTATAGCAAGAATTTTTTCCATATACTCGTATTTCCTGAAATATTTGCTACCCTTAAAATGTTGTTTATCATGCAAATTTAAAAAAAACATTTTTACTTATTGGTTGGATTATTTTATTTAGTTGTCTCCGTATTCTAAAGTTGGCAATTATTAAAAGAAAAAAGCGAAACTAAAAAGTCTGCTGCGGTAGTCTAACGGTTCACGCTGAGCAATCGGGCGCTCTAGGTTCGATTACCTGCTGGATTGACTCCCGGACGGGTTTTACTAAAATCAAATTTCACATTTCAATTTATACTTTTACCAATAGTTTATATGCCATTTATTATAAGATGCCCTCCGTAGTCTAAATGGTAAAACATTGGACTTCCACAAGGAATTAAGGGTTCGATTCCCGATAGTACCCAAAAAAGGGAGTAGTAAAACAATCTTCGCAGTAAAAAATACTGGCACGCACTAGTTTTTGTGTCTACTTGCCTCTTGACAAACCACGATTTCCATGCCAGTGGTTCATAGCCTGAACGCTCGATTAACGGGACGAAGATACTGTCTTGTCTTCCGGGCACGATCTTTAATGTGTCCGAATTATAAATCTGAGTGTATTTGAAGAGTCACCATACGAATCAATGGATGAAAAGATTTAAATACAAAAATTTTGTTCTAAATCACCATGACTAGATAGATCAAATAAACGAAATTAGAATGGGAAATATGGAAAAAGTCCCATGTGATTGCAGAGAGAAACAATCTATATATTTATTAATTAAATAATGCTAACATAAACCAGTTAAACCCAATTACTATAAAGCTTAAACATAAATATATACAGTTCAAAGGAATAAAAGTTAACAAATAAGAAAAAAAAGTGACGCAGAAACAATTAACTACCATTTATTAGAAATCTCAGAACGCTTTTTTTTACATTTCCTGAAATGTCGAAGATGTCAGTATTTAAGGCCATATGCAAAAGAAACACCCCTCATAACAAATAAAAAAAAGTCAGTTGTAATTATTGCCAGTCTAAAAATATCAATAATTCTATCTTCGTATTCCTAGTGTCATGTCAGGTCCCCCAAACGTTGACTATCACCTAAGAGTAGGTATCTTTGTCCCCGGTATCCCGAAAAAGATTCCCAACGCTCCTTATACCAGACCAATCACGTATATTGCGGAGCCAAGAGATTTGTCTCCTGCCCACACCTCTTCGGCCTTCTTTTTGCCTTGGACGATCAGGTGCAGTAATTTGTACTTTTCTCCTCTAAGTACATGACCCAAATAGGACACGTTTAGGATTTTAATATTAGTCAGCAACTCTCCATCAAATTTGGTTCTTTGAAAAACCCTCGTATTGCTGACCATATCCATCCAGGGTATCCGTAGCATTCTCCGGTGTATCCACATTTCGAATGCTTCCAGTTGGTTCATACTACCAACTTTGAGGATCTATGATTCCACTCCATGTAGTATCACTGACCAAACGTAGCATTTGACTTGACTTCGGTTTCTGGGCCGAGATCTTCCACTAGAATACTTCCGAGGTATTTAAATTTTTGAAGCACTATATAACATGAATCTGAGGGTCAAAGTGAATGGTGTATGCGTCAATAACATCAGGTACGCAGATGATACGATTGTTCTGGCAGACAGTATTGACGACCTGCAAACGCTTATAGATAGAATTAAAGAAGCCGGTGCGAGGCTGGGGCTGAACATGAACGTGAGTAAAACTAAGTTCATGGTGTTTGACCGGCAGGATCACGTCTTACATTGAACGGTTCTGTTATAGAGTTAAAAAAATTAAATAATTTTATACCTCGAATAATTGTCAGCAACATAAAATCATATGTTTTCTAAGAAAGTTGGATTAAATATGATTCCCGTCAGCAACTTAAATGTAAACCCGTTACAACAGACTCTTATATCCTTTCTCGTGCTGAGAAGGAAGTATTCCAACATTCCTACAATAGAAGAAACCTTGTTTGGATTGAAACACGGGAAAAAACCGCACTCACGCAAGTAGAGATATCTCAGAAATTTCTTTCAGGAATTACTTCACCATTTGAGAGGAACGAATCTCCCGCGGGTTCCACACTAATGTTCCACATTCAAACTTGTTACGCACCAGCGCACTGTACAGGGAATTGAGAATTTCTCATACATAAATGACATAGACTCGTATCACAAATCCAAATACGTTTTAAGCAGACTCATACAGTTCCTCCACGTAAGGACCAAATGAGACCCTAATGTTAAAATGAATACCCTAGTTTTTTTATGCATTTTACTCTCTGAATCAGAAGACCGTTCAAAGTATATCTAAAGAATAAAAAAAATCATTGCTTTGGAAAAATACACGAATTAACACATCGAAATATAGAAATAACGTGTCAAGATATGATTGTCTGTTATATCTGCCTACCCCATCAGGGAAATGGCGTATGGTTTGTATGTATGTGTAATTATTTTGACTAACTTGATTGAAATTCCACAATATGTTAAGAAGGCTGCAAAAAAACCACTTAGACGGTTTGGAAATATAAAAAGAATGGACAGCGAAATACTCATAGTGTGTGAAATAGAACGTAAAATATAACAAAACCAAACTTAAATATGTTACCAAGCCCCAAATGTTACCAAGTCCGCTTACTCAAAGTTCCGCAGAATCAAAGGCTAAAGAAACTCCGTGTCCTAAGGTCTTCCATGTCTCCAGAAGCTTTGGATAGAAAGGATCTGGCGTCTTGACGGCAAATTCTTTGTGCTTCCTGCGGCGAGGGTCGGATTTACCCCTCACTCCCAGACCCCGTCCCTGAATACGGAATCACTTGACATGGGTTCGCGGACTTGATGGATGGACTGAAAGGGTTTAAAGGACCGAGATAAGGAAAGAGAATAGAGTGCTAATAGACGCGGTTTCAAAAACTATAGAGCGCGAGATTTCTGTAAAAAAAAATAACATTTTCATTTCGTTACGATTTATATTATTGAATAGGTAAGAAAAATACGCGGGGTGGCAAATTTTGGCATAGTACAGAATGAACTGATAAGGGATGGATGTGAACATAAGACTGATGTGTTGAATAAGATTAAAAGGAGCATTCTGAGATGGTTTGGGTATGTGGAACGAATGAATAAATTTTAATAAAATAAATGTAAAATTAAAATGTGAGTGGAAGGATTGTGAAAAGAAGATCGAAGTAAGTATGGTTGGATCAAATGAATGATATTTTAATACTAGGAAACGTAGAAAGTCAGAGAAATCGTAAGAGTCGTATTTAAAGGCGTATTGATGTAGAAGATCCTAAGGATGTGTACTGAGATAGGAAAATTTTGCGCTCTGTCATCACTGCTTACCCCGATAGAGAAATGGCGTGGTATGTTAAAAGGTTGATAAACTGGAATGGTAAAGAATGCAATGTCAATGATGGAAAATATATAAAAGAACAGAAGCATGACCAAAAATGCGTGTAGTTGAGTTATTGTCTTTGTAAGATTTATGTACCGCGAGGAGACGTGGACACTGAGAGCAACCGAGAGACTAGAATATATGTAATTGAACTAAGTATGATAGTTTATAAAACAGTTTTCTTATTCGTATTATTTTTGTAACATTTTAAATACATACATATCCCTATTCGGGTAGTCAGAGATAGCACAACGAATAACTTTTCTTTCACGACATATTATTTCCTTACCCTCCTCCTAACACATGCATATTTTCTTTAAGACCCTCCTGTTTCTCTTAATTCGAAATTTTCTTTTTCAAAAAATTCATTAATTTGGCCCAAATATAGTTTTCAACATTTTTCTCTTCTACAGCTCCAACTCACGTTTGTTATTTAAACTTTGATAAAAAACATGATCATTTAAATTAAAGATAAAGGTTTTTAACATAACCGAAAGATTAAAAAGGAATAAAACGTTGTCAAGTGATTTTAAAAGTGATATTTATTGTTCCTTCTGGGCAAGCTTTTCTTTTTACACTTTCTTTTTATACAGTACAACCTGGTGAGTTTGTTGCCTTGTGGCAACCACTTCCATTTAACCATTATGATGTATAAAACCTTTATTAAAAACGAGATTTGAGCCCTTTTTAATATAAATTGGATTTCAACGGTAATCAAACCTGCAACTCTCGAATTGATAGACAGGTGTCTTACCAACTAGGAGTGTATTGAGCTTTTGTCCATATTTTAAATCGTTGAGGTTGTATGAGGTGTATGGATGTGGATCTTACTTTGTGCGGGGCACCTGAGGACTGGGAGCAGGTTGGCTCGGGACCGTGAGGGGTGGAGAGCCGTATGTTCTCGGGTTGATGGCGTCTCAGCAGCTAGACGTGTGAGAAACAGTCTGTGCGCTGCGAACATGCGTCAACATGGCCGGGTGGCTCAGCAGGGTCCACATTTCAGCGACATTTGCGGGAGGGAGTGCGTATCTAGGATCGGGGTGTTTTCTCACAGATATATGATCGACGTGGAAGATCAGTTCAAGATTGACGTTGGAGTGGTGAGGAGATCCTAGACTACGCGTCCGGGCAACGACGATAAATGTGAAAGAGGCTGAGGATGTTTATCGAGTTGATAAAGAATTGTGTTCTGACCTCTCTGTCTACAACGACAGAGTATGATGATATGTATATATTTTATTCTTAAAGATCTTTATATATTATAAAAAGAAAGTAAAAAATAAACTTAGTACGGCTCTGTCGGAACGTAAATATTGGCAAAGGTTTAGATGTAAACTCTAGACCGTATCTCTGAGAAAATCCATCCCTTAGTGCGGTCCATTCATTACCCTGCTACAACGCTGGTAGTAAATATTATCCCGCGGGCACTGGGACACCCCTCCGGTGCAAAAGGCTTCATACTGAATCACTCTCAAATCGAAAGGGGTGCATTTCATTCAGCCAATTGCCGCCGTGGAAAGAAAATCGTTGTACGTTTAACAAATCATGGATTTAAAATTACGTTATTTGAAGGGAATTTTAAATAAATGTAAAATATTAAATGTATTATACTTTAGTCGTATTAAAGTATGGATAAATGAATAAATCTCTTCAATCACTTTTATGCATATGATATACCGGTCCTAATCATTGCATAAATACGACCTCTGAAACCTAGTTAGTAAGACGCATGTCATCTAATTAGACTGACCAGCCTTCAGAGTTTCACCCGGAGTCTCAGGATTTCACCACCGTCGTCTCAACGGGCTCCGAGTTTTGTTATAATTTCTCCGGATTACTCTAATTCATGCCGAGAGACGTAGAATAGAAGCATTTCAACTTTTTTATTGTTTCCATTTTGATGGAAAGCTTTTATTGCTTTGGTATGCCTTGATCTGTTGACATTATAAGATAATGACCGATTGAAAAAAAAATACGTTAAAGGAAATATTTAGACATAAAGATACCCTCGGGATAAGATATAGAAACACGTGTAGCGGAAATAGGTTCCATTAGTGAAATAAGTAAATATATAGTTATTTAAACACTTCATTACACAGTATTCAATAATTTGGAGAGTTTATTTGCCAAAAGCAAATTTCTTGAGATTTATATTAGAACTTAATAAAAAAGACAACACAATGAATAAATACTGAACTGTAAGATAATAAACAATAATACAGCAATCATTTGTGGTGCTGGAAAAGAATGTAAAAAGTTCAATGAACAGCAAGGTGAAATGACGCCTCTATTCTCGAATAAATTAAAATCACCGACAGATTGTCGACAGTATGTCTTTGGCGAGTCCTCCAATTCTTTGGGCATATTGTTCGATACTAAAGATACAGTTTGGAGAGGTCTGTGGTTACTGGAGGCGTGGTAGAACAACTCACAAGAGGAAGAATCCCAATGGGAGAAGCTATTTGACTATCCTTAAAAAAAAAACGATGTGCTCCGATCGTCTCACTTGTGTGCCATCGGATCCAGTAAAGCGGTGTGGGCGGTGAGTTTGCTGATGTACAACGGCTTACAGCTTAGATTCCAACTGAATTGCTGTTAGAATGACGAGAGAATCTTCAACTACGAGGCGCATTTTAGGGAACAGCACTTCCGGATGCAGATTCTATATCTTTGTTTGCCATCGTTTGTCAGATATCAAGTCGGTTAAAAATCAGGTCGGTTAAATTCACGTCGGTTAAATTCGCGTCGGGGTCACCACTTTAGGGACTTGTGTTTCGCATAGAAGGATGTTGGTTGTTTGAATAAAAGTCGTCGAGATCGGAATAAGTAAAGAGAAAGTTTATTGTAAGCGTCTGTATTTATAATGTATAAAACGGCGCAGAACATGTCGCTGTCTCGCTTCCGCTGGACACATGTTATTGTTGCACGTTCTATATACATTTCATACTACGTTATGCAAGAGAAGCAAGAGATATATCGGTGTCTCGCTCTTCGCTACTAGGTTATGCAAGAGAAGCAAGAGATATATCGGTGTCTCGCTCTTCGCTACTAGTGATTTCAATGACCGCGCGGGCGACCTTCGCCCGGCGCCGTCTCGCACTCGCCACTTGCGAGTTCAATGACCGCGCGGGCAAGGGTTGCCTTGGTGGGTTCAGTGACCGCACGCACGGTCGCTACAGCATCAACGATGACGATGATATATCCGAGTAAAACTAAACTATTTCTCTGACAACTTGATAATTTACTTTCTCAGTTCAGAAATTCAGAATGACAATACAAAAGCAAATAAATTAACAACGGAAGATAAACTTATGAATTGAACAAATTAAAATTTGGACTGGTCACATGTATGAAATACGAAACATCCCCTCAAAACACATTAAGAGAATGTTGAAATTCTAAATATGTCACGGTTGAACACTGTGGGTTGTTTAAACGGGGTACATTCGTAGAAAGATCCAGTCGAAAAAGGGAAAATAAGGGACCAAATCATGTTTTATTTGATCTACTGTTTAATTATTCAAATTATAAAAGTCAGATGTTCTAAATCTTCGAACGACAGATACTTCGAAGAGTGATGCGCAGAGGTTTCATGGGCTTAGATAATAAACCTCTTTATTGAGGCAAATCGAGCGAACATGGCCAGCAATCTTGATACCGTGTTCTAATTATCTGGCACTATCACATAGAAATAACATTTTTTCCTTTATTATAAGAACTTTAAATATATCAAAGAGGCTATCATCAAATTTGCGTATACGACGATGTGCGTGCCCTAGTTGGTAAGACGCCTGTTTTCTAACCCGGAAGTTGCGGGTTCGATTTCCACTGCAACCAGATTAAAAAAAAGGGTTCTCAGTCTGATTTTCATTTAAGGCTTCTTTCAACATCTTTCTGGTTGGTTGGAAGAGATTGACACATGGCAGTAAACCCGCTAGGTTTTACTGTATACGACTGAAGTGTAATACAATATTAGGTTCTTCCGGAGGCTTAGTGCTCTTAATGAAACTATTACAAACAAGTGGCTTAAATATCATAGATATGTAATACTTCTTTATTTCCTGGTATGAACAGAATCACCCTTATTTACATAAAAAGGGGTTGTTAGCGTATTCTTCTACAGTCGATCACCTTCCCCTGTTCACCATCAATATACAATAAAAGCATAAGTACTTCATAGTGTATCGAAATTCAAGGATTTGGGTGTAACTTTTGATGTTCGTTACACATTTGATTACCATGTTTCGCATCTGGTATCGGACTGTTACAAACATATGGGTTTTATTATAAGAATATCTCGATAGTTGGATATTGCCGATATCCTGCAAACTTTGTATAATTATTTAACTCGATCTAAACTAGAATAAGCCTCGAAATTTTGGACTCCCTATCAAGTAAAATACAAAAATGTGCTGGAACAAATACAAAAAATTCCTAAGATATTTATGATATAGAACACAATATGATTATCCAAAATATGCAGACCATATCATACATTTAACACTATGCAATATAGAAATCTCGAAACAAGAAGGCAGCAATCCATCACGTTATTTACATCAAAAGTACAGCAATATAAATTCAACTGTAACGTAATATTAAAAGCACTTGGTTTTTATGTACTCAACAATTCCAACCCTGCAAGAAATCATCCTTTATTCTATGAATCAACCTACAGAACCAATGAAATGGATTAACGCTCTGAGGTTCGGTTTAGTGATATTGACCCAATTATGTGACGCAGTGGATGTATTATCGACACCACCTAGCACTATGAGAAGAATCCTTCACTAGTATTTTCCATATAAATAAAAAAAATTAAACCCACGTTATATAACAGGAAAAATCCGTATAATATGGAGAAATAAAAAATATATCACATCCAACATTTTATATAGTAAATGTGATTTATTTTAGATGGTAGAAAACCACTGTCAACACAGGAACTCAGTAAGTGAGATCCACAAAGGTGCCTTAGGGCAACGGGAAAAAAGATAAACAGGACACCATGGCAAGGGGAAGAGGATCGGAAGGTCGGTTATCCATATATATATGGTCTGAAAGAAACTCTAATAAGAACTGTTCGGGATGTGCCCTGTTCTGAACAAAAATATAAAGGTACACACACAACTGTACATATTTGTGAAGTCAAACAAGTCTACAAAGTTTAGAAATTTCATATTGTAGAAAACGTTTTAGTTGAAGCATCGAGTTCCAAAGTGGTCATAGTCAAAAATGTATTATAAGGAAGGAACTTGCATAGTAAAAAAGGCGAATTGCTCTGTCGAAATAGAAAAATAAATGGTGAGGTGATTGATTTGTGATAATTCTTCCAAGTGTATTAGGAAGGATTGACATCGTTCTGCATATTTTTTTATCGGGTACCGTCGGGAATCAAACCCGTAACCCCCGCATAAAAGTCAAGCGTCATATGAATGTATCCATTTTGTCATTGCAACAGTTAGATTATAATTGCGTGATATCTAATGAATTGATAATCTTTATTTTTTGGTTAATAATTCTACTGTATTACATTTTCGTCGTATACAGTAAAATTTTATGGGCTTATTGCCATGTGACAATATCTTTCAATCAACCAGAAATACAATATATTAAAGAGGCCTTAAGTGAAAACCAGATTTGAATCCTTTTAAAAATTCTGGGTTCCAACGGGATTCGAACCCGCAACCTCCGGGTTGGTAGACAAGCGTCTTACCAACTAGGCCACGGAGGTCGTCAATGTTTATATTTTTTAATAATATTTCAATTAAATTGATTTATTATTATTATTATAATTATACACAGAACGTTAAGCAGATTGTTTAATTAATAATTGATAAAAAACTAGAATTCATGTCATTTCAGTTAAAATTTTATATGCCTCAGTATTGGACAAATAGATGACGTGTACAGCTTTGGAAAGCACCCGAAAACAACCCTGTTGGGGAGTCCTTTCAAAATGTGTTTGAATATGAACATTATACACATACATTAAACTTCACCTAAAGCCTTCTTTTACTTATATTTATTTATTAAATTAGTATTATTTACATATGTACGAGTACTTAATATTTTTTTGTTTATATACTTTTATACAACTTATATTGCATTGCACATCGTTACACACTTGCTGGAATAAATTATCATTATTAATTGATTCGATATTGAGATTGAAAATCTCCGTTTTTAAACATAACGATTTAACACTCAATGTGAACAAATTTCTACACATCAAATTAAAGTGTACAATCTCTGCTCTTTCCGATTCTGGACTATACGAATGCCAGTTATTTGGATGTTACAGAAAAATAGCTGGACAAATCACAGCGTCTTTAAAATGTTTGTTCAAGATTTATTTTCAGCCTACGAAAGTACGATCATATAACTCCATACCAGAACGCATTGTTGAATGTTAGAAATAGACGTCAAATTCACATACTGTCTTTGTATAATGTCCTTAGCTTTCCCGCCACCCCCTCTTATCTCAACGAAAATTTTCAGCGTCTTTCCAATCATGGATTGGCGCTACGCTCAAACAGAGATTGTTTATTGGCCTTCCCAGTTCACCGATCCTCCTTTTTTACGTCGTCTTTTACTGTCCATGCTGTGAGACTTTGGAATCAGTTACAAACCAATATAAGACTCGTTCGGTCCTTGACATGCTTTAAAAAGCGACAGAAAAAAACTCTTAATTTCTAGTCAGTAAAATAACGTGTTTCGTTCCCGATTATTCCTTTCCTCTCCACCATCCCTTCCTTACCTATTGATTGATGATATCTCACTTTATATGAAAAAGAATGTTCGGGTGATTGTCCGTCTTTGTGGGGTTCGTTGGCATATGCTCACGTATGTGTTTATCGATTTCGTGGGGATGGATAGTCATTTGAATGATTTATGCAACCATTTAATTTGTTTCATTTACTTTTGTCTGGTTGGTTGGAAGATATTGTCGCCTGGCAATAATCCCACCAGATTACGTTTGCAATAAAAATGTTAAATAAGAAAATAAAAGTGACACGCCTGTTTCGTAAGTGACTAAACAACATCACAAAGTTTTTATAAAACGAAACAGGCTTGTCACTTTCAATAAAATTTAGTTTATTGTGTAGATTTTTCTTCACATTTAAGTGTAATATCATTCTATTTAATTATTTTATTACTCGGAACCCTCTGGAAGGAAATCAAGCGTCTCACCAACTAGGACAAGAGAGTTGCCTATTTGAATTGAAAACATGTTTAAAATTTGTAAAACATTTTCGCTTGCTTTTTTTTGTTTGTGCAGAAAAGGCGAAAAGGAATATTTTAATTTATGTTTAAGGAAATACAATTAATATTCTTTACAATTTCGCAGAATTAGATCATACAATTTTCACATAGAAAATTAACTTGTCTTTGAAGAAAAGGTTCGTGAAAATGTTTTTTACTCAATTTCGTAATATAATTTGGTTAAAATAAAATATTTGAAACGTTCACTGAACTCTTTCGTACTTAATCGTTAGTAAGTGATATTTTAAAAGAAGGAAATATTAAAAAAAGTCAGATTAAATCATGTAAGATGAAGACCCGTCTCAGATAGTTTGGGCATGTGGAATACATTTTTTTAAAAACTAACAACACAAATATACAGTGCAAATGTAAATAAAAAAAGGTGTGGAAGAGAAGACCGCGTACAGTTTGGTTAGATTAAATAAATATGTTTTTATTTTTATGATTATGTGCGGTACATTGTGGGGTGAATGTTTTTGGTATGTCTGGAGTGATGAAGTGTGAGGAGTTTGATTTCGCGTGATGTATATGGTACATTTGTAATGGAGTGTCACTGTTTGTCAGGTTGATGAAAATGTGCAACGGGGTTTTATGTAATCAAAAATCGAAAAGAAGTATCGATTTATTTTTTCATGGCATGAATTTTCATAGCATGTCCACAGTGAGATACAGGCAAAAGCCTAGTTTACCGGGGACACGACAAATGAAATGCTACAAATCCAGATCCATTAAAATCGTGTGTCCAAATTAAATAACCTGTTGTTTTTTCACAAATGATGTATATTTCTGGTCATGTGTAAAATAAATAAAACGAAAATTGAAATTCAAAGGACAATTTTATATAGCGTCATTTAGAGACCTAACTATCTTCATTGGCGCTGGAATTCAGGACTTGATCAAACTATTATTGAATAAAACGTGCTTGGCAGCTACAACAGCGCCCGAGCGAATTACTTTTTTGTATACGGTACATCCTTGTGGGATTATTGCCATGTGGCCATTTCTTAAATCTCATCAATCAGAAAAATGTTTATAAGGCCAGTGAAAGACAGATTGAAAACTTTTTTTAAATCAAACTCGCAACCTCTGGGTCAGAAGACAGGCGTCTTACCAACGTGACCACGGAAGTCGTCTGTTTTGAAACTACGCTGGCATTTTTTCCGTCAAGTGTTTGAGGGTGTAAAGATATCTATGACTTCGATCATTTCTATAATTTCCAAACAGAGAAAAAAAATTGCCGGTATGCGGCGATTGTTTTATTTAGGTGTGATTGGATCCAGTACAATGGTGTGACTGGTGAGTTTGCTGGTGTGCAACGGCTCACTCACTTAAAAAAATGGTTCACTACCCATGGCACAGTTTTGCATTCTAACTGAATTTACGTAGGAATGACGACGGAATATAATTTTTTAATATTTTTCAATTATGTTATTAGCTTCAATAGTTCTAAGTACACCGTTGACCTTGTTCCGCGCTGCAATACGCCTTTCAACATTTTCCTCTATCTTACCATCTTTCGATAACATTGTTCCTAGATAGCGAACTTGCTCCAGTCTATCATTGTTCACCCAGTCATTGCAAACACTCATGTGATGTAACTTTCCGACAATCGAGATAATGAGTTCTGAAGAAACCTGAAATAAATTACCTGAAGGTTAATCGAACTCAGGCCGCCATGGTTCCAAACAAACATACTAACCAATAGGTCACGGCACCGACAGCCAAAGTGAGTTGAATTAATGTCATTACTACTTCAATATAATACAAGAAAACAGTTCCAAGTAGAAAGTTCTTTTGACCAAAAAAAATTCTTCCAACAACTTTATTTTGTTTCAAAGAAAACGTTTGAAAGGAATTATATTTAAACAGTTGAGAGTTAGTAAACACCAGATCAGCATAATATAATAAGTAAAAATAATTAGTCTCGTAGACGTGCTTAGGATCTAGTATTTCTTTATGAAGTCTTATATGGAAGTTTTATATGGTGGTCTTATATGGTAGACTCACCTGTAACTCTGGAACGTATCGCTTTAAGTATTCCCTCTCGCTCCCTTAGAAGATCTGCTTTGTTCAGTGTAGCTACATTAAGAAGTAACATCGGCTTCTATAGCTCAGTAGTAAGAATAAGCCGAGAGTACAACGTTGTAAGTGACTCCAATGTGGACATATTTGCTTCAAAACTGTCTTGACTGCATCAACTGCATTGACTGAGGAATCCCTTATTTTTTAAATGAACGTACTACAAAAGTACGAATAAGAATACATGTATTTTTATTTGTTTAAAAAGCACAAAACAAATGTTTATTTTAAAAATAAACCTGACTGAGCCAAATTGTTTTACTTCGATAGCAAGTATTTCAAAATTGGAATACTTATGTTATGCAGTAACTTCTGCACATACATTTCACAGTCGCAGTACGTTTCGTTTCATTTTCGAAGTCACTGCATTATGCAAATTATATGTATCATATATGTTTAAAGAATTTTGATACGTATGTAATTAATCACGATCGCTAAATTTCAAAGTCACAGTAATATATAGAAAGGTGTGAAAGGAAAAATTAAATGCCATATAAGTATATGTATGTTAGATGTTCTTTCTCGCTCTCTTAGAAGACCTGTTTCATTCAGTGTATCTACAGTTAGAAGTAACATCGGCTTCTATAACTCAGTAGTAAGAATCAGCCGAGAGTACAACTCAGTAACTGAATCGGATGTGGGCATATTTGCTTCAAAACTATCCGAGTTTAGGAGGGTGGTGGCTGAATTGACTGAAAAATGAATGTTTTATTTTTTTACACATATAAGTGATAGTGTGGGACTCGCTCCGTCCTTGGCGTGCTTTGGGAAGCAACTAAAAAACTCTAAATGTCTAGTCAGTAAAATAACGTGTTTCATTCCTGATTTTTCTTTTCCTTTCCTCTCCACCATCCCTTCCTTTCATTTTGATTGATGATATCTTACTTTATATGAAAAAGAATGTTCGGGTGATTGTCCGTCTTTGTGGGGTTCGTGGGCATATGCTCGCGTATGTGTTTATGAATTTCGTGGGGATGGATAGTCATTTGAATGGTTTATGCGACCACGTAACTTGCGTAATTTACTTTTCCTGGTTGGTTGGAAGAGATTGCCGCCTGGCAATAAGTTCGCCAGATTGTATTTGCAATAAAAGTGTTAAATAAATTTAACATATAAAGTAGTAAAATTAAAGAGTTCAAGTCTATGTTATTAACACAACAAAATGTGTTTAAATACCTATTTTAAAATTACTCGCATTGACTACCGCATCATTCAAAGTCAGCTATCTTTTAGCAAAACAATGTTAGTCATTTTCTGACGGAGAATTTTTTAAAGGAAGTTTTCTTAGAAATAAATGTTTTAATGTATAAAATGTCGCGAATTTGATAAGTAGATCGCGTCCATTTTTTTACGTTAAAAATCGATCGCCACAAAAAAGACTAATTGCCCACCTCTGTCCCATAGCATTAATCTTACTTTAATCCTTTTTCTGCCAAGTTCAAGTATCACTTCCATGCATCAACATGGGCACCAACACAACGTGACAAAATATTAACCTTCTTTATTTTATCCTGTAGAGAAATGTGACAATCGTTAGAACCTGATCAAGGGTCGGCAGGAAAAAGCGCTCCTCTGTCGCTACTAAATATTTTTTTTTAGCAACGGTATCGCATTGATCTCGTCTCAAAGGTGCTTTCCCGAGAAGAATTAGGATATCTCTAGACCAAGTATTCTCAAATTTTCGTTCAATATAACATTTTAAATAAGTGATAAAAAAGTTATCTGATTAAAATATTTGAAATTTCTTATAGACTATTTTTTCTGAGAAACATTAGATTCAATTGAAATAAAGGACATAAAAAAAATCTTATTACCGAGAAATCTCATTACAACGAATATCAATCTCATTACAACTTATACCGAGAAATCTCATAACAATGAATATCAATCTTATTACAACTGATACCGAGAAATCTCATTACAATGAATATCAATCTTATTACAACTGATACCGAGAAATCTCATTACAATGAATATCAATCTCATTACAACTGATACCGATAAATCTCGTTACAATGAATATCAATCTCATTACAACTGATACCGAGAAATCTCATTACAATGAATATCAATCTCATTACAACTGATACCGAGAAATCTCATTACAATGAATATCAATCTCATTACAACTGATACCGAGAAATCTCGTTACAATGAATATCAATCTCATTACAACTGATACAGAGAAATCTCATTACAATGAATATCAATCTCATTACAACTGATACCGAGAAATCTCGTTACAATGAATATCAATCTCATTACAACTGATACCGAGAAATCTCATTACAATGAATATCAATCTTATTACAACTGATACCGAGAAATCTCATTACAATGAATATCAATCTCATTACAACTGATACCGAGAAATCTCGTTACAATGAATATCAATCTCATTACAACTGATACCGAGAAATTTCATTACAACGAAAACCGATCTCATTACAACTGATACCGAGAAATCTCATTACAACGAATACCGATCTCATTACAACTGATACCGAGCAATCTCATTACAATGAATACCAATATTTTTTTAGTAAAATAAATAAAACATTTGTTTTACTAAAAAATTATAAAACATTATACCACAAAGTGAAATATGGTTAACGTATTTTCTAAGATTCAAGAAACAAAATAATCTCATTGCAAAGAAATATTCCAGTTTCTTTCAGAACACGGTCGTTCTCTTTTATCACGCGATAAAACACTCCTTTGCACACCAACTCATCACACCATATTTTAAACATCTTCATTTCTGTTTTACTAGGCACTTACTTCTAAGACTTATCACATGTGCACCATCCTTATTTACGTTTAAGAGATATTTCAAAAAATATAACATCACTTAGAAAATCCTTTAATCCTAATTTTTCTTTGTTTCCCTTCCTAGTTTTTGAATGAATTCCTTCCCTCTAGTTCTATCACTATGGATAGCTAGACATTATAAGCTTTTTTTTATTTATACTATGCGTATCCAGAAAGTAAGTGTACTGAGGCTCTCACGACCGGATGGATTTTATTTTCGACATGTTGGCTACATTTCCGTGTAACCTGACCCTTCCCCTCCGCAACGAGACCGGTTCGAGGTCAGTACGATGAGAAGTATCGACGCGACAACACGTTTCGTGAAAAATGTCAATCCAATCTCCCGCCAAGTGCGAAATGCGCGGCGTCATCCGTTATCTCGTTTGGAAGGGAAAACCTCCGGTTAAGGTTTATAATGAGGTAAAAACTGCATATGGTGATAAAGCTATGAATCGTACGAGTATCTACAAGTGGTGTCGCGAGTTTTAAAATGGTCACGTCACACCTCTTCACCCTCCGCCAAAAAGTTCAAAACCACAATTTCAGCCAAGAAAATCATGGCATCCGTGTTTTGGGACTGTAAAGGCATAATTTTAATTGACTATATGCCTCAAGGGGATACCATCAACTTTGCAAGATACTGTGAGACCCTAAAAAAATTGCGGAGGGCGATTCAGAACAAGAGGAGAGGCATGCTGAAAAAGGGAGTCTGCCTGCAACACGACAATGCCAGACCACACACGGCCAACGCCACGAAGGAACTGCTGGCCTCGTTTAAATGGGATGTCCTGAACCATCCCACGCATTCCCCTGACCTAGCACCTTCAGATTACTATCTCTTTACCTCCCTGAAGCTACACATGGGTGGAAAAAGGTTTTCAACCGACGAGGAGGTAAAGGAGGAGGTGGAGAAGTGGACGGAGGGGTTGGCGGGAAACTACTTCGAGGAAGGCATCAAAAAGTTGATACCCCGCTTCACCACCTGCATTGAGAGGAATGGCGACTATGTCGAAAAATAGCTTACATATGTACTACGGTAACCACGTAATTTTTTTGTTTAAATAAAAAAAATTGTAACCTACAAAAATTCAGTACACTTACTTTCTGGATATGCCTCGTATTTCAAACAAACATTTTTTTTTGTAAAATTCGCCATGGATCAAAACAGTTGAATGTATCTTAAATAAACTGGTAGGTTGAAAAAAATGTTGTATAACCGGAAAGTTTTGAATTTCGTTCGAAGTGAAATTGTAAAGTTTAAAAACAGATGTCGCACATTGTCGATAATATTTTTGAAAGTTCTGATTTGTAATAACAGATGTCACACTATTTCATTTTCATTTATTCTTGTCGTGCCCTGTCAGGTCCCCCCGACGTTGGCAATCACTCTGGCAAATGCTTCTCTATCTTGCGCAACCCGGAACAGATCCTCCACACGCCTCATCCCCGTCCAGTATCTTATATTGCGCAGCCAAGATGTTTGCCTTCTACCAGGACCACGCTGCCCCTCGATCTTGCCCATCAGTATCAACTGGAGGATTTCATACTTCTCTCCACGTAAAATGTGACCCAGACAGGATATCTTGCGGACCTTTATATCTGTCAGTAGCTGTCTACGGCAATTAGTTCTCCTCAAGACCTCCGAATTGGTGATCATATCAGTTCACGGTATACGAAGCATTCTCCTGTGCAACCACATCTCGAATGCTTTCAATATTTTCACTAATGTAAATTTAATCTACCCTGCGCTATGTGTCCAAAGTATCTTCAGATTTTTTTTACACAGCACAGAGAAACGCACTTCAACCTCGAGCTCTTCAATAATTGGTTCTTTTGGCAGTCAAAAGAACGCGTAAGAACCGCCTCCAACACCACATTTCAAATGCATAAATTATTTGTCTATTGCATACCTTGAATGTCTCAATCTTCGTACCATAGAAATAAATAGAAAAAACTTACAATTGTATTATATTACACTTTGCACTTTTATCATGTAGCAATATATTCCAATCAACCAGGAAGACGTCAAAAAGACCTTAATTGAAAACAATACTGTAACCACAACGGTATTTTAGTACCAATTTTAATGTATGGTAGAGAAACGTAGACGTGAAAAAATACTGAGAGGAGCCCAATAAATACTATAGAAATTCGAGCCGTTAGAAAAGCACGTGGGGTGACAATGTATGACACATTAACGAAGTGATCAAGTATGAATTTGAACTAAAAGGTGATGTGTTGAAGGAGATGAATATGGTATTTAGAACGGATGAATGAAGAAAGATTTATAAATAAAATATTAAGTGCAAAAGTGTAGGGGAAAGCCAAAAATATGGTTGTATCAAGTGAATGATATTTTGAACGACAAAAACGTAAAAAATCATAAATATCCTAGGAGTTGCATGAGAAGGTGTATGGATGTAGAAGAGGAGAAGGATGCACGTTGAGATCTTATTTATTTGTCCTTTTTATCTGCACAACTGGAAAATATCGTGATGGTATAGTGTGTGTAAATCTTTAAAACGCAACTCGAGTAGAACCCCAGGATTGGAAGACAAACGTCTTACCAAGAAGGCCAAGGAGGTCATATAAGGAGACACAATGATATTAATGATTTTTTTATATATATTTTTTTTAAATCAACAATTTAAGATACACTGCTTCGGAATAAATGAAACCAAAACGACAAAGAGTGGCATTTTACCCAACCTTCCTACCTTTACACCGTCAAAGCCTTTAAAAATCCCTTTTCCTTTAAGATCAATCCAAATTTTCGAGGAAGCCGCCCACCCTTTATCATGGGGAATTCTTTTGAATCCTTCTGGTTATCATGTTTCGATTCAAAAGGATGGCCTCACCAGCAAATGAGAGCAGGAAAAACACAAAATACTCGTTTATTTGGATTTTTTCGTCTTAATACGATCTGATATTAAATTTTGTACAAAAAAAATTGATAGCGCTAAGGCGAATGGTACTCAGAATCTTTTTTTTTTGTATTTATGAAACAGAAGTCTCAGACTAACATTTTAGTTTGAAGGCTTTAGTCTTTTTATCGTGTCAAAGGAACTAAATCATTTCCTTCTAGAATTATGTTATGCCATCTGGACAGTGTTACCAAATGAATAAATAATTCATGAATTTATTAGTGGTAAGTTTTTTCAAAATATTTCAAACTTCTCGCCTTGTATGTCAAATATCAGAAGATCTGTTAAGGTTTCATCATAGATCGTCTTATCTTGGTAGGTTTTCTGCAGTGTTCTTACCAAATATGTTTTCCTAAATATATACACATTCGAGAGAATCTTAAAGACGACGAATCGATGTCTTTAAAATGTGGTGTTGGCGAAAAATGCACCGGATACAATGGATAACCATGAAAACAAATGTGTCCATCTAAGCCGAGCTCAAAATAAAGCATCCTCTCTCGTCATTGTGTATGCGACGTGTCCTACAGTATTTTGGCCACATCATGAGAAGAGAGTCGAATAGCCTGGAGACACATGTGGTCGTCGGAAGCGTCGAAACAACGAGATCTCGAGAAAGACTACTCCCAACCAGATGGAGTGACCTGATGAGAACTGCGACGCGATCTTCAATATCGGATACTCTCCGATCGATCCGGAATAGGTCCAAATGGAAGGAAACCATTAAAAGGGCCATCGATGGCTGCCGATATCTTCAGACACGAGGGACAGGACGACGGAGATACAGATTCGACGAAGTTTCTAATCTAATAGCCGTCACCACTACCTTCTTATCGTTTGGCGTTGTTACTTGGCCCTGTTCTCGAGAACGTTGTACCGTAGAGTTTTTGTCCTCTTCGAGTGAGCCGTTGCACACCAGAAAACTCGCCGGCCACACCGCTATACTAGATCCGATGACATATCGAATTATTTTTCCTTATTTGGTTTTTGTAAAAAATTTATGGCCGATGGCCTAGGTATCATTATTCTACCGATAACTAGACGGAAAAAAATTCCTGTGTCATTTGAGGGAAGTGGGAATCGAACCGATGACCTTCTGCATATAAATCCATTGCGTTACCACACGGTCAAGCCCCTCCAGGTCAGGCTTTCCTATCCTAACACTCAACTTAAATATATTTTGTATTGATTTTTTTTTAATCTATCAATAATAGTGAGTCCGAGTTCTAAGAGCGTCCTTAAGAAGGCTGCTTTTAAAATACACTATATAAATTGCCCATTTATTTTTATTATTTCGATTTTGTGTTCCATCACTGATTATTATGAAGAACTATTACTTCTTTCAATACGCATTCCTCCGACCTCCGTTGTCTAGTTGGTAACTCTTAACCCGGAGGTTGTGGGTTCAAATCCCGTGGGACTCAGATTTTTTTATATAGGATTCCAGCCTAGTTTTCACTTAAGGCCTCTTTAACATGTTTCTGGTTGATTGGAAGAGATTGCCATATGTCAATGAGCCCGCCGGGTTGTACTGTATACCATACAACGAAAGTGTAATACAATACATAATCTAATCTCTTCAATTTTTATTTTGCCATTCATTGTTTATGCACACATTCCATCTGTGAGATACATGGCCGCACGGTAACGCACTGGACATCCGTGCTAAAGGTTGTTGGTTCGAACCCCGCGCTGTGCTACTCTCCTCGAATGACACAGGTATTTTTTCCGCCTAGTATTCGATGATATAAGGATACCTATGACTTCAGTCATATCTATTCGTACAAAAAAAGAGAGAAAAACATTTCGGTGTGCTCCGATCGTCTCACTTAGGTGCGCCATCGGATCCAGTACAGTGGTGTGGCCAGTGAGTTTGGCTGGTGTACAACGACTTTCAACGACGACTACACATCATATTACTGGTTTTAGTTTTAGACTTTTTTAATCTGAATTTATATATTTTTGTCGTTTGTTATATATTCTTCTTGAATAATGCCCGTGAACTTCTATATATGATGGATTATACGCCAGTGTCAAGTGATGTCAAGCAATGTATATATTCTTATACCGCTGTCAAGGTACGTAAAAATAACGTTATGTTAATAGCTCAGCTTAACTAATTGCAGCAGATTAAACAAACCGATGGTCTTGGAGCTTTGATATCTTTGCCATCCGAACTTTGGGTTGATCTGTCAATAACATGTGTTTATTCAAGTGCAACATTCTGCCATATGCATCCCCTATGCTACTGCAGATTTTATCTCGAACTGAAAGCTTTATAAAGCTTTCAAAAATAAAAATAAAACGACAGTTTGAAACAAACACATTTATAAATACGGCGATTTAAATGTAAGAGATAAATATATTTATGTTCCACGTGTAAAACAATGGCATTAAATTTACATAAAAAGGAAGTTCTTCATGCTAAAGCATTTTTCTTTTTAATACAGATAACTTAAAAGATTTACTAAATAAACTTTTTTTTGTGTATCAAAAAAAACCTTTACCTGTTGTCTCAGATAAGATAAAATGTAAGAACGCCCACGAAAACTGTTTAAAATTTAGTAAAAAATCCTACAAACAAATCTTATTGAAAATGGCATGGAAAAAAATTGTAAAGAGAAAAATATATCCGAAGAAAATATATGTATTGTACAAACAAGGAAAAAAAACAGGAAAGGACAAACAAGAAATAAAAATAGCTCAGACAGAAATAGTTCAAAAATAAAAAAGAGAAAACCAAAGATACCAATCCTTTTCTTCTCGAGGTGTCGTTTTCTATCGAAGATTGGCCACCACCATTGCAATTATTATCCTGTTCACTGCAGCCTGGAACAACTCAGCAGAACTAAACCCAATTTGTTCCCGCAAGTTCTTGACACCTTGTACCCCGATCTTCAGTTTAATGTGATAAACTCTATTTACGTTGAATCCCGGTCCCGTGTTTTCGCGTGATCGATTCCTCTTGCAAAAAAGGGCATATAATATTAATGGCATATAGAAAACTTTGTAAACAATTCAAAATATAAACCATAGTCACCTGATTTCTTACATGGACAATACCCTAGATATTGAAAATGTGCATGAATTAATTAATGAAGGAGATTCTGAAGTTGCATCATCAATATGCTGTGAAGTATCAAATATGGAGACAAAATACAGCTTTCGGGTCCAAATAGAATAAGGAATAAGCAGGATTCTCCAAAGAGATTGTCTAGAGCAGGTGTCTCCAACCTACGGCCCGCAGACCAACAGCGGCCTGCGAGCACCACCAATCCGGCCCGTCATAGTTTATTTTGATTACATTGTAAAATTTACAACGTACTCGTAAGTAAATCATACAAAATAATAATCAGATGTTTTTATTTAACGACCATAGTCAAAAAACACACTAGTCACACTATATTTCACTTTTCGCACATCGGCTATCTCCGCCGCAATGAAATGTCCTTGACACTTGCCCGTAAGTAACAATCGAAATTGCGAACGGAGCGGAGTCCACCCTCGCTCCCTGCGAAATTGATATCTCACTCACCGGCTAGTCCCAACATAAAAATTTGCGCGTAAATTAAAACTACAGCATGTTGGTTTGATGAGCTTGCTAGATCTTGGTCCTTGGGACTTAGTGGAGGAGTCAGTGTGGCCCTTAGACTAAAAAGTTTGGAGACACCTGGTCTAGAGCATGTCTAAACATGTGATGATATGTATTCCATCAACTGACAAAAAATAAAAACCCTGCAGAATTTATAAGATATGTGCTAAGCACAAGAAGATAAGTGAGATCCGGTACATGTGTAGATGTATTCCTAACTTTCCACAAAGGAAAATGTTGGCAAAATTGTCACACTAAATAAATTTTTTAAAGTATTTTAAACAAATATACGAAGTTTTATTACAATGTTCTTAATATTAAGTAAATTATCCATCCTGTCGTATAGCTCGTGACTGAGCATCATGACTCCCATGACAGCCTATGACGACTCCTCTCCATCCATCCCCATACCCTGTGGCTCGAAGAACAGTTGTTAGGGGTAGTCCAATTGCACCACTCTTTTGGTCAGTTCAACGCATTGGGATAGATATAGGAATTTCAATAAACCCTTCACAAAAACCAGGATACCTAAAACAAACCAGACACTGCGAAAGTTTGTCTTCCTAAGCCTCGCTTGCCATTTACTTTTCTCAGGATAATCAGTTGCGTTATAATGTATCTTATGGCTCTCATGATATAACAGAGATACTGCAACTTTGCGAACCGTTCACAGTCTTCAAACCTTTACGTACAGCAATCACTTTCACATTTGTAACACCTTGAGAATACAGTTGTAGATCCACATCTGAACAGTTTATGTAATGTGTCCTGGTGCAGTGTCTACGCCTCCATCGCATAGAACAAAGTTGAGAATATGTAGCAGCGAACCATATGCATTCTACTTATCACTTAGTTGAGGATACAGCTGTAGATCCACATCTGAACAGTTTATGTAATGTGTCCTGGTGCAGTGTCTACGCCTCCATCGCATAGAAGAAAGTTGAGAATATGTAGCAGCGAACCATATGCATTGTATTAATCACTTAGTTGAGGATACAGCTGTAGATCCACATCTGAACAGTTTATGTAATGTGTCCTGGTGCAGTGTCTACGCCTCCATCGCATAGAAGAAAGTTGAGAATATGTAGCAGCGAACCATATGCATTCTACTAATCACTTAGTTGAAATATCAGAGAGAAGCTTATACGAGTAATTAAAAAAAACGCTAAAAGGAACAGCAAAAAATAAATCACCCTTAAATATTTCCTGAATTATACATTAAGCTAGTTTTACATATGATTTGAAATGCAGATCAGCGTTACGTGTATTGAATATGTCTTCTTCTTCTTCATCATCTTATTTTAGGCCTGTTGGCCTGTTATGGTCCTGCATCATAGTTTGCCTCTTGCGACGTCGACTGCCAGCTGTCTTTCCATATTTTGAGAGGTCGTCCTGGAGGTCTGCTTGCTTGGGGGATACTGCCCCTGGCAATTCTTACTGCTCTTGGTTCCGCCATTCTGGATACGTGTTCGTTCCAGAACCTTCTTCTCTGTCGTCCCCATCTGATAATATCTTCAACTTCGCACGTCCTTCGGATTTCTGTGTTACGTACTCTATCACGAAGGGTTTTGCCAGCGATACTCCTGACTACCTTCATTTCGCTGGTTCGAAGGAGATTTTTGGTTCTGACAGTGTCGGCTCTGGACTCTATGCTGTATGTCATTATGGGGCGGACACAGGTCTTGTATATCCTCATCTTGCTTTGGATGTTCATATGCTTGTTTTTACAGATAGTGTTCTTTAAACATCCGGAAATAGCTGCGGCCTTTTGTGATGGTTCAAGCACTTCGCTATAGAGGTCATTATTGCACATTATGCTAGCACCCAAGTATTTAAATTTTGTTACTTGTTCAATTGGTGTGTCGTCAATCGCCACACTGCATCCAACTTACTCTCTGGCTAGAGTCATGCATTTAGACATGTTGTATTTTTTGGAAGCAGTGTGGAATCGATGTATCATTTGTTGCAGGTCTTCCTCTGATTCGGCTATGATGGTGGCATCGTCAGCATAGCATATGATGTTTAGCATATTGTCGCCCATCTTGTATCCCAGGTTAAGTTCGGCAACTTCTTCTATAATTTTGTACAAGTATTGAATATGTACAAGGCAGAACACCAAACTAATTAAAATTAACTAGAATAGCAGGAATTCAAATACATTCAAACACACATATCATTAGACCGTGTCTCTTCCGAAGTAGGCAGTAAGCACAGATCTCTAAACTTTCTGTCCATGGACACAACTTTCGCCTCCTTAACAATCTTCTTTCATTCATACTTCTCCCTTTACCTTCTTTTAAAATCTAGACCTTCTCTCCTTGAATAATGGCCGTGAACTCCTATAACATATGTGAAGCAGTATGCGCTAGTGTCAAGTGATGTAAAATCTAGTACATGTTGTAACGAAAATCGTATAAGATATAAGACAAAAAGATGTATTATTGTATTTGTTAGTCATACTTAAAATTCGTATAAAAAAACTACGCAGAAACAAAACAGCTATCAATTCTTAAAGATATTTCTTATTTTTTCAAACACTTGATTTTTCATAAATTTTCGCGCAAAAGTGAAAATTTAAAAATAATGTATCGTGTAAATCTAATAAATATTCAACGATTCAGAGCAAACAATCATTCGTTTCTTTATCGAGTTCATAAAATTCATTTGTATTTTATATCTGATTCACGTTTCTACACATTTGCTCGATAAATTCACTAGTAATGGTTTTTCCCTCCCGATATGCCAAACAACGAAATTTGAATTGAAAAACTGAACCACGTATATCGTACTCTCTCTCACTTACAAAGAGCCCGTTTCGAATTGAATGAGATCGAACGATCTGTGGCACGGTTTATCCATTCTAATCGTTATTCCTCCAAATAGATTTCATTAATCGCAAATGTGTTAATGCGCTATCGAATACCCTTCATAAATCTCAGGGCCCCCACCACTGCGCTCTCAAACTGCCCTCCCTCCGCCCTCTTTGGACCGTTCTTTGAACCAGCCGTGCCACAAATTTGATAAAAGTGAAAATCTATTTAAAATTAACGAAACGAACCATATCCAAATATTTTATTATAAACAATATTTAGGAAGGTTTTCTGATCTCACTTAAATACTACAACAGTTATGTATGTCAATCAATCATATTGTTTCACAATGATAGTAACGATTGATAGATAGATAGACGCAATGTACACCAGTTATCTTGGTAGATCGGTGGACTTAACCCGAAGGTTTCATGTTCAGTTACCGATGAACACCGAATAAAAAATATGTCAAAGAGTGCTATTTTTCTTAAATCACATATTTTTTTAGTCATTCGGTTTGTTACTATTAGATACTTGCAGTAAGACTCGTTACAAACCAATGGTCGACTCGCTCCATCCTTGGCGTGATTTAAGAAGCAACTGAAAAAAGTACTAATTTGTAGTCAGAAATATAACATGTTTCATTTCTGATTTTTTCCTTTCCTCTTCACCATCCCTTCCTTTTCCTTTGATTGATAATATCTCACTTTTATGAAAAGGAAGTTCGGATGGGTGTCCGTCTTTGTGGGGTTTGTGGGCATATGCTCACGTAAATGTGCATGGATTTCGTGGGGATGGATAGTCATTTGAATGTTTTTTTGCGACCATGTAACTTGCTTCATCAACTTTTGTCTGGCCCCTTCGTTCCGTCTATCATAAATTGTAACTCTTCGTTTTTATCTCAATGGAAGCATTTCTATAGAATTTATTCGTAATCATTAAATAACAGTTGATGATGTATTCCGATTGAATTTTTAGAATCGCTTCGATTCACGCAAAAGCGTTGTACGAAATACGTGGCAATATTATTATTTCGTTTCGAACGGTATGTTCTTGAAATGGACAGAATTTATCAAATCGAGACCCAAACGGAACGTTCGCAGGTTCGTCTTTCCATCTTAGGGGTCGAAATGTTTTCGTAGTAAAAATAATTTGATAAGCACATAAAACGAACTTTTAGGGTTGGTCGGCTATCGAAAGGAACGATTCAATTAATTTTAATCGGATTTATTCGATTCGATTTGTAAGCGTAATAGAAATGTAGTACTTACTATCTGTCTTGTAAAAATAATTCAAAATTAAATTAAAAATAAGAGAGGGTCTAATTAAATGAATTACAATTATAGGAGAAAGTAGGATATTGTAAGGAGAAAAAAGGGAAAAAAAGGTTAAATTGAATCAAGTAAAAAATATATGTGAAGGCGTAACACAATAAATTTGAAAAAAAAAAGATACTTTCTTTTTGTTTACCCTATGTTTCTTTATTTTTTTTTTTTTTGAAAGCAGAGAAACTTTGAAATTAATGGCAATTTTTTTTCCTCTTTGATCATGCGTTCAAATTTTGATGTTACATACACACTTAACAAAGCGTATTAACGTCGTAATGGTGATCACATACGTATATTAGAGTATGTGATCACCATTTTTTTTAATAATAGATATGACCAAAGTCATAGGTATCCTTAATACCCTCGAACACTAGGCGGAAAAAGTGCCTGTGTCGTTCGAGGGGAGTAGCACAGCGCGGGGTTCGAACCGACGACCTTCCGCACAGAAGTCCAGATCATTACAACGTAAATATGCTTTGTTAAGTCTCTCGTCCTCGCAATACAACTCAACTCACGTTAATGAGAACTTTAAATTAAGGAATTACAATAGTTTATCGGTTAAAAGTCTAAACCAT
Organism: Odontocerum albicorne; assembly: GCA_949825065.1. NCBI lineage: Eukaryota > Metazoa > Arthropoda > Insecta > Trichoptera > Odontoceridae > Odontocerum > Odontocerum albicorne. Next base: position 12,909,825 of record OX463865.1, read on the forward strand.
TTTTTAAAATTACAATTTAAGCTGTCAAAATGTGATGATTTTCAACTTCCAAGAATCAAAACGTCAAAAAAACTCCTGCCTTAAACTAAATGTTTCGATCTTTTTGACCAAATAAATGTCAAAAAAAGTATTAACGAAGCCGAAAGCATCCGGAATTTTCATTTACGATGTATTGTATATTATTTTACAAAACTAGAACTGGAATGGCAAAAAAATGCGATGTCAAAGCTGGAAAATATATGGAAGAGTAGAACTATCACCATCACGATGAAAATATATGGAAGAGTAGAACTATCACCATCACGATGAAAATATATGGAAGAGTAGAACTATCACCATCACGATGAAAATATATGGAAGAGTAGAACTATCACCATCACGATGAAAATATATGGAAGAGTAGAACTATCACCATCACGATGAAAATATATGGAAGAGTAGAACTATCACCATCACGATGAAAATATATGGAAGAGTAGAACTATCACCATCACGATGAAAATATATGGAAGAGTAGAACTATCACCATCACGATGAAAATATATAGAAGAGTAGAACTATCACCATCACGACGAGAATGCGCCTAGTTAAGTCTATCGTCTTCGCATTATTCGTATACAGTGCGGAGACTCTGAGAACAAGCGAGATACAGAATAGATGCATTTGAAATGCGATGCTGGAGAATAATACTACGAAATCCATTGACGGAAAGGCGAACTAATATTTCCACTCTCGAAGAACTGAGAATCAGATTGGCGACAATATGCCTTCACAAGTACTTCAATACTTGAGCATATTGCTTGTGGCTAAGGAGAAAATTTGGAGAAGCTTGTGGTTACTGGAAGCGCAGAAGAACGACGTTCAACAGGAAGTGTATCAATGCGTTGAACTGACCTAGTGAAAGACGCAACAGAACTACCCTTCGCACCGCGAAATGCAGATATGGATGAAAAGAGGAGTCGTCAAGGGCTATCATTGGAGTCACGATGCTCAGTCAGGGTGGATGTTATACGATATGTTTTGAAATTTGTTCGGTAACTGTTTTCTTTTGAATATTATAACGTTTTTTTTTGTATATTTTTTACTTAATATACCTATGGTACTCGTATATCTTAAGAACTAATCTAATTTATATTTTAAGAACTAATCTAATTTATATATTATAACTTTAAACTACCTTCATTTTAATTTCCTACATTTCATTTCATTTTGATTAATCTTATATTTTATATTATTTATAGTAAAGGCATTAACATTATGGCGGTTTAAAGACATCGTAATTTGTTTTTATCAAACGCTGTTTATTCCACTTTTTGTAATGGTATAACCATACCGGTTTCCCCTGATGATGAGATGAAGGCCTTGAAACCGGTAGGGTTATACCGTTACAAAAAGTGTAATAAACAATATTTGATAAAAACAAATTAAATTTATAATCTTAATATATGATATAATTTCTAAGAAATAGTTAACACCTACATACTACTTATAACTATGTTAGATAACAATTCTTACAATTAATATTTAGCGAGTAACTGTCCACTTGTTCAGACTGCTTGCATTCCATCACATTCACTGCGACTTTTGATTTTTTAAATTTGTTTTAATGTAATTAATTTAAATTGTTTTATTTTTATTTTATCTTTTATAATTATGTAATGAAACACTAGTTAATTTTATTTTAAATATTTAAAGGTACCATTTACTGAAATAAATTAATAAAATATTGTGGAGTGCAATGTGAACCTTAAAAAATACAATGAAAGGAGCCCAATAAATAGTGCAGAAATACGTGCTTTGAGACGAATACATGGAATGACTATTTTACAGAATACGGGATGACGTGATAGGGATGAATGTTAATTTAACGCTTAGGTGGTTTGGGCATATGGAACGAATGGGTGAAGAAAGACTAATAGAGATATAGTTCTTCAGTGAGTGGAAGGCGTGTGAGAAGAAAGTATGGTTAGATCAAGTGAATGATATTTTGAAAGAAGAAAACATCTGAAAGCAGAAAGTTAGATTTTTTTAGAAGTTGTACGAAAATATGTATGAATGTAGAAAAGGCAAAGGATGTGTGTTGAGATGGGAAAGTCTAATACTTTGTCCTCTCTGCTTACCCCGACAGGGAAAAAAGCGTGATTATATGTTTAGTTTGTATATATTAAAAAAATTAAACCTGTCAGTTTTAAACATATTAATTAATAAATATCTTAGCAAATAAAAATAAATAAATAAATATAGGTTTATAGATAGTAAAATAGTATGCACATATTTAGATATAATATATTCCAAAATCGCACATATATCTCAAGATAAATAGCAGAAAAAACATTATAGAGACAAGCTACCAAAAGGTCTGGGTTCATCTCATAACATCCTCTCGGCCGAGATACGCCCCACCAATATAGGACGAACCCGGGCTCAAAGACATCAGATGTTCTTTAACCCGCATCATTATAACATACGAGTACATGTAAATTAAGAAGAAAAAATACAGAAAATTAATAAATGGAAGAAAAAAATATAAAAGTAAACCCACAAATACCGCCTCAGATTAACTGTGAGCACCTCAAAAAAAAGAGAAAAGTTGATTTTTATCTAAATAAAATCCAAATTTTATCTATATAAAACCAAAAATGGAAATCGATGTTCATACATATAAACCCCGATACGATAAAATGAAAATAAATGAACAGTAATTTAAAAATCAATCAGAAGAGAACGTACACACAAACCCCTATTTCACCACCATCGAAAAGAGAGAAAGCAATATTGGTAAGGATGAACCTGTAAAAGGTGAGGACAGTATTAAAACAGCAAGTAACAAAACAAAATGCCACTAATTGCCCGACGGCGTCACCTTACGGGACAAATTTATCAGCAGATCTGTTTTGCTTTGAAACCTGTTGCTTTAGTTAAAACTATTATTGGTGGCAAGTTGTCCAACGGAAAAGTTATCGAGCCCGGATTAAAAAATTCCAAGACCGAAAACAAGCAACCAAAGTACGTAACTGTATTTAAAACTTCAGAATTCTTAACCCTAAATCATTGTTTCTCAACTTTTAAGCCTTACGACCCCTCACAAGATAAAATTAAATTAAGACTTCGTGACCCCCCTCCATACATACAAATCACCATGCCATTCATTCCCTGTCGTGGTACGCAGGTAGAACTTTCAAATCTCTACATATACACATATTTTGCCTTTTCTACATCCATACACACCTTATCATAGAATTTCTCTGACTTTCTGTTTCTTTCTTTCTTTCAAAATATTATCCACTTGATCCAAGCACGCTTCTCTCGGCCTATCTCTACCACGCCTTCCACTCATATTTGCACTAAATATTTGTTTTGTTAGTGTATCTTTATTCAATCGTTCTACATGCCCAAATAAACTCCAAGGGTTCTTATTCATCATACTTAACGCATCAGCCTCAAGTTCACTTTTCTAATTCCATTTTCTGGTATACATACATTGTCACCCCATGTGTTATAAGTGTGTGCATTTATTAAGCACTTATTCGTCTTCTTTCATTATGTTTTCACGTCAGCATTTCATTCCCATACATTAAAGTTAGTAGTAAAATACTATTGTGGACTATCAGATTTGATACTGTCCGGTCTTAGCAGATTTGATACTGTCCGGTTCGATTATACATATATGTTTTGATGCCACACTGATTTTATTTCCTACCGCTACACGAGTTCTATATCCCTCTTAACTCTTCCATCATCTGAGACAATACTAGCCAACCAACATAATTCCTCAATTTGTTCCAATCTTTCATCGCTCATCCATATATTTATTGCATTCACTTTTCCTTTCACACTTTTCTAGTACCATGACATTGGATTTCGCAACATTGATTCTCAATAATTTTTCTTGGGTTTCGCAACATTGATTCTCACTTATTTTCCTTGGACTTCGCAACATCGATTCTCACGTATTTTTCTTGGATTTCGCAACATTGATTCTCGAGTATTTTTCTTGGATTTCACAATATTGATTCTCACGTATTTTTCTTGGATTTCGCAACATTAAATCTCACGTATTGTGCTTGGATATCGCAACATTGATTCTCACGTATTTTTCTTGGATTTCACAACATTGATTCTCACGTGATTTTCTTGGATTTCGCACTATTGATTCTCACGTATTGTTCGTGGATATCGCAACATTGATTCTCGCGTATTTTTCTTCGATTTCACACTATTGATTCTCACGTATATTTCTTCGATTTCACAACATTGATTCTCACGTATTTTTCTTGAATGTCGCAACATTGATTTTTAGGTCGGCATTTCTCATACAAATTACTTATCAAACTCTGTTATTCATCTTCATTCACTACTAACATAACCACAGTCAGCATCCCCATGCATTCATTATGCCACCCATTGACCATTATATTCCTCATACATTCATTATGCCACCCATTGACCATTATAATCCTCATGCATTCATTATGCCAGCCATTGATCATTATATTCTCTTCACACATGATTCTATGTAAATATAAAATAACCAGGGTAACCTAACATATCCTTAACTAACTCATATTGAACCATATAGTCAAAGCACCATTCACTCTATACATGAAATACTTCCGGCGAATAATGAAGCGTTAATTTCCATTCAACACCATATTCATTCAATATTTTCCATTGCTTGTCTCATATGTTATCACGCGGTCAACTGCATTTCCAAGTCACTCCTACAAAACGTAATACCTTTTCAAAACATGTGCACGTAGTGACACAACTTTTATACTTGCACAAAGACGGTACAACTTTTGCTGTAAATATATCTACTGTTATTCGTCACAAACAAGGCAGCTAAAAAGCTTGAACTTCTTGTCAACCCTTTAAAACACTGCTTTTGTGTGTTTCTAATGTAGATCTATGTATGTAATGAACACTTTTACATGAAAATCAAACGCAATTATCACATTGATTAAATTCAATTTCTTATAAAACAATGGTTAATTTGTAGAACCAGTAACTAGCAACTTAACAGATTTTTTTTAAAAGAATAGATATGACCGAAGTCATATATATCCTTATACCCTCGAACACTAGGCGGAAAAAAGTGCCTGTGTCGTTCGAGAGGAGTAGCACAGTGCGAAGTTTCTTCCTAAGTTTGATTTTGATTACACCAATTACGCTACCAACTACACACTATCAGCTGTTATATAATATATATTAAATATGCAAAGGTTACCATTGTTATTAATATGTAACAATGATTTGAACTGTATCTTTATTAAATTCTCAGAACGTGTGTTATTTTCTTTTAGCACACGCAAACTTATTTTATTCTCGAACCAACAGGTTGAGAAACGATGCCTTAAAAGTTTTGTTGCCTTGTTGTGTAAGTAAGACTGCTGAAGCGAAAAACAAATGTTATATTAAGTAGACAAGGGTATATTTTGAGAGAAAACATAAAAAAACGAACAACATTGGAAAACATAAAAATGTGAAAAATGTTTTGAAAGTTTTAACGAGATGCCTTGTATTTGTTGTGTTTATTTTGAATTTGTTTACCAGATCAACAAATAATGGATAATTGGAAAATATATGACGAATAAGACATCAACATTTTAATAGTCATGTCGAACTGAGTGGATGAATCGCGTCTTTTTCTCCCAGTCCTGACATAATGGATATAGCATACAATAAGTCACGCTGGTCAAGTGGATGTGGTCTAGAATGAGGCATGCCTTCTGACCATGTGTTACATTGAATCAGCCGTATTAAATAAGGTGACAATCCGCCCGTCCCCACAGGGATTGCTGCTTCGAAATCGGGAGACATTATAAGCATTGTTGAGAAATCTAACCAATTGAATGACTCCAGATGTCCTTTGCATAACCACCAGCCCATAGGTTAAAATTCAGGTACTGTTTCATTAGGGCCACTTAGTCTCCAAAATAACCACCATTCTATTGCACAATTTGCTTATTGAAAAATTATCACCAAGCTATGAACTGCCCTGGAGAACCTGGAAATATCTTAAAAAGTTCCGTGTAGAAATTGGGAGGTCCAAAGACAACGTTTCAAAATAAGGAACGTTATGTGATAGATCAATTCTCTATATATCTGCAGTGACGAACAGTCTATACGACATTTGCTGCAATGCTCGAGGAGCCGAAGAGAACTTGATTCGTGGACTACCCAGTGCTATCAAGGTGGCAGAATTCTAAGCGGAAGATGTAAAAAAACAAAGTGGATGGTATTCAGAAAGACGAAAACGTAGAAAGTCAGAGATATCGTAGAAGTTGTATGAAAAAGTGTATGGATGTAGAAAAGGTAAGGGATGTTTAGAGATAGGAAAGTATGGCACTCTGTCCTCTCTGCCTACTCCGATAGGGAACTGGCGTGATGGTATGTATGAATCTGTCATTTTGTGACTGAGATACTGAAACGTGGGAATATTCACAGTCTTAAAGCAGTGGTTAATTCTCATACATTTACGAATACAAGTGAGCACTTAAATATTTCTAACACGATCTGTCCAGCGAATCTTGAAAATACATCTTACTCTTACTGGAAACAATTATATTATTTCTTTTGTCTGTTTAGAAATTTCCTTATTTCTTAATGTCATCTAAAATAATTCCCGTGCCTCGAAGAATAAATCCTCAGGGAAGCCTCTTCTTTCTCTTGTTAGCTATAGTCCTGTGTAACAGGCAGAAAGCAGTTGTTTGAAATGAAACCTTAACTGCGTTCAAAATAAATTTCAATTTCTCTCCTACTTAATTCCATGTTCCTGGAATCAGTATATGGAGAATTTTGTGGGTGGTTGCGCATTAAGGGTGCCTTTAAACCTCCTCGACAGAGCCATGTTTAGGACAAAAGGCTTCAAACGAAACGCCCGAGTCTAGCAAGTGTGAAAAAATATGGGGACTTAAAAATGTTCTCCTTCAAGAAATAGATTCTTGATTATTTTCTGACGTTAAATAATTAAATATAGGTTTATTCATGGCAACATTGTACACATATTTAATATTTATGAACATATTCTGAAATTGCATATACGAGTATATATCAAGATAAGGGAAAAGAAAATGCATTTATGCTCATAACATCTCTCTGGTCGAGATACACTCCCACCAATGGAGGGCGAGTTCGACCGCTAGGACAGTAGATGTTTTACAGCCTACACCCTTAATCGACTCCCAATTATCTCTCCATCTCTTAGGGGGTCTATCTGGTGGTGGGCGTCTTAACCCTTATATTGGCAAAGTTCAATTTATCCAAATAGGTTATAACGTTTTTCTTTGGTCATTCCTTGTTATATGGTAAGCTACGAAGAAAAATTGAGGGGAAAACACAATATTTCTATACTGTTTTTTTAACATATATATGTAACACCCACGTTACATTGCCAAAATATCAATTTTTATAAAACATTAAAAGGGCTATAAAATGATTCTATAATCTTAAACAAGAACAACGTTTACATAGCTGAATTATCAACAAATAAAATGGTTTGAATAATTTTTCTCTACATATAGTGATTAATAAGATATTTAGATTATTTACCCCAATTATCAAAACGTTCCCACGCTGTCCAGACACGTTGACCCGATGTCGTTTGAAAAGTTGTAGCGTTGTCAATATTTATCACCAGATGATACCACTGCACACAATAGTGTATGTATAGTATTTGAATGAGTTGCCATATTTGAAATTAAGTTACAGTTTCTTTTTAAATCCCTAAATTAGTGTAACACCTGAGTTACAATGCCATGATAAGGGTTTAAGGGTAGTTATGATTACTCTCCAGATCTGATCCATTGCATACACTAAAAAGAATATAAGGAATGACAATTTATGACAGAATATTTTACGAAACGAAGTGATAAGGGGTGAACGTGAACTTAAGGCCGATGTGTTGAATAAGATGGCGAAGAAGGAGCACTTTTATTACGTAAAGATTCATTGCAGCTACATGTCTCTCATGGATGTAAAAAAACATCTAGGTTTTAAAGGCCACACTAGAGATGAGGGCGTCCCTGCCTCCAAGCTACCTTATTCCTTGTGCTCTAAATTAGGGCAAAATAAGGAAATAAACGCAGCGCAGCTTACTATGTATTGTTGCCTCCGCCTCTAGGCCGGGTCTTGATTACTCTATTGTAAAAGACTGGGTGTTTCAACGATTTATTTATCTGTATCTTGACAAGTATTTTTACATATACTGAAATTGAAAAGAGAGACATCTTACTGATTGGTTGGCTGGAAGAACGTATCACAAAATATTATGTTACAATGAAATAGTAACAAAGTCCAAAAGAATTTATTTTTTGATTAAAAACAAGTCCACAAGTCTTCATAATCCTGAACACCAAGCGAAAAAATGGATTTGTCATAAAAGAGGAAAAGCTATGAGTTTGACATAAAAATTAATGTTGGATGAGGTTTTTTTTTTTGTTTTTTGGCTTATGATGCCGACGTTTCGAAAACGTTTCAGTTTTCGTCTTCAGAACTTGTTTGTAGTCTATTTTGCCATAAATCGCTGCGAGACGGATACCGCTGGCATACACCATAAACTCAACGGTTTTGAGTGTGATTTTCACTTGAGGTATCATAAATATTTTTCTGGTTGGTAAGAAGAGATTGTCATATGGCAATAATTTTACAAGGTTTTACAGTATACAAAGAAAGTGTGTGCGCTGCCATAGATGCTAGGCGTGATTTATTTAAAAGTAGTGGGTTCGAGTCCCGAGTTAGAGCGTCCTTGAAAGTTTTCTTCTCTAAACGCGCTATATAAAGTTTTCCTTTGAATTATAATACTTTCATTAACATTCCATAGATGGCATATTAAATATGTGTTGAATAACCTTGAATACAAAAGATACGTGAAATAATTCCGCTCTATTGAATTTATGATCAACCAAGTATAATAAAATATTAACAAAGTAGGTTTAAACGAAAGAGAACATTAAAAAGGCTTCATAGATGGTACGAGGAATTCGACACTATATATTTTATAAACAGACAATAAATAACATAGGAGAATAATAAATTATGTGTACATCATAATTACTTTCATTGCCACTCCATAGATGGCAGTGTTAATGATTATAAAGTCTTAAATTCGAAAAATAATATATGTACATATACATAAAAATATGTATTCGTATACGCACATACATACATACACACACACACACACACACACACATACGCACGCGCACGTGTTTGTGAGTGTGTCAAAAAACTTATTTAATTTGACTTAAAAGCAACCGAACTCATTATAAAATGTGTATAAAAACTGTTTAAGCGAGAAAGGACGATATTTTTTTCAAAAATTGCGTTATGCTATTGAATTTAGCCACCTATATTTATTAATATCAATTTTTTATTCAATAGATACGATATAGTTTCAATGTTTGCACAAATCTTTCTAGTTTGGGAGGATTGCCTATTAATCAAAAAAATATATAATTTCAATGCATTACAATTACTTACAATAAGACTTCATAGATGGCAGAATAAATACATGTTGATAAGTACAATAAAACTAGGATATGAAAAATTTATACAACAACAAATTGTGTTACATAAAATACATAAGAATTTATTAAAAATGTATGTATATATACTGTTAAGCGAGAAAGAACATTAAAAAATGTAGAAAAAATAAACAAAAATATCAGAGAGCATGCCTCATTTGCTTAAGTCTTGAAACATAAATCATTGTATTCCGAGCGCATTTGGTTATATACTCGTATTTCCCCGCTATTTTACTACGGCTAGTGTGTTGAAAATTAATTTTTATTTTTTATTTTTTCCCCTAACTAGTCCGATGAATAATGAAGTAGAGTAACCCGGACTAATGGATATGAAAAATATTCCAAATATTTTATATGTATACACATAGAATAAAACAACATGTACAGGAAATAAATCAACATTAGTATATGATATACATAAATAATAGATAATTTATAAAAAATACGAACGATTAAAATCCCAATTAACAGTATTCATTTGTTGTACAATACAGTTATATGTGTATAAGCAGGTCAGCGAAAGCATCATTAACCCTTCCTTCCCTGTGATGTGTAACTAGTACACATTGCTTCTAAAAACTTTAATATCTCTATAAATATACAATAATAAATACTGGGTTAAGATTTTAGGTATTCCTCCGTAATACATGTACGCATTGAATGAGAAAATAATATTAATAATACGAGTAATTAGCACTTATCGGTAACACCAGATATATTTTGTGAAAATCGGGAATAAATTCACCAATACAATCAAACGTGTGCCGTAGGTATATTCATTCGTAGTGTAAGTGTATGACGTAGGTATATTCATTCTAAAAAAACGCTATGGGTGAGGAAGATACGCTTTTCACGTCTCACTCTCACTCTACTTCGGTATGTGGGAATGCAAGAAATAGAATCTCAGTTCGCTCGCTTCAGTAGCTCTCGGGCATCCATTTGAGGTGGTCTCTTCGCCCGTTTTGTGAACGTCGGCCGATGTTTTTTTCATGTTTTCAGCAATTGAATTTCAATTATTATCCCTTTTGACTTCAAATTCAATTATCTAACCCATGACCGTCTCTCACGAACCCGTAAATGACGATCTCCGTAGCCTAGTTGGTAAGATGTCTATCTCCCGACACGAGGGTTGCCGGTTCGACTCCCGTTTTTGCACAATATTTAAAAAGGGTTTAGTATGGTTTTAACTTAAAGCCTCGTCAACATTGGTTACCAGATGGTAAGATGATGCCAACTAGGTTGTGTTTTTTTTTAAGTTTAGAACGAAAAAATAAGTAAATGAGTATACAATAGTATACTATACATATATACAATGGTTATTTTCAAATATTTTTTGTAAAATTAAACTAAGCTTAGAACAAAACAAGATTTAAAGGACCAAAAATCGAACTCTATGGTGTATAATAAACATGTATTGTTTAAAAAAATATTAATTCTTTTGTTACATAACAAAGGAAAGGAATAGGAAAATATGAAAATTGAGAGAAACATTTTAAGTTATAAAAACGACGAATAAATGTTCACATCCCCATTAATCGCTATACACTAACTTTTGTCATTTACTTCTTCCCCTAGCTTAATGAGAAAGCCTCTTTTATCATTCTGTACCCCTGATACTTCTCAAGTATACATTTGTAAACCACAAAACAGTTTTAGCCCCAGAATATGGTTTATTAGTTTCGTGCGGGCTCTAACAACAAAAGACCTCGAGATTATTTAAATACACATACTCGTATACCTCTTTCTCTCGTATGTACTCCTAATAGGTCTTGGAAATTAGTTACTATTTATATGGAGTATTGGGGGTTGCTCAACTGTATGAAATGAGTGCCAATTTTACACAAATGTGTGTATGTCAAAAAAACATCTATCATCACGGATATATAAATACTCGTAGAAACAAATTTAATAATTACATAATACTATATTTCAGAATGTGGAGTAATATACAAAATATTTTTATCTTAACTTGCGGGAGTGATATTTCTACCCCTGGCTATATCCTACAACTTTTCTTCAAGGTATGTTGAGATACTATCTTCTAAGCGTGATGAGGAATATGAGGGTATCTTCTTAAATCTTTTGATTGCTGACAGGAGCAACGTCTATCGAAACTAACATATGTTGGAAAATACTCATACATAATTTTATATTCTTGACAACTATTTGAGATGGAGAAAGAAAGATCATTTTTTTAGAATGAAAATAAGTACAACTTACTTATCAAATGTTTTAACTTTCGCAAATTATCCCTTTTAAAGATGACCTTTGATTTGTCTCTTTTTAAGAGGGTATATATCTTCAATATTTTTGAAAATGCTTTTAAAAAAGGCATAGAGAGAGCTTTCTTAGCAACGAGAGCTAGTTATTTCGGTTCAACACACATTTATTGCTTGATTGTATCATACTGCGTATATTTATATATAAGTTATATAAAATAAATAAATAAATCTCCATTACGCCATGATCTTATTGACTACCTTTGTCATGCACTTACATAATTATATCATTTTTATTTACCTGTTAATTTGATTGAATTGATGATGAGATGAACAATGACAATTGGGACTTAAATCGTTAGTATTATTTAAAATTTATCTGTTTTTTTTTGCGTACTTATTGTTTATTTTCCTGTTAGTAAGTGGTCTATAAAAATACCAAATATGGGTAGTCAGAAGGAGAAAATCTCCTCATAATTATATTGTGGTATAAATCATTCCTGATACCAATTTAAAGCGATTGACTATTGGGATAATTGCATCATATTTATTGTATTGTTAATATAATAGTTAAGGCATTAACATTGTGGAGGTTTAAAGACATTGTAATTTGTTTTATCCAACATTGTTTCATCCACTTTTTGTTTTATCAAACACTGTTTATCCCACAAAAAGTAGAATAAACAGTGTTTGATAAAACAAATAAAATCATATTTATTGTATATTTCTTAATTCGTTTTTACTCGATAATATTGTAATTTTAGTAATTTTAACGATTTATTTTGCTATTGCAAAATATTTTATTGTTGCGACATATATAACGAATTGATCATTCTCGTATTTATTTTTGGCTGAACGTTTGTTTTCTTGAATATATTTTTGTCTGTTTCAAAGCATTAGATATATGATTGGCATGTGCAGCTTGGAGAAGCACTCGAAAACGACGCTCTTTGGAAAGTCTTATCAAAATTTATGATTATATATGAACACAACACACATACACTTCACTCTACCTTGAGACGAATGTGTTACTATCACAAATCTGAAACCTACAAAGAAGTCTTTGTAGTTCGTCTTCCCTTAGTAAGTTTTCTGCGGTTTTCTTACCAAATATATTTTTTCTACACCTATGAAAATGCGGAGAAGTTCCTAATCCAATAACCGCAACTACCATATTTCTATCCGTATACTTAGCTTGTTTTTTTTTTGCAAAATTTTTAATGCCAATAAAAATGAGTTCGGCTCCCTAATTAGAGCACCATTAAGGAGGGTCTGTTCTCTAAACGGCGTTGTATAAATTGTCCTTTTATTTTTATTATTTTTAAATATAATTATTACTGTAGCAAAAATTAAATAATCCCAAAACAATACTTATTAGTTTTCATAACTTATGTAACTAACTTAACTTTTATTAAACGTATTTATTTTAAATTGTTTTACATTGCATACCTTTATACTCGTACACTGGCTGGAATAAATTAATATTATTAACGACCAAAAGTTCGAATACTCCTGAAAGATAAAACTTTACGTATGTGTTATTTTTGCGTAAACTACAATTACGCGGCACATCTAATTGAGGGGTAGGCAGAAAGGGCAGAGCGGATCCAGGTAAGCCTCTTACCCTTTCTGTTACTCTGTCATGTCTGAACTTTGCATTTGAAAGCCACAAATCACGTTTCGGAGGAGCTCAGAAGTTTTGACGTATATAAAAGATAAATAAAATAAAATAAACTCAACTCAACTCAACTCATCCCAATCAGTCTTACCCGCTTTATACATTGAGTGGAAAATGGGACATAATTATGCAAAAAGGATTCAACCCAAAATTTATTTATTGAAAATATATACGACACAGACAAGTGTTCTTTACAAACTAAAGCAATATTTACTAATTATAATTAGTTCGCAGATTTACCGCACAAGTAGCGCAGCAGCAAATGTGAGGTGCCCATGATTTATCTTGGTCTCCAATCTTGCAGGCAAAATACGTGTATAACTCATATGCCTTCCGTATTAAAGGTGTTATATTTATACGCTGTTCCTTAAACGCAAACCCCCCAAAAACGTAACAAAAAGAGTTTGGGTTATTAATGCACTTCCTTGGCATACTCGTATTTATCCTTTCAAAATAAGTTTTCTCACTCAAAATCACAAAAGTTCTCCCCTAAATCACACAACATCTATTAACCCCACTTTGACATAACCTGCAATGAATGGTAAATGACAGTTGTGCAATGCGGTTACGGTGTTGCCAGTATGAGATTTAATTTAAAAATAAATTTTCCCTAAAACAGTTTTTTATGTATTTATCGAAATTCTGACGTGCCAGGATAATAAAAAATACATATTATTGTAACGTAGTGTATGCCCAATTATAATCACGTCAATTTATTTGAGAAGCAAAAAAAAAACAAAATTGTTCCCCAGTGGTATATCACATCATGCAGATTCCATGCTGGTGTAAACAGAAAGGGCCAACCGAAAGACTTTTAAATCTCTACACACATACAAATATGTATATCCTCTATCACATTCACACCATTTCACACAGCCTCGTTCACATTTATACACCTTCATATACATATATGTACAGCTCTAACACTTCGTTATTTCTAACATTTCGTTCTTTTAAAAATAACATTTACTTAATCCAACCAAAACTTCCTTTGTCTTCTTTAACCAAGCTTTCCCTGAATATTTGCTTTGTAAGTGTTTCTTTCTTCTCTCTCTTACGCGATAAAACCATCTCACAATGTTCTTTTTCATCTTACTCAACACGTGAAATTTAAGTTCACATTCATTCCTTAATCACTTTATTCCGTATTCCGTCATACATTTATTTATTCTTATCAGCACACACTTGTCAGGGTGATGCATAACTATAATTTCATGTTACGATAGTATACCATGAATGTATGATTCAATGCAGAATTATAAAAAGGCCTGAATGTAAAATATAAAAACTTTATCGACCATTAAGGCCACGAATTTCCCAGTGCAACATGTACATAACGTGGTAATGTGGATATGTAGTACATGGACAAGAGACAACATTGTCTTAAAGTCTATTAATCAACTGTTTTACACTCTACTAGTCTTAAACTCTATTAATGAACTGTCTTACACTCTACAAGTCTTAAACTCTATAAATCAACTGTCTTACACTATACTAGTTTTAAACTCTATAAATCAACTGTCTTTCACTCTACTAGTCTTAAAAATTATCTTAAACTCTATTAATCAACTGTCTTACACTCTACTAGTCTTAAACTCCAGTAATCAACTGTCTTACACTCTACTAGTCTTAAAAATTGTCTTAAACTCTATTAATCAACTTTCTTACACTCCACTAGTCTTAAAAATTGTCTTAAACTCTATTAATTTACGGTCTTACACTCTAACACTATTGATCAACTGTCTTACACTCTACCGGTCTTAAAAATGGTCTTAACCTCTATTAATCAACTGTCTTATACTCCACTACTCTTAAAAATTGTCTTAAACTCTATTAAACAATTGTCTTAGACTCTCTTAGTCTTATAAACCCACACACCACTATTCGTCGTTGTACGTATTGGCAATACTACCACACGTTACCTTGTCAACGAATCAAAGCAGACTGAAAATATTTTTAAAACCATCAAAAATCAAATTAATTTCCAATTTAAACGACAACTTTATAAAGCGCCATTGAAAGAGCAAACTCTCCTCAAGGACGCTCTTACTCGAGACGCAAGAATTGTAATACTAAACAAATCATGTCTGACAGCGTTAGCAGCGCCCGAGCGAAGGATATACAGCTTTGCACACAACACAATATCTCCTAACCAACCTGATGTTTATGAAACTTTAAGTGACAACCAAACTGAAAACCTGGATTCCAACGGCAATCAAACCCGCAACATCCGGGTCAGATGACAGGCGTCTTACCAACTAGGCCACGGAGGTCACTGAACCTGAACCCACTCGGAGGAATTGATATAAAAATAAACTTAAATGGTAAATATTATACATACTTGTTAAGAAAATAACAAAGATATTTACCACGCAAAAAAATTAAAAAAAGACAACAACACGAGTTTGTTAACAAAGATATTTACCACGTCACAAAAACTAAAAAAAAAACAATAACACGCGTTTAATATAAAACAAAAAAATACGTTTAAAACCCAAACAAATGAAAACACTTTGAAAAAAAAAGACAGCTTTCAAATCAAACTTTTAAATACATTTCAAAAAGAAAGGAGAGAGTGAGCGAAAATACATTTTCAACTCCAAAGAAATAATAAAAAGTAACAATACGAAATGTTTGAAGACAGTTCAATTTATTTACTTTTGTTTTCATATCGTGTTATTCCTTTAAAAGATTTTCATAAAAGATGTGTGTATACTCAAAACCAGTCAACCCCCCTGAAAAATTCACCCTCTCCCCTTTTCTCTTTGAGGCAAACACTGGAAAGTATTTATTTCTTTCTTAAAAGGTCATATCGCAAGTTTATATCTATAAAAAGACAAGTGTTTTTGAAAGATAACCCCAAGATTTGGATGCCTTTGGTTTCATGTTTTTAATTTTTTTTCAAAGTATCGGATCCCCGTTGATATCTGATACAAAACATAAATAAATATATTTATAGAAAGAATTATTCAAAAAGGTTATTTATTTCTATAAACACAAAATATATTTTGACAAATTCACATAGTAGATTGTGGGATGAGTTCTTTGCTGTGTGATTTGAGTTAAATTGATGCTGTGTGCCTAGGGATGACTCACGTGGGTCCACTGGAGTGATCATGTCACAAATGTACCGTTCCTGCAGTGTTCCAACTGTAAATCTATCGAAGGTATGGTTTTAAAGGCGAAATTGTGGTGGACCGGGCATGTGATACGCATGGGCGATCACAGACTCCCAAAACGTTGTACGGGGAAGTGGTGGGCAAGCGAAGAGTTGGTGGGAAGAGGAAGCGCTGTAAGGACAGTTTGCGAGAGTCGCTTACTTTGTGCGGGGCGCCTGAGAACTGCGAGCAGGTGGCTCAGGACCGTGAGGGGTGGAGAGCCGTATGTTCTCGGGCTGATGGTGTCTCAGCGGATATACGCGTGAGAAACAGTATGCGCGCTGCGAACATGCATCAACATAGCCAGGCGGCTCAGCAGGGTCCATATGTCTGTGGCATTTGCGGGAGGGAGTGCACATCCAGGGTCGGGCTGTTCTCTCACAGAAGATCACACGATCGACGTGGAAGAACGGTTCAAGACTGACGTTGGAGTGGCGAGGGGATCCTCGGCTGCGAGGCCCGGCAACGACGACGTTCTCGTAATTCATTCTCATCACTCGACTCATGTTAATGATAACTTTTAACAAAGGAATTAAAATCGTTAATCGGTAAAAAGTAGTAACCAATTTTTTCATATTAAAATTGAAGCTGTCAAAAAGTGATGATTTTTAACTTCCCAAAACCAAAATGTCAAAATAACTCCTGTAATACAAATGTTTCACTTCTTTTCGACAGAACCAAATGCCAAAAAAGTATTGACGAAACCAAAAGCATCCTGAATTTTCGTTTTCGATGTACTTTATATTATTTTACTGTACAAAAATAGACCTGGAATGGCAAAGCTGGAAAATATATAGAAGAGTAGAACTATCAGCATCACGACGAAAATGCGCCTAGTTAAGTCCCTCGTCTTCGCAATATTCATGTATGGCGCGGAGACTTGGACTCTGAGAGCAAGCGAGAGACTTAGAATAGATGCATTTGAAATATAGTGCTGGAGAAGGATGTTACGAATTCCATGAACAGCAAGGCGAACTAACGCCTCAATTTTCGAAGAACTGAGAATCACCGACAGATTGTCGACAACATGCATTCTACGAGTCCTCCAATTCTTTGGGCACATTGATCGTGGCCAAGGAGAAAGTTTGGAAATGTATGTGGTTACTGAAAGTGTGTAAGGACGACGTACAATAGGAAGACTCCCAATGCGTTGGACTGACCAAGTGAGAGACACAACTGGACTACCCTTAACTACTGTCCTTCGAGCCGCGGAGTGCAGGGATGGAAGAAATGAGTCGTTGGAGGCTATCATGGGAGTCACGATGATCAATCATGAGCTACACAACAGGATGGATGATAATTTACATGTTAAGTGTGATAATTTAATGTGGAAATGAAAAAAAAAATTAAATTCTCGGATGTAAAATGGTAGACTTAAGTAAATTATGTTAAAATTAGTTGAAAAGCCCATCTAAGGATGTGCGAAAACAATTGTTTAATATATCTATCCTATTACACTATGTCCCTTACGAGGTGGGCAGAAAGGATCGAGCACCACACATTCCGGACTTTACAGACATCCATCGCCCCAACCGAATCCATAGCTCGTCACATACAATTGCTTATAACATGCCCTTTGCATGGAACTTTGGGATTTCATTTCCATGCACTTCTTTGTTACGTCATACTCGTATATACTCGTATTTATTGGCATAATTTAATAACGCGAGTACCTTCCAATTGCTGACTTGTTTTACTTTGATAGCGTGTATTTCATCATTGGAATACACACGGAAGGCAGTATGTTCTGCATATATGTTTTGTTTCATTTTCCCTTCATAGTCATAACATAGTATGTTTTGTTTCATTTTCAATTCATGGTCATAGCATGTTTTGTTATATTTTCGGCTTTACGGCATTATATAGTGGCTTAGTCATCATTATTTTTTATTGCAGTTCGTTAAGAACTTTAAAACCTTTGTAGTATAAATTATATTGACTTTTTGTCATACTTAATATTTATATGTACGAAGAAAAGGATTAATATTTCCTATTTTAAATCCAGGATTAGTTTCAAAATATCACTTTAATACTTTTTGGTTTTCCCTCATCATTGGATGTGACAAAATAAATCTCTCGAGAATTATTAATCAAATAAAGGTTTTGTGATCTTGAATTTTGTGTTTCGAAAATATGTGGCTTTATAATTAATTTTAGAGCAGCGAATTTGAAGCATGTAGGACCAAGTGGGGATATAATAAACTGTAAACATTAAATCCGACACTTAACGAAATCTGAGTGTGCCTCTGTAATGATTTGCGGTTTATTTCACATAAACAATATATGAAAAACTCAGGGCCGGATTTCAATGATACTCGTAATAATAAAAATTAGTTTTCTAAAAAAAATTTACATAAATACTAAAAATAAAATAGAGTTTAGGAAGTACACACATAAAACTATCCAGAAATATCATTGTATTATATTGTACAACTTTTTGGTCGGTTGGAAGAGATTGCTACACGACGATAAACTCCCCCAGGTTGTACTTTACACAATGAAAGTGTAATACTGTACAATACGATACAATAAAGGTTTTGCTCAATATATTAACAAACATTTGTATGCAAAATGAGTGATTTGTCATATCTGTATATGGTATACATATATCTATATTATCATGGCATGCCCCTTGAGGGGTAGGCAGAGACAATAGATCTTCAAACTTTTATATTAAAGCAAACAATTTTCACCTTGTAATGTGCAATCTTCCATTATTCATACTTCACACTTTACTTTTTTTTCAAAATCTGGTCTTAATCCAGTCACATTTTCCTCGGTGTATATTTTTGTTAGTCACTCTCCCCACATGTACAAACCATATTTAAGCTCCTTTCTTCTTCTTTCTTTATCCATGCATACATTTCTGATATCATTCCGTTAATTCAGCATTCATTCACACATCACCACTCCACATTTTTTCATAGCGTAAGCGTCTCCACTTCCATATAAAACATGGGTACCAACACACTGTTGTAATTTGCTTAATTTACTTTTGTCTGGTTGGTTGGAAGAGATTGCCGCCTGGCAATAAGACCGCCAGATTTTATTTGCAATAAAAGTGTTGAATAATAAATATATGTTATACTATATTGTAAGTCAGCTTTATAAAATAATTTATGTATAACGGAATTTCTTTTAATGGCTTCATCGCGTCGACAACACATTCTTGACAGGGGTGCTTTATCAGTTATGGGTTTTAGTGTATTTCCAAAAGATAGGATCCAATTTCTTGGTGTCTGTCTTGACACAAAGCTTTCCGTCGATGGACAAATTAGTTATAAGGTTTCTAGGTTTCGAAAGTCTCCTCCTCCTCCTGTCGTGCCCCATCATGTCCCCCCAACGTTGGCAATCCCTCTGGCAAAGGCTTCTTTATCTTGCGCAACGGAACAGGTCCTCCACACGCCTCATCCCCGTCCAGTCTCTTATATTGCGCAGTCAAGATGTTTGCCTTCTACCAGGACTACGCTGCCCCTCGATCTTGCCCATCAGTATCAACTGCAGGATTTCGTACTTCTCTCCACGTAAAATGTGATCCGGATAGGATATCTTGCGGACCTTAATATCTGTCAGCAGCTGTCTACGGCAATAAGCTCTCAAGACCTCCGAATTGGTGATCATATCAGTCAATGGTATACGAAGCATTCTCCTGTGCCACCACATCTTGAACGCTTCCAATCGATTCATAGTATGAACCTTCAGTGTCCATGTTTCCGAGCCACACAACAGAACAGACCAAACATAGCACTTCAACATTATCTGCCTTAGTTTCAGATTCAATTTATCATTGCAGAATATTGATCTCATTCTGTTGAATGAACTACGGGCTGATTCAATCCTGCACTTCACCTCCATATCTGGGTCGACAGATGTAGTGATCATACTGCCCAAGTACTTGAATTGCTCCACTCTCTCCAACAGTTCAGTCCCAAGCCGCAATGTCATAGCGAAGTAATCTGCCCTGCCAAATGCCATCCATTTTTTGTTTCTGATATTTATATTAAGGCCTAATTCTTCTACTGTATCGTTAATATTAACAAGAAGTTCTTGAAGATCTGCGATGTTATCAGCCAAGATGACAGTATCATCGGCATATCGTATATTGCTGACACACTCACTAGACCTTCATTCCCCTTGATGAGTTTTCCAAAGCCTTTTTAATGACATAATTAGAGTATATATTGAAGAGTTACGGTGACAATATGCAGCCCTGACGTACACCTTTTCTGATTTTAATCTCCTCTGAACAGTTATTAAAAAGTCTAAGAGAGTTAAAGTTTGTAAGTCAATGTCTTCCAACAAACTTCCTTTCTACGCCCCCACCGGGCTCCAAATGCAAGCATTGCTTTCTAGTTTGCTACGGATCAATGAATTAAACAGTAGGAGAGTTTGCTCTCTTATCAGCGCAATATAAATTGTCATTTTATTATTATTATTATTTTATCTCTGTCTACATAAAAATGAAGATAAGATGATATTATAACTTAATAAGATGCCATAATCTATCAAAAAAATTGACAATCTTTGTCGATTAAGGTTCATATTTAAAAAGGCGTTTATAAAACACGTGAAATTATATTATTTAATTACAGAATGAGTCCAAGGTCTGATGGTCCCGCAGCGTCCCTGTGGATTGTTACCCGAATCTTCCAACGTCGTTATTGTTTACCCCACTTAGATCGTGACCCGAATTCGTTGTACAAAGTTCGATTTTCAAGGACTTGAATTTGATTTTCAAGGACTAAATCAGGAATATGTGGTTTCGAGAGAAACATTTCGAACTTAACCACAAAAAACAACAACAATATTTTGATTATACCACAAACATATATAAGGTTTATCGGAGCATGGTATCGCGTGGTTTGGCGTATGATGCCGACGTTTCAAAAACGTTTCCAACGTAATAACGTAACGTAACCAACTTCGACTACAAACAAGCTCTAAAGATGAAAACTGCAACGTTTTCGAAACGTCAGCAACAAAAAGCAAACCACGCGGTACAGTTCTGAAATACGTCATATGACTGAGAAAAAAATGCGAAAGCCTCAAAACATACCACAAACATAAAGTAAGAATTTTTTTCCTTCCAGAGTTCACATAACAATTTAACTAACACGTTGCTCTATACAGGGCGGTCTGAGAGAGTGAATCTTATCAGCTTTCTATCCAGACACACTATGTTACTTCCGATTCATCTACTTTATCCGTGGATCTCCGTTGACTACTTTACGTCTGTCTTCTAACTCTGGGGTTGCGGATTCGATTGCCGTTTGTACTCGCCAATTCCTAGACTCCAGTCTGTTTTCAATGGAGCTACTAGGCTAATATATGCTAGTCATAAACACTATATTAGGCGGCTTCTAAAGAATCTACGCGAACGCATTAATTTCAAACCTTATATTTTTGTATTCAGGTCCCTTAATGGGTTGTATTCATTGTTTCTTTCGAATGTGTGTCTCGAGTCTGCGGGGTATTATGATAGGGATTTGCCGTTGCTGGTTCTGTAGCGTGGAATAGTTTGTCTCTAAGTGTTAGAGATATGGATTGCATTTAGGAAACACTTGAAAACATCCCTTTTTTTGGGAGGAACACTAAATACATTAAGCTAGAATAATTTGTCTTCCCGAGTTTACATAACATGAAGTCTTGACCATTGCGGGGTAAACTTACGTAAACAATTGGCCAACTTTTTATCCAGGCACACACTACTTTCGCTTCATCTACATTCTCCGTAGACCTTCATGGTGTAGTTGACGTCTGTCTTCTAACTCAGGGGATGCAGGTTCAATTCCCATTTGTACTGAATATTAAAAAAAAAAAAAAAAAAACGCAATATTAAACTCAGCCTACACTTGAAACAAACCATTCCAAGCCAAAATACCAGGAACGGCAAAACCTCCCATCCCTCCCCTATTGGATCGATAAGGAACATCAAATTTATTATATGAAGAAGAAATTGACTTCAAATTTGTATCCTCTTCGAAGCAACATCTGTGTAACATTGATTCGAAAAATACAATGGAGACACACCATTCAGAGATTTCAATACAATGAGACAACGTTTGAAATCAATTCGTTCATGACACATGCCAATGTAGTATTTTTAGGAGGGGACCAATGTGACTATATTTATAACCGCAAATATATTTGAGTGTTGCATTAGCAAAAGTATGAATTATTATAATTACTCTGTAAAAAATATTAATTTATGATTGTGATGCGTCACTGAGAAGAGGCTTTGCGATTATTTCAATACATGTTCCTTCTACATCTCTATCTGATACTTGGCATGTTCCTTCTACATCTCTATCTGATAATTGGCATGTTCCTTCTACATATCTATCTGATACTTGGCATGTTCCTTCTACATCTCTATCTCATACTTGGCATGTTCCTTCTACATCTCTATCTGATACTTGGCATGTTCCTTCTACATCTCTATCTCATACTTGGCATGTTCCTTCTACAGCTTTATCTGATACTTGGCATTCGAAGCAGGTTGATATTTTTACGAAAGCCTTAAATAAAAACAAGAGGAAATGAACAAGATTTAAAAATAAGAATCATACGTAATACACATATATTATGCGTCCTTGATACACGGAATTGAAATTTACCAAAATTTTATATTTTATTTTGTATTTTTGCACATTTTCTGTAAGCATATTAATGATAAATTTACTTGAATTTAAAACAATTAAGGAAAAATAAATATCTTTAATCATGCCGAGAGACGTAGAATAGATGCATTTGAAATGTGGTGCTGCTGAAGGATGTTACGAATTTCATGGACAGTAAGAAGAACTAACGCCTCCATTCTCGAAGAACTAAGAATTACCGACAAATTGTCGACAATATGCCTTCGACGATTCCTCTGATTCTTTGGGCATATTTATCGTGGTCAAGAAGACAGTTTGAAGAGGTTTGTAGTTACTGGAAGCATGGAAAGATGACGCAATAGAGGAAGAATCCAAATGCGTTGGACTAAGTGAGAGATGCAACTGGACTACCATTAACAACTGCCTTTCGAGCCGCGGTGTGCAGGGATGGATGGAGAGCAGTCGTCAGAGGCTATCGTGGGAGTCACGATGCTCAATCATGAGCTACACGACAGGGTGATGACGAATCATGCCCAAAGTAGGAAAAATCTTATCCAATCCAGTCTATAATTTCAAATATCTCGCCTGATAGTCGTGAATACACTCCCAATAGACAGTGGAAATATATGTAAATCATCCTACTGTATCTAATTATGGAAATGAGAGAAACTCTCGTCGACAAATCTGGATGACTCTAGAACAAACTCGATAATTAGGCCGATCGTAGGTAAATGGCGATCCTGTCTGACGGAGTAATGTAAATAGAGACATCTTGTGGACAACTCGACAATGGAGATGTTTGGATGTTGGGTTCCCTACTTCGGAAGGCCTGGTGTACTCAGAATAATGAGGTGAGAAATAAACCGCACTGCACACGGTGTGCACAAGTGGGGCCTAACAATATATAACAGAATACGAAATGAAGTGATTAGAAAATAATGTTTTTTTTTCTCTCTAATTATTCAGCTGTAATACAATATATTATGAACTTGTCTTATGAACATATATTCTCGATCTGGACAATATAAAAGTCTGCTAAGATGATGATAGTCCACAATAGTATTTTGATGCCAAATTTGATGTACGGGAGTGAAACAATAACACGAAAAAAGATTGATAGGAACCGAATAATGCTGTAGAAATGCGTTCATTGAGAAGAATACGTGGAGTAACAATGTATTACAGAATACGGAATGAAGTCATTAGGGATGAATTTGAACATATCTTATGTGCTGGATAAGATGAAGAGCACTCTAAAATGGTTTGGGTATATAGAATGAATGAATGACGAAATAAAAAAATATATATATATATATACGAGTATAATGCAAATATGAGTGGGAGACGTGTCAGAAAAAGACCAAGGATATTATGGTTTTATCAAGTAAATGATATTTTGAAAGACGAAAAGGAAACGTTAAAATATTTGACGTATGGGAGTGACACCTAAACAATACAATGGGATGACAGAATACGAAATGAAGTGATTAGGGACAAATATGAACCTAAGAGTGATGTGTTGAGTAATCTGAAGAATAACACGCTGAGATTGTTAAGAACTGGAAAAATACAAACAAAACAAATATATAGTGCAAATGTAAGCAGAAGATCAATAAAAGTATGGTTGGATCAAGAGAATTATATTTTGAAAGAAAGAAACGTAAAAAGTCAGAGAAATCGTAGTAGTTGTAAATGTAAATATAAGCAGGTGTATGTCGAGACAGGAAAGTTTGACGCTATATTATGTCTGCCTACCCTGACAGGTAAATAGCGTGATAATGCGTACGCATATTTGGTTAATTGAAAAAAACGTGTATAATGAAAATCGCTAATAATTAATTAATAAATAACTACACTACTTAGTTTTAGAAGCGTGCCCTTGAAATGTTATTAGTTATAAAATGAGGATTAAAAGGAAACATTAAAATGGAGGCGCCCTAAGTAACACGAGCTAATTTCCACAAATAACCCACTAATGGAAAATCACCCTTCAAAACAACAGGGAAAGAGAGAGGGAAAAAAAACATGTTTTTGTATTGTAATTAAAAAAAATCGTTGGGCGCACTTCCTCGCGTATCCATACACAAAACATCCAAAGAAGAATTTACGTAAGCGATGAATTTACATCTAGTATGTAAAACGCCGCGAGGGTTTGGTTTTTTGAAAAAAAATATTTCCCTAACGGAAATTACTGTACGTGAATATTGTGTCGGTAAATAAAATTATACCGCCCTGATATATTTATCCACCGAGATTAAATTCAAATATGGATTTTGTACAAAATATATATTATACGGGAACACTAAATAAAATATGAAAGTCGGAATACTGCTCATTGCTTTGCGAACGCATATATATGGTTTTCTCGCGAATCGGTTTGTATCGGCTGTTTCGCGTATACTTCCTATATTTTAATGTGATCCTGATATCTAAATAATTAGGTCAATCGATGTAAATATCGATTTACTTATTTTTTTTTTTCGTATCAGGTTATATGTGACCATCGTCATTTACATGACAAGTATATACATATTAATTTTTACATGACAGTTTATAATATATGACCGTCATCATTTACTTGACAAGTATGTATGTGAAGTACATACTTATTAATTTTAACATGACAGGTTATTATATGTATATGACCATCGTCATTTACATGACAAGTACGTATGTCAAGTACATACTTATTAATTTTTACATGACTGGTTATTATATATGACCATCGTCATTTACATAAGTATATACTTCCTAATTTTTACATGACAGGTTATTATATATGACCATCGACATTTACGTGACAAGTATGTATGTCAAGTACATACTTATTAATTTTTAAATGAGACAAGTTATTATACATGACCATTGTCATTTACATGACAAGTATGTATGTCAAGTACGAGTATACACATACTTATTAATTTTTACATGATAAGAAGTATATCATATATATTGTAACAAATATATACTTGTTAATATTTATATGACAAGTATATGATATATGGCCAGTTATAATACAACCCGAGGGATGATTTTCATTGAAATCTATTTATTAAAAAAAAAAGATTCCAGTGTGGTTTTTACTTCAAGATCCTCTAAGATCAGATATAAATTCCGCGGGTAACGAGGGACCACTGTATAATACTGTAGAAGTCTCGACAATGAAATTCTTTTATGGGGGCTCATCAAAAATAAATTTTATGGCACTAAACTGGCCCCAGTTAATGAATTTAGAGCAGCCATTGAAAGACAATGCGCCCAAATACCAAAACAAATGATTCGTGATGTCAGGGATTCAATATCAATTTAAAGGACAATTTTATATAGCGCCGTTTTGTTCGCAAACTTTCCTGTTTTTAATTTAAGAGCAAATGTGAGTAAAAGGCGTGGCAGAGAAAGACCACAGAATGTGTATTTAATTCAAGTAAATTATTCAAATTCAAAGGACAATATATACACGTATAACACCGTTTAGAGAGCGAACTCTCGACAAGTGGGTTCTAAGCTGGGACTCGAACCTAATATTATTAAATAAATCATGTCGGGCAGTAATACCTGCGCCCGAGCGAATCATGTAAAACATTTTTTTGTATCCTGTACAAACTTGTGGGATTGACGTCATGTGGTAATCTCATACAGCCAACCAGAACGATGTTTATGAGACCTTAAGTAAAAATTAGATTGGAAACCTCTCTTTAAAAAAAATCAGGTTCCAGCGGGAATCGAACTCGCTATCTCCAAGTCGGAAGATAGAAAATGTAACAGAGGTCCTACCAACCAAGCCACGACAGGTGTCTTAACAACTTGATCATGGAGGAAAGAAACATTTTTCAGCCATAGTAAACCCAAAGTGTTTCAGCGGATTTTTCTTCAGAAGTGATAACAAGACTAAAAATCATTTTTTTAAATCTAGTTTCGAGTGGGAATCGACCCTGCAATATCCAGGTCGGAAGACAGACATGGTATCAACTAGGCTACGAAGGCTATCGATTCCACATTATCAGCAGTGCATATACCAGAATGGCCATACATTTATGAACATAAAGAGAGTTATCGCGTTTTTTTTCTTTACGTCATCGGTTTTCATTATACTCGTATACTCATATAAATAATATATTTTTTCAGTATTTTCCTTTAAAACAACACTTGCGATAACTCGCAGCACTTGCGATAACTAAAAAAAATTATGTCTGTGTATTTCAATTTAGAATTATCGTCTTGGATACGAGAACGTTCGTACCTCAATAAATAATTAATTTATTATCATTCAAAATGTGTATACATTTTTGGCGCAAACTTTATGTATGTGTAATTTATACATGAAAAAAAACTATTGTTATTTTTTTAAAGGAAAATACTGAGTAAAGTACTGAAAAAATATATTATTTATATGAATATATAATGAAAACCGATAACATAAAAGAAGAAAATGCGATAACTCTCTTTATGTACACGTATTTCGATTCAATATGGTCAAGGAAGAAAAGTATTTTTCAAAGTTTAGAGAAAATTTAAATTCATGTGTATTGTGTGTACACAATATATGCAGCACTTGATAAACTACGAGTATAAAAGCCAAAATATACACATTTTATACTGGAAAGCGGATATTATCTATTTTGGTCCTTACATAAGGATCGCAAACATCTCGTTTGTTGTGTATGCTTCTGGTATCGCAAAATATTGTTTGGAAATATGTTTAAAATTTGAATATTTATTTAATATTATAAATGAGACTTTTAATAAAATCAGAAACGTATTCTGCGATGATAATCTAAACTTGAAACTTCGACAACGGTTAGTCAAATGTTACGTTTGGTCAGTGTTATTGCATGGAGTGGAATCATGGATCCTGAAAGTTGGTAGTATGAACCGACTGGAAGCATTCGAAATGTGGATGGACAGGAGAATGCTACGGATAACCTGGACGGATATGGTCAGCAACACAAGGTTTTTTCAAATAGCCAAAGTTGATAGAGAGTTGCTAACTAATATTAAAATCCGAAAGGTGTTCTACTTGGGTCATGTACTTAGAGAAGTAAAGTACAAATTACTGCACCTGATCATCCAAGACAAAATAGAAGGCTGAAGAGGTGTTGGCAGGAGGCAAATCTCCTGGCTCCGCAATATACATGATTGGACTGGCATAAGGGGCGTTGGAGAACTTTTTCGGGCTGCCGGGGACAAAGATGTCTACTCTCAAGTGATATTCAATGTTGGGGCGACCTGACATTGGGAAGAAGAAAGAAATATTATATATTAACTGCATTAATAGTTTGTATCGGCGGTCGTCGTCAAATAGTTAGCATTCACGCTTAGCAACGGAAGGCTGCAATACATCAACTTTTTCGGGCTGCCGGGGACAAATATGTCTACTATCAAGTGATATTCAACGTTGGGGGGGCCTGAGCAACGTTAGAGGACCTAGGGGAACCTGGGATACACTGAGAAGAAGATTATTTTGATATGGAATAACCGTTCAAAATTTCAAGAAGGACGACCTCATTGATCTAATCTTAGGTGAATGGCAGTATGATAACACAATGGACTTCCGTGTGGAAGGCGGCCAGTTCAAAACCCGTTCTGTGCTATTTCCCTCGAATGAGACAGGTTTTTTTTCCGCCAACTATTCCAATGTGGCATAAGGATATCTATGGACTTTGGTCCTACCAATTCTTTCAAAAAAAAAAAAATGCCGGTTTACTTCGATCATCTCACTTCAGTGTACCACCGGATCCAGTACAACGGTATGAGTGGTAGTTTGCTGGTGTGCAACGGCTCACTCTAAAAATGAAAAAAACTCCATGGCACGTCTTCGCTTTCCAACTCAATAAACTAAGGAATGGCGATGAGATCCTCAACTACGAACCTCACCAACGACGAAGATAAGTTGGTAATCTGCCTGTTTTCCGTATTCTGTCATACATTGTCACCTCATGTATTGTTCAGGCGCTACTCAAATACATCTAAGTTAATACTAAATTACTGTTGTGGACCGTTCATTCATCATTTAGCAGATATTGATTGATACTCTCCGGTTTGAGTATATATGATTTAGCACCCAATTGACTTTGTTACCTATCGCTACACGCTTTTCAATTACACTCTTAACTCTTCCATCATCTGATAAATCATTAATGCTTATAGAAATTAAAATTCCACGAAAAATGTAAGTTTGTTTGATAAATATTTAAATTATTCAACATACATTTAAATGATTCAACATATATTTCAATGATTCAACATACATATAAATTATTCAACATCCTCCCTTTCTCGGGAATTCCCATGAAGGCGTATTGTAGGTTTACAATCCCACTTTTCTCTTATTCGAAATAGTGACAACTATAATAATATTTTCGGTGGTAATTATTTCTTTGTTTTTCTTACATTAATGTAATATTTGATAGTAAATTAGTAAAATAATGGGTCGAAATGGGTTATTTAACCCCTTCAACGGGCAATTTAATTATCGTTTCATTATATTAGTCTCCCGGTAGTTCATAATTACACCGCTAGGAGCGCTACTTGCAAAATAAATTTGTTTATTTTGTATACGCAGAAACATTGGCGGATTCAAGAATATAGGAAGAAAGAATTTCTTATTTTTCTCTCGAATGGTTTTACTTTCAGTCGGATGATTAGTTTTTTCAGCCATGACACAACCTTAGGAGTTAATTAATAGGAGGAAGAGTAGAAATTAAAAAATATACACACTAGTAGAATTAAAATTAACCATACATACCATCATGCTATTTCCTTGTCTGAGTGAGTAGGCAGACAAGACGGATAATTTGACTTTCCTATCTCAACACACATTCTTTGCCTCTTCTACATTCATACATCTCTCATACTATAATAGTTTTAAGAACAAAATCAATGACACCCTAAAAATATATACTCGAACTCGACAGTATAAATATCAACTAATTATAATCCAGATTTTGATACTGTCAGCCAGTTTTAACAATACAAATAAAGGAAAATTTATATAATATCCTTGAAGCGAAGGGTCTACAACCATTGTATTCTCCCAGTACTTACGTATAACTGCGAGACATGGACGCTCACAGTAAAGAACACACAAAAGCTGCAGACTGCACAAAGGCGCATGGAGAAATGTATGTTGGCATATACTAAAAGAGACCGTAAACGCAACACCTGGGTTCGCAATATAACAAAGTTAGAAGACGTTATCAAGGTATGCAAAAGAATAAAGTTCGGATGCCCATCGGGTCAGACTCCCGATGGGCATCCGAAATAATCCAATGGTACCCAAGAGGCATAAAGAGGCCCCCAGAAGAAGACCGAAGGTACGCTGGATAGATGAAATCAGGAAGCATGGGAGCATCACATGGCATCAACAAGCAAAAAATCTAACTATTTGAAGTCAACTTGGGGAGACCTTCATCCAGTAGTGGATCGACCCTGGTAGACAATGATGATGATGAAGAGATAGTAAATTATCCTTAACTCTACCACGAGATTCAAATCCAGTATTAATGACGGATTAAAAATATAACAAAATAAATACACATAAGCTGCGATAAAATATAGGAAGGTGGTGGCTGCGGCCAATAGATAAGATACTTTCTCGCATCTGCATATATTTTTAAAAACATGTTGTTTGGTAAGAAAACCGCAGAAACCTTGCAAAGAGAAGATGAAACACTAAGAAACCTTTGTAGATCTTCCAATGTGTGCTTTAGTGTAATGTATGTATGTGTGTAGTGTTCGTTTATAATCATAAGTTCCAAAAACCGAAATGCGAAAATGTCGAAATGATTTATAAACGTTTTAATTTTTTGAATTAATGCCAAAAAGTATTCTAGTAATCGAGAGCATTCGAATTTTCGCTGTCAATGTGTTTTATTTGTAAAGGAAAGATTTAAATATAGTATGTTGAAATGAAAACATATTTGAATGTAAGTTCTCGATATGATATTAAACTGTCATATGTAAGACAATAAATTAAAATAAGTTTATCATTTTTTTAACTAAATAAATACACAGTATTTTATAACCAACTTTGACGTATGGGAGTGAAACAATAACGTGGAAAAAGGCTGAGAGGGCTGAGTAATAGCTTGAAGAATGTATGCACTGAGACAAATATACATATAATTTGCATACAAATACGTGTCTGCAAATATTTAAAATTATTCATTACACGCTGAATGGTTGACTTGCTTGGCATATTATTTAAACCAAAAAAAACACGCAATTTTTTTCGCGTATTCACAATTGAACAATTATTTAAACAAAATTTTATTTATTTATTTATTATTACACATGACAAGAAATATACACAATTTGCGAAACAACAACAGGTAATTTGATTTGGACATACAATTTTAATGGATCTGGGTTTGTTGCTTTTCATTTGTCGTATCCCCGGTAAACTAGGTTTTTGTCTGTATCTCACTGAGGATATTTAGCATTAAAAATAAATCGATTTTAAAATGTTTTAATAACTTCAACACGTTGTTGCGGAGTTAGATGCTTTATAATAAATTGTTATCGACCACTCTGCAAGACTGTCAAATATCATATGAACTGACAAATGACAGCCAAATCAAAATGGTGGCCAAACAAAATCGGCCTGGAACACAAAATGCACCCTGTATATATATATGACAGAATACGGAATGAAGTGATTGGAAATGAATGTTAGCTTGTGATTGATGTATTAAGTAAGATGAAGAAGAGCTCTTTGAGATATATTGAATGAAAAAATAAATGTGAGTGAAAGGCGTGGTAAAGGAATACCAAAGTTAATGTGGTTGGATCAAATGAATGGTATTTATAATTTAGGAAATAAGTGTAATACTTCTGAGGAGATTTGTAGGAATTGTATGAAAAGGTGAATATATGTTATGTATGTAGAAGACGTGAAATGATGTGTCGCGATAGTAAATTATGGTACTCTCTCCTCTCTGTCTACCCGGATTTAGTTCAACGTGATGGTATGTATTATATACATATTTTTTTTCAATTCCATAATCCAGTCCAAGATAGGAATGATATATAAGGTAGTGAGATACAGGCAAAAACCTAGTTTACTGGGGACACGACAAATGAAAGGCAACAA
This sequence comes from Odontocerum albicorne, assembly GCA_949825065.1. Lineage (NCBI taxonomy): Eukaryota > Metazoa > Arthropoda > Insecta > Trichoptera > Odontoceridae > Odontocerum > Odontocerum albicorne. The sequence continues at coordinate 12,942,094 of OX463865.1, forward strand.
ATCCAAATCCATTAAAGTTGTGTGTCCAAAGTAAATTGTTAAATTAAATCAAATAAAATTTAATTTAATTTAATTAATTTATGTTGTTATTTTGCAAATAAGGTATATTTCTTGTCATGTGTAAAATAAATCCAGCCCATGATAGGAATCTCAAATCCATTCTCTGGCGCTACCATCGAGAGGAAGGGAAGATGCAGACTCAGCAGAGACACATGACACGTATGGCAACTAATGAAATGTTCACCATCCCTAGAGTTAAAACCTCTTTTGCCCAAAGGCAATATGCTTATTTGGCTCCCATTACATACAATGGCGTGCCGACTTCAATAAAGGTAAAGGTAGGAAAACCATTTAGACAGTCGATCGGAGCGTGGTTGTTATTGCGACAGGAGTTTGAGTAATTGGGCTTTCAGGATGAATGACGAGTTGAAAGGATTTATGTTTTTGTTGTTTTAATTTTGGTTGTTTTTGTATTTGTGTTTCTGTGTATTTTTTTGTTTTAATTTTTTTTTTATTTAAATTTTTATTCTTATGATTGTGTGCGGTATATTGTGGGACGAATATTTTTGGTCTTTCTGAAGTGATGATGTGTGAGGAGTTGAATTTCGCAAGATGTTTCCAGTTGTAGTTAAGTGTCACTGTTTGTCAGGTTGATGAGAGCGTGCAACGGGGTTTTGTTTTTGTGTAATCAAAAATCGGAAAGAAGTATCGATTTATTTTTTCATGCTAAATATCCTCAGTGAGATACAGGCAAAAGCCTAGTTTACTGGGGATACGACAAATGAAAGGCAACAAACCCAGATCCATTAAAATTGTATGTCCAAATCAAATTATCTGTTATTTTTTCTCAAATTGTGTATATTTCTTGTCATGTATAATAAAAAATAAATAATAAAAAAAAAAAATTATATACGAGTTTAAGTCCTCAGTGAGATACAGGCAAAAGCGTATTTTACTGGGGGCATGACACATGAAAGACGACAAACCCGGATCCATTAAAATTGTGTGTTCAAATTAAATTAATTTTTGTTTTTCGCAAATTATGTATATATATTTCTTGCCATGTGTAAAAAAATAAAAAAACAAAAAAAAAATACGCCACTGTTCACATATACAGATTCTGAGACAATGGAGTTAACGCAGAATCGTAAAATTAACTCGAAATGTGTTATAATTTCACGTTTTAATATCTCAAATGAGTTTCAACTTTATATCTTGATCAAATGGAGGAACGAGGTTAAGAAAAATATATCCCAACACGCTTAATTGTCGCCGTATGGGATAAAATGGGTTAACTGTGTGATTATGATAGACTTTTCCTCGTAATCGACTATAATTGGCAAACATATTGTTATGGAAGACGCCTGTGTCTATATTGGTGTATGTTATTATGTGAAAACTGCAATGTCTTGACAGATCGAATCCAAAATTTCTATAGCAAGGAAATTATAATACCGAGACAATCAGCAAACGACCTATGTGGCCTAGTTGGTAAGGCTTTGTCTCCCAACCCGGAAGTTGCGGGTTCAGTGTATCATATTTTGATTATTCCAGTTCAATATTAATCGATCAGTGTGTTTTGATTATTCCAGTGCACATAAACTGATCAGTATATTTTAATTATTGCAGTGCAATATGAATTGATCGATGTGTTTTGATTATTCCAGTGCACATAAACCGATTATTCCAGTGCATATGAATTGATCAGTGTGCTTTGACTATTCAAGTAAAATATGAATTTATAAGTTTATTTTAATTACTCCAACTGGTGATGGCTGATAAAATTAAAATAAATACATAATAGACTTATTGATAGCAATAAATTCTTTATTATTATTAAGCCCAGGGTATCTATTTTATCAAAACTGCTAAGTCTCAATTCAAGGATAATATAATATGTTTGTTACTTACTATATTTAATCAATACTGTTATTGTTGTTACCTTTTTCCAACCAAATAATAAAGACACTAAAAAGCAACTGCCCGCCCATTTTTCACGGTTGCCTGGCGCGTCGCCGTTTCTCCATTTTGTTATTATGGATTATTTTCATTGTTATTACAGTACAATTTCCGAAACGGCATTTATTGAAATATATCGAAACAGAATGGAGTGTTTATGCGCATAAAAAGAAATGGTCACCCATACCGCCATAGCTTTCTGCGCCCCTGATAATGGGGGCATTGAGGAGACAGGCGATGGTAGGGTTGACAGAGGACTAGTTTTTATATCAGCATTAAGTGCGTCGTTTCTTCACATCGTGAAGTATTGAGAGAAGCTGAAAAACTGGATTCATAAATATGCCAAAGTTAACTATTGCGTGTAGTCCTTTACAACTAGGACACAGCTTTCGGTATTAATTTTATACAGCTCTTGCAAGCCTCCAGGAAACGTATATAGTGGGTGGTTGTTAACAATGTGGTTCATGATCTTGACTTGCCAGCACTCACAGTAAAGCTTTTTTGCCAGGCCCCATTTTCGCATACCATATGCAGACTTTTTAACCATCTGGATCAATTCACAGATCACATTCTGAGGTACTGCGATGATAATCGAGTCAATAATATCTTAAGGAATCTCCACTCAGCTTTATATCAGTTCATTTTCGGAGCGATTGGTTACTCGGATCTAGTCGCGTCAAATGACAGTTTTACTGCATTCGTTTTTTTTTGTGAACTAATCTACTCGTAGAAATTTGAAAAAATCGTTTTATTTTTTATTTTTTGCATATTCTTAAAGTTTAGATCTTTAAAAATATGTTCTCAAAAGTAAATTTTAAAATTCTCAATATTTACGAAGTTATAGCTATAAATGAGGAAGCAATTACGCCGCACCGGAATGACTCGGGTAATAATCTCAAACTTTAAACGCGTTTTTCTCGAAACTACTTTTTTCGACCTGGTCGACATAAAATTTCAAGTTCTATCAAACCGATTGCCTTCAAATTTAGTATAAAACTTTGATAAATGTTTATATATCGTTCCTACCTGGAAAATTTAAAACTATTGTTTTATTATTTTTTTTTTAAATTAAAAAAAAAAGGGTAAAAAGTTTTTTTTTTCAGACAGCCGCCATTTTACGTTTTTTTTTTCTCTTTGGTACCAAATATAACGACATTATTTCTTACGAAAGGGTTCCAATCATGTCGACCAGCTCACTCCTTGTTTTACGACAAGATATATGGTAACAGCTGATAAAATCTTGAATTTTCAGTTTTTTTTTCTAAAATTTTTTTGTACATTCTCAAATCATCAATAAACAAACTGGAAAAAATTTACACGAAAAATATTTTTAGTTTTTTTTTTTAATTAGTCTGAAAAAACGCCCGAAATTCACGCCACTAAAGTAGAACACCCCCTTAAGTCACTTTATAAGTAAACCTTTATTTACTGCACTGTGAGTCATTTTACATCTTCCTTAAATGGACCTTACGCCGCGCTGGATGGCGACTTATTTTATCCTCTACGAGTATAATAGCATGGGCAGTGGTGGGATCGAACTGAACTGAACTGCAAACTTTTTTTAGAGACTACTTATAAGAAAGACTGTTAGATACCACTTCTATGTTTCCACATCAGGAAGGCAGAACACCAGAATTTCCACATAAATCTCGCATCTTCTGTATCCACACACATTCTTATACAATTCACACGATTTCTCTGACTATATATGTTTCATTTCAGAAACGATTAGAATTTAGTAGTACATCAGTATTATGTTTACATTCATCCCTTATAAAATCAACTCCTCTATAATTCGCATGTAAAGACTTGGAAACGAGTTTTGCAACAATTTAGATATTTTAAATATAAGTATATATAGTATTCGCAAGAATATCACAACAATATTTAAAAATAGCTTTTAACTTTGTGCACTCCTTTTTTAATATAAATAACGTAATATAAACAAAACATTAAGTACAATACTTTGCCTCTGGAGTTGAGTAACCCTGCATCAACATGTATGAAGCTTTTAATTCTGCAAAGCAACTTGCATCTCGTTCTTCTAATGAGACCATGTGTTTTCTATATCTCAATATCTATTCATAAAATTACCACAAAATTCTCAAAGATTATTAAATAATTTTAAAACGATGACTGTAATTTATTTTTACTACTGCTTTTTGTATCTTCATGTTAGTTTAAGATAAAGTTGTATTATTTGTCAATAATTTTAAGTACTTATCAACCTGTCACATGTTCATTTGTATATAAAGACACTGTTGTGTCGTTAATTAAATAAATAAATAACTTCATCACGCCTTCCATATTTCTATAAACAAAACTTTAGGAAAAGATACAGGCAACCCTGTTACCCTGTTAACATTACAGACCTACCAATAAGTTAGTGGTCGCTTCCTTAACGGTCTTATTAACTACTTTTGACGATTCCATTCGGGGTTGCCATTTGGAAAAATTAAGAAATATATCCTGGGAATACAATGGACCAAGATATCTTTATCGCATCTGTTATATATCCTATGTCTGTGGGAAAATGACTCCAATGGACCGAATCGTATGTTTCACTGCTGCGTCTGTCGAACATTTGGGAAACAATAGAAGCCTTGGTTTTAATTGTTTTATAACTAATTTTCATTCATTTTCCAAATTTTATTAAAAAGAAAGAACCATTTTTTCTCGTTTTGTTTTTTCAACAGAATCTGCTGAAACATGAAAAAACCATGTAATTTTATTTCATAGAATGGCAAAAATCACCCGAGGGTGGATAGCCTTAAAAATACAGCAATAAAAAACATATTTTTAAAATTGGTTTATACAAGTCATTTCTTTGTTGAAGAAGACAGAAAGGGCAGAGTGCCAGATTATCTTATTTCGATATATATATTTAACCTCCTCTACATTCATACAGCTTCTTATAGAATTCTAACGATTTCTCTTACTGTCAACGTTTCTTTCTTTCAAAAGGTCATTCAATTGATCCAATCACGATTTTCTTGGACTTTCTTACCACGCTTTTCACTTAAATATGCACAGTATATTTGTTCTGTTAGTCTTTCCTCATTCATTCGTTCCACGTGTCTGAACCATCTCAGAGTGATCTTCAATTTATACAACACATCAGCATTTTCACATTCCTCCCTAATCACTACAGTCCGTATTTTGTCATACACTGTATCTCCATGTCTTCATAGTAATAACTACCGTATTAGACGGACTATAAAGCGAGGTTTTTATTTAAAAAGGCGACACGTAAATAGGGGGGTCGCCTTATATTCGAGTCACAAACATAGTGGGTAACAATAAATTCACTACTCGCGATTAGCGAAATGACAACATGGTAATGAAAGTGTTCAAAAGGCGTCATTGTTTACACATAGCCTGTGCTTTTATTTCTTCTTTTTACGTTTCAACATGTACTTTACTATTATCTGGGTACTTTGTTTCAATAAATATTTTTCGTGAAACATTTCGCCTTTTATTTTTCGTAATATTATAATGGTGAGGGAAATGTTTTTTTCTCCAAAAAGCAGATTAAAAAATAGGGGTCGCCTTTTAATCAAGATCACCCTATAGTCGGGCCAATACGGTATTAAAATTTTCCAAGATTACATATATGCATATTAGCAAGCCGTTTCCCTTGCGGGGTATCGCATTATATACCATATGTATGACTTTTATCGTTCAAATAATCTACAATACATTACATTATCAGAATAATGCTTACTCGTCCTAACTTATTCATCCTTAAGTTTCCTAGATTAATCTTAGACAACACATCAGCATTAAGTTCACATTCCCTAATCACTCTATTCCGTATACTGTTACACTTTGCCTCTCCATGAATTCTTCTCAATACACCTATTTCTAAAGCATTTATTCTGCTCCTCTGTCTTTTTCCATGTCTGCGTTTTCATTGTTTATTTTTTTCGTAAGGTAGAAATATAAAAAAATGACCCATCAATCCAATATTCATTTTTTTAAATAACTGATAAAGGTCTACTGACCAATCTCCAGTCAAGTCAGCAAGAAAACGTCAAGTCAGATTTGCCAGATTCAGACAATTTGTTATCCGATTGAAATGAATAAGCTTCAGTTCAGTTCAGTTCGATCCCAGAACCATGATCTACACTAGAACATAGAAAACTTCTTTTTATTTTATAAGCGTGAAATCACTTAGTGACGAAGAAGGAACTGCCCAAAGACTCTCCTACTCCGGTGGGGAAAAGAATACTAGTGACGGCGGACTTAAGGTCTGACATTATGGAAAAAGGAGAATGACTCAAACCGCAGTATTTCCTTTCATATAAAGCGGCTTAAGACCTGAAGTTCCAACAGCATAGCAAGTTGCCAGTACTTTCATAGAAACTTTCAAATGCCACAAATATATCCTTTGACGCCACTAGATCGAAGAAGCCAATCGATCCGAAGATGAACCTATGTAAGGCTAAGTGGAGTTCCCGTCGGAAATTACTGACTAGATTATCATCGCAGTACCACAGAATGTGGTCTGCGAATTGATACAGATGGCCGCAAAAATTACAACAGCTCCCCATGGCCAGAGATAAATTGGGTAGTCCAATACTTTGGGTGTACCATGGGGAGCCGAATAAACGACGAGTATATAGGCCTTCAAATAGATTTTTTTTCGTATATCCCTTTAATATATCCGGATCAATGTTTTGGGTATATTGAAGAGAATCGCTAGAAGACAATATTGTCTTCGGCCTCAAAAAGCAAGGCTTTGTGTTTAAAACCTTTGAAATAGGCACGGAATTCGTAGTTCATCATTGAACATGTCAGCAACCCTACCACTCAACGCGTGCGAGTATTGCAGTACCCGGCGGTAAGTAGGTAGATAATACACATCGGGTTTAACAATAAGACTGTCGGCCATAATCGGCTAACTTCGGCTTTGTGGAGGGTCGTCTCTATCATTCATACACATGTTTGTCAGATTTTTCAGACGTTTTCAAGCGTTCTAGGGTGTGTTCGTGTCACCTTCAAATTGTATAGACCACAGAAACGACGCCCTACACAGCCGAAGTTAGCCAATTATGGCCGACAGTCTCTTCCTTAAGCCCGAAGTGTATTACTTACCGCCGGGTACTGTACTAGGCTATGAAGGTCGTCAACCGATTGTTGCATTCTCACGATTGAATTATTACAGCGTGCAACTGTCGTTAGTTAATTTCTATTGACACAGTTACGCTGTAAAACGTTTCGTGTTTACTATTGATTCAGTTTCAAGAGTGTGGAATCCAATTAGAACCAACACTTTGAATTGAACGTTAAATGCCCGTGGGTTCCACCTCCTTTTATTTCCACCCCTTATTGTGAATAAAATTGAGAGCAATTTTGCCTAGCGAATTCGGGACGAATCGCGTATTTCTTTTATATATTAAAGTGATTAGATCTCCACACTTTTCTACCCAGTCCCGAGTGTTTCGATTCCTCTATATTCATATATAATACATTGTCATGCACAACCGTTGTTTAAATATAATAAATGAGATAGAATTGCAATTTATAAGTTCCTTTAGAATATTATTTTTAAGTAATTTTCAATAAAGTTTCTCAAATCCTTTTTTAATGCTTTTATAATATTTTTTGAACAATTCGTAATCTTTTCCCCAGTTTCCTAACAAATTACCATTGAATTATAACTATATATAGTATATTGAATAAATTTATTAACTTAATACTATGACTTTCTTTAATAATTTTTAAATACTTAAGCAGCCTTAAAGTTAATTGCGTCAGTAATAAAATTATTAATTTTGTGGAAATAGCCGAAAAATTTTTGGACTTACAAAAAAGGTTGCAAAAGCACTTAGCGCAATTCCATTTAGAACCTTCCTAAGTACTGGCCGTACATGGTAAAAACGGTTAAAACCTTCCAGGGAGTACAGGGTGGGATAAAAAAAGTTTATAGCACTTTTCAAACTACTCAAAATTTCCGTTGAGACTTATGCCGTGTATTTCGAAGTATTTTTCTAAACTACGTATTAATTAAACTTTATTTATGTAATGGAATATAAGAAATAAAACACATTACTTAGTTTTATTCCTCTTTATTTTATAATACATCGCTTTGCGCATTTCCAAATACACTGTGCCTTCCTGATGTGAATAAATTCAACTAAATTGCAAGTTTACTAAACGTGTCATTTTGTAAGCTTCGTAAGACCACAGACATAATTTATACTATAATTTATTCTAAATGTTGTATATGGTCGTATGAGGAATAGAGTAAAAAATAATTGAACAAATGTTGTCTATGGATTGATGAATAAAGAGAAGAGGAAAAACAAATAGATTATTGATTATATTAATATGTTCTTCATCGATTTACATATATGTCAATTTCAACAACTATTACGTTTTTTTATAATGAAGGCTTGTTCAGATTAAACTCAATTTATTTGAGACAACACGGCTACCACAAAATACCAGTGACAAGAGACAATATGGCCGCCGTGTCTACTAGTGATGGGACACGTTACTAGTGATGTGAAATGTAACAACTTTACACTATATTGAGTTTTGGAACAGTCGTTTACATTTTCAAAGCTCGACAAATACATGCCGAAAGAATACCTCATTTCTCCGAGTATTGATAAATTTGAGTGTTATTGCACATTGAGAAAGAGTGGTGGGTATTTTGTTGTCTATGGGTGGTTATATTTATATATATAATTATTGATGTTTATGCATCATACATATATCAATTTTGAGTGGGTTATTTTTTGTATGTGACATGTTACAATAATTTTAATGTATTTTTTATTTGATTTTGTTTAATTAAATTTGCTTCTCGAGTTTGTTTTATCATGTTCTTTTCAGTGACGAGAGTATTTAAATGGCACTTGTAATAAACTGGCTAACTTAAGCCAGAAATTTCCAATCAATCAACCAATACGTCAACGGTATCTGAGCAAAAAATTAAGCACGACGAGAGTATTTAAATAGCACATATGATAAGCTGGCTGACAAACCAGATATATCTAATCAATCAACCAGTAGGTCGACGGTATTTGAGCAAAAAAATAAGCTTGATGTTGGAAAGGAAATATATATTTTCTTTATATAATTCAAGTGTGTATGTTTCTTTAAACCGTTACTACGTGTAAAAAAGAATAAATAACTAAATATACCATTTGTATCCGCCCTGCGTACACAGAACAGTTTATTCGATCTAGTTGAACGAATGGGGCAACGGAAACATATATTCTCAAGAAAAACTGACAATCAACCCAAAATAGTTATTTAACGGCTTTGAACACACTAAATGACTCCAAAGGCACATTTGTATATATCTATCAGAATTTTAGTCCTCTTTATGCTTATAAGTATTAAAATTTCTAGATTTGCATAGCAAATAAATAAAATAATATACATAAACTGTATATTTTATATTTAGCCACTCTGTACTGAACCCACTCTCTGTCTCTTTCAGTCTCTCTCTATTTATGCCTAATACCAACTTAATACCTTATAATGCCTTTCGTGTCTTATTTCATTCCACCCATTTCTCCTCGCACAGCATTCATTGCGTCCTCGTTTCGTATTAAATCCTTTTTAAACGCTTATTTTTCTCATCGTTAGTGGCGAGGAACACAGAGGACTGAGGGAGCGGTGAAGGAGATGTACTACAACAGTATCTAACATTGGTTTGCAGAAGTGTGATCCTGTCGTGTAGCGTACATTTACCAAAAATCCTTCCACATTTGTCAGCTCTCAAAATGTGGTTCGTCAAATTTCGCAATTAAATTAAATAATCCATTTTTGCTACAAATTTGGTTTGCATATCTCTAAGAGCACTATACAGATAAATATAACTTTTTAATAAATTGTAAAATAACTGACAGTATTGCGAAATACTGCCTGAAGGATGCACATCCTAGATAATACCGGAAGCTGCATCCCAACATCCAAACAATACAGATATAACGATCCAATAAAAATAAGATTCTTGAATCTTAGAACAGACGCTTTTGTCCCTTTGTAGTGTCATGTTTATAAATTTTTAATAAAATAAATAGAATATTTATTTTTTATTCACCACTGTTTTATTTGAGTTCACTACCGGTTTCAAGGACCTCCGTCTTCCTCGGCAGGTGAAGCTGAACTAAATTAAGTCCAAAAAACATTTTTCTATAATTGTAATAGGCACTGGAGGGGGGAGAAGAGAAGTGACTAATAAGGGTAGGGGAGGAGGTAGGCGTCAAAAGGATGACTTTTGAATGGAAAAAATACTTAGTAGAGGATTATTATTGAATTGGTCCATTAAATTCTAATATTAAACCGGTAGTGAGCTCAAATAAAATAGTGGTGAATAAAAAAATGTGTTATTTATTTTATAGAAAAATTATAAACATGACACCACAAAGAGAAACAAACTTATTTTCTAAGATTCAAGAAAAAAAAGTTCACTCTCAAGTTTCAATGTGCCAATTTTATAATTTTGCGTAGTAACACTTTCGTTATATACGCAGACATTGGTCCTCCCTACTAATACTGTAGGTGGACTAGTCATGCGCAGATGATGCTTTGGAAGGCTGTGCTTATAGCGGAAATGTAGGTCGGACTTACTTCCGTAAGCCTCCAGGACCTTTAAAAATATGTGCACACAAATGCATGGAAGAATCTTGTTTCGATATACAATAAAACCACCCTGAAAATTTTCCAAAAATATTTAATTAGGTGACACTATCAAAGTGAAACAAATTTGTTAATTTTGATTGTTACTCTAGTTTGTGTATGCAATCATTGAGATCTTCGAGTTTACTAATACCTCGGGCACATCATACATGTCTACTTAAAAACTTTGCTGAAAAGATGTTTCGGAAACGCAATATATATTTATCCAAACCACGCTCTTCAATATGTACGAATCACCATTCAGGAAATGTTGCTGAAACAAAGCTTGATGAGTATAATGGAAATTTTTTTTTTGTTTCCCTAATTAAAATCAAATCAATAATAGATTTGAATTCGTCGCACTGGGAAATACAATATTTTGACAATCACAGCAGCGCGGATCTCAAAAATTGCGTTTCGCTTTCGTTGTTGTGGGAATGCGACCCCTAAACGTAGGTAATTAAGGGTTGAGGGGTGAAATTTAATTGTTTGTAAAGTATTAAAGGGGGATTATTTATAGGAAAATAGATAGGGACCTGATAACAATAAATTCACGTGGACCTGCTCGATTTCAAAATGCCAACGGCTCGGTGTAGATTTTGCTGTTAAATTTCTTGTAAAACCCATCTCCCGTTTTGGTTCAATCTTAAACCTCGTAATTGATATTAACAGATTCTATGCTGCGTAAGAAGATAAATTAGAAGACGAAATCTCATCTTCTACATTATATAAGAAAATATTTGCGAATATTAAAATATATCTGAGATTTGTATCTAAGAGATGTTCCTTCGGAGAAGAGTGGAACTTTGAGGTTGATTTCGTATTTATCGGATGAATTGATTATTCCATTTAATCAAAATATATGATTATAAAGATGTCGAAAAAAAAATGTTTCCACACTTTAATAGCTGGTAACTTGCTGATATTTTGTTTGTTTTATTGTAGATTTAACCGTTGAGAAATAATGTCTAAAACCAGACTAAGTTTTGAACAAAGAAAGTTTATTTTGAAGTGCTATTGGAAGTAAGAAAACGCGGTAGTAGACTTTTTCTTTTAGGGATTTCTCAAGAATAACGTTTATGCTAAAAACCTGAAACGATTGATGAATTACGAGTAGCTATTGAAAGAGAATGTGCCCAAATACCAAATGAAATGATTCTCGATGATTGTGATTCCGTTGCTTCGCGTTACCGATGATAAATCGGCAACGTTGTGAATGATAAATCTTAACGGGACGACTTCGCGTGATGGGTATTATTTTACATACGTATCGTCACGGCATTGCCCTATCGGTGTAGCGAAGATTTCCTATTTTCCAACACATCCTTAGCATCTTCTATACCCATACACCTTCTCATACAAATTCTACGATTTCTCTGACTTTTCTAATTTTTCTTGATACAGTCAAACTTTCCTTGGTCTTCCACTCACACGCCTTTCACTCAAATTTGCACTATATATAATATTTCATATTTGTTAGCTCGTCTTCATACATTCGTTCATTCATCATCTGAGAAAATACAACTAAAATAGCAGAATTCCTCAACTTGCTCCAATCTTTCAATATTCACCTATCTTATATACTTTTCCTTTCACACTTCTATCGCCATAAGTTTACTTTGAATGTCGAAACCATTCATTCTCAAATCTTTCTCTTCGCATCTCTCACACAATTTACTAGTGGATGATCATGATATTTAAAAAAAGGAAGGCAATCATAAAATATGTAACAGTTCATTGAAAAATTGTAAAATCTACCCCTTGGGGCTCCGTAATTAATTGAAGCAAGGTGAAATCCGACGTGCCATAAAATTATTGTGATGAATTTTATAGCCAAACTGCTACTGAAGGGAGGTTTTCCAAGGTATTATAATAAAAACATTTCGAGTTTGTTATTTCAACAGAAAAGAAAACATCTTCGAGAAATTTGTTCAATAATTAAAAACGCAATAAAAATTCATGTTTTTTGAGAAATTTTCCCATTTTTATATCGTGTAGTAAATGAAATAAAACAAGTTAGGAAGCATTTTTAATTTAAGAAAATTAACAAACCTTTTCTTTATTTAAGATGTACGGGAAGATAGAAGACGAACAGTTACCTGAAACAAAAATAAAATTTGACGATAAATAAAGGTTTTATTGATAGCAACATAATATGTACACATATCGAATACGAGTGCATATATCCTAAAATTGCCCATATAATATATTTCAAATACATTTAAGAGAGAAGCTGTCAAAAGGTCTGGGCTCATCTCATACCATCCCTCCAATCGACATACACCACCACTTATAGAGGGCGAGCCCAGCCGCGAGGAAATCAGACGTTTTTGTGCTCACACTCTTCTACGAGTATAAGTCAATTAAAAATGGGAAAAAATATATAATAATAAAATAAAATAATACATAAGCAAATAAAATAAACATTCTGTTTGAAATATATATTTTAAAAATTTAATCAAGTAATCTATAATACAAACATTTGCCAAAGGCTATACCTATATCATCATCATCACCATCATTGTCAACCAGGGTCGATCCACTCCTGGATGAAGGTCTCCCCAAGATGACTCCAAATAGTTCGGTTTTTTGCTCGTTGGTGCCATGTGATGCTCCCTTGCTTCCTGATCTCATATATTCAGCGTACATTCGGTCTTGTTCACGGCCTCTTTATGCCTCTTGGGTACCATTGGATTATTTCGGATGTCCATCGAGAGTCTGACATTCTGGCTACGTGTCCTGCCCATTGCAACGTCATTCTCTTGCACACCTGTATAACGTATTCAACCTTTGTTATAATATACTGCGAATCCAGGTGTTTCTTTAACGGTCTATTTTAGTATATCCCAACATGTATCTCTCCATGCCCCCTTGTGCGGTCTGAAGCTTTTGTGTGTTCTTCGTCCATGTCTCGCAGCCATACGTAAGTACTGGGAGAATACACTGGTTGCAGACCTTTTGCTTCAAAGATATTGGGAGATTACTTTTGAAGATGTTGTTCAAACGTCCATGCTAGTTTTGTCCATCGTGCTATTTCCTCTTATATGCCACCTACAAAGGAGATAAGTTGGCCCAAATACACACATTCCTGGACAAGTTCCTGGACATTCCTATCTACAATTATTGATTTTGGGGTACCTAACATATGTTATATACGAATTTATGTCTTAAGAACTAATCTAATTTACGTTTTATAACTATGAACTAACTTTATTTTAATTTCCTGCATGACACTTATTTTTAATAATCATAATATTCCATTTCTTAAAAAAAGTTAACACCTACATTCTACCTTATAACTAGATAACAATTATTACAACTAATTATTTTATATACTTAATTGTATTTCTAATATAATGTTTTTTTGCATATACGGTCGATTTCAAAGAATAAAATAATACAATTAAAATTTATTAAAAAAATAAATTAAAACAGGATAAATCAAGGATGTGTGATATTAACTTAGTTGTGAAAAATGTACATAAATTAATATGTGAAGCAGCCACAGAGGTCAATGGGTGGCATAAAAATGTCAAATGGGAATGTATTCAGATAACATGGTAGTGTAAACAGAGAATGAAGAAGAATAACAGAATAGATAAGTAAATTGTATGAGAATTGAGAAGATAAATATGTGAAATTGAATATTACGCAATGCAAAGCCTTGGTGATAGCAATAAAAGATTGGAACAAGTTGAGGAATTTTAATATTTGGCAAGTATTTTTTTAAGATAATGGAAGAATTACGAAAGATATCGAACGGGGTGTAGCGGTAGGAAAAAGTCAATGGAGCACTTAAACATATAAACTCCAATCAAAGTATAAAAATCTGCTAAGATAATTTATTGCGCTAAGAAGATATACATGGGGTGACAATGTATGAAAGAATACGAAATGCAATTATTAGAGATAAATGCAAACTTAAGGTTGATATCTTGAATAAAATAAAGAAGGCTCTGAGATGGTTTGGGCATGTAAACAAATCAATAAAGAAATACTTAGAAAACAAATATAAAGTGCTTATGTAAGTAGAAATTGTCGTAGAGGTAAACCAATGAAAGCATGGTTGGATCAAGTGAATAATACTTTAAAATAATGTAACTAAAAAGTCTCAGGTTTGTCTCGTAAGTCGCAATTCACTTTTCCAATGTTAATGAAGTCGCCATTAATTCTAACTATACCATATGTCTCTAACAAACTGGTGGTATCCATTATACGATTATTTCTTACTCCACCTAACATAGTATGGCAGAAGAAGACCTAGGAAAGTATGGTTGAATCAAGCGAATGATATTTTGAAAGAAGAAATAGTAGGAATTCAGAGAAATCGTAGAAGTTAAATGAGAAGGCGAATGCATGTACAAGAGGCGAATAATATATGTCGAGATAGGAAAATCTGGCGATCTGTTCTCTCTTCCTTTCCCAATAGGGAAGTAGCATGATAGTATGTATGTAAAATATAAAAATACGGAAATTGTAATTTGATTAGTCAAACGGTATTTATTCCACTTAATATAACAATATAAATCTACCAGTTTCAAGGTGTTCACCTCATAATCAGGGGAGCACAAACAAGAGTCATGTTTATGCTCATCTGATGATGAGGTGAAAACCTCTAAACTGGTAGGTTTATACCGATATATAAAGTGGAATAAACAGTCTTTGACTTAACAAATTACAATGTTTTTAAACCTCCACAGCGTTAATGCTTTAACTATAAAAAAATAAATATATTCTTTATTTCTCAATAACTTTCATTCAAGGGATAGAGCGTGATGGTATGAATATGAAAAAAATATTAAACGAAATTATTTCTTGTTAAATACGAAAAAAAAAACTAATTTTCTTCTTAAGACTACAACGGCGGTTGTATAACCCCGATAAAAGGAACGAAACGAAAACGAAAGACTTCCATATTTAAGAAAAAAGACATTTAGATAATGCCCTCATTATTGCGAAACCGACAATAAAAAATAATAAAAAGTTTATGGAACCACAATTTCTAATTCAAAAACATGGGTAAAAACGAAAAAAAAAAAAAACAGAAACAAAATTGTTGAAAAAATGAGTGTTTACTGTATATACCCCATAAATGTGGAATTCCACAACGGATTGGAGTTAAAATAAATTGAAAGAGAACTCTCCCAAGAGAACGAGAGTCTGAAAGTGGGAATAAAAAGTTAGTTTCGAGTAAAAGTGTATAAATGTCAACGGTGTTTAGACAAATGGGGTCTCGGCCACGCGAGAGTGGAGGGTAGCGCAAATAAAAGGATAAAACGTCTCAATAAAGTTCAATCGTCTGATAATTGATTTACGACAGAGCTGTACAAATTGAACCACCCTATCGAAATGTTATGAGGTGGTGAAGGTATGCCAATATGTTATGTATGAAAGTTCGGGTGTTTCAATTGCATACGTTGTTTATTTTATTTATTTATTTTTTAAAACTTCATAGTAAATACAATCTGGTTGTTTTTTTTTCCAGGCGGTAATCTATTCCAACTAAAACTGATGTGGAAAAAGGGAATAAAGCAAGTGACATGACCGCAAAAGCATTTAAAAGATTATCCATATTTATGGACATTAACGGAAATCCAAAGGATCCGAAGGAAAATGAAAGGATGATAGAGAGGAAAGAAAACTGAGGAATTAAAAAATTTACATTAATTACTAAAAATTTAGGGTTTTTTCAGTCGATTCTTAAATCATGCAAAGGACAGAGCAATTTGTTACTTCCTAATAAATACATTTATATATTTTTTTAAATTTAATAGAATAATGTAAAATGCGATTCGAAGTCAGCGTGAACCTAAAACTGATGTGTTGAGTAAGATGAAGAAGAACACTATAAGACGCGTGGAAGAAAAACTAAGAAAATAAATATATACCATAGTGTATATTCAAGTGGAAGATGTATGACAGTAAGATCAGCGACAATATGGTTGTATCTAATGATTTTGAAAGAAGGAAACGTAGAAAGTTAGAGAAATTGTAGAATATTATATGAGAAAGGGTATGGATGTGGGGAAGGCTAAGGATGCGAGTCGTGATAGGAAATTCTTGCGGTATGGCCTCTCTGCCTACCCCGACAGCGAAATTGCGTGATGGTATATATATGTAAGTTTGGGAGCGTGGAACAAATTAATCAAAACTAAGAAAACAATTATACAGTGCTAATGTGAGTGAGAGAAAGACGACGGAAAGTATGGTTGGATCAAATTAATTAAATGTTGAAATACACAATTATAAAAAGTAAAACAAATCGGAGGATTTGTATGAGAAAGTGTATGTATGTGCATAACCTAATGTATGTATGTGATGGAGGCGCAAGTAATGTGCTTGGATAAAAAAAATTAAATTCTGTTTTTATGCCTACCAGCAAGGGACACATCGCGATGATATGTACTCGTATTGTATTATATCCAGTATAACCTGCCGGGCTTATTGGCATATAGCAATCTCTTCCAACCAACTAGAAAAATGTTAAAGGTACTCTAAGTGAAAACTAGCTGGAATCCTTTTTAAAATAATCTGGGTTCTAACGGGATTTGAGCACGCAACCTTTCGGGTTGGGAGACAGGCGTCTTACCAACTAGGTAACGGAGGTCGTTTATGTATATTTATACTATTTAAAAACTTCGTACTTAAACTTTCTTGTTAATTAAATAAGAACCCTTTCATTTTGAACGAGAAAACTAATCACCTTAGAAACGGATAATTTGGAAACGAGTTCAAAAAACCCACCTTGAATGAAAATTTATTTGTAATAAGTGTAATCATATAACTGAACCATAAAAAAGGGAGTACGCTGGAAAAGTAAGCTCAAAGACACCAGGGACAGGTAGATGACTGCAATATGTATTCTCCTAAAGTTATAGTATGAATTAAGTATTTATAAAACGTAATTTATTCTGTTTCTTATCTTAGAAGCGTCCATGTTTTTTCTGACGATAAAAAGAAGAGGAAATAAAGTGTACTGCACACGGTGTGGTTTCTTTTTGTCATTTTAACGTGATTATTTTGCTATTATAACAGTTATATTGTTGTTGCGTAAATATAATGAATTTATAATCCTTAACTGTCCCATCGCCACGTCTTATCTTGCCGAAAATATTCAATGTCTGTCAAATCATAATCTTGGCAATAAGTGCGCCAAGTTGTACTGTATACAACGAAAGTTTAATACAATATAATACTTTTGATATCAAGTTCCTCTGTGCCACATTATTGACACTTGTATTCTTAATGGCACGTTATTGATACTTATATTCTTAATTGCACATTATTGACACTTGTATTCTTAATGGCGCATTATTGACACTAGCATTCTTAATGGAGCATTCTTAATGGAGCATTATTAACACTTTTGAATTCTTAGTGGCACATTATTTACAGTTGTATATTTAATGACACATTATTAACACTAGTATTCTTAGTGGCGCATTAACATATGAACACTTGTATTCTTAACGGCACATTATTGTCACATGTATTCTTAACGGCATATTATTGACACTTGTATTCTTAATGGCACATTATTGACAGCTGTATTCTTAACGGTACATTATTGACACTTGTATTCTTAACGGCACATTATTGTCACATGTATTCTTAATGGCATATTATTGACGCTTGTGTTCTTAATGGCACATTATTGACACTTGTATTCTTAATGGCACATTATTGACACTTGTATGCTTAATGGCACAGTACTGACCTAAAATTAATATTATTGATTATTTTTGTACTTACCGTCCATTATGGTGCAATATTGATACTTTAATGCCTTATAGACTATAATGAAACATTTTTTACACTTTATCTCTAAACAAGGCATGCCATACATGATAATGGTTAGTATAAATGACAATAAATAACTGAGGTTTTCATTTGAGTATTAAGATTTATTTTATTTATACCATTTACGGAAATGCCATTAAATATATCAATATTCCATACGCTACATCTATTAAATAATATCCTGAACTGTCCCGCCACCACCTCTTATTTTGTCGAAAATATTCAGCGTCTTTCCGATCATGTACTTGCGCTAAGCTCAAACAGAGATTGTTTATTGGATTTCCCAATTCACCGCACTTATATTTATACATCTTGAACTGTCGATGCAGTGAGACTCTGGAACCAGTTAAAATGCAATGTTAGACTCGTTCCATATTTGATATGCTTTAATAAGCGACTGGAGAAACTCTTAAATTCAAGTCACTAACATAACGTGTTTCATTCCTGATTTTTCTTTCCTCTCACCCATCCCTTTCTTTTCCTTTGATTTATATCTTACATTTACTTTTACTATGTATATTGTTCATAAATTTTGTAGAGCTCATAAATCATTTTGAATATTTTTAGCGATCATAAAACTTCCTTATTTACTTTGTCTGGTTAGTTGAAAGATATTGCTACCTAGCAATAAATCAGAATGATTGATTTTTTTATAAATCGCTTAATAAATAAATATTTATTTACTTTTGGTTTCTGTTTGTTTTCTTGAGTTGTATTGAAATGAAATCAATTTTCACTGTTGTGAAATGGCCTACAGAATCTAAACCAGATAGATTAATCAGTTCTTCATAAAATTAACTAAAATTCATTATGTTATTTCAGTCAACATTTTGTATGTCTGTGTTGAAGAAATTGGTGGTGTATGCAGCTTTGGAAAGCTCTTGAACACAACCTTCTCTGGAAAGCTCTTGACAACAACCCTCTCTGAAAAGTCCTTTCAAAATTTATGTTTGAAATATGAACACAACACAAATACACCACACTCCACCCAGAGTCTTATGTGTTAATATCACATATCGGAAGATACGCTACAAAAGTTTATTTGTAGTTCGTCGTCCATTGGTTACATATAATACAAATTTATAACTATTCTGATTTGTTATAAATTTGTACAACTGTGATAAATATGATGAAAAAGAGCACGTTGAGGCAGTTTGGACATGTTGAAAGTATGGATGATGTAAGGTAACCGTTCATAAAAATAAAAGGATGACTCGTGAACGATTACAAACTCTATTTTTTTTTACTTAGCATGTCCATCAAATCCGATTCTTTGAATTTGCTGTGATCAACTTTGCTGAATTTATTAACCATTGTGCTCATTTGATCATATTGCTTAATTAAAAGATTAATATCTGGCACGCTTGTTCCAGAGTCTTTCGCAAATCTGAGTCTTCTTTTTAATTTAAAATATCTGGATTTCGTATTTCTTTTTCAGTCATTTTTAAGTCTGAATGAGAGTCAGAACAACTTCGAAAGTTTCCAGCTTGAATAAGTTGGAGCGTATATAAGAGTATATTAGATAGATGTCAGGCCCTCAACATAATCAGGTAAAATTTGATATACATATTCTTAGAAGTATGTCAACTAGAGTCGATAGAAGACGTGTTGTTTCTTTATCAAGTCGTTTATCAAGTTTCTATCAAAAGAAAAGAAAAGCCCTGCCGAAAATTATACAGGCTGAGATACAGGCGTTGTTTTATTTCTTCTTTTGAAAGAAACTTGATAATGAGACGTTATTGTTTTTTTTTATTTCAAAATATAACGAAACAACACGTCTTCTGTCGGCTATAGAGGTATTAAATTGTAACTGAAACATTGTATGGCCATGCAATGGATGTGACTGGTATCTGTACATATATGATCTAAGGTCGAAACTTTTGAAGTTGAATTAAGAGATTGACATTTTAAAAATGAAACGTAACTAGTAAGAGACACAAAAGGAACAACATGAAAATATGTGAGAAAGCGGGCAAGATGATGGAATATACTAACAGGGGAAACGGCATGATGGTACGTATAGCTATTTAAAAAAAAATGGAGGCACTATCGTCATTTTTATAGTCATATTTAAACATTTATTAAATATACAAAAAAATCATTAAACATTTTGAAACTTTCACACATAATTTTTTTTTAACAAGTTTGAAAATATTTCATGTTTTGCCCTTGAGAGTGAAGTCATGTATTGTTATAGTTCAGAAAATGTAGGATGAGTCCTGTGACAGCTCACAAATTTGCCCCAATACAACCTTGTAACGATGATCAGTAATTTTAATTATTTTATCAACTTTAATATAAGCCTCAATTCTAATAAATAGCAAGTTATTTAGGTAAATACATTACATAAAGTTGTATTGGAGCAAATTTGTGAGCTGTCACAGGACTCATCCTACATTTTCCGAACTATAATCGAATTGAATTAATCGTACGAGTGTTTGATATTTTTTACTTTCTGTTCGTATTTTCAAGCATGATATTTTGAAAGATTTGTGTATTTGTAAGTGACGTTAGAAGATGTTGATACGTAACATTTTATCTTATTATTGTGACTGTGCTTCGTAAAGTATAATTTATTTTGTGAATAAATAAATTCCATCCAATTTGACATTTTGATTTTTGCATGGTGTATATAGGGCCTAAGTGCCGTATAACGCCCCCTACGACCCTGGGTTCAAAGGTGGACGAACCAGACGGACTATGTTATTTGGATTCACCCCCTAAAACGCCTTAGATGAAAATTAATTTGGAAAGAAAGCACAACTACGCAGAATCTTTAGAGAAAATTAGAAAAAAATATCATGGAGAAGGTAAGAAATATTTGGTGTCCCTTGATTTTCAAAGGTTTCTTTCCACTAAGCACTTTGATATGTTGAAGAATGGATTGGTAAATATGCTTGCTTAACACCCAAGCGTCACGGGTTCATATCCCAATGGATTGAAATTTTTATTTTTGAATTGTTGTTCAGTAGCTGCCTAATGAAACAAATATACAGTGGGTAGTAAGCCTATTTTTCAAGCAGGGGTTATGTGTTTGACTCCCATTGTTACCCATTTTTTTTACCATTTTATCAAAATTAGTCTGGTTTTCGCTTAAAACTTTTTAAACACACTATGGTTGGTCGGAAAATATTCTCATCAATTTACTGATGCAATCATCATACTTATTCTCACTTTGGTATGTGTAGCTAAAATAAAAACGACGTTGTCCTTTCCATACCTTATTTATAAGCATCAAACGCACAAACTGTATATACTACATATCATAAATACGAAGTTATTTTAAAATTCATTTACAAAATAATTAAAAAAATAAAACAAAAACTATTTATAGCAATTCAACAAATTTCAAAAAAAAAAAACGCAGTGTTATGGAAATGGTAAAAAAATCGTCTCCAACTTCGAGTCCGACTCCAGAGATTTAAATGCTTGATTCCGACTCTAACTCCAATTATAGTACATATACTGCTAACCATATGTTATACTTAATTATACGGCGTTACTAATTAAATGCACGTTTTTTCAACCAATTCCACGACTCCGAGTCCTGACACCCTGACAAAAAAAATACATCAATACAACAAAACTATTTGAACACAACAAAACAATACATAAGTAAGCAAGTGCACGAGTTTAAATACCAGCAAAATTATTAAAAAATAACAATTTACTTACTCTTATAATAAATATCATGTCTTAGCTTTAATGTTATAGCGCACATCATCCTAGTGTGGGAGGATTGTTATAAATAATTTAAAAAATAAACACTTTGTCTTTTAACGGCGCATCAAAAGCCTTAAAAACACGTCAAAAGCCTTAGAAGATTTTAATTTTGAAACGATTCACACTTTATATACTGTGCAGACTTCAACCATAATCCCAGTTCAAACGATTTATCAAGTCTAATTTTAAATATTCAGCCCTCATGGCTTTATGATCCCTACCCTACGACCTCAAATCTGAGGAGAACTTGCGGAGAGAGCATAGTGGAAATATCCTCAGCTGTCACAGACCCTGGGATCTGCTTGAATGATGGTGGATGGAGCCTTGAGGAGGGCGGAGGTCAGACTATGTCAGACCTCGAGGGGAGGAACAACTGACGAAGGTCAATACCTACCTAAAGGGGGAGGAGAAGTTGGTTTTCTCAATGTTGTTCTGAATGTCTGTGGTAGCCTGTTGATCATGAATTATATTGTTTTCAGACGTTATTTAAGTTATGAAAACGGTTTGTGATCAATTTATCATACTTGCTATTTTCTTGCTGAATTTTTTAATACCAATACAAAAAGAAAACAATCACGAAGATTTCTTGCTGAGATAGGCATAGAGAAGAGAGCACCAAACTCTCTTATCTAGGCGAACATTTTTCGTATCTTCCATATCCATACACTTCTAGATTTTTCTTACTTCTTTGTCTCAAATATCACTCACTTGATCTCTGGTATGTCGCTACCAAGATTTCTACTCACATTTTCACTGTATGTTTGTGTTGCTAGTCTTTCATTCATTTTACGTGTTCTTACCATCTCAAAGTACTCTTTTTCATCTTACTCAACACATCAGCCTTACGTGCACATTCATCCTATATCACTTCATCCCGTTTTCTGTCATCTCAGATATTATTCTAAGTTCACTCATATCTACAGTATTTATTCGGTTCTTTTAAGTCTCTTCCAAGTCCACATTTTCTTCCCATACATTATTTTTTAATTTAACACTTTTTTGCAACATAATCTGGTTGACTTATTGTCAGGCGGCAATCTTTGCCAACCAATCAGACAAAAGTAAATAAAGCAAGTTACAAGGTCGTAAAAACATTCAAATGACTACCCATCCCCACGAAATCCATGAACATACACGTGAACATACACCCATAAAACCCACAAAGACGAGCAATCACCCAAACATTCCTGTTCATATAAAGTGAGATATCATCAATCAAAAGAAAAGGAAGGAGTGGTGGAGAAGAAAGAAAAATCAGAAATGAAAAACTGACTAGAAATTAAGAGTTTTTTTCAGTCGCTTCTTAAAGCATGCCAATGACGGGGCAAGTCTAACATTGGTTTATGCATCAACGTTGGTACTAAATTACGTTTACGGACTGCCATCTTTGCAGATGTTGATACAGTCGGATTTAAGTATGTATGTTTTAATGTTCCATTGACTTTGTTTCCTATCGCTACACGCCGCTCGATATCCCTCGTAACTCTTCCACCATCTTAGAAAATATTATCTAAATAGCGAAATTCTTTGACTTATTATACTTCATTACTCACAAATACTCGTATATCGCATTTACTTGTTATTTAACATCTCTCATACAATTTACTTATGTTATTCATCTTAGTTCTCCCATAACACCACCATGTAACCAGCATACAGTTATTTATACACACATGAGAGTAGAAACTGAGTTAAAGTAAGACCAAGGAAAGTATGATTGGATCAAGTGAATATGTTGAAAGAAACAAACGTAGAAAGTCAGAAAAATCGAAGAAATTTGTATGGATGTAGAGGAGGCTAATAGTGTGTGTCGAGAAAAGAAAGTCTGGTACTCTCTGCCTCATCTCTGCCTACCCCGACAGGGATATGGCGTGATGGTATGTATATAATATATATTAAAATAATAAAATGACAACGATAGCAAAATATAACCTTTCTAGCATAATTGGTAAGATGTGTATATTTGAACCAGGGGTCAAGAGTTCGTTTCTTGTGTAAACCCTTTTATTATAAAATAATTTAGTATGATTTTCAGTTAACATTTGTTGAACATCTTTCTGGTTGATTTAAAGAGGAATAGGCCTGCCAGGTTTCACTGTATACAACGAAAATGTACAGGAATAGGCCTGCCAGGTTTCACTGCATACAACGAAAATGTATAACAAAACAAACTGAGCTCCAAAGCTTCGTTTTAAAGTTAAGGGATGATTCAGTATAAAGCAAGTTAAATAAATATATTAATAAAAAAACTCCAAGTTAAATCTTCCGTTAAAATAAACAAAACGATACGAAGGATATTTTAACAAATCTGCAAGACAAACTCCAGTCAAATTTGTTTGTTGTTTATAATGTTAAAGGATGTCCCGTTTATCTTGTTAATTTGATGATGATGAAAGTATCTATGAAAGATGAAATGTGTTAGTTAGGAAAAGGATTTAAGAAAAAATAAAAAGATAAGATCAAGTTAAGAAATGTTGCTATCTGGGAAACTTGTATTGTATACATTAAGAAATGTTGCTATCTGGGAAATATGTATTGTATACATTAAGAAATGTTGCTATCTGGGAAACATGTATTGTATACATTAAGAAATGTTGCTATCTGGGAAACATGTATTGTATACATTAAGAAATGTTGCTATCTGTGAAACATGTATTGTATACATTACAACCTGACGGGTTTATTGCAATGTGCCAATCTCTTACCTGATGGTACCAGAAAGATGAGTTAAAAGCAAACTGGATTCCTTTTAAAACAATCTGTGTTCCAATGGGAATTGACTACGCGTCCTCCGGGTTTGGAGTCAAGCGTTTTACCAACTTTGATATGCTGAAGACAATCGTTTTACCAAATAGAACACGGAGGTTGTCTTGTTATAATAGAGAAATATATTGAAAGGAAAGTTGTAGCAGGGTACAAGGTAAACCACGCACTTAGTACTGTATTGGTCAATTATACAATTGCAAAATCTTTTAAAACGATACTACACAATATTGTGTTAGTGCCAACCTTCATGCATGGAAACGAAGACTGGTCAGTGAAAGTAGTGATATGAACAGAATCAGTGAGGTAGAAATGCGTGCCTTGCTTAGAATATCAGATATTTCAATATTTGATATTGTAAGAAATTATCAATCGTTTCTGAATTAAGGTTGACTTTTAGAGATTATTATTATAAGAAGAATAAACAAAATAATTTTGAGATGGTTTGAACATGAAATATATATATCTGGAATGAAAGACATGCGAAGAAGACATAGACTTAAGATTTTTTCTAAACGTATGGTTTTTACACTTCTTGGATATTCATTTCGGCTTTATATTTCCTTTAAAGTATTTTGATTATTTGCATTTTGTGGTACAGTACCCGGCGGCAAGTAATACACATCGGGCTTAAGAAAGAGATTGTCGGCCATAATCGGCTAACTTCGGCTTTGTAGAGCGTCGTCTTTGTCGCACGATTGACTGACAAATCGCGATGGAACACATGTATGAATGACAGAGACAACGCTCTACAAAGCCTAAGTTAGCCGATTATGGCCGACAGTCTCTTTATTAAGCCCGATGTGTATTACTTACCGCCGGGTACGTCCGTCTATGATAATCGAGTCAATAATTATCTAAAAGATCTCCAGTCAGGCTTACATCGGTTCATAATCGGTTTTTGAAGGTGGCTTTAACTGTCCCGCGATTCTAGAAGCACTAAGTTTATATGTACCTAATAATTATAGCCGTTCAAGGAATCACCCTCTGTTCTACATACCAACTTACAGAAGGAATATCATGGCTAAACAAACACTCAGTCACGCGTGGTATAGAGATATTGAACCAACTGAATGACACTGTTTATATATTCTCGGCACCGTCTAGCAGTATGAGAAGAATCCTGGCTGATATTCTTCCTAACGAATAAGCTAACGCTAGAAGCAGACCCTCTTTGTGTAACAGGAGAAATCTGTGCAAAGTGGATTAAAAAAAATGGTTACACTGATCTAGTGGCGTCATAGAATAGTTTTGCTGCGTTCGAAGATTTTTGTGAAAGTACTGGCAACTTGCAAGGCTGTTTAAACTCCAGGCCTCAAAGTTGATTCATAAGTATATTGATTTATTATCTACCCCATAAGAAGAACTAATATTGTCCACAATAAAAGCGAGAGTGGTGGGTTCGAACTGCTTATATGTATATCCAACATATTTAAATTCATTATTTTTTACGCTTTTGATTACGAATGTAAGTAGAATTTAAGTTAACATTTTACAGACGGCTTCTTAATTAAAAACCACACGGAAAAAATCATAAGCCTTTGACAAACTGAAATTATAACGGGGTAAGTAAGGCTGAATTCCTGCTTAACCAAACGAGTTGCTAATGACCTGCCTTGGGTCACCCGTGAGCTGACCGTAGCATGCCCGCTGTGCGATAGAGGTTGCATACATTTATTTTTGACGGTGAGTCAAGTAAGATTGTAAGGTTGCCTGCCTGCGATTTTTTTTATTATTGTTTGATCGTCGAGAAGTTTACGCAAGTGGAAATACGGTCCAAAGGGAGCCAATTAGAACAATGTCTGCAAGTAATGATATACGAGTAAAAGATTTTTTTTTGATATTCAATGTTATTTTCGTCATCATCACGACCGTATATTTATTGGGGTAGGCAGATAGAACACATCTCAAATTAGTTTCGTAAATCATAATTTGTTCTCCCAATGTTACGTAAGTCGCAATTCAATCTAACTATATCATCTATTCTTAACATACTGGTATCCTATATACATACTGTCCTTGCGGTCGGGCTCGCCCTGCGTTGGTGGAGTGAGTCTCGGCCGGGGGAATGTTTGTGGGATAAGCCCGGACCTTTTAATGTCTTCTCTCTTGAATGTATTTTTTTGTCATCTATTTATTTTCTGTTTTTTTTTATCTTGTTGTTCTGCGTGTTCAAGGGTGTGGGCTGAAAAACATATGGTGTCCCCGTGGCTGGGCTCGCCCTATATTGATGGGGTGTATATTGGCCGGGAGGATGTTATTAGATGAGCCCAGATATTTTGATAGCTTCTGTTTTTTTAATGTATTCTCTTTTTAATGTGTTCTTGAAATGTGTCTAAATATATTATGTACATACTATGTTGCTTTCAATAAACCTGTATTTATTTATTTATTTAAAGTTTTCTGGTGAGCAACGGCTCACTCGCTCACAAAAAACAAATTCCACGGCACAGTTTCGCTTTTCAATCTTAGTAACGTTGGAATGACGAGGGGATCGAGGGGACGAGGGGACGAATTCCATCGATCTGCCAGAATTCAAGCACGGATTGTTTATATTTTTAAATGGAGTTCAAGTGTATTTCATTACGAAAAGTGCAAGTGAAATAGTTTGGCACTTAGATCGACTCCAAATTTTCTTAATATTGCAATTATCTACAGGACATCCTATATATACGGAAGGGGTGAGCTATTTTCTCCTAAATCTGTATAAATCCTCCAACTTAATTTATCTTACTCGGCAGATTAATTATCTTAATTTCGAGACAATGAATCCGAGAACATATTTGTCAATATCAATTAATATCAACCTTGGACCGACTTGAGCGATGCCTCTAATGATGATTTTATATTATTACAATGAGATTTACGATATCGTATTGTATTGTACTTCACTTTCATTGTATACAATACCAGGCTTATGGTTAGTCGACAAAGTTTTATACCTTGATGGAATTTATTTTATCTTATTTTATCGGTCAAATGAACTTTTTGATACAAAAATTAAAAAAACAGCAACAAAAAGTATTTTACATTGCCATGTAAGCAGTGTTATGTTGTAGAATAGGAAAAAAAAGGACAATTCGAATAATATTACAAAGTAAATCCATACAATTCAATCAATTCATCCCGGCAAGAGCAACTTCTTCACTTTACTCCTGTAAGTAGCCAATATCATATGAAAATCCATACAATGCCCATATTAATTACCCAATCTGTGCAGTCTTGTAATACAAGAGTTGTACTAATAGTTAGTTGCAACCACTTCACTGTGGAACAAAACAATTTGCCGAGTGGGCAAATTATTTTGTTCCACAGTGTTTTGTTCTACAAGGAACGTGTAGTATGACAAGCTGAATTAGTTCCGGACTTTTGAAATAGGAGCTGACGATCTTAAATAATGTTGTCAGTTCAAACATCTTTTTTCAATCTCACAAGGTTGTAAACCTCATCACTTGTAACAACATACACGTATAGTCCAATTTAGTTATTCTGATCTGCAGTTTTGCTCACCGGCTTCTCAAGTCTATCGTTTTCCTCTTCGAATCTTAAACAATATTGTCAGGTCAAACATATTTCTTCAATCGCACAAGGTTGTAAGCCTCATCACTTTTAACAATATACCCATATCGTCCAACTCAGTTATTGGGATCTGCAGTTTTGATCACCGGCTTCTCAAGTCAATCGTTTTGCTCTTCGAATAATAAACAATGTTGTCAGTTCAAACATCTTTCTTCAATCTCACAAGGTTGTAAACCTCATCACTTTTAACAACATACTCATATAGTTCAACTAAGTTATCGGAATCTGCAGTTTTGATCACCGGTTTCTCAAGTCAATCGTTTTGCTCTTCGAATCATAAACAATGTTGTGAGGTCAAACTTCTTTCTTCGATCTCACAAGGTTGTAAGCCTCATCACTTTTAACAATATACCCATATAGTCCAACTCAGTTATTGGGATCTGCAGTTTTGCTCACCGGCTTCTCAAATCTATCGTTTTGCTCTTCGAATTATAAACAAGGTTGTCAGGTCAAACACCTTTCTTCAATCTCACAAGGTTGTAAGCCTCATCACTTTTAACAATATACCCATGTAGTTCAACTCAGTTATTGGGATCTGCAGTTTTGATCACCGGCTTCTCAAGTCTATCGTTTTCCTCTTCGAATCTTAACCCTGAGAGCGCTATGAGAAAAAAATATAATTGTCTATCTAGTGCTGAGATATATTTACGATTCGGACGTTCGTGATAAATATTTATTTTAAACAACAAAAAAACAAAAAAAATATATTTTTACAACATAAATATATTTTAGAATATGTACCCTTGTATTCTAAATGAATGATATTCATTTAGAATACAAGGGTAGAACAAATTTCTTCCACGGCTATAGCAGTGCGCCGATCTCTCAGGGTTAAACAATGTTGTGAGGTCAAACATCTTATAGTAATAATAATTAAACAACAATTTATATAGCGCTGTTTAGAAAGAAAACTCACCCTAAGGGCGCCCATACTCGGGGTTCGAACTTGATATTTTTGACAGATTAAAAATATTACAGAATAAATATATATAAATTGATAAGGCACTTTCTCACATCTGCACATGTTTAGATAAACATATTTAGTCAGAAAACCGCAAAAAAACTTACGAAGGAAAAACGAACCACAATGCAACCTTTGCGTAATAAAACCCAATCCTTTTTAGGGATTAAGTTTCCATCGGGAGTCGATCTCGAAACTCATATAAATGAGGATCAAGCTTTCAACCAATTAAAGCACATAGTTGTTGCATATTGCGTGAATTTTTTTTAACAGTAGCATTTTTTTTTAAACCTGGCGTATTTATTACCATGTGGCAATCTCTTCCAACCAACCAGAAAGATGTTTTTATAGGCCCTAAGTGTTAACCAGACTGGATTTCTTTTTTTTTAATTCTGGGTTCCAGCGGGGATCGAACCCGCAACCTCCGGATCGGCAAACAAGTGTCTTACCACCAGGCCACGGATGTAGCTTTTAACTGATATTAAAAATACATTGTATTGTATTTTCGTTGTATACAGCTTAACTTAATAAATTTATTGACATGTGGTAATCTCGCCCAACCAACCTGAAAGATGCTTAACAAACCTTAACACGTTCACTGCGTTGAACACGGCTCCCGTGTCCATACAAAATAGCCTTGAATGTTGAGTGCACTCATAAACGTCTCCCGATAAGGATTCGTCGCCGGTTTCGTGTGTTTTGAAGACACGAAGGAATACACTTGTATATGATGTTTCAATTTATTTTATTTTATTTTTATTTATTATTACACATGACAAGAAATATACACAATTTGAGAAAAACAACAGATAATTTGATTTGGACATACAATTTTAATGGATCTGGGTTTGTTGCCTTTCATTTGTCGTATCCCCAGTAAACTAGGCTTTTACCTGTATCTCACTGAGGATATTTAGCATGAAAAAAATAAATCGATACTTCTTTCCGATTTTTGATTACACAAAAACAAAACCCCGTCGCACGCTCTCATCAACCTGACAGTGACACTCAACTACAACTGGAAACATCTTGCGAAATTCAACTCCTCACACATCATCACTCCAGAAAGACCAAAAATATTCATCCCACACTATACCGCACACAATCACAAATCTCACATAAATCCCTTCCACTCGTCATTCATCCTGAAAGCCCAAGTACTCAAAATCCTGTCGCATTAACAACCACGCTCCGATCGACTGTCTAAATGGTTTTCCTACCTTTACCTTTATTGAAGTCGGCACGCCATTGTATGTAATGGGAGCCAAATAAGCATATTGCCTTTGGACAAAAGAGGTTTTAACTCTAGGGATGGTGAACATTTCATTAGTTGCCATGCGTGTCATGTGTGTCTGCTGAGTCTGCATCTTCCCTTCCTCTCGATGGTAGTGCCAGAGAATGGATTTGAGATGGAAATTATAAATTCAATAGAAAGTAGAATCTGATTTTAAACAAAGTTATGGGTTTTCAAAAATTCGCGAATTTTCAGCATCTCTGTATGACATTTCATACGCAGTGAATGTGTTAAGGGAAAACCAGACTGAAACCTTTTTTTTTAATTCTGGGTACTAAATAGAATCGAGCTTCTAGCCCCCAAGTTTGAAAATAGGTGACGTACCGACCAGTCTACGGATCGTCAGGATGTTATTAACATTTTACATAAATTTTCATTTAATGTAACGCAAGTCGTTTGAGATTTTTGATAGACTAATGATTGACAGAATAATCATGAGGTTTTTTCAGTAAACCGAGACGTATTCAGTAAAATTGTGTATTTAAAAAGAAACAGTATATATAAAAAGGAAAAAACACTATGAAAATAGAAAACAAAAGACAAAAAAACAATTAATTACGTTCCCCATTAGAATATTCAGTGCAGCAAAACAAAAAATGATTTTCATTTGTGTCCACTTCAATTGTTAAATATGCACAAAAAACAAAACAAACAAAAATAAACAAAACTGTACCCCATAGATTTATTTTGTTTTGTGGGTAAATTTTACTCCAAAATGTTGAAAATTCAACCCCAACATATCGAAGCGGGGCAAAGCAGAGTTAGGGTGGGGTGTTTTTAATTGTTTTCGGTGTTTCATGGCATCCTTAACTCACCCTCCACAGCCCCCCTTGGAATCCTTTAAATGAAATTCCATCAGAAACTTTCACGTTTTCAACTTCTGTAATAATTGTCCCCTGAAATGATGATATGCTGAAGTCTCTAAGTCCCTTAATATCAGTGACATAAATAGATTTATTGAAAATGTTCTGAAAATATGCAAATTTCTAAATAAGAACCTTCGTAAAAATTACTCGAGTTCAGAACTCGTATAAACCTCGTTGTGAAGTTAACTTAAGCTAACAGATTAAGTAAACTAGATCTGCCGTTCAGAAAAACCGGTCGTAACGCATGGTATAAATACACTTAGATACCAATGGTAAGCAAACGGTCGATCGCGCATATTCAGGTGGTCGTTCGCGTGACCATGTGAAATTTATGATAAATATGCCAATAAATATAATGCGTAAAACACATAAAGATTGTGTATAGATCTGTGCGATATCGTCGAGTACAGACGATTGGCCACACCAATCTTATAACGTTAAAGAATCGTTTTGCTAACTTCGAAGTTTTGTGTGAAAGACCAAGGCTGTGTAAACTCCAGGCTATATTAATATTGGGTTGGCCTAAAACTTTGTTCGCTTTTCAAGTAAAAATAAAAAATAAATGATTTATTTAGAATATTAAGTTGAGCAAATACTCGTAATTAGAATTCAATTCTACTGCCATCTTCCATCTTTCAGGCAATTTTATAATTTTAACTTCCCAGAACTTTTTATCTTTTTGATAAAAAATTCTTTCAGGTCAATCCTCCTGGGAATTGATTTTTTCCACTTAGAGAATTATGTAAAGAGCAGAATAAATTGAAATCAGAAGGTGCTATATCTGGGGAATACTGAGAGTGCGACTTTTATCCAAGTTGTAACATTTTTGTTGGGTCACCAAAGAAACATGTGGTATTTCTTCAAGTATTTTTTTGCAGACCTACAAGGAATCGGTGTTTCTTCATCTAAGGAAATTCGGTAGAGCGGAATAAATGGAAATCAGAAGGTGCTATATCTGAGGAATATGGCGCGTGCGACAAAACTTTCCATCCAAGCTGTAACAATCTTTGCCCAGTTACCAAAGAAATATGCAATCTAGCGTTGCCCTGATGGAAATGACCCACTTTCTGTTCACTAATTCGTGACGTTTTGTATCGATCGCTGTCCTCAATTTGTCTAATTACAAGTAATATTTGTCCGAATCAATCATTTCGTTCTCCGGAAGAAGCTCATAATAAAGGATTCCCTTTCAATCTCACCATACATGCAGTATCACCTTCTTTGAGCCGCACAGTTAGCGATGGTTCATCTCACATGCTCCACGATCTCTTGTGTCTGCATTGTGGTCAAGTATCCATTTTTTTATCCTGCATAATGATTTGTTTCATTAAGTTTAAAAAGTGAATCGCACGACGAAATTCTATCCAGCAGAGGTTCAATTCCCTGGAGGACTGCAAAAGTTACCAGATAAATTCTTCGCTCCAAAAGACAAAAAGTTCTGGGATGATGGAATTGTAAAGTAGCCTGAAAGATGGAAGGAGACAGTAGAAATAAACGGAGAATATATTGTGTAATAAACTAAATTATCGGGAAAAAATCATTTCGTTTTTTTTTTTACTAAAAAAGCGAACGTACTTTTTAGCCAACCTAATATATGATATTATATTTACTCGTACTAGGTTGCGCGTAATTTTCATTCTTCCGTGACATCGGGTCTTAAGTCCGTCGTCGCTTCTGTTGATTGCACACTCAAATGTGTTCCTTTGGCCAGTTCCTTCTCCTTCACTTGGTGATGTCGCGCTCATAAAATATGAATGTGTAGATCACGCTGGATGGTGCTGGAATGGCGAACTTACCACAGACGCATAGTCGTGTCATTGCAACACGATATTTTCTGTTACAATAATACGAATCAGTAACGTCTAACATGTTATCTATACAAACAGTACCATCTTATCTCTAATTCTATAATGTGTTTTATTAACGAATCGGAGACGTTCGGGTGTTCTCGTCTGTTATCGGTTCGCCATATTTGATGCATTCTTTTGTTTTATGGTGACAGGTTAATACTTACAATAGTGACATATTTCGAATTCCGTTTTTTTTTTGTTTTTGCGATAATTAATACTCATATCAAATAAATACCATGTAATTTATTTTATCACACCCTGTTTATTCCACTTTTTGTAACGGTACAACCCTATCGGTTTCAAGGCTTTCACCTCATCATCAGGGGAACACAAACAAGACAGGTTACAAAAAGTGGAATAAACAATATTTGATAAAACAAATTACAACATCTTTAAACCTCCACAATGTTAATGCCTTAACTATAAATAATATAATACATAACTGATTTATACTTTCTAGTATGGGTTTAATAATATACTCGGATATGTGTCACACTCCGGTGGACCACCAGAAGAACGAAGGTCTCCATACTTCTGGAGGTAACAACATGCTTTTACTGCATTCAACATGATTTTAGCGCATTCAGCATTATTTCAAACACATTGCAAGACGTGAGCCAGAAATTGATTGGCAAAGGAAGTGTCAAGAAGGTAAGTTAGAAAGTCAGCAAGGCGGAGGATCAGGTGAAGGAATTGACTAGAGGAAACCACAGGTACAATGACTAGAATGAGTGGAGACGTGTTGTCGCAAAATAAACCACTTTATTCCTTAAACAATGAGGAAATTTCAGAGAAGATGACTACATGGTCAGTTTGATACAGATATGGGTTAGGCGGTCTTTACTCGGAAGAATTAAAATCTGTCTCGTGAAATCTGCCTCGTGAAATCTGCCTCGTGAAATCTCTCGTTTTATCTGTTGTTTATAGTTAAGGCATTAACATTGTGGAGGTTTAAAGACATTGTAATTTATTTTTATCAAACACTGTTTATTACACTTTTTTATGACGGTATAACCCTACCGGTTTCAAGGCTTTCACCTCATCTTCAGGGGAGCGCAAATTGCGCTCCCACAATCTCGTATTATCTATAGCATTGAATGGAGTGGAAACATGAACGATGAGAAAGAAGGAAAGAGACATGATGGATGTCTACGAAATGTCATGTTGGAGGAAGATTATAAGTTGGAGGCCAATGTGGTAGACATATGAAATAATAAAATATATATATATGAAAATAAAATAAAAACAAATAATTTTAAAATAACTATTAAATTCCTACGGAAAAAGTTCATTCGAAATAAAACAACGTACAAACTGTAAAAAAAATTCATAAATTCATTTTTTCTCCCCTAAATGTTGAAAAAAACTTCTCTTCAAGCACGTAGCATGGGTGTCAAACCGTCAGCACGCGTTCACATAAGTGAGAATGTGTCAATTAAACGGTGACAAATCGTCGCCCTGAAAATATGCGAGCGACACCACATGTCTACGTCAAGTCCGAATGTAATATTTCAACAAAATCATATCTCGAAAACTAACAATCGCAAAGAAAAAACATCCCTCGATCCGACGAAACAAGGGTCGTTATCGCGTGAAGAGATTTCAGGGGTCGATCGGTTTTGCGACAAGAATCGGAAAAATTGCTAGTGACCCGAAATGTATCAGCTGTCAACAAAACAAAGGAACGTGATTTTGGCCAGACTTTTGTTTTTTTTTTTTTCGTTTCGTTTCAGTTTTAAGAACTTTTGTTTCATTTTTTTTTCACTGATAAATTACATGACATAATGATACGTTGGGGATGCACACTGAAGGTTGTGGTTACTGTCTAAAGGTAGATCAGATCACCAAGATTGTTGGTGTTTAAAAGTAGCTGATCTAATAGGATGGAACAAACTTCATATGGAGGGAAGGCAGGCTGGTGGCGTAGAGATTATCAAAATATATCAAGGGGATTCGCTAATTAAATTTGCTGCAATTGTTATAAATAAATATCTGTTCACGCCATAGCGTGACGCAAATTTACTATTCCGCTCGTGGGCTCCTCTGTCGTCGCTCCTGGCCCTGTCGCGCGCGGGCCGCTCTATTATCGCCGCCGGCCCTGCCGCGCGATCAAATATTGTTCACACCTATCTTAAATTATAGTATTGTCGCAGTATAACGGTTTTAACTCGACGAACATATTCCGGTCGTCTCGTCCACTTGTGCACGAACCATCGCCCGGGCGACACCTCAGGAGGACCAGTAACAACCAATACGCTTCATCACCAGAAGGACCAGACGAATAAATCACCAACCGCTGTGACGCTCCAAGAGTTCTGGAAGATCAGCCGATACCTCCGAATCCCGTCATCAACACCCGTGAGTACCATTCCTTTATTTCCATCTGAAAGTTTGGCTTTCGCCAGACTAATATCAATAAATAAATAAAGGTTACCTAATAGGCGCATAGCATGTTCTCCTAGCCACTTAGTTTGATAGTTTTTTAAATAGGCAATCCATCCAAAATATGATGATTTGTGCTACCACACTAAAGACATTATCAAATTAAATGAGACAATATAATAAACTCAATTTAAAAAAATGATAATTCTAGATAATTCAAAGTTTCAACTGATTAAGCTTCAAAAATTTAACAATCGATGTGTATAAATGGAAGAGTTCCGATCTATATAAATGAAAAAAACAAACAGAAAGAAATTTAATACACCTTCAGTAAATACCAGACCGAAAATTTGAGTTCTAACAGGAATCGAAACTGCGATCCCTGGCTAGGCAAACAGGCGTCTCATCAACTAGGTCACGGAGGTCATTAAATACAATATTTAAATTAATACTCGGAAAACCGATGCCAATTATGTTAAGTTATATAATATTAACATGATTAAAATGGAGGAGTTGTTCTTGCCTGGATGAATTGATTGAATTGTATGGATAAGCAGTATTGTGTTTTTTTATTTGTATTGTTGACGAGTATATTGCATTACACTGCTTACATTTCCAAGTTAAATTCTACATATTTATGTTTTTTTTAAATATTTTCATCAAAAATGGTTATTTCACCGTTGAAATAAAATAAACGAATAAATATATATATTTTATAATGATTCTTAGATAAAAAAAGCTACACTCTCCATAATTAAAATTTATGTTCATTCAACAGCAACATCGAAATCAAAAAACTTTCTTAAACAAAAAGCGAATTCCACTGTTAACTTTGAATAGAATCATTAAAATAGAGCGATTGTCAAAAGTGCGCTTAGCAATTTGGCACATAATCGGTTTAATGAGCTACGCGCCATCACGACCGTAACGTGAGCATACACACACAGCTCACACATATATACCGCAGTATGATGGCCCGTTAAGAGATTCGAGATAGGGCATGCTCCATAATAGGAAACTTTTAACGCAGTGTGTAACTTTTAATTGGATATGTCCCGTTAGTACGCTGTGCGGGATGCTGTGTTTGTGTTAGCCTCACGCTCAAAGTTGCCCTCGAGCATCTGAAAACATGGTTGCATCTAGAGTAGGGATAAGGGAGACCATAAAGCCCTCATTGATAGTCCAACATTAACTTATTTTCTGTAGAAGAAATTAGTATTAAATGTTGAATTTCATTTATGCAAAGATCAAGAAAAGTATTTTGACAACCTCCGTGATCTACTTGATAAGACACCTGTTACCGTACCGGAGGTTATGGGTTCGATTCCCGATGGAACCCAGATTTACAAGAAAAAAAAACAGTTTTCGTACTGTAATTCACGTATGGCCGTATAAACAACATTCTGAATAGTTGGAAGATATTGCCACGTGGCAATTATACCACAAGGTTGCACTGTAAATAATGAATGTTTAACACGATTCGCTCGGGCGCTGGCATAGTGACGACCCAGAATTACTCCAACGCGTCATAAGAGGTGACGGTAACGTGGGTATATATAGTATGCTACAAATATGATATATGGTTATGACATCGAAACAGGCCCAATCGTGTCCAAACGGAAGCATCATGAAGAGCCAAGACCGCAAAAAAGCACGTCAAGTTCGATCAAATGTTAAGGTTCTCCTTACTGTTTTCTTCGATTACAACGGCATAATACACTACGAATTCATGACGCGGGGCCGTAACATCAATAAATAGTATTGTCTTGAGGATTTGCGTGAGGCAATCCGAAGAAGACCATTAGAATTTTAGGCAACAACTCCTAGATTTTGCACCACGATAATGCACCGGCTCACAACTTCACTAACAATTCGTGAATTTTTGGCCAAAACCAACACTGTTGTGCTGCTGCCGCAGCCACCACATTCACCAGATATGGTCCCCTGCGACTTTCCTGGTGCCGAAGATGTAGAGGACATTGAAAATGAAACATTTTACGACCATAGAGAAGATAAAGGCAAAATCCCCGGGTGAGCTAAAGGCTATTCCAAAGAGTGCATTCCACTAATGTTTTGCGAATTGGAAAAATTGTATTTTATACCATGGGGATCACTTTGAAGGGGGCAATATTAATATTAATGATTAAATTTATACTTAATGATAGAAATAAAAAAATCGTCCTTTTTTATCGTGCCTCGTACATACCTACATACATATACACAGAATGTTCCAAAAAAAATATACACACTTTGAATTATTATAATTTCAGTATTCGAGTTGCATCTAATATAAAAATGCTTTATTAAAGAAAAAATACGAAGATTTTGTTCATTATGGCATGTGCATTATTGCTGAAATAAAATATAATTTAATTTATATTGTTTATAGTAAAGGCATATTAACACTGTGGAGGTTAAAATACATAGTAATAAGTTAAGTCAAACACCGTTTATTCTACTATATATAAAGGTATAACCCTACCGCTTTCAAGTTTTTCACCTAATCATCAGGGAGCACAAACAAGACTTGACTAAACAAACCAAAAAATATTTATATTATCATCAAATCAGATAACAACATTTGCACCACCCCATAATTTAAGGTTAAAACACTTGCTCCATCGGTGCAAAAATATAAAAATCTCAAAGAAGTCTAAAAATCAAAATCAATTTGAAACTCCTCAAAAAAAAAAACGAAAACTTCTCGAAACTTCCCTAGCAAGAATAAAAAAAACTCTTGAAAAGTTTAAAGAAAATCGCGGGGTAAGCGTTGAAATAACTTAATACAAAATAAACACACTTCACACGAGTTGAAAATAAAAATAAATATCCGTCTTGGCGCTTAATTCACGTGGAACAGTACTTTAGGGTGACTCGAGTGACAATGCGTAATAAAAAAATTTGCGGTACAGACATTTAATGCCAACGTGTTCTGTGTTCATAATTTTAATATGAGAATGTGTTTATACGTTTCCGGTAACTGGGTTGTCCCAAATAAAAACGCAGTAACCAAGTTAGACAGACAATTGTGCAGTTACATAATTGACTTATATCGAAAAGGTTTTTCACATGGATGTTCCCCGTGGCTTAGTTTGTAGAACGCTAAAGTTCGTAATTCGAAGTATGGAATTTAGTTCCGGGAGGAACCCGAAAAATGTTGCTCTTTGAAGAAGAGGACGGAGTACCAACCTTTAAACGTTTTTTTATACTGGCAATCTTCATAAACTAAACATAAACATGTTAGGACATCTTAAGTGAAAACGAGAACCAGTAAAAAGGTAATTGAACCTGTGTTTTCAGGTTTGGAAGACAGGCGTATTATCAACTAAGCTACGGAGGTCGTTTTACTGATTGACATACATCCTTCGTTTCTGCCACATCCATAAGAATTTTGACTTCTCCGATTTATATTCCCTTTTTTTGGAAAATATAATCTCCTTAGTAGATTCGTATTTCCGGTCTCGTTTTTGGTTGGTTCAAATAAATCTTTCTATATCAATCAGCCCGCCAGATTCCATTGAATACAACGGTAGTGTTATACATCCTTAAAAAGGTCGTCACTTTTATTCTCACGTTTTGTTACTTTTTTCGTACAGCCGGAGCATTTTATCTAAAACATCAGGGAACCGTAAAGAACCGAACCAAAGACTGACACTATAGCAGACACACTCTCCAACATCTACGTCACGGAGAACATTACCAAAAACCAAACTATATACATTCATCAAAAAAAATAATAATAATTAAATGATAATTTATATATAGCGCCGTTTAGAGAGAAAACTCTCCTCGAGGGTGCTATAACTCGGAACTAGAACCAACTTATAATTTCAATTGTTACCTTCAAGGATTACACCGTGTCCCAACTTTGATTCTTGCAAATAAATAATCCTTTCACTTGAAAATACTGTTAAGGTTGAGAGTAAAACCTGATGTATGATATATCTCGTTAGATAATTGTTAATTTTAAAACACCAAACAATTAACTATTTCAAATTAGTAAACAGAAGTTAGGGCGTACCCAACAGTCTTTCTCTACAATGAAAAAAATATACTAACAAAATAGGACATATCTTATGTTACAACCTAATACTCGTATATAAATTGAGGTTAAGAATAGGACAGAAGTGGTTGCGGCCAAAAAGTAGGTACCTACCCGCATCTGCACATGTTCTGAAAAACATATTTGGTAAGAAAATCGCAGAAATCTTTCCAAAGAAAGACGAACTACAGATAAACGATAATTCGATATGTGACAATAACACTTTCGAATTTAGGTGTGGTGACGTGTATGTGTTATGTATCCAATACAAAAGAGTGTGGTTAAAAGCGTGTGCGATGTATGATGGGTTAACTCAGAATAACTGGATCAGTTAGATGAGTTATGTTATCTGGGCAGAATATTTATATGTTATAAGTAAGTTGAAAGGGACATTAAAAGTAGATAAATGAATCACTTAATATTACATACAATAACGCGCAATATCAACAATTGCCATAATGACAATACATAATTTGTGTTGGTTCCCACCTTGATATATAGAAGTGACACTTGGACTGGGAAGAAGAAAAAAAGGAGTAAGATTAATGCTGCGGAGGTACATGCATCAAGAAAAATGTATGGAGTGTCAATGTATAAAATAAAGCGGAAAGAAGGCGTGAGAAATTAATGAGTGGATAAAATAGATGTTTTCAATAAGACGTATAGGGTGTTTCAAATTGAGCAGTTTTTTTTTTATAATATTTTTTTAAATTCTTGAATAAAACACACAATTTGCTTTGATTTCAAAAAAACTTTTTATTGGTCATTGAAGCATAATGTATGACATTTAAACGCAAAAAAAACAATATTCGCCAAATGTCCATTTCTTGCAACTCCACAGACATCCACTCTTTTGTCAAAAATTTCGATAACATTTTGGCATACTTGCGGTTCTAGCTCACCAATAACGCTAATAATTTCATCCTTCAGCTTAGCAATTGATTGGTGGTCATTCTTATAGACCTGGTTTTTCACTTAACCCCAGAGAAAGTAGTCCAACGGTGTCAGATCACATGATCTTGGTGGCTAATTAACATCACCGTTTCCACAGATTACAAAACATAAAATAATTCAACAATTTGAACGCGTGGTTGTATCGTGTACGACTCCATTTTTATAAATGTCATACATTACACTTCTCAAATGTCACAAGATCCAGGAAAGTTCGTGTCGCCATCTGTGTTTTATTCAAGAATTTTAAAACTGCTGAATTTGAAAGACCCTTTAGAAAGGAGCTTGAAGATAGTTTGGATATGTGGAGATATTGAATGACTAAACGAATATACAAGTTAAGAAGTTCGTGTGCGTGGAAGAGCAGAACGTAGCTGAATTAAATCGATCAGATTTAAGAAAAAAAGGTAAAGAAAAAGTATGAACAATAGAAGATTGTGAATAACAAAATGTATAAATGTGGAGGCTGGGAAAGTTGTGTGTTTAGATACAAAAGTTTGGATATCTGTTCTCTCTGACTACCCCACAACCGATACGGTGCGATATGTTCTCGTATGTATGTAACATATGTATGTAAAAACAAACAGTTCTTAATTATTTTTTGCAAGGTATTTTAAATATAACATAACTGGATACCGACTTTTAATTTTGAACAGTTTCACCCTAAAAATCCCAAAATAGAGTGAAAAAAATCAACACATTCATACAACGACGTGCAATTCACGTTTAACTCACATTTTTATTTTTTTGAAATGTAAGCGCGTCTCAATAAACAGGGAAAATGTGGTTTATAAATGTGTTATTTTTCTTTAATTTATCAAGTGAGAAATAAATTTCTCTTTGATAATGCGAAACGTAGGAAAACGATGCAGTTTTTTTTTAGAAAGAGTCAGTTATTTTTAAATGTTTATTTTATAATGAGTATGCGAAACATCATCAAAGAGGGTTGCAGAGATTTTTCAGAGAGAATTTTTAAGCGCGTTAGCAATCCTTTGAACTGTTATTTTTTGTTGGATAATATTTAGCAAAGCTGGCTGGCTGCACATAATAGAATCATAGTTTCAACATTAGGATATGTAAGCGAAACGTGGCAAAAATATGTAAAAAGAAATTATAGCGTTGCGTAGAATGTAAGGGAAATCAATGTATGGCAGAATTAGGCATAAAGACATAGAGTAACAATATGGATAGAAAATTTATCATAGACATTTAAAGGTTCAGCTGATTAAACCTTACACATTTTTATTAAAATTAATAAAACACTTTATTTTTATTTTTTTATTCACCACTGTTGTATTTAAAACCGGTGGTGAACTCAAATAAAACTGTGGTGAAGAAAAAAAATTAAAATAAGTTATTTTTTTGCTAAAAATTTATAAACATGACGCCATCAAGTGAAACAAACGTCGTTTCTTAGATTTAAGAAAAAACTTCAGGCATTTTAAAATCAAGAAGAGTAAAATTAATTGGACGTGGTTAAGATATGGTGTTTAGTTAATTAACTGTTATATAAGGAACAACCGAAAAACACATGATCCATGGTTTCAAGTTTTTTTATGGTTTGTCATCTAACTGTTATTTTACAGGCTGTAAGTTTTCTAAAAACTTCACACATCAGGATTAAGTTATGTACGAGTATAATCAATCGATGTATATAACTGTTTGTTTTCTAACAAGTCATATTATATTGTAAATAACGCAGGGCAATAAATCCCTGCGATTGATATGGGAAATGAAGTGGTTAGTTGTAAGAAAATGCCACATGACAATAAGCCTGCCAGGTTGAGATTGTATATAGGCCTTTCCAGTTCAACGCCCTTCTTTTTTTACGTTGTCTGAGTGTTCATGGAGTGAGAATCTGGAACCAGTTACAAGTCAATTTTAGACTCGTTCCGTCCTTGGCATGCCTTAAGAAGTGACTGAAAAAACCCTTAAATTCTGGCCAGTAATAAAACGTGTTTCATTCCTGATTTTTTTCCTTTCCACCGTCCCTTACTTTTCGTTTGATTGGTGATATCTCACTTTTACTTTAATATACATATATGTGTCCATAAATTTTATAAATATTAATTATCATTTGGATATTTTCGCGACCATGTAACTTGCTTTATTTACATTTGTCTGGTTGGTTGGAACAGATAGTCACCTGTTAATACGCTGGCCAGATTGTTTTAGCAATGAAGTGTGAAATAATTCAATAAATAAAATAAACTACTTTCAATTCA
Organism: Odontocerum albicorne; assembly: GCA_949825065.1. Taxonomy (NCBI): domain Eukaryota; kingdom Metazoa; phylum Arthropoda; class Insecta; order Trichoptera; family Odontoceridae; genus Odontocerum; species Odontocerum albicorne. Next base: position 12,985,129 of record OX463865.1, read on the forward strand.
TTAACAAGTGCCAAATATTTTTTTTTTATGTCACGCTGTGTTCTATGGGATGCCCCTCATGAAAACGGAAAAGATACGGTATACCTATATATCGATCGTCCAGTTCAGTACTCAGACAACTCCAAATAACCTGTTTTGAGATAATGAGAAAAGCAATATTATAATCGTCACCATAAATCAAATACTATTCATTTTTTCCCGAGTTTTATATATTTTATCAATAGATTTTATCAACATCTATTGATAAAATATATAAAACTCGGTCAAAAATTAATAGTATTTGATTTATGGTGACGATTATAATATTGCTTTTCTCATTATCTCAAAACAGGTTATTTGGAGTTGTCTGAATAATGAACTGGACGATCGATATGTCTGATGGATTTATTTAAAACATAAAGGTATTTCCCCACAAAATGAAAGGTACAGTTTGGTGTTCCTACAAGGATCTATAAATTCAAGAGTCATAGCAAAATTTGCATACGGCCTAGGATATTTGTTAAAAGTTTTCCGCTCACAAAAGCGAAGACGCGAGAACGAAGAAGAAAGATGACAGAACGTGAAGAATCCACCCTTGGAAAGAGGGGAGTATCAAATAAAGCAAAAAGTTGAAGAAATAAAGTTAAGGCATAGGTAAGAGAAGAAAATAATAAGAATGAGAAAGATTTGTTAAAATCGTTTTTCTAAATCCATAACAATGAAAGCGTTATTTATATCATATATTTTTTTTAAAAAAGGTGTCAAAATCTTGATTAAAGTGTTATTGCCTCTTCAAGTGGTAGGTTGTGTTGCTTAGCTACAGATACAGAAGATATCATAAATTGGCTTATATGATATACTCGTTGTCATCTCCAGTGGCACCAAAGTCAAATACCCCGATCACCCACTTTAAATTGTATTTCTTTTACACTCGTCACGGGTAATGAACATTCATTCATTATATTTGGATCATCATTCTGTCGTGTCCCTCATGTCTGAGCATCGTGACTCCCATGATAACCTCCGAAAACTTCCCTTCATCCATCCCTGCACTCCGGGGCTCGAAGGACAGGTACCTTGATCACCGCGTTTGTATTGTGCCTTCTATTAAACTCATCAAGTTATTGTCACTCAAAAGAAAAGATTGTCAAAACACGCGATGACAACCCACTTCTTATATATTTACTCAAATGTTCTAAGCCGAAAGGTCAAATAAATAAGGTTGAAGACAATGTGCTCTCGCAGCCAAGCTCTTCAACACATCAAATCATCAACTCGGTACCATATAAATAAATAAATATACAGTAATCCACCAAGAGCCATGTGATCTGCATCAGCAATTTCACTTATCCGCAGTTGATCTCTCACGAATCTCACGCTGAATCAGTTCCACCGACGATGAAAGCAGGCCTTCCAAAGACTAGAATATTCATCTTAAGTCACCTATGTGATCAGTGGCGCTTTATCTCTTGCTGTGATTGTATCGTTCCTGACATCTGAGTTTTTGTATTCAAATAGCTCTTATTTAGCGTAATAATGCTTCTGAAACGCAAGACAATGTTTGTGACTCAAAGACTGCAAAGAGACCTCGTGAAGTATTTTCAATAAGAGAAAAGCTAAAAAATATCTACTTAATCTATCGATCGTTGCTGGGTCTGTGTCGAGGATCTCCACACCATACCAACTTCAATTCAATTGGAAAGCGACGCTGTGAAGTGCATTTTTTTTTAAGTGAGTGAGTCGTTGCACACCAGCAAACTCACTGGCTAAACCATTGAACTGGATCAGATGGCACACCGAAGTGAGATAATTGGAGCACACCGGCATGTTCTTATTCCTCTTTTTGATATAATATTATAGAATTACCTTACAACCCCGATTTTATTTCAAACGTTTAAGTATGTATTTAAATAAATTACTTCCATTATAGTAGTTTAAAAATAGTTATGAACTCAAAAACGGCTTTAATGGCTGGTTCAATATGCTGGCGGCATACTTTTTTGACAATGAAATAGGTAACTGGTGACACGAACTGTATTAGATATCTGCGCCGTGTTCAGCTTCTGAGTACATGTCAGGGTACATTCGAAACAAAGAGTACATGTCAGGGTACACACGAACAAGAAGTACATGTCAGGGTACACTCGAAACAAAACGTACATATCAGGGTACACTCAAAAACTTTATTCAAGATATTTATTAAAGAAAACATGCTCATTTGACATGTAGACCCTCATATACGTCGTCGTTGCTGGGTGTCGTAGTCGAAGATACCCTCGGCACTCCAACGTTAATTTAGTCGAAAAGCAAAGCTGTGCTGTGGAGGTTTTTTTATCTAATTTTTTCCACATCTTTTCAATGAGTAAGCCGTTGCGTACTAGCAAATTCACTGACCACACCACTGAACTGGATCCGATGGCACACCGAAGTGATACGATCGGAGTACACTGGCATGATTTTTTCTTCTTTTTGAAAGAATATTTATTTATTTTCTCAATATAGGCTTAGCCCAATAACATTAAAAAATACAAAAAATGTTAAAATTAAAAAAAATTATATAAAATAAAAAATGATCTATATGCATACACACATATATTCAAGTCACTTAAATACGTTGATGAGTGCTTTCTAACGCACTCAATCTTAGAAGAAAATTTTATTTTGCTTTTGGTAATGTGATATGAAATATGTCAATATCCGAAGCAGTCTCGTTCAAAAGGATTAAGGCCCTTCCAACATGCATAGCGGCTGGAAGACCCGTTCTTGCGTATGTTATTGAGAACAGTTCTTGCCGGCGCAAGTGTAATTGTTAGGAATATTTAACGTTATTCTTTGTAGTAACGCCGGACAGCTCACAACTCCTCGAAAGAGTTTGACAACGTATACCAGGAGACGCAGATGTCTTCTAATATATATGACCGAAGTCCTCGAATACTAAGCGGAAAAAATGTCTACGTGATTCAAGGAGAGTAGCACAAAGCAGGGTTCAAACCAACAAACTTTCGCACGGAAGTCCAGTGCGTTACCGCGAAGCCATACACCTCTAAACTTACTTAATATTACGAAGAGAATCGTAAACAATCGATGTCATTACTAGAATTGTCCTTTTATTAATAAAATATATTATTTTAATTTATTTAGTTTTAAATAACACGGAAAACAATAATCATTATTAATCAAAAACGAGTTGATTGGAACAAATATCTTTACAGCAATAACTCCACTTCATAAAAGTGTAAAATAAAACAAATTATAATTATTTTATTTGTAGTTAAGGCATTAACATTGTTGAGGTTTAAAAACATTGTAAACTTGTTTTTTGAAACACTGTTTATTTTACTTTATGTATTCCACATAAAGTGGAATATCAGTGTTTGACAAAAACAAATTACAATAAATTATAATTAAGTATAAAGAAGAATATGGCTAGATTATTAAACGTTTTTTTTTTACATATTTGTAAATAACCAAAAAATGTAAAAGACGCCTGAAGTAACACGATATTAGAATCTTTAGAATAAAAATGGGTACCAGCGGGAATCGAATCAGCTACCCCTGAGTAGGAACACAGGCACCTTGCAAACTAAGCCACAAAAGGACTACCTCCGTAACCTTGTTGGTAAGACGCGTATCTTTCAATCCGAGGGTTGCTGGTTTTATCCCCGCTATAACTCGTATTAAAAAAAATATTTCAGCCTGGTTGTCACTTAAAGCGTATTAAACACCTTTCTGGTTAATCGGAAGAGATTGCCACATAGCAATAACCCCGCCAGGTTGTAATGTATACAACGAAAGTGTAAAACAATACAAGGGGTTCATTATAACTTATTTTAACGATTATCAGATAGTGGAAGTGACACCCCTGGATGTGTATAATACAAGAGATAAAATAATAAAAAGAACATTCTACGAGTGTACAGCACCATTACGAGAGCTAAACCTCCGTTAACGGAAAAACATCCCCCTAATTTACAGATAAAAAGTGTTATAAACAAAATGTTATATAAGAATCGGAATTTAGCGGCTGTGGTTATCAGAAAGGGGGATTCCCTGCATATGCAGTTGTAAAAAAAATATCGCCGAAAGACGTATTTCAAAGAAAAAGTATCGTACGTCTTCTGATATGTGATTTTATCATCATTCATATTTGTATCATAAATTTCTTAAAACAAATTAAATGCTTCATATTTATACACCATTACACCATGTCCTTTTTCAGATTGTCAGAGAAGACAGAATCTCCCCCATGTCCATAGTTCTCGCTTCGTCTAGATCTATATATGTTATTTTATTTCTCATACCTTCTCTCAGTCATTTCGCTTTTCCTAGATCTACCGTTTCCTCGCTTTCCATTTATTTCAGACATATATATTTAGTTCGGAAATTTTTCGCATCTCATTATTTTAATATGTCTAAACCATCTTAAGATTCTTTATAAGTTCTACTTACAGCATCCGTCTCTGACTCATCTTTGTTTATTCGATTACTTCACTATCACACATTATATTTTTTTACATAAATTCTTCTTCAAAATGTATCAAATCCAAGATCTATAAATTATTAATATTATTAAGAATGGACACTACTCACAAATTATATGGATCTTGATTTATTACCTGTCATTTGTCCTATGAATGTGTCAGTTCTTCTTCAACGTAGCAAACTAGAAAGCAATGCTTGCATTTGGAGCCCGGTAGGGACGCAGAACTCGCTCATGGTGGAGAAAGTACAAAAAAAATATCTACGATATCTCTATATGAGAGAGTTCGGTGTCTATCCATAGCTTTATCCTACTCAGTTCCTGCTGGGCATGCTCGGGTATAACTCCTTGAGCGTATGAAGAGATGTGCGTCTCCTGGTATACGTTGTCAAACTCGTTCGAGAAGCTGTGAGCTGTCCAGCATTACTACAAAGATTAGCGTTAAATGTTCCTAACAATTACACTAGACTGCGCCGGCAAGAACTGTTCTCAATAACATACGCAAGAACGGGTCTTCCAGCCGCTATGCCTGTTGGAAGGGCCTTAACTCTTCTGAACGGGACTGCTTCGGATATTGACATATTTCATATCACATTAGCAAAAGCAAAAGTAAATTTTCTTCTTAGACTGAGCGCGTTAGAAAGCATTCATCAACATACCTAAATGACTGTGAATATATAATATGTGTATAATATGTTTGTGTGTATATACTCGTTTGTATGCATATGCATTATTTTTTATTTTATATAATTTTTTAACTTATTTTTTCTTTCTCTCTATGTAACTTTTCTTCTTTTTTAATGTCTTGTATTTTTCAAAGTAATTGGGCTAAGCCTCTTTTGAAAAAATAAATATAAATACATAAATTATTAATATAATCTGAAATGGACACTCACAAACTAAATTAATCTGGGTTTGCTGCCCGTCTTTTGTTGTATCACTGCATTAATTCCTCTTCAAAATGTGTCAGTTATTCTTCAAGATACATATATTACTCATGTAATTTAAAATGGACACTCACAAACTAAATTAATCTGGGTTTGCTGCCCGTCTTTTGTTGTATCACTGCATTAATTCCTCTTCAAAATGTGTCAGTTATTCTTCAAGATACATATATTACTCATGTAATTTAAAATGGACACTCACAAACTAAATTAATCTGGGTTTGCTGCCCGTCTTTTGTTGTATCACTGCATTAATTCCTCTTCAAAATGTGTCAGTTATTCTTCAAGATACATATATTACTCATGTAATTTAAAATGGACACTCACAAACTAAATTAATCTGGGTTTGCTGCCCGTCTTTTGTTGTATCACTGCATTAATTCCTCTTCAAAATGTGTCAGTTATTCTTCAAGATACATATATTACTCATGTAATTTAAAATGGACACTCACAAACTACACGAATCTTGATTTATTTTCTGTCATTTGTCATATTATTGCGTCAATTATTCTTTAAGGTGGATCAATATTTTTTCAAGACTCGATTCTTCTTCAAGGTGCATCAATTTATCTTTCAAGGTCAATCAATTCTTCAAGATGCATGAATCTTCCTTGTTTCATGACACATTGAAGAGTATGGCCAATGGGCTAAAAGATTCTAAGAAAAGAAATCTCCTTCGTTAGGGACATATTTATTAGTGTGTTATGTAAACTATAAAGATAAGTATGGATTCCTTTTATATATTTTAATTAGTCAGTCAAGTGCGGGTGAGAACATTCGAAATGTAAACGTCCAATTAAAAATGAAAAGAAATTAAATGCATATCAGATTTTCAACCCATTTAGACTAATTAAAAAATCTTTCTAATTGGTTGTTATAGAATATCACATGGCAATAAGCCCGTCAGTTTTGTACTGTATGTAAGTAAAGTCAAAAACGATACAACCGTCCCAAAATTCCTTTTTTTATTCTACTTATTCCGTTATTTCTTACTCTATCAAATATTCTTTCAATATATTAATTAAATGCTTTGTAAAAATATAAAAAACCTTCAACAGATAATAGAATTAGGATTTAAATAAAAGCCCAACAATATTTAACACAAAGCGATGAAAGTTTGAGAGAACTAAAATAATTAATTAGTTGAATATTAATTTATTTCATTAATTTGAATTCGTTATTAAGGCTCCATTGAATCAAATATCTCAACAAACGTTTAAATTAGCTTTGAGATCCTCCTTCTGAACTATTTATATAGTATATTAAATAAATTATACAGATATATTAAAAGCTAACAAGAATACGTAAACAGCCCCTTTAAAGATTCGCCTCTATTTAAACGTGAGCGAAATGCTAGCATTAGCATTTTTTAAGGCTAAGTTTAGCAAGCTATGGCTCTTTTATCTGTTACAGCAAAGAGAAAGCAAAAATAAACAGTTTTGCTTTTAGAGTTGACTCCTCCATATTTTAAATATTTAAAATCAGGTATGGTAAACTTTTGCAATGTAAACACTAACCTTATATAAAGCTGTTAGTTTATTTATTGAAAAAGTCCCCACATTAAAAAATTTACCATAACCATCGAGTTATATTTTATATGCGTTTTCTTCTAAATTCGTATGTTACCTATCAACAAATTCAAAGATCGTGGCCAGGAGACAATATTGTCTTCGTCGGCACTATTAATTGAGCCATCAAGTTCAGAACCATCGGATTAGATGATCGTAATAGTACCCTGCAGGTGAAGAGGCAATAATACTCGCACAAGTCTAGCTCATGGTAATATTGCAACAAATTGTATCCTTTTAACAGACTGAGACCATTTTTTACGTACCATCAGGAATCGAACCTAAAACTCAAACGTGGAAGTCAAGCACCTTACAGAATCAACATTTTTTTTGTTTGAATTAATTAACCATAACATAATTTTCCATTTAAGATAATCGCGCGGAATATTTTTTTTTCAACGAAACACTACGTCATCTATTGGCTATTGTTGACATACTATTGACGGTAGAAACATCAAATTTGAACTTCAACATTGCATGATCATGCAATGGGGGTGGCCGGCGTGTTATATATCCACACACGTTTTAACTTCTTCAAGTCCGAAACTTTAAACTTAAGTGTTATTTTGTTTATTCCATTTTTGTTGCACAAAATACCGATTTTACTATCGCAAAACAGCAAAATCTCCCAAAGAAAGATATTTTATAGAAGCTTTTAGAAAAAAAAACCAGACATGAAACATTTTTTAATTAATAACCTATCGACAAAAATCGAATCCGTAGCCCCCGGGTAGAAAGACAGGCGTTTTACAAACTATGACTTACGTGGACATTGTATTTGGATGAATTGTAAAGGCCACGGTCGTTAAAAATGAATTATTAAATATCCTATGTGATTTCATTAAAAAAATAATTGATAAAAATTAACGCATTTCAAACTGAAAAGGCCCTCACAGTTAACCCATTGACTACCTCTTCTCAAAATCAACATCAGTTATATTTTACACATCATGAACTGACAGAAATGGCAAAGTCGCCCTACATTAGATAACCGAGGGCAAACATAATTTTACACTACGCACATACAATTGGCCTTTCCAGTTCACCGCTCTTCTTTTTTCACGTCGTCCTTTACTGTCCATGCAGTGAGACTCTGGAATCAGTTACAAACCAATATAAGACTCGCTCCGTCCTTGGCATGCTTTAAGAAGCGACTGAAAAAACTCTTAATTTCTAGTCAGTAAAATAACGTGTTTCATTCCTGATTTTTCTTTTCCTTTCCTCTCCACCATCCTTTCCTTTCCTTTTGATTGATGATATCTCACTTTATATGAAAAATAGTGTTCGGGTGATTGTCCGTCTTTGTGGGGTTTGTGGGCATGTTCTCACGTATATGTTTATGGATTTCGTGGGGATGGATAGTCATTTGAATGATTTATGCGACCACGTAACTTGCTTCATTTACTTTTGTCTGGTTGGTTGGAAGAGATTGCCGCCTGGCAATAAGCCCGCCAGATTGTATTACAATAAAAGTGTTAAATAAATAAATAAATAAATACAACCTTAAAATTGTTCTTGTTCAATAAACGATTCGTTATTAATTTGCTAGATTACAAACCCTCTTTCGTGGCTCTATTTGAATAGGTAAATTAATAAAACGTTTCTTATTTTATAGCGAAATGTCCTGTACAACTTTTGGTTAAAACCAATATTAACTAAAGATGTTGCTAGTCAAAGAAAATTTCTACCAAAGAATGTTTATTTTCATTTTAGCATTTTTAATAGGGCTTATTTGATTTACCATATTACAGAATACGGAATGAAATGATAAGGGATGAATGTGAACTTAAGGCTGATGTGTTAAATACAATGAAGAAGACCACGCTGAAATGGTTTCGACATGTGGAACGAATGAATGAAAAAAGTGCAAATACTTTACAAAACAGTGCAAATGTAAGTAAAAGGTGTGTGAGTATAAAAAACTAAAGTGAATATAGCTACTCAAATACTTTGTCAAAGAATACACAGATAGATAAAATACCCACACAAACTCAGATGACACAACAGTGGAAAAGGTAATCCCAGAAATCACAGACATAAAAAACTAAACACGTTGGTCATACGTAATTTTCATTTTCAATATAAATAATAGAACTCGTTTTCGTTCGTTCGTAACCCTAGTATGAACACTATTATATATTATTATTTGCCTAATATCGTGACCCCGAAAATTAAACAAAACATACTGTGACCGTGAAGTAATAATGAAATAAAACATATATGTAGGAACTACTGCATAACGGAAGTATTCAAATATTGAAACGCATGATATCGAAGCAAAATGGTTCAGCAATTGAGAGAGCGCCAGACTTTCCAATCTTGACACACATTCATATCCTCCTTTACATCCATACACCTTGTCATGCAACTTCTACCATTTCTGTGATTTTCTATGTTTCCTTTTTTCAGAATATCATTCACTTGATCCAACCATACTTTCATTGGTATTTTTCTCACATGCCTTCCACTCACATTGTATATGTCTTCATTCATTTCACATGCCCAAACAATCGCAGCGTGCTCTTTTTCATCTTACTTAACACATCAACCTTAAGTTCAAATTCATCCTTTATCACTTGATTTCGTATACTGTCATACATTGTACCTTCATGCATTCGTCTAAATGTAAGCATTTCTACACATTTATTCGGCTCCTCTCAGCCCTTTTCCACGGCTACATTTCATTCCCATACATAAAAAATGGGACCAAAACAGTGCCGTCGACTATCATCTGATCAGATTTTGAGTGTTCGGTTCAAGCATATATATTTAAGTGCCCCATTGACCTTGTTTCCCATCGCTACACGCCGTTCAATATCCATCTTAACTCTTCGATCATCTAAGAAAATACTACCCAAATGGCAGAAATCCTCTACTTGCCCCAATCTTTCATTATTCAAGCTGTATATTGTATATAATTATTTGTAATGTGTTTATCAAAACACTGTTTATTCCACTTTACATAACGGTACAACCCTACCGGTTTCAAGGTTTTCCTCACATCATCAAGGGAGCACAAACAAGACTGAATTAAGTTCAAACTGGTACCGACATACACACTTCTAACGGTAAAAATATCGGATTGTCTTGTTGCCCCGATGAAGTGAAAACCTTGAAACCGGTAGAGTTATGACGTTATATAAATTGGAATAAACAGTGTTTGACTAAACCAATTTCAATGCCTTTAAACCTCCAGTGTTAATGCATTAAGTATAAATAATGTATATAATTAGTAATATTTTCACTGACCTGATGATATGACAGTACTGTGCATGAGATGAACACTGGTAATTCAGATTTTGATCCTTGGTATTACTTATAGTGGTACCTCGGGTTACGAACTTAATTCGTTTTTTGATTCCGTTTGCTCGCCGAAATGTTCGCAAGACGAAACAATTTTTCTTGGGAGCCATAATGAGGGTTAATATAATGCAAAATATATTTTATATATACTGTATATTATATATATAAAAAGCAAAAAAAATGTATCAAGAACAACGAACGCAACGACAAACAATGTTCACAACGCGCGCACCTGAGAACAACTAATGCGTAATTGCGTAATGCGCCGTTACAACTAATTCGTGAGCCGAGGCATTGTACGCAGGTCGAGTCAACATTTGTTCGGAAATTGTGTTCGTAAACCGATTTGTTTGTGACTAGAGGCGTTCGTAACCCGAGGCACCACTGTATATGTGATGTTTTGTTTGAAAATCGTGATGAAATTCCTGCACGTGTTCTTATAAATAAAAAATTAAAGATTGAGCTGCCAAGACATCCTGGGTTGTAGGGCTGATGATGATTCTCCAAACAGATACAGGTACAGTGTTGATTGAATCCTTTTTGCATATATACATCCAATTAAAAATGAAAAGTAATTTAATAGAAGTGAATGATTTGTCCATTGTTTCACGTTTTTGAATTTCCATAATTCAATTTTTCCACCGTTTGTTAAACAATTCGGTAGCACGTTTCGTTTAGTTTTTTTTTTCAAACACAAAATGCAATTACAATTGGAAAGAAATAATTACTATTTTTCATTGTTTAATTAGTATGGTATATGGCCTCAAAGGCCTACATGGTAGAGCATTTGTCTTGCAAACCAGGTACGAGTATATCAGAGATTGTCTATTGGCCTTTCCAATTCACCATTCCTCTTTTTTTACGTCGTCGTTTACTGTCCATGCAATGAGACTCTGGAATCAGTTACAAACCAATATAAGACTCGCTCCGACCTTAGCAAGTTTTAAGAAGCGACTGAAAAAACTCTTAATTTCTAGGCAGTAAAATAACGTGTTTCATACATGAGTTTTCTTTTCCTTTCCTTTTGATTGATGATATATCACTTTATATGAAAAAGAATGTTCGGGTGATTATCCGTCTTAATAGGGTTTGTGTGCTTACGTACGTGTTCATGGATTTCGTGGGGATGAATATTCATTTGAATGTTTTTTGCGACCACGTAACTTGATTCATTTACTTTTAGCTGCGTGGTTTGAAGAAATTGCTCTCTCACAATAAGCCCGCCAAATTATATTTGCAATAAAAGTGTTAAATAAATAAACTATCACTTTTTTTTATATTGAAAAGGCTTTGAATCCCGAAACATTCAATCTCAGATCCATTTCGTTACATTTCAAGTACAAGTAATTTATTACAATATATTCTGCAATTCTTTTAAATTCTTCGTTAACACTACCATGTCATCAGCATCCAGCAGTCCACACACTTCCTCGTTCTACATTTTTATCTTACTCAAAGACCTTTAGAGATCTCGCACAACTCTTTATAATTATTAAATTACCAAGGTGACATTTCATATCCTTGCTTTATCCCCTTTGAACTATTAAACCACTCAGTCAAGGAACTGTTCGCTCTAATCAACTGTTTCCGCTTATCGTTCATTATTCACCTTGAATTTAATTCAAAAAAGGATTTTCTTTGATACGCCTCGTCAATCACAATACTATATAAAACCAATATTAATTAATCTTAAAAATACTAAAACAATCCGAGCAGTCAAAAGATATTCATCAATTATAAAAAGAAAAACAACTTGAAGAAACTCTCAAATTAATTTCAACATAACAATAAAAAAAAACAAAGGTAAAATTTCCGTTAAAAGAATTTTAAAAAAGTAAGTTAAGATAGAATATTGTAAAGTTCTACTTTTTAAAATTCTATGGATATTGAATTTTGCTTTCTCTTTGATGTTTGAATATCGCATATTGTTTTCTACTGATACGAAAATATTTGAAACATCTATGACTTTCGTGAATGATGCAGGGGTCGATAAATTGAGGGACACGAGCAAAAGGTAGCTTTAATGATAAAATCTAAAGGGGGTCATTAAGAAATCTGCGGAGTTTCGTGATAGTTCGATCTCCCCACCACCCATACTGTTATGACGGATAAAATAAGTCCCCAGCCAGCGTTGTTATGGGGGGCAAAATAAATCTCTATCCAGCGCGATCTACACTAGAAAACCTTTATTTATTTTTTTATGAGCGCAACATCAGTTAGTGACAAAGTCCCAGAGACACTCCTAAGAGTCTTGTCTCTTCGACGCTTGTCTATTTACGTACGGCAGTATCACCAACACGTGCTGTATGAATCTTCTTACTTCAGTGGCTTTAAATTCGACGGCTCGATTAGTGAGATCAAATATAATATCATGTTCTTAAACATGTGTACTCGTAAATCAGCAATTTGGATGTCTTGAGGTATACTACACGAAATAAACAGTGACCAAAGATCACGCTAGGTATCAGAGAAATATATGAAGTGATAGTTTATGTCCAAAACTTTGGCTTTTGGCTTTAAACTATCACCATCGCGATGAAAACTCCCCTAGTTTAGTCTCATGTCTTCGCAATATTCACGTAAAGCACGGAGGCTTGGTCTCTTGAGAGCAAGCGAGAGGCGTAGAAAAGATGCATTGGAAAGGTGGTGCTGGATAAAGATATTTCGAATTCCATGGACTGCAAGGTAAAATTACGTCTCAATTATCGAAGAATCGAGAATCACCGACAGATTGTCGACAATATACCTTCGACGGAGTTCTCGAAAAAGATGGGCACCTGGAGACCAATTGCCTTGGCCTACCTGGAGAGCATTGACAAGAGAAGTAGAGGCGGATAGATGCAAGGTGAAGTAGAGGCGGATAGATGTAAGGTGAATATGCAAAGGTTATTGAACAAAAGTAGAATGTGACTTAAGGGATACAGGACTCACAAGCATGACAAACACCGAAACTACACGCTCTGGACAGAACCTTAATTGATACGAATGAAATGACAATTACAGTTGCCTCCTACTAGAAACACGTGTCATGATGGATTATCAGAACACGGAAATGAATGCATGATAGTGCCAATAAGAAATCGAACCCTCCCAAACGACTAAATTTGTCATTCCAAAGATTAAGAAATAATTTCCTGAGTACCGAATTCGTTGACTTGAAGGGAGATGAGATGAGAGTAAATGCGTTAGATTATTAGAAATGGAGCGGCATACACAAACAGAATGACCCCCTGAAAGAAAATGACCATCGAAGTTTAAACGTAACTAAACCATAAAGAATTTTGTTTAAATGTTACACTTTTTTTAACATGAATTTAGCTTAAATCCTTAGAAATAGTCAACCTCGGAAATAAGGAGATAGATTGAAAAGATAAAAGGAAAAAGGATATAAAAGTGGGCGTTGTATAACTATGATCGAGGTGGAGTAAAATAATCATTTTTGCTTTAATTTATGTTATTCTTGGTATAAAGTAGTCGAATAATGAAAGGGTAAAATAATATTCAATACCTAATCTATATTTTACAAAGTACTTCAAAAGGTTAAAGAGGATTATAAAGGAAGAAATGAACTGTCATTATTTTTTGTTCTATAGAAATTCTTACGTAACTTACAGGTGGTTTGTTGCATTGCGGGGTAGTTACCAACCATAGCGTGAAACAGTACAGTGTACAATTAAATTCTGTGGCATTTGCGAGAGGGAGTGCGCATCCAGGATCGGGCTGTTCTCTCACAGAAGATCACACGATCGACGTGGGAAAACGGTTCAGGACTGACGTTGGAGTGGCGAGGGGATCCTCGACTGCGAGGCCCGGCAATGATGATGACAATTAAATTATAACCTTTTTACCTAATAAATTAACAAAGATGACAAGATTCAGAATGGTTTTGAGCGATACGTGTGCGAATGTTTGATAATCACGATCTAACACTTTAATCTACGAGTATATAAAGATGTAATCATATAATTTCTAAAATATGGATTTAGAGGTGGCCGACCATTAACGCACTGGACTTCCGTGCAGAAGGTCGTCGATTCGAACTCCGCGAAGCGCTACTTCCTTCAAATAATGCAGCTATTTTTTTCACTTAGTATTCGGGGGTATGACGATAACTATGAATTCGGTCATGTCTATTCTTTCAAAATCTAATCTAATCGTCTCACTTAGTGGGCTATCATATTCTGTACAACAGTGTGGCAGGCGAGTAGGTGTGCAACAGCTCACTGACTTAAAATAAGAAGAAAAAGAACTGATCTGAACGCTTCCCAACTCAATTGCCATTGGAATGGCGAGGGGATCCTCGATTACGAGGCCCAGCAACGAAGACGCTAGATATATTCGAATCATGAGTTCCCTACAAACGATATACGAGTATATAAAGCAAATCTGTTTTGAGACTTTCTTTGGTTGGATAAAGTTTTATGGAATGTTTTACAGTCATCTTCAGAGTTTGTTCGTCGTCAACTTCGCATTGGCTTTGGTAAATATCATCTTAGCAGATTTTGAGACTGTCAGGTACGAGTATATCATTTTCAGAGCTTGTTCGTAGTCAACTTCGCATTGGCTTTGGCAAATATCATCTTAGCAGATTTTGAGACTGTCAGGTACAAGTATATTTGTTGAGACTGTCAGGTACGAGTATATCATCTTCAGAGTTTGTTCGTAGTCAACTTCGCATTGGCTTTGGTAAATATCATCTTAGCAGATTTGGAGACTGTCAGGTACGAGTATATTTGTTGAGACTGTCAGGTACGAGTATATCATCTTCAGAGCTTGTTACGAATCAACTTCGCATTGGCTTTGGCAAATATCATCTTAGCAGATTTTGAAACTGTCAGGTACGAGTATATTTGTTGAAACTGTCAGGTACGAGAATATCATTTTCAGAGCTTGTTTGTAGTCAACTTCGCATTGGCATTGGCAAAGATCATCTTAGCAGATTTTGAGACTGTCAGGTACGAGTATATTTGTTTTAGTTCCCCATTGACTTTGTTTTCTATCGCTATTCGTCATTTGATATCCCTCTTAACTCTCCCATCATCTGAGAAAATACTACTCAAATAGCAAAGTTCCTCAAATTTGCTCCAGTATTTTATTATTCACCCATACGTCACATTTACTATTTGACGCTTTTCCATTACTTTGGATTTTGTAACATTCATTCTCAAATCTTTCTCATCCCATCTCTAATTCAATTTACTTCTTAAACCCTGCAATTCATCTTCACTCTGCCACCGCCAACACTACCATATCATCATCTGCATATGTTCCTATTCGACATTTTTATACTTTCTTAAATAAGTTCACTCCAGTTATCAAATGTAAAATTGGGAAGAGCTAGGCTGCTTGAATTTACAATACACAGGCAGCCCTCGACTTTCGCACATTCTACTTTAGCACAATTCGCACATTTATAAAAATTCAATTTTTTAAAGACTTTTGTCGATAATTCAAAAATTGTTCGCTTCCATGCAGTCGCTGCCACTTTTTTGGAAGAACCATTATATATGGAACGCAATAAACAATATCGGATACTCGTGGGCTGAAATAAAAGAGTCAACAATGAAAGGTTCTTGGAAACAATTATGCCCACAAATGATGAGTGATTTTATAAATTCTGAAGAAACTCCGGAAACTATCACAGATGAAATAGTTAGTCGAATGAATGAACTAAACTTGGACGTCAACAACGAAGATGTCAATGAGTTGATTGAATTTCCCTCAGTACATCTGTCAAATGAATACTTAATTGAGCAACAAGAATTAAATAAAATACACAATGAAAGTGAGGAAGAAGAAGCTGATAAAATCGTCAAGATTTTGACAATAAAAAATATGAATGAATCCTTCATGCATCTTGAATTTTTTTTTGACTATCATGGGAGAATGTGATCCCAATGGAGAACGTATATCTCAAGTACGTAGGGCGATTGAGAAAGACACAGCATGTTATAGAACTCTTTATCAAGAAAGAAAAAAAAAGGATGATATTCAACTAACTCTTGACAAGTTTACAAAGAAAACATCTGAAAGCACTTATGATAAACACGCCTCGTTAACTTAATTATGTATAATGATAAATAAATATTTTTCATACATTATTGATAAACAAATATTTAAAAATATAATTTTTAATGGTTTTTTTACATCCCTCTACTTTCGAACATTCAACATTCGCACATATTTTCAGGAACCAATTACGTGCGAAAGTCGAGGGCCGCCTGTAAATCAATGTCAAATCTATAATGATAATGATAATTAAAATGTCAAATCTATAATGTTTTACTTTAATTGAAAATATTTCGATCACGCTCCAAAATTATTTTTTAGGTCAAAATATCGATTCATTTTATTTTAAGACATCAACAGAAAAAGGAAACACAGTAGGGGCGAAATTCCCGAATATATTCGTTCTATCTCCATTTCTTTACTTGCATCGAAATATATCCATATATATATATTTTCTATAAAAAAACTTTATAATAACACTGTTACAAAGGCGGCTGGAATATTTTCGGGAATATTTTTACGAAAATTACCATAAAAAGCGCTATCACAAGTCCGAAAAATGTACAACTTGCTGCTGAGACAAAGCTGGTATTATTCCGATCTTTGTTTCCAACTTGAAAGCAAGAAAGGAATACTTGAAAAAAAAAACATTTATTTTTATTTTTTATTTACCACTGTTTTATTTGCGTTCACTACCGGTGGCAAATACCTCCATCTTCCTCGTCAGGTGTAGTTGATGAAATCTTTGAAAGCGGTAGTGAATTCAAATAAAACAGTGGTGCACACAAAATATAAAATAAGTGTTTAATTCATTTTATTAAAAAGTTATTAACATGACACAACAAAGTGAACCAAACGTCTTTTCTAAAATTTAAGTAACAACTTTTTTTAATTACATAAGTAAATATATGGCGATAGCAACATACATAACTACCTGAGGTATGTTACATGGCCGCTTGGTAACAGAGTGGACTTCCGTGCGGAAGGTCGTCCGTTCGAATCCCGTGATGTGCTACTTCCCTCGAATGACACAGGTATTTTTTCCGTCTAGTATTTGGGGGTTTAAGGATAGCTATGGCCTCGATCATATTTATTCTTTCAAAAAAGGGAAAAATAAGAGAAAACATGCCAGTGTACTCCGATCGTCTCACTTCGATTTACCATCGGATGTTCGGTGAGTTTGCTGGTGCGCAACGGCTTATCCATTAAAAAAATTACGGTACAGCTTCGCTTCCAACTGACTTGACGTTGGAATAGCGAGGGAATCCTCGACTACGAAACCCAGCAACGACGACGAAATATCTACCATCACGCCATTTCCCTGTTGGAGTAGGCCATAAGCCAGACTTTCCTATCACGACATACTCGTACATTCTTAGCATCTTCCACATAGATGTGTTATACGTTCTTGCGTAACTTCTGCAATTTCTCTGACTTTCAACATTTCCTTATTTCAAAATATAATTCACATCATCCAACCATTCTTTTATTAGTCTTCCTCTCACACGTTTTCTACACACAATTGAACTGTAAGTTTGTCTTGTTAGTAATTCTTCTTTCATTCGTTTCAAATGCCCAAACCATCTCGACGTGCTGTTCTTCGTATCACTCAATCAGCCTTAACGTCACACTAATGAATGTAATAACTAAACACTTCATTACGTAATCTATCATACATTGTCATCTCATATATTCTTCTCAGACAGAGAGGGCAGAGTGCAAACTTTCCTTTTTCGACTCACATCCATACAACTCGTACGATTTATCTGACTCTCCGTTTCCTTCTTTTAAATATCCATCCATCCTCTATTTTATCTTTCCTCTACTATACGTTCCACTCACATTTGCATTGTTCGTTTGTTTTGTTAGTAATTCTTCATTAATTCGTTTCACATGCTCATCAGCATTTAGTTTACATTCATCCATAATCATTTTTTTTCTTATTCTGTCATATACTTTCACCCCTTGTATTCTTCTCGATTTCTATAGCATTTATTCGGTTCCTATCAATTATTCCTACATTCACGTTTCCCTCTCCTACATCAAAGTTGGCACCAAAATTCTATTGTGGTCTATCATCTTAGCAGATTTTAATACTGTACGGTTCAAGTATATATGTTTGAATGCCTCGTTGACTTTATTTGTTTGCTATTTGTTAAAATCAATACATAAAAGCTGAAAATATTTCTGATTTAAACCTCTCTCGGTTTCAGGCTACAGACCCTATCTAAAAACAGTAGAAACTCCAAAGCAGGCATTCGTCCCAAGAGTATCTTTGACCACTTTCGTTTAATTCCTATTTTACTTTTGTATAATGATACGAAATTTCACAGATACTTTCCTCCCCATTGTGCTGTTTAAATTTACATGAAAACTACTTTCAACGAGGCAAAAAATTAAAATGTTAGATTTTAGACAAAAGCGATCAAATATAGTTGTTGTTTGAGACTTATCTTTTTAAATTAACGACATAAATTACAATAATATATAATATCCAGGCTGTCTTATTATAGTATATATTTTAATAAGTATGACGACCTTCATAAGCAAGGTGATAAGGCACATGAGCCGGTCTTCCAATCTGGAGGTTGTTGATTCAATTCGCATTGGAATCTAATTTTTTTAAAGGGGTTCCTGTTTGATTTTATTTTCAGCCGCGTGCTAATTAATGTTCAGCTGTTGTGAAGATCGTTTGTTCAAAACTTGCGATGTACTTAATTATTAACACTTAATTGCAAAAACAATTTGTTGGAAGTATTGCAAGGTGGCAGTCTCTTCCGACCGACAAGATAAAAGTAAATAAAGCAAGTTACATGGTCATAGTTAGATTAACTTGTAATAAAATATATGTATAATATTACATATCGATAGTTGCCATTTAAATTAAAATCATTCGCTCGTTTACTACACATTTAATTCTCATTTTATTGTAAATCGTCATTTAGTTGTAAACTTTGAAGTTTAGTTGTAAACTTTGAAGTTTAGTTGTAAAATAGATTCACTCCATAGCACATCACTAGATAACAGTAGTCCCGGGCCGAGTTAATTTAGTATAACATAATCAAAATATCAACCACGGCTCCGATGACACCCATGTGAACAGAACTATCAAGATCCTATGAAGTGGACATCACTTGGTATTGGCGTAAACTCTTTCATATATTGAAGTTCACGGTCATTATTCAAGAAGAAGAAGAAGTTATACGTTCGCAAAAAATATTCAAATGACTACCCCTCCTCACGAAATCCACGAACATATACGTGAGCATACGCCCATAAACCCCACAAAGACGAACATTCTTTTTCAAGTAAAGTGAGATATCATCAATCAAAAGGAAAGGAAGCAATGGTGGAGAGGAACGAAAAATCAGAAATCAAACATGTTATATCACAGACTAGAAATTAAGAGCATTTCAGTCGCTTCTTAAAACATGCCAAGGACGGAGTGAGTCTAACATTGGTTTGTAACTGGTTCCAGTAAGTATGAACAGTAAAGAACTGCGTAAAAAAGGAAGAGCGGTACTTACTACTCCCTACAAAATCAATACAACGTGGTGGGTTTTTTTGCCATCTAGCAACCTCTTCCAACCAACCAGAACGATGTTGAAAATGCGCTAAGAGAAAAACTAGACTGAAGACCTTAAAAAAAACATTGTGTATCAACTGGAATCAAACCCGTAAATCCCGGGTTGGAAGCCTGGTGTCTTAACAACTAAGCCATGATGGTCGTAAATAATAAACATATTTCACAACAAATAATAATCATAACTTAAAGGTAAACATAATTTGCCCTTATATGTTATGTTGTGTTTGAACAAATGTGAAATTAATTTATACAGTGTCGATTGTATGTACATTCGTATAATGATGAACAAATGTTCAAGTTTCCACACAGATCTCGGGGATTAGAGCCAGTCACCCCCATCATCACAACTTCACCTCCGGGACGGAGTGAGGTATCTTCCTGTCTGATACTTTACAGCTAATCCAATATGTTTATCTTGATTAATGTGAGGGTTAAACATGCTGTCTGAATAGGACTCCTCAAATATCTGGGTTCCCTACTCAATTGCTGGCCTTTTTCTTTTCTGCAAGTTTCTCAAGGAAGCTTGCAGTTAAATGTATTAATCTATATAAAAAATGAACATATCTCAATGTAAAATACATCAAAACTTTGAGATCCCAAACTTAATGGTAATTTTTTCTTTTCTACGTGGTTTAAAAAAAAGCTTACAGTTAAGTTCATTAATTTATGTAAATAGTAAACATATTTCAATAAAAATTAAGACTTTCGTTTTTCAATTCAATTGCCAGGTTTTTTTATTTTCCGCAAGGTTACAAAGAAATTTAAAATTTAAAAGTTTGTACGTTAGTACTGAATATGTCTTGATTTTAATCAGAACTTCAGGTTTCGAACTGAATTCCTATATTTTTCTTTTATAAATGGTTGCAAAGGAAACTTTCAGTTCAATTTGTTAATCTAAATAGTGAACATACGCCAGTATTAAAAAAACCTTTAGCTTCCCAATTTGATTGTCAGCTTTATGATATATTTTTTACACAATTCCAAGTAAAACTTGAAGTTAAATATGTAAATATATGTAAGTAGTGAACATGTCTTAGTATATGTAAATCGAACCTTTGGGTTCCAAATTCAATTAATAATTATTTTTTTCTGAATGGTTACAAAAATAAATTGAAGTTAAATGTGTTAATGTATGTAAGTAGTGAACATGTCTTAGTATATGTAAATCGAACCTTTGGGTTCCAAATTCAATTAATAATTATTTTTTTCTGAATGGTTACAAAAATAAATTGAAGTTAAATGTGTTAATGTATGTAAGTAGTGAACATGTCTTAGTATATGTAAATCGAACCTTTGGGTTCCAAATTCAATTAATAATTATTTTTTTCTGAATGGTTACAAAAATAAATTGAAGTGAAATGTGTTAATGTATGTAAGTAGTGAACATGTCTTAGTATATGTAAATCGAACCTTTGGGTTCCAAATTCAATTACTAATTTTTTTTTTTCTGAATGGTTACAAAAATAAATTGAAGTGAAATGTGTTAATGTATGTAAGTAGTGAACATGTCTTAGTATGTGTGAATCAAACCTTTGGGTTCCAAATTCAATTGCTAATTATTTTTTCTGAATGGTTACAAAGAAAAATTGAAGCTAAATGTGTTAATGTATACCATATAAGTATTGAATATGTCTGAATGTCCTCAGTGAGATACTTGAGCCAATGTAGACTTTTAAGAAGCTGATTAATACAATTGTATCGGTTTACACTTTCGTTGTATAGAGTACAACTTGGCGTACTCATCGCAATGTGACAATTTCTTCCAACCAACCAGAAATATGTTTTTCAGACCAAATTTTTTTTTAATCTGGGTTTGAACTAGATTTGAAGACTGTCTCTGGGAGACAGGTGTCTTACCAACTAAGCCACAGAGTTCGTCAATATTTATGACTATCGTGTATCAGCCAGCATTGAATACTGACTGGAGCTTTATTGGACCGATTCGGAACAATCAATCTATTAGATTGAAGAAGACGGAATCGACCTACAAGTTCTTATCTTCTAGCATGAATGCCAAACAATAGACCACGGCCAATGACGCAGCCCCCCAATAAAGCTCTGGTTAGTTTTCAACACAATCTAATTTAAGAATTAGATATAAGCTTCATCATGTTGTGATATGTAAACAACAAAGATAATGAATTGAAGCTCCATTTCAATTGAGGGCCTGAAAACCAGACTGGTACAAGTGACATTTGTAAAAAAACTGGTTTAAGTGCTAAAATAATAGCATTTTATATGTTCCTTATTGTGCCAAAGAGATATAGGTGAATTATCGATAATACCGCCATTTGACGGCCTAAAATACTGGTACAAATGACATTTAAAAAAAAAACTGGTTTAAGTGCTAAAATAATAGCATTTCATATGTTCCTTATTGTGCCAAAGGGATGTAGGCGAATTATCGATAATACCACCATTTGACGGCCTAAAAGCTAGACTGGTACAAATGACATTTAAAAAAAACTGGTTTAAGTGCTAAAATAATAGCATTTCATATGTTCCTTATTGTGACAAAGAGATCTAGGTGAATTATCGATAATACCGTCATTTCTGAGCGAATGTATCAAGTGACGTTATATGAAACTAACAAATCTTGTAATTTATTTTTAACAAACACTGTTTATTCCACTTTTTTTATGACGGTATAACCCTACCGGTTTCAAGGCTTTCACCTCATCTTCAGGGGAGCGTAAACAAGTCTTGTTTACGCTCCCCTGAAGATGAGGTGAAAGCCTTGAAACCGGTAGGGTTATACCGTCATAAAAAAAGTGGAATAAACAGTGTTTGTTAAAAATAAATTACAATGTCTTTAAACCTCCACAACGTTAATGCCTTAACTATAAACAACATAACAAATCTTGTATGACACAAATAGTTGATTTTCTCCCTATCATCTTTTTTTCGCTTGTACCAGTCTGGTTTTCAGGCCGTCAATTTGCACCTGGTACAGTGTTGCCCTTAACCCAGCTCTTTCGGTACATGATATATTTATTGATTTTAACTGAGAGGGTGTATAGTTACTAGCTAATAGCTGCCTTCATGGAAATCTGGGCTCGTTGCGACAAACAATTCGATATAACTAGTTTCGTTGGTCGAAGAGATGTTGGTAGAACACAGGTCTGTCTTGATATCGTAACATTCAAGACTTGACAGGAATACTGAGTGTTGGGACACTTAATTCAATTGATAAAGAAACTTTCCTCTCCAGTTCAACACTTCGTTTTTCTTGTCGTATTTAAATTTACTTGCTGTTACAACTCATAAAGGAATCAGCGAGGTGGTAAAAGAACGAAAGTTAACGTGATTCAAAAAGATGATTTAAAAAAAACGATTGAAAACCAGGAAAATATAACATATTATTCTTGGTTTTTATAATTTATTTTCGATTATTACTTGCCATCTCCTAGCCATTGACAATCATGTAAAATTAGTATCTTTTTTTAATTGTTATTTCTTTTAATAATTGTACAGCTCTAATTTTAATCAAAATGAAAATCTTTCAATTTTAATAATTCATTATTTGTTTTCTTGTAAAGTCATAAACTCGTCACATTTTTTTCTAATTCGTGAAACAAACAAAAACATTAAGAAAAATACGAGATGAAAAAAATATTAAACAATACGAAATTTGAAGAAGTTTTATTAAAATTTGTATTAAAAAGGTGTATGAATAAAATTTTTACGAATAATAAATAAATAAATAAATATAGGTTTATTGACAGCAACATAGCGTGTACAAAATATATTTAAATAACACTTCTAAAACACATAAATTGCAGATAATACATTAAATACAAAAGCTATCAAAAGGTCTGGGCTCATCTAATAACATCCCCTCGGCCAAGATACACCCCACCAATATAGGGCGAACCCAGCCACGGGGACACCAGATGTTTTTCAGCCCACACCCTTGAACACGTAGAACAAAAAGATAAAAAAAAACACAGAAAAATAAATAGATGACAAAAAAAATGCATTCAAGAGAGAAGACATTTAAAAGGTCCGGGCTCATCCAACAAACATTCCCCCGGCCGAGATACACCCCACCAATGTAGGGCGAGCCCGATCGCAAGGGCATCGGGGGGGATTCCATCCCACACCCCCGCATATCTAGATTAAAGAATAAATAAAAAATAAATAAAAAAACGTATGGCAGAAAACAAAATAAAAGCCTGAAAGGAGTCCAAATTTTACAATACGACAAATGGGAGATAAAATAGTTAAGACAATATGGAAATAGTTAGGCAGTAATACATTGAAATAGTTAGGCAGTTTTAAAAGAATGAATGAGGAGATAACGCACAAACACGTACGCACAATCCCCGATTCACCACCAGCGAAAAGCGAAAGCGAAGAGAGAAAAGAAAGAAAATAAATAATAGCATGTTAAAAATAACATGGGGTGTAGTGATAAAAAACAGTGTCAATCGGGAACTTAAATATCATACATACTTGAACCAAAAAGAATTAAAATTTGCTAAGATGTAAGTCCAGTATAGTATTTTGGAGCCACCTTTGATTAATGGTAGTGAAACGTGGGCATGGAAAAAGAATGATATACGTCGAATCATTTGGACAGTGAGACGAATACATGGGATGATAATGTATGACAGAATACGGAATGAAGTGATAAGGTATGAATGTGAACTTAAGGCTGATGTGTTGAGTAAGATGAAGAATATGATCTCGTTGGCCTAGTTAGAAAGACGCTTGCCTTACAGCCTGGGAGTTGCGGGTTCAATTCACATTGGCACTCAGGTTTTTTTTTCAAGGATTCTAGTCTGATTCTCAAAGTATCTTGGACATCTTTCACGTTGGTTGGAAGAGTATACAGCGAAAGTGTAATATAAAACAATACAAGAGCACGCTGAGATGATTTGGGCATGTAAAACGACTGAGTGAAGGACTAACAAAATAAATATACAGTCCAAATGTTTATGGAAGGCGTGTAAGAGGAAGACCAAGGAGAATATGATTGGATCAAGTGAATGATATTTTGAAAGAGGGAAACGTTGGGTCAGAGAAACCATAGAAGTTGGATGAAAAATTGTATGGATGTAGAAAAGATTAAGGATGTATGTCGAGATAGGAAAGTTTGACGCTTTCTGCCTACGCCGACAGGGAAATGGCGCGATGGTATGTGTATGTATAAATAACATTAAACAAATAAAATTTTGCAGAATTAAAAAGATGCATGAAAAACGACTACCTGAGGACACACGGTTAAAAACGATTTCCTGAGGACACATGACTAATAAGCGTGATTACTCTATCTAGTGGTATTAACAAAGACAGGTCGGTTCTGCATAAAAGTTCTTAGAACAATATTCTAGTACGTTGCCGCAAATAATTATAAATTAAAACTGCCCTGGACGGATGGGTTAACTAGATTACCCCATAACAAACAAAAAAGTGGACACCAATCGAAGAAATCTCCCACTCTCTAATGACCCTAGTTAAGAATTCCCATTAAGAAGATAATCGGATTAAGCCAGGGATAAAATCTAGACTCTCTTATGTAGAGACACCGAAAATTTATTTTTAGAACTTTATTTATTTTTATTTTTACTTAACAATTTTATTGCAAATACAATCTGGCGGGTTTATTGCCAGGCAGCAATATATTCCAGCCAACCAGACAAAATTAAATGAAGCAAGTTACATGGTTGCATAAATCATTTAAATGACTATCCATCCCCACGAAATCCATAAACATATACGTGAGCATATGCCCACGAACCCCACAAAGACGGGCAATCACCCGAACATTATTTTTCATATAAAGTGAGATATCATCAATCAAAAGAAAAGCAAGGGATGGTGGAGAGGAAAGGAAAATTCGGGAATGAAACACGTTATTTTACTGACTAGAAATTAACAGTTTTTTCAGTCGCTTCTTAAAGCATGCCAAGGGCGGAGCAAGTCTTATATTGGTTTATCTGATACATGTAAATGAATACGTAACCCCCGGCTGGCGTCCATATTATAGAATTACATTTTAAACTACTCCTGATCAAAGAGTTATACAATATTCTTATTATGTAGGTATAATGTAGGATGGTAATATGGGGAATGTTTAAAGAGCCTTGAGGCATTTTGAAGAACCCTTGCCTTTACCAAGTGAACGAAATCGATACGAAAAACATGGTGAATTTTTTCCAGGAACAAACGTATAAAAAATGGAGGACTACACATCGAAAATGATGTTAAAGCATGAAGATCTCTAGAATTGTTTAAAAAAGCCAATTGAAAAATATTGTATCTCCGGTATGTTTCTTAGATTCTCGTGATACATTCATTTTGGTATTGCAAAGTGTTTTTTTTCTCTACATGTTGTTCTTCTTCTTCTTAAACTTTCTATAGACTCAAGAGTCTGTTACTGCAGGATTGTCCTCCTGTGATGCTGAGCTCCAGCTATCTCTCCATCGTTTCGGGGATCTCCCTGGCGGACGCCGTCTATCCGGCACCCCATGCAGAGTTATGTATGGAATTCTTGTGGAATTCATTCTCTGTACATGTTGGTACTAGTATCGTCGACGCTGTCTTCCCCATCTGACCACATCTTGGACCTCACAGACTTCTCGGATTGTGGTGTTCCTTACACGATCACGCAAAGTCTTCCCAGTAATAGCACGTAGAGTTATCATTTCCGTTGTCCTTAGCATACTTTTGGTCCTGACAGTGTCCGCCTTTGCTTCGATGCCATATGTGAGGATAGGTCGCATACTGGTCTTATAAATGCGTACCTTGCTATCCGTTCTCATATCTTTATTCCTCCATATGACATATCTCAGGCAGCCCGCCACAACTGCAGCTTTATCTACCTGAGGCCTTACTTCTCTGGGGAGGTCATGAGAGCTGAGCAGTTCACTGCCAAGATATCTGAACTGGGTTGCTTGTTCAATTGGCTCGTCACATATTGAAATTCTGTACTCTAGTGGGTCTTTGGAGAATGTCATATACTTAGTTTTTGCTACGAAGATAATCATGCTGTACTTTGAGCAAGATTCATAGAACTTTGTGAGCATTCTCTGCGAAAGAATTTAAGTGTATGACATTATCTCTACATCAATAATGTAAATCGTCCATCTTTCACTCGAAACTTACAAAAAACCATACATGGTTGGTCGGAGAAAATTGTCAATTGGCAATAAATCCGATCTATTGTATACTGTACTGTACATGAGGATTAAATGCTAGTCTTTCCTATCTCGACACACATCTTTCTCCTCTTCTACATCCATACATCTCTAACGATTTCCTATCTTAACGATTCACCACCTTCCTATCTTTACGATTTTTTAGATATATTATATTTGCAATATGTCAATAATGGGTTCGAAGCTCGTGTTAAAGTACCCTTGACACTACTCTGATTTCTAAAAGGCGCTGTATAGATCGTATTATTATCAGCCTTAAGTTCATCATTCATCCCTTATCGCTTCATTTTATATTCTGTTATAAACTGTCACCCACTCAAGTGTCCTTTACTTCTGCATAATAATAAAAAAACACTGTTATTGCTGAACACTACTAATGTATGAACAAATTAATGAAAACGAAGAGAAATAGGACTGACACTGAACGATTATATTCTAACATGAAATCATCTTATTGAATTCATATTGTGTATTTATTCTACTGAAACATCCTTGTTACACTATTCTCCGGAGAGAATCAGGAATAAAATAGGAGAATACAAGCAGGAAACAGTTGGAACTGTGATACGAATGAATGGATAAGCTTCCAATTGAAATACTTCTTTCCCATTCTGTTTCCCTATTCTTAAAATTCTCGTATTTCACTACACACTTACCTTTTGCAATTTTTCCACCGTCTATTACAGGGACGAATTCTCAAAATACAAAAAAGACCTTTAAATAAAAATATATTTAGACAGATAAAAATAAATAAATTCTTATGAAAATGAAAATTAATATAAACGATCGCGTAATAAGAGATTATACAGGCGACCCTCGACTTTCGCACATTCTACTCTAGCACAATTCGCTATTTCGCACATTTAAAAAAAATCATTTTTTTTTATTGTTTGTCGATAATGCAAAAATTGTTTGCTTCCATGCAGTTACTCACTTTTTTTTGGAAGAACTATAATATATGGAACGCAATTAAAAGTATAGGAAACTCGTGGGCTGAAAAAAAAGAGTCAACAGTGAAAGGTTCCTGGAAACAATTATGCTCACAAATGATGAGTGATTTCATAAATTCTGAAGACACTCCGGAAACTATCCCAGATGAAATAATTAGCCTAATAAATGAACTAAACTTATACGTCAACAACAAAGATGTTAATGAGTTGATTGAATCTCACTCAGTACATCTGTCAAATGAATACTTAATTGAGCAACAAGAGTTAAATGAAATACACAATGAAAGTGAGGAAGAAGAAGCTCATATTATCTTCAAAACTTTGAATATCAAAAATATTAATGAATCCTTCATGCATCTTGACCATTGTTTAACTATCATGGAATAATGTGATCTCAATGGAGAACGTATATCTCAAGTATGTTACGTAGGGCGATTGAGAAATATTTATAATGTTATAGAACTATTTATCAAGAAAAGAAAAAAAAGGGTGGTATTCAACTAACTTTTGACAAGTTTATAAGGAAAACACCTGAAAGTACTTAAACACGACTCGTTAACTTAATTATGTTTATTTATAAATAAATATTTTTAATATATTATATAATTCATAACTAAATATTAAAATTGATAAATACATATTTTAAAATAAAATTTTTGATGTTTTTTTTACATCTCTCTACTTTCGAATATTCAACATTCGTACACATTTTCAGGAACCAATTATCATGACGATTCATCGAGAATCTGATGTTGCACCCCATTATACAGACTCCCAAGAAAGATATCTTAACAGTCAGAACTTATCCGATGAAGGAGTAAGGTGTCCTACCATCGGACCGAAACTCCGAACAAGCTATCCATCACTTGTAACGAATTGACTTGTATAGTCATCTCCGGTGACACCAGCTTCAAGTACTCCGATCACTTACTTTGTATTTGAACTTCTATTATACTTGTCACGGGTAATGAGTATTAACCCTTTTAACGCCAGCATACTTTGCATAGAGAGTTGCTGATTAATATTAAAATCCAAAAGGTGTTATACTTGGGTCGTGTACTTAGAGGAGCAAAGTAAAAATTACTGCACTTGATCATCCAAGGCAAAATAAAAGGTCGAAGAGGTGTTGGCAGCAGGCAAATCTCCTGGCTCCGCAATATACATGATTGGACTGGCATAAAGGGCGTTGGAGATCTTTTTCGGGCTGCCGGGGACAAAGATGTCTACTCTCAAGTGATATTCAACGTTGGGGGGACCTGACATGACACTGGGAAGAAGAAGATATTTTGCATACAATGTGCGAAAAATCCCAAGCATTTGTTTATATTTTATTTTTTATCTCAGTTAATATTTAGTTTTAAAACCTATTTTTTTTGTGGAGAGTTACCTCTCTGTAGACTAAAATACTAAATAATTTTCATATTTCATAAAAAAATTTTTTTTTTTTATTCAACATAAAACTTGTATGAAAGCTTTTAGGCCGATGATCGGCCCCGTGGGATTTTTCGCATACACCAGTTGGGGCCGATCATCCGCCTCGTAAGATTAAAAAGGGCGAATTTAAAAAAGAGGCAATTTATGCAAAATAATAGATGATTATGGTGTTGAAAATAAATTAATACGTTATATTGCATCATTATACATTGAAAGTATAGCATATATCAGAGTTGTCTTGACTAGGTGGTTTAATATTTCAAAAGGTGTAGGGTACAGCAAGGATGTTTCATGATGAAGTAATTTTCTATTTTTATAATGTGTAGTTGGAAAGAATATAAAAAATAAGCTTTTAAAATTATACAAAATAAGCAAACCTTTTCTCCATTTAAAAACGGGTACGGGAAGACATAGAAGATGAATGTTTACCTGAAACAAAACAAAAACAAATTAATTATATTTCAAATAGAATATAGACACATCTTTTTACACACGTATGGTCGGTACCTCATATGACTAATCGATACCTCCTATGATCAAAATTACAGTTAAAGTTTGTAATACTTCAAAAGGGGTAAAGCAAGGATGTGTTTTGTTACTCTAGTTGTTAAATATTTATAAAGATTCAAGTGTAAATGAAATACAAAGGACAATGGTTGGTATACAAATGTTGAATGGGAATGTACGCGGAATGCTGATTATATAGTAGTATTAGCGGAGAATGGTGATGAATTAGTCTTATAAGTATATTGCATGAGAGATGTGAAAAGAATGTTCTGAGAATGAATGTTGCGACATCCAAAGTCTTGGTGATAGAAAAGTGTGAAACGACAAGAAAATGCGCTACATGAGTGAGCAATGAAATATTAGAGCACATTGAGGAATTCTGATAAATAGGCAGTATTTTCTCAAATGATGGAAGAGTTACAAGGGATATCGAATGGCGTGAAGTGATAGGAAACAAAGTAAATAGGACACTGAAACATATATACTCGAACTGTACAGTATCAAAATTTGTTAAGATGATAGTTCAAGTTTCCAGTATTTTAGAACCAATTTCAATAAATGGAAGTAAAATGTAGAGATGGAAAAAGACTGAAATGAGCCGAATCAACGCTGTATAAATGTGTGAACTGCGAATACATGGGGTTACAATATATAAAAAAAACGGAATGAAGAGAATGAGAATGAATGTGAACTTAAGGTAAAAGGCAAATAAATGCTGCAGAAATGCGTGAATTGAAACGAATACATGAAGTGACAATGTATGACAGAGTAAAGAATGGAGTGATAAAGGATGAATGTAAACTTAAGGCTGATGTGTTGAGTAAAAAGAAGAAGAACACGCTGATATAGTTTGGGCATCTGAAACGAATAAAGGAAGACAGTCTAATAAAATAGATATAGTTCAAATCTTAGTGAAAGGCGTTTGAAAGGAATACCAAGGTAAGTATCGTTGAATCAAGCAAATATTTCGAAATACAAGGAAACGTAGAAAGTTTCATGGGTGTACGAGCGAGAAACTTGATAATTATGCGTTGCGCAATCAACGGGTGCACCTCTTTCTCAGACATCGTGTGCCATACTAATGACGGAACTTGCCAAAACCGGCCGACCGCTCTCCCCACTCCTGATATCTCCACCCAATACTCCTTGATGCGACCGCGCGCTTTGTTTAAAATTACGCACTCTAAAACAAAAATCTCGTTAATATTTGATTACCACCCTCGTAGAAGAGGCTAAGGTATGTGAGTAAGGAAAATCTGGCACTGTGTCCTGTCTGCGTACCCCGATATGGAAATTGTATGATGGCATGTATTTGTAGTTTTAATAAAGAAAAGAGATTTTTATTCATTCATAGATTCCTCATTCAGCACTGGTTGTATGTAGTACGTATATTGCATTTCGGGTATTCTCCCCTGAAGCACGTGTCTCTCTCACAGGATATTTGTTCCTGAAGAATTTCCTACAGGATCTCAGGTATCCGTTTGATCTCCTTCTCAGCGTCCTTCCTCCGCCATAGCATTTTGCTTAGATTTTCCGTCTAGTTGTATAAATATGTTGGATTTTTTTGAGGAAGCAAGAATAATGGAAAAACGACTGTTTTATTTTTCTTTGATATTAGATTTTTTCCCATTACGCCACGATGAAGTTATATTGCTTTTGAAAATAAGTACAATAGTTTTATATTTTATTTTTTTAACTACAATATTCTCGGTTCAATATCTTGTTCCACCATTCCATCGTCTGGGAACATGCTTCCCAAATAGTTATGCAACTTATTTTAATATTCCATACCATCACAACGTCTTTTTATCGTGTTACGCAGAAAGGAGAGCTTACAAGACTTGCCTATCGCGTCACGTATATTTCTCATCTACTACATATGTACACCTCCAACAATTCCCTGACTTTTAATCTATACATTTCCTTATTTATATCATACTATTCGATGACCTCTGTAGTTCAGTTGGTTAGACGCCTGTCTCCCAACCCTGAGGTTACGGGTTCAAATTTCGCTGGTTGCCAGATTTTTTTAAAAAGGGTTCCAGTATTTTTTTTACGTATGGTCACTTTAATATATTTTTGGTTGGTTGGAAGAGATCGCCACATGACAATATGCCCGTCAGGTTGTACTGTATACAACGAAAGTGTTTTACAATTCACTCAATACATATGTACGAGTACATACTTTCCTTGGCTTTACTCTACCACGCCTTCCACTTACATTCGCACTCTATATTTGAAGAGTGAAACTCATAAACCACATAACAACCATATTTAGATATTTTTTTTATGGGAAAACAGTCTATCAACAAGCGGCAATATGCCCATAAATGGCATATATTTGAATTCAAACTAAAAGTGATTCTGTTTTACAACCAAAGGCGTACTGGGCACATCTCCACAAGCAGTTTACTCAAATACCGCACAGTTTTTTTCTTAGAACTCTTTACGTATGTTTTGGCTTTTGAGTGCTTTATGAGTTTTACTCTTCATTTATTTGTCTTTCTTTATTCAGTTGATACATGTGCCCAAACCATCTCAGAATGCTCTTCATCATCCTACTCAATATATCAGCCTTTAGTTCATATTCATAGTTAATTACTTCATTTCGTACACTATTATACATTTTCCCTCCGTGAAGAATTCTAAGTACAATACATGTATTTATACAGTATTTAATCAGCTTTATAAGTGTTTCACGCCCATTTTTCAACCCATACATCTAAATTAATACTTAAATCGTCTACACTGACTTAAATATCGAAAACAATTTGATTTCAAACCTTGTCTTATTGTATTCTAGTTTCTTAATAGGTTGTCTATGTTAAAGCACTGAAATAACGCAAATATTACGCTATGTATATCCGTTGGACTTCACAAAGTTCACACTCTTGACAGTTCAAAACCCAAAGTTCCAATAGACAGAAGATTAAATTTTCGGTAGCCAGATATGCATACATAGCGTAATATTTGCGTTGCTTAACAGTGCTACTTGTACAGAAAAAAAACATTCAGATGAAAAACGGTCTAAAAGTTAAACCAGTCCAACAGGAATCGAATCTGGAGCAATCACTTGCTTAACGTGAATGTTACCCGTTGTATTCAACGTTGATAGACTGCCCTCCATTATTGCCAGCCACCTTGTAAATACAAGACGACTGTGTATATATATTGATTTATTAAGTGCAAGCTGTTGCACTTCAGAAAGCTTTCACTCTTGACAGTACAAAACTTAAAGTTCCGATAGACAGATTATTAAATTTTCGGTAGGCATAGTTTTATACATAGCTTAATATTTGCGTTACTTAACAGTGCTACTTGTACAGAAAAAAATATATACATTCAGATGAAAAACGGTCTAAGAGTAACATCAGTCCAAAAGCGCGTCCGACAGGAATCGAATCTGGAGTATCCACTCGCTTAAAGTGGATGTTATCCCTTAAAAAAACATTCGACGACCATATATTCTTAACTTGGCAATGGAAGATATCATATTGTCAAAATATAAAATAATAAATAATCTTTTTGTGTTATTTTTATATCGGTGTATTATGAAAAGGAAAAACAACTTCTGAACCAAATGTGTGGCTTAAACCTCAGAAAAGGATCACAGAAACCACAATAAAGTCCTGAATAGCCGGGTCACTTAGTATTACTACAAAAAAGCGAACAATATCCCAACAATATCCTCATGCTCTGTTATTAAATCTCTTACCGGATCCAGAACAAACTCGTTCCCTTTCAAAGTTAAATTTTCTTGGTCACGAATCTAAAGACAGAAACTAAGTTAAATTTTATCTCAACAATAGATTTATTCCTCTTGGTAATATAACATATGGTTACTATAAACTACAGCAGTATTTTAGTACCCAATTTGATTTATGGGTGTGATACGTGGACGTAGAAAAAAATACTGATAGGATCTGAATAAATTATGTAAAAATGCGTGCACTGACAAGAATAGATGGGGTGATAATTTATGACTAAGAGAATACGGAATTAAGTAATAAGGGATTAATGTAAACGCTAGGCTGATGTGTAAGGTACGATGAAGAAGGGTGGTTTGAGATTATTCGATATTGTTATATAAATAAATGAAGATAGACCAACAAAACAAATATATAATGCAAATATGATTATTAGAGATGAATGGCAACTTAATAAGGCTGATGTGTAGAGTAAGATGAAGAAGAATACGCTGATATGGATTTGGCATGTGGAACGAACAAAAGAAGTAAGACGAACAAAACAAATATATAGTGCAAACATGATTAGAGACGAATGGCAACTTAAGGCTGATGTGTAGATTAAGATGAAGAAGAGCACGCTGATATGGTTTTGGTAAGTGGAACGAATAAAATAAGAAAGACTGACAAAACAAATATCTTATGCAACGAAAACACTTTAAGAATTTCAACTGTGTCATTTTATTTGTATAATCGTTGAATTATTGTACATGCAAGTATAATATTAACAGTATTTATAGAAGTAATAATAACGATGATGTTAACATCGTAGTGACTTTAAGAATAATGATAGCTGCCTCTGATATGACGTCCTATTTAAATCAAAGATAACCATACGCACGACCCTTCGATAGATTAAGAAGGAATTTTTCGGGTATGTTATCGATGCCCTTAAGGTCAAATCGATATCAGGCGATTTATCTCGTTCGCAGTTTACTTCCATTTAGTGATACCAAATCTTTATTGAATTTGGATACAAAACCGCCAACAAGATAATAAATTTAAACATAATACATTGAGTTAAGTTTGACATGCATGTGATAACACTAATATGTATAGGTTCTAGATTACATAGTACAGATATGGTTTAACATTGGTTTGCATGATAACTTATAATATTTATTGGAAGTGGATAAGAGTATACGATAAGATAACATTGGTAGGGATACATTACACAAATATGATTAGAGATGAGATATGATTAGAGATGATGCAAATAACTTAAGGCTGATGTATAGAGTAAGATGAAGAAGAGCACGATGATATCTTTTTAGAAAATAGAACGAATAAAATAAGAAAGACTGACAAAACAAATATATAGCGCAAACATGATTAGAGATTAATGGAAACTTAAGGCTGATGTGTAGAGTAAGATGAAGAAGAGCACGCTGATATGGATTTGGCATGTGGAACGAATAAAAGAAGAAAGACTAATATATAACGGAAATGAGAGTGAAAAGCATGGTAAAGAAAGATCAAGGAACGAGTGGTTTGATCAAGTGAATTTTACCTTGAATGAAAGGAGTACTCAATGTCAGATATATCGTAGATGTATGCTAAAATGTATGATGTTATATGTTATGAACACAGCACTACACCTAAAGCCGAATGTGTTACTATCACATATCGGAAGATCTACAAATGTTTCATTGCAGTTCGTCTTCCTTATATAAAGACCACAGCCACTACTATATTATTCTTACATGTCTTCATCGTTGCTGGACCTCATAGTCGAGGATCCCTTCGCCATTCCAACGTCAATTTAGTTGGAAAGCGAAGCTGTGCCGTGGAGTTTTCGTATCTTTATTATTTTTTTATCATATTTAAGTGAGTGAGCTATTGTACACCCACAAACTCACCGGTCACACCGGTGTACTGGATCCGATGGTACACCTAAAATGGGACAATCGGAGCGCACTAGCATGTTTTTCTTTTATTTTTTTAGATATGATCGAAATATCCTTATAGCCCCGAATACTAGGCGAAAAAAATGCCTGTGTCATTCGAGGGTAAGAGCACAGTGCGGGGTTCGAACCGGCAACACGTATGTATATGTTTTAAATCTCTTATTAATATTGAATTTAAATCTTGAGTAAGAGCGCCCTTGAGGAGAGTTTGCTCTGTGAACGGCGTTGTATAAATTGTTGATTTAATATTATTAAAATAAATTATATAATTAATTTTAAAAAATGAGAACCCCTTAATTTCCCCCAATGGATAGATGGATAATCACCTTATGACATAAAATAGCTCAACAAATTGATTAAAGGTAAAACGTTTGTATAAACCGATAAATCAGTATATACTTAGACTAAGTGCGGGCTAAACCTGCCCAACATTGGAGCCCGTTTCGGCCAAATGATGAATAGCCCGTTTGTGTTGGACTACAGCCGTACACCCGTCGGACAGTTGGTAATCCTTTAGGAGTGAAATATGAACAAATATATTTCTCCTGCTGCACGCATTTCAAATTACCGTTATTGCTGTGGACTAAAGGGAGATATATTTATATTTCGTACGAAAATTGTAGATTGCCCTTTTATCCATTTGGCCACTACTTTGTTTTTTTTTTATCTTTCTTGAGATTTTTAACGTTTTCGAAGTAAAGATTTATAAAAGACGGATCGTCAGCTACAGTAAATAAATTCGGGTTAAATGATGTCGAACCATAAAAATATCCGGAAGACAACATAGATTTCGGTTTAATTAATTGAACTATCAGGTTGAGAACTACTGGAGCATGCACAGAACTCACGGTTTGTCATAGAACATTTGAAATGCTACCTTGCACGTAAAGAGGTAACAATACTCGCACACGTATAACGAGAATGAGTATTGCTTCTAGACGAACTCTAGTAGAACATTTATTTGGTTTTAATGTTGAAATAAACTATTTATAAAACAAAAATCACCCCAAGGTTGCTAGAAACGATTTATTTCATTCGTTTAATTCATATCGAAATTGATTATTCAGATATAATGAAGAGCATGGCTGGGAGAGAACGTTATCTTGAGTTCCATTAGTTGAGCATTTGGGTTGAAAACTACTGGATTAAGCACGGAACTCGTTCTTCGTAATTGAAGGGTAGTATTTACTTATTCAGTGGAAAAGGTAATCCCTGAAATCACTGACGTAAAATACTTGGGTCACGTGTAATTTTTACTTTCAATATAAATAAGGGAACTCGTTTTCGTTTGTTCAGTATTATTTATTTACTTGTCCCAAAAACAATCTGGTGAGCTTATTACTAGGCGGAAATCATTTACAATTAAACAGACAAAAGTAAATAAAGCAAGTTAAATGACCACAAAAAATTATCAAATAATTATTCATTTTTATGAAATTTATGATTAATTTACAAAGTAAAAGAGTGAGATATCACCAATCAGAGGAAAAGAAGGGATGGTGGAGAGGAAAGAAAAATCAATTATAAAATAGGTAACATTACTGACTAGAAATATACAAAGTAAAAGAGTGAGATATCATCAATCAGAGGAAAAGAAAGGGAAAGTGGAGAGAAAAGAAAAATCAGTTATAAAATAGGTAACATTACGAATACTGACTAGAAATATACAAAGTAAAAGAGTGAGATATCATCAATCAGAGGAAAAGAAAGGGATAGTGGAGAGGAAAGAAAAATCAGTAATAAAATAGGTAACATTACGAATACTGACTAGAAATATACAAAGTAAAAGAGTGAGATATCATCAATCAGAGGAAAAGAAAGGGATAGTGGAGAGGAAAGAAAAATCAGTAATAAAATAGGTAACATTACGAATACTGACTAGAAATATACAAACTAAAAGAGTGAGATATCATCAATCAGAGGAAAAGAAAGGGATGGTGGAGATAAAAGAAAAATCAGTAATAAAATAGGTAACATTACTGACTAGAAATATACAAAGTAAAAGAGTGAGATATCATCAATTAGAGGAAAAGAAAGGGATGGTGGAGAGGAAAGAAAAATCAGTAATAAAATAGGTAACGTTACTGACTAGAAATATACAAAGTAAAAGAGTGAGATATCATCAATCAGAGGAAAAGAAGGGATGGTGGAGAGGAAAGAAAAATCAGTAATAAAATAGGTAACATTACTGACTAGAAATAAAAATTCATTGCACGGACAGTAAATGACGACTTAAAAATTGAAGAGCGGTGAACTGGGAAGGCCAATATCTGAGCGTAGCGCAAATCCACGATCGGAAAGGCGTTGATTTTTTTGCCAGATAAGAGGGGGCGACGGGACAGTAAAGGATATTATACAATATATGAAGTATGTGAATTTGGAGTATATTTCTAAAGACACAATATGAAAGAAGACTTAACTAAAGCATTTCCATAAATTGCAATGGACGCCATCATCAAATCAAGGCGTTTTTCAAGTCATCAAATCAATTTCTGTAGATACACTAAGAATGGACTCATGATTTGTTGTATTTTTCTTCATCGTGTACTCAGTGCTGAGCATCATTGTCATCTGCCATGTCTCGAATTAGGTCCACCACCTGACCCCATCTCCGATAACAACCACAGATAATGTCATTTGGACACACAATTTTAATGGATCTGGGTTTGTTGCTTTTCATTTGTCGTGTCCTCAGTAAACTAGACTTTTGCCTGTATCCCACTGAGAACGGACTGAATATGACTATCAAACGTTAATTACGCGTCGCATTTGGCCAAAATTTGACAGAAATCGCTTGAGGAATGATACTTGCCAGCAATGATGCCATTTTATGAATTGTGGTGCTATCTTATGGAATTGCGCCAAACTTTTCAAACTACCCCCGTACTTCTGTTTAACCTGTTTACGTAAGCTATTATTTAAAAAAAAAAAAGTATCTCATAACTTAAATTTATTAATATTAGACCTAATAATGACGTGGAACGAAAAGCCTTATGGGGTCGGTTAACGAAATCGTGATATCCTTTTCAATACGTGTTTTCTCTAGTTAGCACTTGTCATTGGAAATTCAAAATTAAACGTATACACATACCATATATATATAGATATTTAAATGAAAGAGTATTATTAGGTTGGTAGTCTACATTAGCAGCGGATGATCCGGCGTTTTACCCCTCCAGGCTCTCACATCCCTTCACCGCATCCCTCCCGCGCCCGCCCCATCAAAGATCGGCTCGTGAGATACGTCGCAATAAATCTGTTTGAGAGTATTTCAATTAAGATGGAGACCGACTCCTATCCATACAGTGGATTACGTACCAGTTTAAATTCTACCAAATTATTATTGCTATCATGCGGGATGTATGGATGTGCGATATATACATATATGTCGATGACTTAAATTCCCTTCCCTAGTTGCTTGTCAAATATACATATACAGTAAATTCCGATTAATTGAGTCGTCGGTTAATCGGGACAGTCATTTAATTGCGAGAAATATTCAAGGCAAGAAAAAATGGAAAATATGTTATTATCTAAACTAGTGGGTTTGCCCCTGGCCGCTCCACGTCCCCAACCCGTATTGGTACTGCGCGCTCCTTTGTAAATAGTAATAGTATCTTCTCCCTGGCTCCATCCCAACTCACTGTCTGCGAAGACTGTTGGGGTCTGCTCTTCTCGTCCTCAGGTTGTATGCTCTTCTGTCCCGGACTACGTCCCCCAGGCCGTGCCTCTGCATCAGGTTATCTTTTTGCACCACCCATGAATTATTTGGTCTTCCTCTGGTTGTTATTCGAGGAAGATCCATGGAGATTGCCTCGTTCACAATGTGATCGGGTGCTCTGCGTCT
This sequence comes from Odontocerum albicorne, assembly GCA_949825065.1. NCBI lineage: Eukaryota > Metazoa > Arthropoda > Insecta > Trichoptera > Odontoceridae > Odontocerum > Odontocerum albicorne. Next base: position 13,024,552 of record OX463865.1, read on the forward strand.
AACGTGCCCATACCATCTCAATCGCTTCTCCTGCATCTTGCTGTTGATGTCTGTAACACCTAGACTTCCACGAATGCGTGAGCTTTTTGTTTTGTCTCTTAGGGACACACCAGAAGACCATCTTAGCATGCGCATTTCAGCAGTTTCTAGTTGCCTAGAGTAAGAGTTATACATCGTCCAGCATTCGGAGCCATAGAGGAGTGCAGGTCTGAAATCGTTTGGTATACTTTTCCTTTTAACTTGACTGGCATTTTCGGATCACATAGAACTCCCGTCATTGATCTAAACTTCATCCATCCCACACTAATTCTATGTGTTACATCTGCTGCACATCCCCCATCGCTATGGATGAGTGACCCAAGATACTTAAAGGAGTCACAATTTGGTAATGTTTCTCCATCCATTTGCATTATGGGAGTAATAGTATCTGATAGTATATATGTACATTCATTAGATAGTATCTGATTGTATATATCTGTATATAGTAATAATATCTGATAGTATATATGTACATTCATTAGATAAATAGTATATATACTCGTAACAATATCAATTTGTTAGCTATTTCAGAATTCTGAATACTGAATATAACGACCTCCATGGTCTAGTTGGTAAGACGCTTGTCTCTAAGCCCGGAGGTTGCGGGTTTGATTTCCGTTGTATCCCAGATTTTAATTAAAAGAATTTCAGTCATGTTTTCACTTAAGCCCTCTTTAACATCTTTTTGGTTGTTTGGAAAATATTGCCACATGGCAGTAAGCCCGCCAGGTTGTATAGTATACAACGATAGTGTATACAATGAAATGATTATTTAAGTAAATCAGATTCGAATAAAAATGGTATTCATTTACTTCGATATTAAAAAAATTGGAAAAGTTTATGTTGAACAAAATGATAAATTTAAACACTAATTATTAATTTTTTAATACCTTAGGGAACTCAAATATTCGTAAAATAATATATGATATACTCAAACTATGAATCTGGAGTTATCTAACAATCGATACGAAAATTATCAGAACATTATAAAAAACATAAACACATTCGATAAACAATTCAGACTATGATCCGTTATTCAAAGTGAGGAGTCTTACAACCTTGTCAGATAGAAGAAAGATATTTGATCTTTCAACAGTATTTAATTGTCAGCTAGTATTTCAATAGTCCGGAACTAACTCTTTTTTAATGTTGCAAAGTGTTAGCAAAAAGTACGATGTCAAAGCTGGAAAATATATAGAAGAGAAGAAGTACGAAACCATCACGATGAAAATTTGCATAGTTAAGATTCTCGTCTTCGCTTTATTCATGTATAGCGCAGAGACTTCAACTCTGAGAGCAAGCGAGAGACGTAGAAAAGATGCATTGAAAATGTGGTGCTGGAGAAGAATGTTACGAATTCCATGAACAGCAAGGTGAACTAACGTCTCAATTATCGAAGAACTTAGAATCCCCAACAGATTGTCGACAATATGCCTTCGACGAATTCTCCGATTCTTTGGGAACATTGTTCATGGTCAAGAAGAGAGTTTGGAAAGGTTTGTGGTTACTTAAGGTGTGCAAAGACGACACACAAGAGGAAGAATCCTTTTGGACTGGGCAAGTGAGAGATGCAACTGGACTACCCTTAACTGCCCTTCGAGCTGCGGAGTGCAGGGATGGATGGAGTGGAGTTGTTGGAAGCTATCATGGAAGTCACAATGCTGTCATGAGCTACACGATACGATGATGATGAAGTGCTGAGTTATTAGGTTCAGCAGAAAAAAGTCAATATTAACATATGACACTGTTTACATGTCAATGATAAATTATACATAGTTGCATGGTTCGCGGAAGCGAGCTGGACTTTCGTGCGGAAGGTCACCGATTCGATCCCTGCGCTGTGCTACTCTCCTCGAATGACACAAGTATTTGTTCCGCCTAGTATTCGGGGTATAAGGAAATCAATGATTTCGGTCATATATATTCTGATCTATTAAAAAAATATATAAAAAAGGAATAAAAAGCTTATTTATGCCCATAGACTCGCCCATATCAGGCAGATTCGAATCCCAGAATTTATCAAAGGTATTATTTGCTTCTTAAATACTCAGAAAGATATTCGGACTCATACAGGAAAATGGATCTTGGAGAGTGAGATATAATGAGCAGTTATACAGCATATACAAAGAGCCCAACATTATAAAATACATCAAAATTGGGAGGCTACGTTGGGCGGGGCATGTAGCAAGAATGGGAGAAGAGAGAATGCCTAACAAGGTACTCTTTTCCAAGCCCCAAGGAAGACGTAGCGTGGGTAGACTGAAGCTCAGGTGGATGGATGGGGTGCAGAGTGATACAAGCGTGATTGGCATCAGGGGCTGGAGGAATGCATCCCAGGATAGGAGGGAATGGCGACGACTGCTGGAGGAGGCCGGGGCCCACAATGAGCTGTAGTGCCATTGATTGATTGATTATCTGCTTCTTTCCTGGTAATGGTTTTTTTCTGACGTAAATTTGTCGTCGTCGAGATGCTTACAGAGGTGAAAATTGGTTTACGATAGTTCAGGTGAGTAAGGTGGATGAAGTAATGTTCCGAAGCCCAACTCATTTTTTTCAATTAAGATCAATACGATTGTGAAATGGATCATCACGTTTATGCAACAACGACGATGAATAAACGTCGAAACGACATTTTTTTTATTATCATTTAGTTTATGTAGAATCCACCTTTAACGCTTTTCAGCAATTCTAAAGCATATAATTTGTAAAGCAATACCAACGCCCAGCTCTTGTGCCAATTTCCGTACCATTTATTGCGTGTTTTCTTCCAATAAAGCTTTCGATTCATCGTTTTCAACAATAGTAGGACGTCTTCGACCCTCTTCATATATAAGTCTTACATCTCCGTTTCTAAGCTTTTCGAACCAACGTCACACCGCTCGTTCAGAATTGGTTCCTTCACCCCATGTTTGGTTAACAACATGTTGTTTGAGATTCATAATAAAGTTTAATTCATGGAAAAAATACACGGAATTCTTCTTTTTTCAATCCCTTTTCTTAATGGTAATTAAATGCCTGACTTGATAAATATAAATAACAGATTCATAACTGTCGAACAAAGACAAGTGAACAAATATTTCCTAGCAAGTAACGTTTTAAGTATTATTATATTAAAATCACCCATATTTTCGGAACATCCAAATAAATTACAGACCTTTTTTGGTTCGCATGGTAGTTTGTCTCTTTTAAACTTATCAAAGTTTTAGTTTTTACATAAAATTTGCATTATAGGTAGGGCTTCATTGGGACACAATGGTCTGGTGCCAATGTGTCCCAATTAAACGGAATTTACTGTATACGTTAATTCCTCGAAAGAAATATTCTCCGCAGGATTTACGGTTTAATTTATGAAGATGGCGCATGGGAAAGATGTATAACGAAGAACTATATCCCCTGTATGGTTAAGCTAGCGTACTGTACTGTATTACATTTTCGTTGTATGCAGTATAACCTGACGGGCTTATTGCCATGTGGCAATATCTTCTAACTAACCAGAAATATGGCAAAGACACCTAATGAGAAAAGCATATTGGAATCCTTTTAAAAAAATCTGGGTTCCAACAGGAATTGAACCCATCAATCCCGGGTCGGGAGCCAGGAGTCTTACCAACTAAGTCACGAAGGTTTTCGAAGCGTAGGAAAAATTAATTGCTAGACTTATCTGATTTGGATGCTCATATCGCTTACAGGACACTTGGCTTGCAAGTGAGACTTTATTCAACGATACAATGGAACCTAAGAAAGTAGGGAGATCCACGATGATATGGCTGGTGTAACAGAGAACTGCCGCATACTGAGTAGAACAAATTAGGAGAGACATTCTGCTGAGAGAGATAAGTAGCAAATAATCCTGCAGGGAGCTAAAACGAATCTGGGGAGTAGGGCTGTTGATGATGATGGTATACAACAGTTCATATCGTTCATTGTTTATCCGAATGTTGCATTTACTTTTAATTTGAAATTTTTCAGTAATCATGACTATTCTGGATTATCGCGTACAATTCACTTATCATAACAGCATGCCACAGTACATCGTCGTCGCTGGGTCTCGTAGTCGAGGATCCCCTCGCCTTTCATTGTCATTGTCGATCTTGAGCTGCTGCTCGGCGTCGAACAGCTCAATCTTAGATGCGCACAATTACCCGCGGACGTACAAACATATGCTGAGTCGCCTGGTTACGCTGACGCGTATTCGCAGCACGCTGACTGTTTTCTTACGATTCTAACTGTTGAGACTCCATCAGCTTGATAACAGATGGCTCTCCACTTGCCACGAACCTAAGCCACCTTCTCCTAGTCGTTAGGTGCCATACACAAACTTAAGATACTCGCAGACTATCATAGCGCTTCTTATGCCCACGAACCCTTCATCTGCCCAATACTTCTATATATAAGACGCGTTTTGCGAGTCTATAATCGCCCATGGGCATCTTATTTGAGAACCTATAATCGCCCATGCAACATTCTACGTACATTCCCCTTCAACATTTTATATCAAATTTATTTTCGTTCAACTCGTTTATTTTAATTTCAAATTAAAAATAATGATTCGAAAACAATTTTAAATTAGAAAGCACAATTCTAATTTTTATTTTCAATGTACTAGCGGCATATTTTTTTACTGTTTTGTATATACGAGTACCATACATATATACAAACCATCACGCGATTTCCTATCGCGATAGGCAGAAAGGGATTTCCTATCGCGATAGGCAGATAGGGATTTCCTATCGGGATAGGCAGAAAGGGATTTCCTATCGCGATAGGCAGAAAGGGATTTCCTAACGGGATAGGCAGAAAGGGATTTCCTAACGGGATAAGCACTTTGTATATACGTGTACTAGTACAAGTAATAGTTTTTTTTCCATTGTAATTGTGTATTCACGTTTTGATGTTTTTCACTTTTGTTACTGATTTTCTTTTTTGTTATATGATATATTAAAAGATTTGTTTGATTGTATTTTTCATTTTTCTTATTTTTCTTGAATAATCTTTGTAAAGGCTGAAGTCGATAAAAATAAATAAATATATCATAGTAATGCCATACAAACTCTTTCCTAGTTTCTTGTATAATATTGTTATAATGACTAAAAACAGGTTACGCTATGAATGAGTGCCTGTTTATCTACCCCCTGAATCCAATCCGTGGGTCATGGAAGCAGTGTTACCTCAACACTGTTCCATGCGAGTGGGGCCCTACCGACTATGATATCTCTTCGCACAATCAATTCATCTGTCAATTATAAAACTATTTTTTTTATTGTATTATACTCGTATAACACTTTAGTTGAATACAACATGGTGGACTTATTACAATATGGAAATCCCTTCCAGCCAACCAGAAACATGTTCAAAAACTATTAATGAAAAAATGTCTGGATTTCTCTAAAAAAAAACTGGGTTTCAACGGGTCGTCAAGTACGATATTTAGTAACCAAGAAACTGTTTACGAGTCTGGTACATACCCGTTTTTTATTATTTATTTTGTGTTCCATCGGGAATTAAATCCGAAGCCTCCGGGTGAAAGTCAAGCGTTTTACAAAATAGGCAACGGAGGTCGTCTTAACTTAAATAGAATTATAAGTTATCTTTGTTTTCAATTAAATTCCTCAATTTAGTAATATAAACGGTTAACATTTAAGACGTAATAGCATGATGGACAATAACAAAACAGTGGATTGCCTAAGGGCGTAATCTTAATTCCCTACTCGTCTAAAGCCCAAGACATTCCCCGTTTTCCATCTCTCTCTATATATAATATATAAAAATATGTAATTAACAATCTACCCCATCCCTTTGTAACCCCACGAGACCCAGAGTCCATTGTCTATTGTTAATTCCAATTTAATTTTGAGTGCAGACCAAACACCCTCAGTGATGGGTGCTGAGGGCCAATTTCTATGGCCAGGACCTCGGGGGGGACCGATGGAAACTGAAGATTAAGCTTTATCCATTATTACCATATACTCATTGTTCCTTGTGATTGTGTTAGACGGAACGGATGGGTTTAATTATTCGGAAGATCGCCGCCTTGGAGGAGATGACACGTAGTGCTAGCTCGAATCGTGTGAGCGTTATTCGTTATTCTTGGTGGTGTACCACAGGGAGCTGGTATGTCCCCTATATTTTTTTATCGAAAAAAGTTTCAAAAAAATTGAAATTGATTTTATTTAAGAAAATGCATTGTTAATAAATTTGACAGTCGTATTTAAAGGGAATATTTTAAATGCATCAGTTTTTTTTTCATCAATAAAAAAAAACGTGTATTTTCCAAAGTAATTACTGTTATAATGCAAATCTTTTATATAATTGTGATTTTTTTTATGAGTATCATATCATCATCATCATCAATTTACATATATCCACTGCAGGATATAGGTATCTCCAAGTTGTTTCCAAGATTTTTTAATTCATTATGGAGGGGTTGGTCATGGGGTAGCTATTTATACCACGCTGCCCTAGCGGGTCGGTATGTGGTTTTTATTATACATAGTTTTGAGATTTCTTTCTCTTTCTAGTGTAGTACAGGAATTTCCTGCACAGGTGGTAGAATTAAACCACTAAATCGGTCGCTATTGCTTCGTCAGTTAATCAGCAGGGTGCACCAGATGATATATGGTAGTAATCGTGCGTGCAGATGAGGTTGACAAGTATCATGTAAAAATACGTATTTTTTTATATTTAATAGAATATTGTGACAAATAATTGAACACTTTAATAACGACTTATAACAAAAAATATTACAGTTTTATTAAAAAAGTTATAAACAACAGTATTCACTTACATTTTGAAATTCTAATCATAATTATTTAATTTTGAATAATCAACTAGATATTTCTTCTCCTTCTTCAATAACGGTATTTTCTTTTTGTAATGTTTAAAGAGTACAAAAATATTCATGGAAATTTACTGGAATGTACATTAAGATCCATTATACCTTAATATTTTTCTTTCGTTAGTGGTCGCTTACTCACATAAAGTAAAAATAATAATAATAAAAAAAAACGATTATTTTCGGCCTTCCTTTTTTGGGTACAAGATCTAAAATGTTAAATTCTGCACTATCACCTAAAGACGCATTATTCAACATCAGATATGGGGCATCTTTTAGAAATCTAGTCCACTGTATTTGCAATCAATAAACAAATTTTCCCTTAATATTAATCATTCTCTTTGAAATGGATATCAGTAGAGATTTGGTTAAAAAAATCTTCTCGTCATTTAAATGGGTTATTTCACGACACTGAAATTTTAGGTTATAGTAGTATTTAAGCGTATAATAAATACAGGTTAATAGAAAAATCAGGTAGAGACATGCATTAAAAAAAAAACAAAAACAAATTAATGTTTACCGACCATTTTTGCAAAAATTAACGGTGAATTTTTTTTAAGGTCTTCTAGATTATTAAAAAACAAATAATTGTAACATAAAATAGATCATAAAATCTTTTTTTTTTTGACTTAGCCCACTGTCATATAAACCGGCACGATTGAATGAAAGTTAGTCAATCAATTTAAGTTAAAATCCATACTCTTTGTAAAGTACTGTAATATTTTATTATTAATTAATTTATTTATTTTAAACAAACACGCATACATAAACAGCATCATGCCTTTTCCTGTCTTGATAGGCAGAGAGGTCAGGCTCACCAGAATTCCCTATTAAGTTCACTTTCATTCTTTATCACTTCATTCCATACTTTGTCATACATTGTCGCTCCATGTATTCTTCTAAATGCACGCGTTTCTACAGCATTTATTCGGATTTTATCAATATTTTTTCACGTTCACGTTTCGCTCCCATACATCAAAGTTGGCATCACAATACTAATGTAGAATATCATATTAGCAAATTTTAATACTGTCCGGTTCGAGTATATGTATATGTTTAAATGCCCCGTTGACTTTGTTTGATATCGCTACACACCGTTCAATATCCCTCTCAACTATTCCATCAACAGATAAAATACTACACATATAACATAACTCCTCAATTTTCTGCCATATATCATTTTCCACCTAAATATCGCATTGAAATTTCTTTTAACACTTTTAAAAAACTAACGCATTTAAAATATTAACTTAAAAAACTAATCAGATTTATTGCATTTTCTTAAATAAGATAAATAAACATGTTTTTAGTATTTTTCAATGAAAAAGTATAGGGGACATAAGAACTCCATGTGGCACACCACCTAGAATAACACTCACACGATTCCAGATAACACTACGTGTCTGTTAGACACGTAGTGCTAACTGGATCTTTTTCGTCTCTGTTGCACGATGCGCTAACCGCATCGTGACTACGATACCGGACCGTTAGCGCATCGTGCGACAGAGACGACGCTCTACAAACGATGTGTATTACTTACCGCCGTGTACTATATTGGATATAGCAACATTCATTCTTACATGTTTCTCTTCTTATCTCTACTACAATTTACTTTTCAACGTAACAAAATATAACGTTTTTAATTCCTGATTTTTCTTTCCTCTCTACCATCCTTTCATTTTCGTTTGATTGATGACATCTCACTTTTACTTTAATATGTTCATAAATTTGATAAACATGAATAATCTTTTAAATGTTTTTTAACTACCATGTATGTAACTTGCTTTATTTACTTTTGTATGGTTGGTTGAAAGAGATTACCGCCTTGCAATAAACCCAACGGATTGTTTATACAATGAAATGTTAAATAATTAAATAAATACAATAAAACCAATTATTTCAAACATAACGTCAACAATATACACATAACATATTTGCGTTTCTAACTGAGATGAAATCGTGTTCTAAGAAGACCAATAATGCTCGAATGCATCAACATACAAAATGCATTAAAATTAATTGCAATTCGTAATTGAACTACCCCAATTGCATTAACGGCGGCTCAACATTTACAACAAACCACGCCCTATCATATTATAATACAAAGGCATTAAATCATATTTAACCGTAAGGTATAAATAATAAACCATTATGTTATCCTGTTTTAATCCTGATACTTAAAAATATTCAACAATGTAGAACTATGGATTTATATATTTTTTCGCGGGAATAAAAAGTATTCGCGCGAAAATTTCCGAGATAATTTGTTAATTGGCGAAGAGAATTCGATCACAATAATTGAATAAAGGGGCAAAGCTTTGAACAAACTCAAGCGTGATCTCACACACTCATCACAATGAGAACAAACTTAGACAAAGTGAAATAGGACAAACATCGGAAAATGTATCAGTTGATCACAAGTGAAGCATTCAATTAGTCGAAATAGGGGTTAGGGGGCTGGGGTTGTGCAGGGAGAGCACACTCGCATAAGTAGTTAATATTACATAACAGTAATAGTCGCCTATTGATCCGTCTTAATGGATTTTCATTGTCATTTTAACTTGGTCGGGTGTACATTGTTCATATGTAGGATATATACTCCGTAGATGAAGGGTCCACCGCAAAGACGGGGTAGTTTGTAAAGTTTCATCATTATTGGGTTTCGAAATTAATTATTCTTTATTTGTTTGAAAACATTTATATAAATACACATCACCACACTTATTCCCTGTTGGGGTAGGCAGAGATGACAGAGCCCCAGACTTTCACATATCGATATAAATCCTTGATCTCTTGTTAATTAAGAGCATAGAGACCCACTTTCTAATCACAACATACTCCTTTGATATCTGCTGCAGTATGTGGCCTTAGAAAGCACTTGAATCAACCGTCTTTTGGGAGGATTAATCAAAATTTGTTATTACATACTAACTATACACACAATCTTAAACCGAATGTGTTACTATCATAAATTAGAAGATCTACAAAGGTTTCATTCTAGTTCGTCTTCCTTGGTAAGTTTTCTGCAGTTTTCTTACCAAATATTTTTTACTACACATACGCTGATGCGGGGAAAGTACCTAATCTAATGGCCGCAGCCACCACCTATCTATCTTTCATACCAACATTTATATAAATTTAGTTTTTTTTTAATTTCTCAATAATGATAGATTTGAATCTCAAATAAGAACGCCCAGAATGAGGGTCTGCTCTCTATAAAGCGCTATACAAATTATTATTTTATTTATTTATTTAATTAACGACACAACCGTGTCTTTATATACAAATGAACATGTGACAGGTTAAACACGTACTTAAAATTATTGACAAATAATACAACTTTATCTTAAACTAACATGAAGATACAAAAAGCAGTAGTAATAATAAATTACAGTCATTGTTTTAAAATTATTTAATAATTATATGTATATTTAGGTTCAATATATTTTATGTATGTATACCACAAAATATTACCAAACTTCACCAAGCAGACTTACGTAATTGTCGAATAATTATTTTATAAAGGCAAAGAACTCAGATTTGTTTTTAGTGGAATAACGCTTACATAGAACAAAAATTGGATTTTTTAAGAATTTTATGGATAGATCTTGAGATATAGAAAACACATGGGCTCACTTGTAGAACGAGATGCAAGTTGCTTTGCAGAATCGAAACCTTCCACATGTTGATGCAGGGCTACTCAACTCTAGAGGCAAAGTATTGTCCTTAATGTTTCGTTTATACCAATTTTATAACCATCGTTTAGTTCCATGGCCATGTTTCAGTACAATACATAAATATTTTGAAAATGCATGATGTTTATGTATGCAAGAAACGTAATAGTTGGGTATTGAAGTGTTGACAGTAAAATTTACGACAGTCATATCGAAAACATGATTCGGCTTTATACATATACTGTATAAAATTTACGACAGTCATGTCGAAAACATGATTTGTCTTTATATAATACATATACTGTATAAAATTTACGACAGTCATATCGAAAACATGATTCGTCTTTATACATATACTGTATAAAATTTAGGACAGTCATATCGAAAACATGATTCATCTTTATACATATACTGTATAAAATTTACGACAGTCATATCGAAAACATGATTCGTCTTTATGCATTACTGTATAAAATTTACGACAGTCATATTGAAAACATGATTCGTCTTTATATAATACATATACTGTATAAAATTTACGACAGTCATATCTAAAACATGATTCGTCTTTATATAATACATATACTGTATAAAATTTACGACAGTCATATCGAAAACATGATTCGTCTTTATACATATACTGTATAAAATTTACGACAGTCATATCGAAAACATGATTCGTCTTTATACATATACTGTATAAAATTTACGACAGTCATATCGTAAACACGATTCGTCTTTATACATATACTGTATAAAATTTACGACAGTCATATCGTAAAAATGATTCGTCTTATTACATATACTGTATAAAATTTACGACAGTCATATCGAAAACATGATTTGTCTTTATATAATACATATACTGTATAAAATTTACGACAGTCATATCGAAAACATGATTCGTCTTTATATAATACATATACTGTATAAAATTTACGACAGTCATATCGAAAACATGATTCGTCTTTATACATATACTGTATAAAATTTACGACAGTCATATCGAAAACATGATTCGTCTTTATACATATACTGTATAAAATTTACGACAGTCATATCGTAAACACGATTCGTCTTTATACATATACTGTATAAAATTTACGACAGTCATATCGTAAAAATGATTCGTCTTATTACATATACTGTATAAAATTTACGACAGTCATATCGAAAAGATGATTTGTCTTTATATAATACATATACTGTATAAAATTTACGACAGTCATATCGAAAACATGATTCGTCTTTATATAATACATATACTGTATAAAATTTACGACAGTCATATCGAAAACATGCTTCGTCTTTATATATATACTGTATAAAATTTACGACAGTCATATCGAAAACATGATTCGTCCTTATATAATACATATACTGTATAAAATTTACGACAGCCATATCGAAAACATGATTCGTCTTTATACATATACTGTATAAAAGCATCAGCATAACAATTCTAAATATACGCTACACCTATTTAAATTCAGGGGTTTATGCTTAAAGTAACGAGTCGTGGTGGGGTCCTTGAAATGGGAGTAAAAACTATAAATTGCTGTGTAAGACCATATGAACAAATTTAATTAATTCAAATTTCAAATGCCTGTAGTTGGAAATGCTATATAAAATTTCATACGTCGTGGTCTTACAGTTATCATTGACAGTAAAATATCATATGTCGTGGTCTTACAGTTATCATTGACAGTAAAATATCATATTTTGTGGTCTTACAGTTATCATTGACAGTAAAATATCATATGTTGTGGTCTTACAGTTATCATTGACAATAAAATATCATACGTCGTGGTCTAACAGTTAACATTGACAGTGAAATAAGGAGGTTCGATTCCTGACTGATTTATGAATTAAAAAACTTCATTGTACAGTGTAAATATACCAGATGGGTAAATGATTGACGGCGATCAACCGTCGTTATTCTGCGAAAAGCATTTAAGTCCAAATATAGAGATAAATGCAATTTAAGTTTCGGAAGGCGATGTAAAATCAAGTTTTAAATAAAATAAAATACAAACAGATGTTATTTAAATAAAGTTTATTTATTTATAAGAATAACTACAAAAAAATGAGTAACTTGAAAACATGTTACCTAAAAATTAAAAATCCAGACACCCGTTTTGGACTTAATCCTTTCTTGGTGAAAACAACTGTAGAAAGGTGACTGAAAAATATTGTTTTATTATTTATTCCGAGTCACTTGATGTGTCGTGGTTTATTAAGGAATGAACTCTTGTGCTGGTTGGCATGGATGAATACCAACTATGGAATTGCTTCGGGATGATATCTTTTTTTATCTTTTCATAACAGCGAAACCATACCACTTTTGGACATAAAAGTTTTTTCCATGTGTAGATATTTTTATTTTAAATAAAATCATCAAAAAGTCATTTTAGGCAAAAATGGACTTAAATGCTTTTCGCAGAACAACGACGAACTGGTCGATCGTAGATATTCGAATAGTCAATCAAGTGTCCATATGAAATTCATAATAGATATATACAAATGAAGAGTAAAAATAATACAGATTGTATATAGATCGTAGACTATAGTATAATATGCTAGTGTCATTGTAATAAGATATTTCTTGCTAACTTATGACGCGAACGAATCAGTAGCGTCAAGCATGCTTTTTATCCAATCAGTAACATCTAACCTACAATTCTATGATGTGTGTTATTCTGGCGGTAATATGTTTAAAAGAGGAGATGGATAGCTATGTGATAACATACTGGACTTCTGCACCGGTTCGAACCTCGCACTGTACTACTCTCCTCGAATGACAGACATTTTTTTCTGTTTAGTATTCAAGGGAATAAGGACATCTATGACTTCGGTGTCATCGGATCCAGAATACCGGTGTGGCCGGTGAGTTTGTTGACATGCAACAACAACTCACTTAAAGAGGAGAAAGTAAAATCCACGACATAGTTTCACTTTCTGACTGACTTGACGTTTGGAATGGCGAGGAAATCCTCGACTACGAGATCCAGCAACAACGATTTCAGACAAAGGAAAGGAACAAAAGCTCATGATGAGGGGATGAAGTTAAAATAAAACATTTCTACTTCTAAATAAGCTCACTGTGTTATTCTGATCTAATGGTATCAAACGATGGTTTTGCTGCAACCGAAGTTTTCTGCGAAAGTACTAGTAACTTGCTGGACTGTTTGAACTACAGGTCTAAAGTCGATATATTTAGAAGTCATTTCCCTTATCTTGTAAAGCCGGCTCTTAAGTCCATCGTTGCTGTTGTAATTTTTTAAGCATGTGTAGATCACATTATACGTGTAAAAGAATTCTGAGCAAACCACGTTTCTTTTGCAGTTTTTCTCCTCCCCCTTTCTATCAGTTATTTTCAATACAGTTCATTTACTACACTCAACAAACGAATGGCTCTGTAATTTCACACTCCATTCTTGCACCCTTACCTGTACATACAATAGAACGGATATATCACTGTGTAGTCAAATTCTCAATATTAAATTAAAAAAAAACTATTTCAGGTACTGCATCAATCGTTCAACCCCACACACTATTAGTTGTTTGTTCAACTCATCACAACCTACAAATGATTCTACTATTACCAAATTGGAGGGATAGTTTTTTTTTGTTTATTATCATACATCTACCAACAACGCAAATTGTGTTTGCGGTATGTAACTGTTTAGTTATTTTTTTCTTGTACTGGTCTCCTCTATTACCATTTTCTAAATATTGTTATATATTTCCCTGTTAACTTTATATTTTGAAAGCCGCAAAATATTTACATTGAAAATACCAAGACTTCCTCGATCACCGAACTCCAAGAACGCCTTAGGGAACAAATTCTTACACTTCATGCATGTATTAGGCAAAGGGATGTAGGGCGGAGGAAATTAAATAATAATGTCTCATTTATATATAGTTTAATATTATAAATTAATTTATTTTTGGACCCGATCCAGAGGAAATTTTGGCACAAGATGTTCGATTGTCAAATTTTGAAGGACTCTGTATTGGACCGAAAAATATGAGAAAGATTTAAGTTTCGTAGACTGTATTCGGTGGATCAGAAATTTATTAACGAATTTATCATTTAAAATATTTTAAACAAATAAAATTAACTTCTTTTATCTACCTTCCTTTAGCTTAGACATAGTTTGTGATACACATGTCTTTCATTCCGAGGGTTGCGGGTTTGATTCCTGGTGGAACCCAGATTTCTTTCAAATGGAGACCAATCTTATTTTTTATTAAAAAATAATAATAAAATGACAATTAATAAAGCATCGTTTAGAGAACCAACTCTCATCAAAGACGTTATAACTTGGGATTCGAACCCATTAAGATTGACTTATTTCTGGTTTAAAGGAAGAGATTTCCACGTGACGATAAATTCGTTAGGTTGTATTGCATATAACGAAACTAAATAACAATATTTGTTTACCTTTCATTTCAATTGATATACATTTTTTTTTAAAGTACAATATTTAATATTTCGATTTATAATTAATGAGCGAAAAATTGCTAAAATGCAATAAGTAATAAAACGTACATTTTCATTAATTACAATAATTAACATTTATACAAAAATATGTTACTAAGCTTTCCTTTCTATGGCAAACATAAATATAAAGGTAGTATAAATTATTAACTAAATATCGGTCTAAAAAAGGCGCACATGTTATTTGATTCGGACTTAGGAAGGGTAGTTTTTTTATAACAATGAACAGGTGATATATATAGTCTTACTAGTAGAATAAATTTATTTATTAAGCGGCAATGGTCGCAAGACTTCTCGTGCGACTTTTAATAAAATGAGAAGCGTATTCTGCGATGATAACCTAAACTTGAAACTTCGACAACGGTTAGTCAAATGCTACGTTTGGTCAGTGTTATTGCATGAAGTGGAATCATGGACCCTTAAAGTTGGTAGTATGAACCGACTGGAAGCATTCGAAATGTGGATACACCGGAGAATGCTACGGATATGGTCAGCAACATAAGGGTTCTTCAAAAATCCAAAGTTGATAGATAGTTGCTGACTAATATTAAAATCCGAAAGGTGTCCTATTTGGGTCATGTACTTGGAGGAGCAATGTACAAATTACTGCACCTGATCATCCAAGGCTAAATAGAGGTTCGAAGAGGTGTTGGCAGGAGGCAAATCTATAGGCTCCGCATTACATGTAATTGGGCTGGTATAAGGAGCGTTAAGGATCTTTTTCGGGCTGCCGGGGACAAAGATACTTACTCTCGGGTGATATTCAACCTTTGGGAAACCTGACATGACACTGAGAAGAAGAAGAAGGTTACAAGAATTAAATAAATTTCGTTTAAGTGTGAAACAAAAGGATATTGCCCATTTAATGGTTACGGTATATCAGTTTGGGGGGGATGCACCTTAACCCAAAAACACATATTACAGGTTTCCCAAAAATTGATTGTGAAAATAATCAATAAACTTCCTGCTCGGTATCCCACGGCGGAGCTTTTCAGAGAGTATCAGGTCCTGAACATAGCCAATTTACATCTCAAATCCATTCTCTGGCACTACCATCGAGAGGAGGGGAAGATGCAAACTCAGCAGACACACATGACACGCATGGCAACTAATGAAATGTTCACCATCCCTAGAGTAAAAACCTCTTTTGCCCAAAGGCAATATGCTTATTTGGCTCCCATTACATACAATGGCGTGCCGACTTCAATAA
This sequence comes from Odontocerum albicorne, assembly GCA_949825065.1. Classification (NCBI taxonomy): domain Eukaryota; kingdom Metazoa; phylum Arthropoda; class Insecta; order Trichoptera; family Odontoceridae; genus Odontocerum; species Odontocerum albicorne. Next base: position 13,040,811 of record OX463865.1, read on the forward strand.
AAGTAAAGGTAGGAAAACCATTTAGACAGTCGATCGGAGCGTGGTTGTAATTGCGACAGGATTTTGAGTACTTGGGCTTTCAGGATGAATGACGAGTGGAAAGGATTTATGTGAGCTCGTGAGTGTGGGTCTCTTATTGTTGTTTTAATTTTGGTTGTTTTTGTATTTGTGTTTCTGTGTGTTTTTCTTTGTTTTTGTTTTTTTTTTTTTTTTTGTTTTTGAGTTTGTTTTGATTTTTGTTCTTATGATTGTGTGCAGTATATTGTGGGATGAATATTTTTGGTCTTTCTGGAGCGATAATGTGTGAGGAGTTGAGTTTCGCAAGATGTTTCCAGTTGTAGTTAAGTGTCACTGTTTGTCAGGTTGATGAGAGCGTGCAACGGGGTTTTTTGTGTTATCAAAAATCGGAAAGAAGTATCGATTTATTTTTTCATGCTAAATATCCTCAGTGAGATACAGGCAAAAGCCTAGTTTACTGGGGATACGACAAATGAAAGGCAACAAACCCAGATCCATTAAAATTATATGTCCAAATCAAATTACCTGTTGTTTTTTTCTCAAATTGTGTATATTTCTTGTCATGTGTAATAAAAAAAAAAAAAAAAAAAAAAAAAAAAAAAAAAAAAAATGGTACCCTGTATGTACTCGATAATTTCTGTAGACAAAATTGCGCCAATTTATTATAAATATTTCATTGTACGCCGGTTATTAATAAAAATATAGATAAACGTTTAAACGGAAAGCTCTTTTCGAATTTCCTCGTCATGATCAAAAAAAGTGCATTGAAATTTTCCGGAAGTTGCTGTAGGTTGTATTTCTATCGAAATATACATTGAAATCACGGTTATGCGGACTTTGTCGAGATTTTCGTTCAGTATTCGTATATTTCAAAAGGTTAATCATAGTAATGTATGAACACCACGGAAAACCACTGTACATGCTCAATATATCATACGTATAAATAATACTTGAAAGAGTTGTAGTGTTTGGTTTGATTTTTTTTCCGAATTATAAGCATATACATAATTTTGAGTCATCCGATATGCGCTGAGTTTAAGTATAACGACAAACTTATTTCAATATGGAAAATAAAGAAATGAGAGAAACTAAGTTGGCTAGAAGTAATAGTTTGAGTTGTGTAACGATGGAATTCTGGCAATATGGAAGAGACAAATTAATGAATATTGAACAACTTCCAAAATCGAAAACAATAATTTCAATTCCAAAGAATTACTATAAATATTATTTTACGATTCTTATGAAGCAAAACGTTGAAAGGAAATACTTTGACAAATATTAAAGAAGAAATGTGCGCTTTGTAAATTCTTAGCATAATTATTTTTAAAATCGATTCATAATAACATCTTGATTGGGAAACTGGTTATTGTATTTTGTTGAAATTTATTTTGCAATTTGTCATACAATAAAGAGTATTTTTTTTAGTTTTAGCAAGGATATAATTTTTTTTAAGAAGATTCATGAGTCATATTGACTGAATAATTGTTAGATACCGATGTAGAATAAAGAAAATATTGTAAAAAGGTATTTCAAATGGAGCGGTTTTTTAATTCTTGGATAAAACCCAGATGGCGTCGCGAGCTTGACTGGGTCTTGTGACATTTGAGAAGTGTAATGTAGGACATTTATAAAAATGGAGTCGTATACAATACAACAACGGATTCAAATTGTTGAATTATTTTATGTATTGTAATCTCAGGAAACGATGATGTTAATTGGCCACCAAGATCATGTGATCTGACACCGTTGGACTATTCTCTCTGGGGTTACGTGAAAAGCCAGGTCTATAAGAATGACCCCCGATCAATTCCTGAGCTGAAGGACGAAATTATTCGTTAATTAGAACCGCAATTATGCCAAAATGGCATCGAAAATGTTGACAAAAGAGTGGATATATGTGGAGCTGCAAGAGGTGGACATTTAGAGGCGGATATTGTTTTTATGTCATACATTATATTTAAATGACCCATAAAAAGTTTTTTTGTGATCAAAACAAATGATGTGTTTTATTCAAGAATTAAAAAAAACCGCTCAATTTGAAAGACCCTTTAGATATGGTTTGGCCAAATAAGTTGTTAAAGTCTTACAAACATAATATACAAGTCAGAAATATATTGGTGGGGTGTATCTTGGCCGAGGGGATGCTATTAGATGAGCCCAGACCTTTTGATAGCTTCTGTATTTAATGTATTATCTGCAATTTATGTGTTTTAGAAGTGTTATTTAAATATAATCTGTACATACTATGTTGCTATCAATAAACCTATTATTTATTTATTTATTTATTTTATTTAAATACATGAAGAGCGAGGAAGATGTAAACCGGGCCAAAGTTTAAAGGTATAGTAGGAGAAATTTAAGCTGGAGGAAAGATAATAATGATGATAAATATGTATCAAAATATGTAAGGATGTGGACGAAGCGAGAGATGTGTGCATGAATAGGAAAGTGTGATATTTTGCCTATCCCAATACGCCTGTATATACTAAATTTTAAAAAGATTTTCACATACCTGGACCAAATATTAATTTGTTTTGTTAAAAAACTGACGAATCAATTACCTGAAACAAAAATGAAAAAATAAATTAGGAATGTTAAAAAAATTACCGTTACAAAATATGTTTCGGAGGCGTAGCAGCCTTCAGCCTCAGGGTGATGTCAAAAAACGCTTATTATATTCGATTATTGTTTTTTGTCGTATCTCGTATTATATTTCTTGTCATATGTAAATATTTTTTTATATAAATTGAGTTTCCACTTTAAATATTATAATTTATTGTTTGCTTTGTTTTTCATTAAGTATGAATTCATACAATTACTTATCATATAAATCATTTTTTTTATTTATACAATTACTCGTACTTGTCATGTAAATAAATGATGAATTCATACAATTACTTGTCATGTAAATAAATGATGAATTCATACAATTACTTGTCATGTAAATAAATGATGAATTCATACAATTACTTGTCATGTAAATAAATGATGAATTCATACATAGATTTATATCCTCAGTGAGATACAGGCAAAAGCCTAGTTTACTGGGGATACGACAAATGAAAGGCAACACACCCAGATCCATTAAAATTGTATGTCCAAATCAAATTACCTGTTGTTTTTCTTGAATTGTGTATATTTCTTGTCATGTGTAATAATAAATAAATAATAAATAAATAAATAAATAAAAAAAAAATTACTTGGCATGTAAATAAATGATGAATTCATACAATTACTTGTCATGTAAATAAATTATGAATTCATACAATTACTTGTCATGTAAATAAATGATGAATTCATACAATTACTTGGCATGTAAATAAATGATGAATTCAGTCAATTACTTGTCATGTAAATAAATGATGAATTCATACAATTACTTGTCATGTAAATAAATGATGAATTCATACAATTACTTGTCATGTAAATAAATGATGAATTCATACAATTACTTGTCATGTAAATAAATGATGAATTCATACAATAACTTGGCATGTAAATAAATGATGAATTCATACAATTACTTGTCATGTAAATAAATAAATAAAAAGATGTTTTAAAAGAACTGAGTATGAATATTAGAAAGTCAAATGTTGTGTATGACAGAAAAGGTATTCAGTTTAGGGGAAAATGAGGATAGAACGAAGAATAAGAGCCAAAGACGAAGAAAGGTTTATATCAGTCCAGTAGAAAAATATTACGCTAAAAAATTTACGAAAATAGTAAATAAGGTACAAAAAAGTGCGGAAATAAAGAAAAAACGAAGCAAAACCAAATTAATCAAATAGTGAAAGAGATAAGATTATCAAGACTACTTCACTTTATATAACGGTATAATCCTATCGGTTTCAAGGTTTTCACCTCATCGTCAAGGGAGCACAAACAAATCTTACATGTGCTCTCCGGATTAAACAAATTATCATAAACTATGTATTTATATTGTGCCAGAGACGAATCAAGTGGAGATGTTTACTCTCTGCCTCAATGGGGACATGGCGTTACAGAGGTGATGATGATGATAATGAAGTTATGATTTACCTAAAATTAAAATGCTTGGATGCAACAGAAAAAAAAGATTGAGGACTAATGTAACCAATAGATCAAGTAATAAAATACAAAACAAAAGGAAATGTTTTGTTATGAAATAACACAAAATAACAGCATAGGCCTCGTCATAGGAAATATTTGCTGGATTTTCTCAGAATCACCGAAAGATAAAAGATTATTCGATCCACTATTATTTGAAAGTTGTGTTCTTTTCATAACCTAGTTTGTTATTACTATTTTCCTTTGTAAAATTATTTAAACCATTCAGCGAGATAGGTCCCGTTTTACTGTATTAAGCAGGTATCACCAACAAGTTCCGAGCCTATAATGATTTATTAAAAATATATAATTTAATTCGTAATAGTCAAACGTATTTGTTCGTTTAATTAAAATTTATGAAAAAAAGGATAGTATGTTTAAGACGTATATAAAACTGTTGACGATGCGAGAACTGAGTGCACGGATAAAAATGCGTAAAAATCTTTCCTCTTTATCTACCCCAAAATGAACACGAAGTGTTGGTCTGTATTTATTTATAAATTTAAACAACCAAAGGATATTTTTATATATACTCGTAATACAACCATACAATCAAGCACGAGTGCCGACATTCCTATCTCGATATATATACGAGTATCTTTTGAACCTTCATTCATACTCTTCATCACACAACTCCTACGATTACACTGATTTTAAATTACCTTTTTTTCTTGTGAATGAAGAAAAACTAACTAAACAAAGATACAGTTCAAATGTGAATGGAAAGCGTGATAGATGAATACAAAGGAAAGTATAGATTAATCAAGTGTATAATATTATGAATGAAGGAAATATCAAAGAAATTGTATGAGCTATATGAGGTGTATAGATATAAAAAAGGCGAAAGATGGGTGTCGTGAGAGGAAAATCTGGCGTTCTTTTCTTTTTGACTACCCCGATAGGTAGACGGGGCGATGTTATGTATAATACGAGTGATTTCGATGTATTTACACACTATAGCAATAAATACATAATATCACGCCGTGTTCCTTGCGTGGTAGGCAGGGAGAAAGACCTCCAAACTTATCTATTCAAGCTCACAACTTTCGCCTCCTCCATATTTATACATTTCCTCATACAAAATCTCGAATTATCTAAACTTCTCTTATTTTTCAAAATCTGGTCCATTTGATCCAGCTATGGTGTACTTCTTCCTCGGTATACCTCTTAAGCTCACACTTTGCACTTCTTACTTGTAAATTATTTCATAAATTTCCTTTAAAAAAAGATAAAATATCAACATTTGAAAACATCTGCATAATTAAGAACCGAAAAGAAAAAAAATACAAAGTTAATTAAATTACAAAAAATATATAATAACCAAAGTACCGATTATTTGATATAAGTCAGTAAGGCACCATCAGATTTGTTTCCGAGAAACTGTCGTAATATTTAAAATATCGTTTAGCACATTCGAGTCGGAGACTTTTAGTTTGAAACCCCTGGTTTATGGAATAGGCTCCACAATCAGACGTTCAGATTCGATAATTAAATGGAATGAGAATAGAAATAAGGGAGAAACGTTATTGTTCTAGTGCTATGGGGTATTGTCCGGAATATTATGGTATATGAATTTAACCATTTTACTATGAGTTTCCAAACCCTCTCTCTCTATGGCGCAGATGCAGAGCGGAATATCAATTACAGTTTTCATAAATGCCCCGTTGGAATTTATGTGACAAGATTATTAAATTATTGTTTTGTGTGCGAAATTGTTTTATCTTTAGAATAACATCTGCATTAAACGGGAATTAAAATTAATTGAATGAACAAAAACCTTTTTTGTCCTGAAGAAATATATGCAAAAACTATTCAACTCACAATCTACCTGTTTAAATTCTCGTATATTTCAGGAAACGTTATTGTTAGATCACATTGACATTTCATGGGTAAATTGAGATAATTGAAAATTTGAAAGGAAGGACAAAACACTATTTTTAACAACTCAAATGTATGTATTATATTATATTAAAGATATTTATTGTAACAACTTAAGATTGTTAGTATTTTGGTGAATAAAAATGCTACTATTTAGGTAGTATGATCTCAGATGATTAACAGCGTATATCGATAGGAAAAAATCAATGGGGCACTAAAACATATCTACTCGAACCAGACAGTACCAAAATCTGCTAAGGTAATAGTCCACAATAGTATTTTAGTAATTATTTTGATGTACGGAAGCCAAAAGTGGGCATAAAAAAGATTTAAAGTGGTCGAATAAAATACGTAAAAATGAGTGCACTGAGAAAAATACATAAGTGGACAATGTATGACTTAATACGGATTAAAATGATATGGGCTGAATGTGATCTTAAGGGTTATATTTTGAGTAAGATGAAAAAGAATACGCTGAAATGGTTTGGGCATGTGAAACGAATGAATGAAGATAGACTAACACGGCAGTGACTGTAAGGTATGTGAGTGGAAGACCAAGGACTGTATGTTGGATAAAGTAAATGATATTTTGAAAGAAACTTAGAAATTTAAATAAATCGTAGAAGTTGTATGAATGAAGAAGAGGTTATGGATTTGTGTAGAGATAGGAAAGACTTGGGGCTTAGTTCTCTCTGCCTACCCCGACAAGGAAATGGCGTGATGGGGCTTATGTTTGTATGTTTAAACAGTGTATACATTTGTTAAGTTAAAATAAAATTTGGAAATATAACAATTTTAAACAACACAAGAAATCGATCTCATGACAGTGAAATACTTCGCGCCGATTCAGACCACAGACAATAGCATTATATTCGACAATAAACTGACAGGCACTGACGTTGATGAAATCTGAAAAGAAATTAAGGAGAGAATTTCCCTATTGAATAATATAATTGAGAATAAGGGATTGCGGAGGGTTAATCAGAGAATAAGGGAGCTCCATGGGTGGAAGAACCTACAATTCGACGGACGATAATGACATCTGAAGGCTTCGAGGCGAATCACAAGGGACCAACCACCGTTCTGCGGAATGGAATCTACAGATACAAATATAACTGGATCGAAAAATTTGCGATTAAATTTGTTTCTTTCTTTTTATATGAAGCACAAATTGTGGAGTGTCAATGTATGGAAGAAGGCGAAATGAATACATCAGAGATGAATGCGTAGTTGAAATTGAGGTTTTAAGTAACATAAACAAAGGAGCTTTAAGATGGTTTGAACATGTGGAAAGAATGAATAACGAAAGAATGACTAAGCTAGCATACAAATTAAAAGTGTAAGGCTTGGAAGGTTCGATTCTTAGCAGATTCACTTTTTATACATTTTAAAATGTATATTTTTTTATACATTTGGTAGAATAATCTACATATTTTATATAACCTACAACTCCGTTGGATTTGAAAGAAATTTGGTGTTTTTCTTACTGACAATACAGTGTACATATCTTATTTCGCATAAATATAACTTTACGATCATATATGTATAATCCTGTATAAATGTTATCTGCCTTAGAACAGGTATTTGTACTCAGTTACTGTCGGCAGTCGTAGTTTAACGGTTAGCATTCATGTCAAGCAAGCGGGCGCCAAAAAATCAATTCCTGACGGGTTCTCCTTTTTCTCATAATATTCTTTTATTTTGCTTTAATTTTTCTACATTTGATAGACTAATCTATATATTAGGGGGACCGGAAAGAAATAAAAAAAAAAGCAATACATTTAAAAATTTTATTTAAAAAAAATACAAAAAGAAATTAATCAATGAAATAGTTTCCATCGTTTTCCAAGACCTTTCTCCATCTATCAGGCAGCTTTTCAATTCCATTTTTGTAAAAAAAAAAATGGTTTTTCCTTAAAAAACTTTTCGATATGATTTTTTACTTCATCAATATTTTTGAATGTTTTATCGCGGAGGGAGTGTTCCAATGATCTGAAAAGGTGATAATCTGAGGGGGCTATGTCAGGGGAATAGGGGGGGTGAGGTAAAAGTTCCAGTCCAAGTTGCATTATTTTATTCTGGGTGATTATCGCAGTATGTGGCCGCGCATTATCCTGTTGAAGCATCCTGGGTTGGTTATTGACCAAAAGTGGACGTTTTTTTCTTAGTTCCTCTTTCATTCTCTCCAGTTGTTGACAATAAAGAGCTGCATTAATTGTTTCTCCTGGTTTCAATAGTTCATAGTGAACAACACCTTCGATATCCCACCATACACAGAGGAGAACCTTTTTTAGAGTCAACGTTGGTTTTGGTGTAGGAACAGCCGACTGGCCCCGAGAAAGCCATTGTTTTTTTCGTGTGGGATTATTGTACAAGACCCATTTCTCGTCGCAAGTTATTATTCTTCGAAGAAATGGGTCCACTTTATACCTGGACAAAAGGGACGTGCATATCGTTATTCGCTGCTCGAGCGCAGCTGGCATCAACACGTGCGGAACCCAAACTCCTTGTTTATGAATTTTTCCAATGCGACTAAGATGTTCCTGCACTGTTGACCATGGACAATCGAGTTTAATTGATAATTCAGCTATTGTTTGACGAGGGTCAGATTCAACCAATGACGTCAGCGCATCATCATCCAATTTTGTTGGTCTTCCAGTTTTAGGGGCGTTCTTCAGGTCCCTATCATTATTTTTAAATTTTTTTATCCATCTATGACATTTATTGAGTCTTAATACGTCTCCATATGTAGCAGTAATTGTTTCTGTCACTTCTTTCGCCTTCAATCCCCGGTCAAATAAAAACAACATACAGTGGCGTAAATGTTCTTCGTCAATAGTCGGCCTTGACATTCTTCACAAACGACGGAAAAAATAATCTTTGCAAAAATAATGAATTTACAACCCTCACAAACTACTAGCACCAAAAAGCACGTGTTTTCTCTTTTGTGTCTCGACGCAGACTGACCTTAAAGTGGTACTCCCGAAAATTTTTATTTCTTTCCGGTCCCCCTAATATTTCACATATGATTTTACTAGATTATATTATAAGTGACAATGTTTAAAATAGATATTTAAAATAAGATGAAAAAAGGGGCTTTAAGACAGTTCGGGCATGTGAAGTGAATGAATTATTTAGCAAGTATACAAGTGAAAATTGCAAAGTGTGCAAATAACCGATAGATCGACAGAGACATGGCTGGATCAAATTAACCACATTTAAAAAGAAGGTAAAACGTTAAGTATTAATAATAGAAGATTGTTCGTGACGATATATATGAATGTGGATGAGACGAAAGTTGTATGCTTCAATATAAAAGTTAGGATATCTATTCCCTCTACATATCCCGCAAGGACCAAAGCGTAAGAATATAAATGTATGTTTATTTTAACTTACTTCATTAAGAATTAACAGTACTAAAAATGTGTCTTCCGCTCAAGCGGAGATTGCCTTTTAACATTTCGAGTTGATCACTCCACATTTATGACACCTTTCATGTAAGTACATGGTTTTAGACTCTGCAACCAAATAGCAACTAAAATAAGACTCGTTTTGTCGCTAGTGTTTTAAATAACGACTAAAAAAGGGTTACATTTCTCTTCATTGATGTGGTGTTTCCTGATTCGCTCATCCTTCTTTCTTATATTCCCTCCTGTTGTCAAGTCATAATAAAAATATTATATTCACAAATTTCTAGATTCTTAACGTCTAGTTTTGATATGACAGTCATAAATATTGTCATATTTGTCCGCTTTTAAAGTTGTAGCGAGATGCTTAACTTGATACGTCGTGATGATTTTGATATGTCTTGTATTTAAAATAAATACAAAACTCAGGAATGCGGATAAAAGTGAGAGTAAATAATCAATGAATGGTCGAGTGAATAATAATGTTTAGTTGTCTACAAGTAGGTATTTTATAGTTGTGCGTGAATGCGCCCGCGATATATACTTTGTCTCACTCCTGCGCGTGCCCTAGTATAGCGGGTAGGATATTTATTTGCCGAAACGGCGAGACAAAGCGATGCGCTCTCCCTCTACCGTGGAATGCCGCGTAAATAATATTTGCGAGTACACGGTGTTGACGTTTCTAGTATGTGACAATTGTAGATGTCCAGAGGTTGATTCATCGGTCGTTGACCCTGTATGTTTGACAATTTATTTAGGGACGTAGGTATTCCCTACAAAGTCTACAAAAAGACTTAAGTATCGCGAAAGGATTGATTTCAGGTTTTGTATCTTTGTATTCAAGTCCCTTAATGGGATGTCTCGATTATACATTTCGAAAATGTGTCTTAAGAGATATTTTTTTGGAGAGAATAAGAAGGTCGATTTCTTCTTAACCCTTTTAATTCTAGCATATTTTGCATAAAATCGCAAGCATTTCTTGGCAAAAACCAGTAGTTTATATCTTATTTTTTATCTCAGTTAATATTTAGTTTTAAACCCTATTTTTTGTGAAGACCTCCCTGTAGAGTGTAAAATAATAAGTAATTTTCATATTTCATAAAAAAAAACATAAAATCTTGTATGAAAAATTTAAGGCCGATGATCGTCCCCGTGGGATTTTTCGCATACTCAAGTTGGGCCGATAATCGACCCTGCGGGATTAAAAGGGTTAATCTAATCAATTGGTTGTTCCGAATCGATCCAAAAGGGCTAGGTATTGTAATATAATCGAGCTTTCGCGGTTGCTGGTCCTGTGGCGTGGAATGATCTGCCTCGTAGTATTACGAGTAGAAATAGGGATGGCATGTAGGTACTGCTTTAAAAAGCACTTAACCCTTTTTGGAAGTCTCATAAAAATTTACGGTGCTATATAAAAACTGCAAAATACACTACACTAAACCTAAAGCTGCATTACTATCACGTATCGGAAGATCTACAAAAGGATAGTTTGTATTTCGTCCATTCATGGTAAATTTTCTGCGGTTTTCTTACCAAATATGTTTTTCAGAACATAAACAGATGCGGGAAAGTACATAACTTGCCGGCTACAGCCACTACCTTCCTATCCTTGCACTCAATTTATGTGTGTATATGTATATCGAACGTCCAGTTCATTACTCAGACAAATTCGAATAACCTGTTTTGAGATAATGAGAAAAGCAATATAATAATTGTCACCATAAATCATTTTTGCCCGAGTTTTATATATTTTATCAATAGATGTTGATATAATCTATTGATAAAATATATAAAACTCGGGCAAAATGAATAGTATTTGATTTATGGTGACGATTATAATATTGCTTTTCTCATTATCTCAAAACAGGTTATTTGGAGTTGTCTGAGTAATGAACTGGACGATCGATATATTAAGAATCGGTAAATAACAGTGGGTTTGAGTTCTAAGTTCAAACGCTCTTGAAATGAGTTTGCTTTCTAAACGGCGCTATATAAATTGTCCTTTTATTATAATTATTTGTTACTTTTCTATCGTCGAATGATTCCTGCCTTTTTTGTCTTCCGATTCTTTCTTATATTATTTTATTCTGATTTTATAAAGTTCAAATGTAAATATTTTACCTAACCCCATAAAGAAAATATATCCCAGAGTCCATAAGCAATAAACCGGCCAAATCGTACGAAGAAGCATTTAAATAAACAAACTAAAGATTCAAAAGCGAATTGTAATAATACTTAACAACAAACCAATACAATACGATACGGTAGACAAACCGTACGACGAAGCGTTTAAATAAACAAACTAAAGATTCAAAAGCGAAGTGTAATTAATACTTAACAATAAACCAATACGATACGGCAGACAAACCGTACGACGAAGCGTTTAAATAAACAAATTAAAAGTTCAAAAGCGAAGTGTAATTAATACTTAACAATACACCAATACCATACGGTAGACAAACCATACGACGAAGCGTTTAAATAAACAAACTATAGATTCAAAAGCGAAGTGTAATTAATACTTAACAATAAACCAATACAATACGATACGGTAGACAAGCCGTACGACGAAGCGTTTAAATAAACAAACTAAAGATTCAAAAGCAAAGTGTAATTAATACTTAACAATAAACTAATACGATACGGTAGACAAACCTTCGTGATTGACATGATTGTCAGACATCCTGCAGATGTAAGAGAGACATGCGTGTATTGGTTTTTTGTATGCAAACTGTTGCACTTCAGCAAACACACAATTTTGACAGATCAAACTGAAAATTACGATGGTAAGGAGATCAAACATCCAAGACGATCAGCAGATTTAGTCTGCTGCAGCCTTTAGTTAGGCAGAGTTATATACGAGTATAACACCGTTTTTGTAATCTGCGCAGTCTTGTTACGTATGAATTTTACAATTTATGCGTAACAAGACTACACAGAACGGGCAATCAATATAGACATTATAATGACTTTTTATCATATGAATAAAGCGAGTCTTTCCGATCATGGATTTCAGCTACGCTCAAATAGAGATTGTTTATTGGCCTTCACAGTTCACTGCCCTTCTTTTTTTACGTCGTCCTTTACTTTCCAGGCAGTGAGACTCTGGAACCAGCTACACACCAATATTAGACTCGCTCCGGCCTTGGCATTTCTAGTCAGCAATATAACGTGTTACATTCCTGATTTCTATTTCCTCTCCACCATCCCTTCTTTCTCCTTTGATTGATAAAATATCACTTTAACTTTTATTATATATATATTGTCCATAAATTTCATGACCATGAACATTTATGTGAATATTTTTTTCCGGCATGTGACTTCCTTTATTAACTTTTGTCAGGTAGGGTGGAAGAGATTGCTGCCAGGTAATAGCCCCACCTATTATTTTTTTACAACAAAGTATTAAATAAATAAATAAGCAGTTCTTACCAGGATGAATTGAGTAAATTATATGTATGGGTTTTGTTATTTATTGTGTTGGGTTCATCTTATTCTGTTCTTTCTATTGTATACCACTGATTTCATCTCATTGCAGGTAAGATTGAATTAGGCAAGGTTGTTTTTTCATTGTTGTTTTGTATCTAAAAAGTCATTTGACCTTTGAAATAAAATAAAAAATCTCACAGCTTATGACAAAATTTACCAAAATCGATTTCAAGACTTGACCAAAATATCAACACACGTAACCAAAAAGAAATCATTTCGTTTATGTAAACACTTAGAATGTATAACTTGGTAAAAATAAAATCAAAAAGGTTTCTACGACAGCATAATCTGGAATAAATCGTAAAACCAAAAGACGAAGCGAAAAAAAACTTAAAACAAAAGACGAGGACGTCATAAAAGACAAATAAAAATAAACAAGACATCCCACTCAAAGTACCTGACCGTGGGATGGATGAAGTCATCAAATAGGGTACCCAAGAGATTCCAACTAACTGTATGGTCCAAGAATTGAGGATGAGATCAGGGGCGTCACTAAAAACTAGGATTAGTTTTCAAGTAGACTTCATATTCTCGTTAATATTTTTAAGACAAAAACTACAACAACCTTAAAGGCCTAGCTAGAAAAACACCTGACAACCAGGGGATATTGAATTCAATTCGAGTATAGTTTTCCATTTTTTACTTTATAATATATTTCTGTTTAGTTGAAAGGGGTTTCCATTTAGCAATAAACCTACTAATTTATATATGTTATATAGAGTGGTGCAATATGAACTGCAATTTTAAATTTGCCGCTATTTTTCAGCATTATAGTATTTATATGGGCACACGTCATCTACATATCCTATGAATTGATCATGCAGGGTTACACGATTGCTGAATGCTAAGAAATTATTAAAATTTGTTAAAAAAATGCACTTCTTAAAATCCGTGCTGTTTTCTCGCGAAATCATGTGCCAACATTCAATGCAGGTAAGAATTTTATAAAGAAATACGAAGAAAATGGTTCTATTGAAAACAAACACACAGCAATTCGTTATCATACAGTTGGTTTGAGGGGAAATATTGATGCTGTAAGAGATTGCGTCGCAAATTAACCAACAAGAACTGCAATTTTAAATCAATGAAAAAAAACAAATATTTTAATGTTCACGTTTATTGGTATCAATGTAACTAGTGTATTTGGGAATTATGTGTGAACAATGATATATTTACACGCTTGACAGCTGAAAAATGGCGGCAAATATAAAATTGCAGTTCAATCAGTGAGAATGTATGACAGAATACGGAATGAAGTGATAAGAGATGAATGATATATGTACACGCTTGACAGCTGAAAAATGGCGGCAAATATAAAATTGCAGTTCAATCAGTGAGAATGTATGACAGAATACGGAATGAAGGGATAAGAGATGAATGATATATGTACACGCTTGACAGCTGAAAAATGGCGGCAAATATAAAATTGCAGTTCAATCAGTGAGAATGTATGACAGAATACGGAATGAAGGGATAAGATATGAATGATATATGTACACGCTTGACAGCTGAAAAATGGCGGCAAATATAAAATTGCAGTTCAATCAGTGAGAATGTATGACAGAATACGGAATGAAGTGATAAGAGATGAATGATATATGTACACGCTTGACAGCTGAAAAATGGCGGCAAATATAAAAATGCAGTTCAATCAGTGAGAATGTATGACAGAATACGGAATGAAGTGATAAGGGATGAATGTGAACTTTAGGCTAATGTTGAGAAAGATGAAGAGCACGCTGAGATGTTTTAGGTAGAAGACTAATAAAACAAATATATATAATAGTTTAAATGTAAGTGGAAGGTGTGAGAGAGGAAGACCAAAAAAAGCATGATTGGATCAAGTGAATAATAATTTTGAAAACAAGGAGATGTCGAAAGTCAGAGAGTTCGTAGAAATTGTATGAGAAGGTGAATTAATGTAGAAGAGACTAAGATATAGGAAAGTCTGCCACCATGTCTTCTCTGCCTAGCCCAATAGCGAAACGGCGTGATGGTATGCATGTATATTGCAGTGTACCATACACAAAATAAGATATAAAAAATAAGAATTATTTTGCAATATGATTTTTCTTATATGGGCATTTCAGCACAACAAATTGTACTCCCGCTGACCCTACGGTAGAAGGAGGCTGCTAAGCCACTGAAATAAGCGGTAAAGTGGAAATGTCAGTATTCAGGTGAGATCAGGTAGGAGAGATATAGGAACAAGTGTTATGGTCCTCGTAAGATGGGATTTTACGGGTAAGTCTTGTTGTGGCTGAAGTGAACGAGAATATTATTTTACGGTTTGTTTTTATTCCTGTGAATATGGACGCATTATACCGTTAGAAATCGATATTGCCCCTGAAAGAAAGAATAGAAGGATATTAAGGAAATATAAAGGTTTATACGTCATAAATGTACATATCTTATTTCTTTTTCTTCTGCATTTGATTCTCACATGTATTGTATCTTCTACAACTAAATCACGGCACTCGGAGTAAGGTTGTATAGATGTGATTCAGAAATGAAAAAAAAAACATTTAATGAGTAAGGACATTACAGATTGTCAGACTAAAAACAATGAGGAAGAACTGTAAAAGATTGGCTGAGTTGGCGTTAATGAAAACATTAGTTCGCTTAAGAGTATTCACATAAGCATGAAATCAGTTTAAGTGGATTGGAAATTTTACATTACCAAAATGAATTGCAAGTCTGTATTTAAAAAAATTACATTACCAA
Organism: Odontocerum albicorne; assembly: GCA_949825065.1. Classification (NCBI taxonomy): domain Eukaryota; kingdom Metazoa; phylum Arthropoda; class Insecta; order Trichoptera; family Odontoceridae; genus Odontocerum; species Odontocerum albicorne. The sequence continues at coordinate 13,056,413 of OX463865.1, forward strand.
AATGAATTGTATTTATTTATTTATTTATTTAACACTTTTATTGCAATACAATCTAGCGGGTTTATTGCCAGGCGGCAATCTCTACCAACCAACCAGACAAAAGTAAATGAAGCAAATTACGTGGTCGCATAAATCATTCAAATGATTATCCATCCCCACGAAATCCATAAACATATACGTGAGAACATGCCCACGAGCCCCACAACCACGGACAATCACCCGAACATTATTTTTCATATAAAGTGAGATATCATCAATCAAAAGGAAAGGAAGGCATGGTGGAGAGGAAAGGAAAATAAAAATCAGGAATGAAACACATTATTTTGCTTACTAGAAATTAAGAGTTTTTTCAGTCGCTTCTTAAAGCATGCCAAGGACGGAGCGAGTCTTATATTGGTTTGTAACTGATTCCAGAGTCTCACTACATGGACAGTAAAGGACGGCGTAAAGAATGAGGAGCGGTTAACTGGAAAGGTCAATAAATAATCTCTGTTTGAGCGTAGCGCTAATCCATGATTGGAAAGACGCTGAAAGTGTTCGGCGAGATAAGAGGGTGCCGCGGGACAGTTAAGGATATTATACAATAAAAACTATGTAAATTTGGCGTCTATTTCTAACATTCAAACAGTTCAATGCCTTCTGGTATGAAGTTATATGATCGTACTTTCGTAGGTTGAAAATGAATCTTAGACACACACTTTGAAGACGCTGTAATTTGTACAGCTGTTCCTCTGGAACATCCAAGTAACATACGTCCGCATAGTCCAAAATCGGAAAGAGCAGAGATTGTACGAGTAAAATTTAGGTTTTAGTTGGTAGGAATCTTTGCAACACTTTAAGGGAATGAAGGCTGAAGAAGATCCTTCGGCTTACCTCATTTATTTGATCTCGACATGAGAGAGTGTTATCTATTAGCACTCCTAGATTTTTAATAGTTTTATGTAATGGTATGATAGGGCCAGCAAGTAATATTGGAGGAAGTAAGTCAGTGTTGAATTTATCGAGAAGTTGAGGGCTGACAATTGTAAGTCTGTATTTAAAAATTGTACATTACCAAAATGAATTGCAAGTCCGTATTTCATTTTTTTATATTACCAAAACGAATTGCAAGTCTTTATTTAAAAAAAATTGATTATGTTGTAACACTCATTGAAAATTTTAACGCAACATTATAACAATTTAAGAAAGCTCTTTCATTTTGTGTATTTCGTGTAACTGGTTCCAGAGCCTCACTACGTGGACAGTAAAGGATGACGTAAAAAAAGAGGAGCGGTGAACTGGAAAGGTCAATAAACAATCTCTGTTTGCGTTTGTTGCGCTAATCCATGATCGGAAAGACGCTGAAAATTTCGGCGAGATAAAAGAGAGCGGCGGGACAGTTAAGGATATTACACAATTGAGATAGTATGTGAATTTAGACTTTATTTCTCACGTTCAACCGGTTTAGTGCCTTCTGGTGTGAAATGATACGATCGTACTTTCTCAGCTAACAAATTAATCTTAGACAAAAATTTTGAAGATGCTGATTATTTGTCCTAAGTTATATCTGAATAACAAACGTCCGAATAGTCCAAAACCGGAAAGAGCAGATTGTTAACATACCCAAAATATTGAAAACCTCCTCCACCCACGAATATTTGTTGCAATTTAGCGATTAAATTTGACTTAAAATATGAATTTACTTTTCGAAAAATCCGATAGCTTACTGAATCAATTTCTTAGGAGTATTATTAAAAACGACGCTTGAGCATTGAACGATATCGTCGTCGCATGGCACGACACCCACGAGGCGTCAATCAAATCAATCCAAGCGCGTTATTTCTTAGAATAAGTTAATTCAAACATCGTGTTTTGCCTTTATGTCTCCGGAATAAGACCACGCCACATACACTTTCCTAAGGCAATCAATCAACTTCATCGGGTGTTGGTCTGTGTTTGTTCAAGTTTTTCTTCAGGCAACTTTTATAAGACAACATTTATCTATTATATATTTTGGCTAATACTGTGATCTCAAAAATGAAACAAAACATTGTACTCGTATTTTAAAGACATTGTATTTTGTTTAATCCAACAGTGTTTTATCCACTTTTTACAATATATTACTATTTTTCTCAATGCACTCATTTCCACAGCATTTATTCATCTCCTATCAGTATTTTACCACTATACAATAATACAATATACTATTTCGTTTCGCTTTCGCCGCTTATTATTATGAATATGACGTGATAGTAATGATGATGATGACGTTATTATTTTTTGGTTTACAAGAACACCTTTGTTGTCCATCTGTGTTGAATATAATAAAATAAACATTCAGCACGTTTGAAATGAAGTTAGAAACGACATTTCTGTCCTAATGACATCTATCGATAAATACGAAACAATTGAATAGGTGCCGCGAATAAGGTAGTAACTCACAAAACTTGTATTTTACAGTATTAAAAAAAAACACTTGTTTTATTAAGTATCGATATTTTAATAGTTTTTTTTAATCAAAGGATATATTTTCATATACACATTTTATTTAAAAATTAAAAATTACCAAACTATATTCAAAACAACAAAAAAAACATGAAAAACACTCTGAACATGTGGTATAACGTGGTCCGCGAATGCAGTTACAACGTAATTCCACATCTCTTATATAAAACAAGCAAGTTGTGTTGTTACAACTTTTATATAAAAAATCAATCATGTACGTAAGTTGCCATGTTATTCCACTAACCCGTTCTGATCTTTTTTTACTCGTTACCTCTTTGCCTTTTCTGCTTATATAGGAGTGTCTGCTGTTTATCTCTTTCTTCCGTATATTATCTGACCATTCTGCAGCCCTTGCTTTTCGTTTTTTACCGCAATTAAGTTTATTTTCTACACTAGCAGAGTGAACGACTGGCGCCTCTCCAGACATGTTGATACTTGAAACCACGTTATTCCACAGAGCGCGCGCAAAAATCCAACGGCAACGTTGGCTTATCAATAGAAACGAAAGAGGTAGAGAATATTTTTATAGAGGGAACGAAAGACGTAACCACAAAGTTAGTTATTTCACAAAAAAACAGGATTTTGAAAAAATGTTAGTTACCACCTTATTCGCGGCACGTATTCAATTATTTAGGTATTCTTTATAGTTAAGGCATTAACATTGTGAAGGTTTAAAGACATTGTTATTTGTTAAGTCTAACACAGTTAATTCCACTATATATAACGGTATTACCCTACCAGTATCAAGGTTTTCACCTCATCATCAGGGGAGCACAAACAAGACTGAACTATGGTTGAACTGGTGCCGACATACACGCTTTTAACGGTAAACATTCGAGTTGGTGATTGTGGGTGGAGGTAGGCAGGAGACAACTTCAGCAAGTAGCGTTAGGTTCTTGGGAATGTATGTATTTGCCAGATGTTCATCCCAATGGGCTGACTTATTCACATTTCTAGGCGCTCTAATGGCGCTCTAATCTGTCCAATCTGTGTAACAGAAATAAATTCATACATAAGAGAAAAGAAACATGCACGTGTGCTCCAATCGTCCCACTTCACAAGAAAATAAAAAATCAAAGGACTCTTGTCTCCCCTCTTGTTTGTGATACCCTGATAATGAAATGAAAACCTTGAAACAGGTAGGGTAGGGTTATAATGTTATATAAAGTGGAAAAAAGAGTCGGACTAAACAAATTACAAATAAGTACTATTGTTATTTTGTAACACAAGCCATCAAAGTAAAACATTTCAGCAATCAGAAGATAGGTACTAATCTTCTTCTTCTTCCTAGCACTGTCCCAATTCATTGCCTAGGTAGGCTGTTGGGATCGGCTCTTCTCGTTCTCAGGCTGTATATTCTTCGGTTCTGGGTGTCGCTTTCATCTAGGCCGTTTCTCTGCAGGATTTTGGAGCATTGAGTAAACCAGGAGTTCTTTGGTCTTCCTCTGGACGGCTGTCGAGGAAGATCCACAGACATTGCCTGATTTACAGTATGGTCTGGTGGTCTCCGTCTTATGTGCCCGTACCATCTCAGCTGTCACTCTTCTCGCTTACTACAGAAGGTAGGTATTAATGCAACGTTATATTTGGATCTCAGTCAGTCTTCACAAGAAATGTGCACAAAAAAATATTTTCAAAATGATATCCTGTACTCTATTATTTATTTATTTTTATTTATTTATTTAACACATTTATTGCAATACAATCTGGCGGGCTTATTGCGAGGTGGCAATTTCTTCCAACCAATCAGACAAAAGTAAATGAAGCAAGTTACGTGGTCGCATAAATCATTCAAATGACTATGCATCCCCACGAAATCCATAAACATATACGCGAGAACATGCCCACGAGCCCCACAAAGACGGACAATCACCCGAACATTATTTTTCATATAAAGTGAGATATCATCAATCAAAAGGAAAGGAAAGGATGGTGGAGAGGAAAGGAAAAGAAAAATCAGGAATGAAACACGTTATTTTACTGACTAGAAATTATGAGTTTTTTTCAGTCGCTTCTTAAAGCATGCCAAGGACGGAGCGAGTCTTATATTGGTTTGTAACTGATTCCAGAGTCTCACTGCATGGACAGTTAAGGACCACGTAAAGAAAAAAGAGCGGTGAACTAGAAAGGACAATAAACAAATTTGTTTGAATGTAGCGCTAATCCATGATTGAAAAGACGCTGAAAATTTTCGGCGAGATAAAAGGGTGCGGCGGGACAGTTAAGAATATTATACAATAGAGAGAGTATGTGAATTTGGCGCCTATTTCTATTAAGTCTTATTAAAAAAATAAGAAAAATAAGAGCATAATAAAATGAAATCCATATTACAGTAGAGATACGATCGATCGTTGAGAAGGACGTGTGGAAAAAGATTAATAGATAAAGTTAGAAATATCGCAAGAAGGAAATAATGCGAATATAAGAGAGATCAGTGAGACTAGGATATACTATGCGTATCCAGAAAGTAAGTGTACCGAGGCTCTCACGACCGGATGGATTTTATTTTCGACATGTTGGCTACATTTCCGTGTAGCCTGACCCTTCCCCTCCGCAACGAGACCGGTTCGAGGTCAGTGCGTTGAGAAGTGTCGACGCGACAACACGTTTCGTGAAAAATGTCAATCCAATCTCCCGCCAAGTGCGAAATACGCGGCGTCATCCGTTATCTCGTTTGGAAGGGAAAACCTCCGGTTGAAGTTAATAATGAGGTGAAAACTGCATATGGTGATAAAGCTATGAATTGTACGAGTGTGTACAAATGGTGTCGCGAGTTTAAAAACGGTCACGTCACACCTCTTCACCCTCCGCCAAAAAGTTCAAAACCACAATTTCAGCCAAGAAAATCATGGCATCCGTGTTTTGGGACTGTCAAGGCATAATTTTAATTGAATATATGCCTCAAGGGGAGACCATCAACTCTGCAAGATACTGTGAGACCCTAAAAAAATTGCGGAGGGCAATTCAGAACAAGAGGAGAGGCATGCTGACAAAGGGAGTCTGCCTGCTGCACGACAATGCCAGACCACACACGGCCAACGCCACGAAGGAACTGCTCGCCTCGTTTAAATGGGATGTCCTGAACCATCCCGCGCATTCCCCTGACCTAGCACCTTCAGATTACTATCTCTTTACCTCCCTGAAGCTGCACATGGGTGGAAAAAGGTTTTCAACCGACGAGGAGGTAAAGGAGGAGGTGGAGAAGTGGACGAAGGGTTGGCGGGAAACTACTTCGAGGAAGGCATCAAAAAGTTGATACCCCGCTTCACCACCTGCATTGAGAGGAATGGCGACTATGTCAAAAAATAGCTTACATATGTACTACGGTAACCACGTAATTTTTTTGTTTAAATAAAAAAAAATGTAACCTACAAAAATTCAGTACACTTACTTTCTGGATATGCCTCGTACATAGCTAAACGAAGAGAATCAAGAAAAGGATGATATCCGAGAGTTGCATGGAAGGAACATGTAAGTAAATTATTGAAAGAATGGAAAATGAAAAGTATGCAGTAAAGAAGTGTATGATCGAGACGATGAATGTATGTAAAGATCGGAATATGTAGCGCTTGCTCCTCTCAGCCTACTATGTAAGGGACATAGCGAGACGGGATAGAATGTATGTACTTACGTAGGTGTTAACGGTTCACAAATATTTAATCCCCTGATGATGAAGTGGAAATCTGGAAACCGGTAGGGTTATAACGTTATATATAAAGTAGAATAAACAGTGTTTGACTAAACAAATGACAATGCCTTTAAGCCCCCACAGCGTTAATGCATTAACTATAAATTATAAACAAATGTTTATTAATTATTTTCACACATTTTAAAATAGGGATTTCACCTGGTTATGATAATAAATACCCAGAATTATCTTAAGTTCGTCCAAAGTGTGAAAAAAAATATAAAAAACAGATGTCACCCTAACAATACATTATTATCGAAAATAGTTCTGATGTGCATTAACAGATGTCGCACTATTATTTCACTTTTGCCACGCTCCAAAAACTGCGTAGGCCCGCAAGCTAAACTTGATGGAGGGACACAAAGGCTGGTCTCTTCTGCTTATGTGTTTAGCCTGTCATCTCTCCATATCCTTCCAACTCCTATCCACATCAGATATCTCAAAACGTTTCTACCACTTAACATCTACAAGTACATATATCATCTGAGACTTAGTCCTACACCCCAAAAAACTGTGTTGGCAGCAATACTCACAATATATGATATATAATACAACATGTATTAAATTCCTATAACATACACTGCATGTAAGGAATGTAATTGGAAACCACCGCACTATTCGTTTTGAGTAAAACCATATGAATAATGCTCATCAATTTGTGGGTCACAATCCTCGGCAATGAGGTCACGACAAAGAATTAAAAAATAACACAAAAATTGTGATATATAAAAACTACATCTAAAGAAAGGCTATAACAGATCAAACCTGTCGATGGTCTTGGAGCATTGAACTCTTTGGCATCAAACTTTTGAATTTTATTTGATAAACTGCGTGCTTGCTGAAGTGCAATAGTAATATTTATTATTAAATAAAAGATTAAGCCACAGAATAATAATTCATTTTCATCCTCCCTGTCCATTATCATGACATCAGCATAATATAGCATATAGTTTATATTTGTCAAGACTTGTGAGCTTACTTAAGTGTAACAGCTTTCACACAATAAATCAATACACGCACAGGCATCTTCCATTCACAAGATAGCTGATTATTTCACTTGATCACGAGGGATACTGCATCATCCGATGTGGATCTTTGTAATTTCGATTGCAGATATCTTAGTTTGAAAATAGCTGACTCTCATCCCTCCAGCCATCACTTCCATATTATGGATGGATTAAGACGTTCTCTTCGTTCTTCATCACACGTTTACTTCCTTCTGCACTTCCCGAGAACACACATCTTCAAAGTAGCCGCAAAAAAGTAAAAAAATAAAAAACAAATGCCATTTATTTCTTGAATGACTACATTTTCTATTTTCCTACATTTGTTTTAGTGTAGCGAACGGATTAACTTCTGTCTCTTTGTAACATATAAAAGTCCCTTAATGGGATGTCTCCATTGTATTTTTCGAATCTTTAATTCATCTATATTTTTTGTTGTATACACAGTTAACATAAATAAATGCACAGGATTATTTACAGGAACATATTTATCGTGAGCATTTATTTTCTTTGATATTTTTTTTATGCGTCAAATAATATTTTGTGTAGTCTGCATTATTTTTTGTGGCCTGTATTTATAACGCTACTATTTTTGTAACTATAATTATTTAAAGTTACCTAAATTTATTGTTACGTGTTCACTGGATTAATTTATGAACTTTTTTTTTGTTTTTAATTTTAACTGTTACAGAACGAATAAAATATGTTTTAATGCCTTCATAATATAAAAAGTATTGGATATTTGTAAGGCTTTTATTACACACACACACACACACACACACACACATACACACGCACACGCACACACACACGCACACGCACACACACACACACACACACACACGCACACATACATACCACCACGCCATGTCCCATTAAAGTAGACAGAAAGGAGAGACCGCAAACTTTACTTTTGCGACACAAATATTTTGCTACTTCTCATAACGCTTCAACGTTTTTTCTAGTTTTAAACATTTTCTTCTTCGTAAAAAATCGATCTTGATCCATATATACTTTCCTTCATCTTCCTCTTCCACGCATTTCACTTACATTTGCACTGTACATTTATTTTGTTAGTATTTCTACATTCATTGAGAGTGATTCTCTTCATCTTGCTCAACACACAACACACCATCTCAAAGTGATTTTCCTCATATTGATCAACACACCAGCCTTTACTTCACACTAATTCTTAATAATTTCATTTCACATTCTGTCGAAAATTGTCGACCCATTTATTTTTCCCAGTGCATGTATTTCTACAACGTGTATTCGGCTCCTTTATGTTTTTTTCAATCAAACGTTTCATTCACATACATCAAAGTTGTTACTACAATACATTATTATTTTTATAATGAAAAACTTATGATTGGCATCCACAGACCCGAAAGTTTCAACCCCAAGAAAATGGCAGAAGACAGGGGTTGGGAAGGGTCTACTCTAATATCCGTTACCTGGCTAATTTTTCTGACAGTACGGCCAAGTTCTCAATACAGAAGGGATTTTAACGGAGCTAAGTTTTCAGGCAGGGAAAGCACCTTGGAAAATCATGCAACGTTTTTTGCCTTTATGTAACATTTATTAATCGTTACGGCATTGAAGGGGCTACTTTACTTTTCACAGTATATTTTATGACTAAACTATTACACCGTCAGATATCGAATTCAAATCGCGAGGTGTCGAAAAAAACTGTTCTACCAAAACGCATTTCTTCGTCTCTATTCAGTTTCGTTCCACTTTCACGCTTTATTCAAATGCATCAAAGTTTTCATTGTATTTATTCGTTATATAAATTTCATAGGCTTTCCTTTTCTAATGATTGTGTACATCCGTCGGTATTTTGTTAATGTTTATACGACCATAACCCTTTTTTTAATTCATTTTTGTCGCCAATATTCTCCGAAATACTCATTCCGACATTTTTTTACAAAACAAATACCACAACAACGCAAGTCTCGTCCCTCAAATATCTCTTGGCACGCGATTCAATTGCGCCAATCAAAAGCGTCAAATTGGATTTTGCGACGCGAATTCTAAGATGACTCCAATGCCTATATATGTATGTTCCTTATACACAGAGGCATATATACAGTAATTCCTCCATTTACGCGGTCTCTATTTACGCGAATTTACTTTAACGGTTACAGTTTGGAACTAGAGGAACGAAAAGAACAGTCAAGCTGTTAACTCTAGATCACGGTTGGCCAACCTTTTTGGGTCGTGAGCCAAAACCATTATTAAGTAAGAGCTCGCAGGCCGCACGTGTTGTTTTAGTAACATGCATATCAAACATTAAAAGCCTCTACACATTTATTCATATGAAACATATACAAATCGAAAAGCAGTACGCACATATATACCACCTACCACACATTAAATACAAACTTGAGACAGGTCAAGTCTCAGACAATCAAAGGTCCTAACATAAAAATGGAAGAAAAAAAATATGCGTACGCACAATCAATCCACTCCAATACAAAACAAAGTACATCGAAACAAAATATGTAATGATATCTAGAAAAGTTTGAGAGAAACAAAGTCAACGAAAACAAGAGAGATAAATAAAATCAACTAGAATCACGCCGTGGCGTCGGATTTGTGATGTAAATAAACAAAAAAGCTCTCTAAAAGAACTTTTAAAGGCATAAAGACTGTTACCAAATATGTCCGAGTCTGCAGCATAGTCATTACCCAATCGATGCAATCTGGGTATGAAAGAATTAGAGTAATATTTAGTTCTAAAACTCTCGCACTGGAATACTGCCTTGATCAAAAAGTTTTAGGACTTTATTCATAAAATCGAAAATACAAGTTTATTCATCAAAATCGATATGGTCCCCTTCAAAGTACTCCCCATCGACTGCAACGCACTTACGCCAGCGCTTGATCCAATCCTCGAAACACCGCTGGTACTCAATTTTCGGTATGTCCATCAGAGCCGTCTTCGATTTTTTTCATGACACCCTCTCGGGTGCTGTAGCGCGTTCCGCGAAGCGGTTTTTTGTAAGTCTGTTAAACAGGAAAAAGTCGCAGGGAGCCAGATCAGGTGAATTCAAAGGCTGCTGGATAGTATTTGTGTTGTTTTTGGTCAAAAACTCATGGAAATCATGTCTTTCGCGATTTCAACGCGGTCCTTTTTTGCATGAAATTGAGGTCTTTCGGCACCAGTTTTGCAGTGACACGTCTGAGGCCCAAATCACGAGCCAAAATGTCTTGAGCGGATCCATAAGCGATGTTCAAGTCCTCTGCCAGCTCTCTGATGGCCAATTTGCGGTTTTCGGCCAACATTTCTTTGATTTTATCGATGTTTTCATCGGTTTTCGACTGCCACTGCGTTCGTCATCCTCGACCGACTCACGACCACTTCTGAAGCGTTCGTGCCACCGAAAAACACTTCTCCAACATTTCCAAGGTCTGCGGACCGTTAAATCCGTTTTTCACACAAAATTTAATGCAAACTCGTTGATGCACAGTTGATGCCATTTTCAAACTAGTAAAAAATCGAAAACACGCACAAAGGTAGATATACTCAGTACAGCGTAACTTTTACAAATGTCAAGCTATGACGCTGAAAGTTGGAGGGAAGTGTCAATGATAGATGTGGTAACCTAACAAAAAAAAATACCAATCAGGTAACTGACAGCGCCACACGGTAGCCAGTACTAAAACTTTTTGATCAAGGTAGTATATACTGCAGTCTCGTACTTCTCGAAGGAAATCGGAAGTCAATCAATACTAGTAAATTCAGGCAGTTAATTACTCCATTCACTAATTTGAAAAGCAGGATCAAATTGTATATGTATTATATTATGCATATAAATAGGTCTAGAAATATATAATGATAATTGTAAAATAATTTCAGAAGTCGTTGAAAATGAAGAATTTACCACCCTCACAATCGACATTAGGTGGGTCAAAGTAAGCGTTAAGAAGGGAGTTTCAACATCTCGGGTTCTTCTACATGCATTGTGAAAAGAATTCGCAAATTGGAATGCCATCTCCGACATTCCGATGGTGGAATTCACGAAAACGTCAAATTAATTACAGCTGAAAGAAAAATATGCTTTTATTACAGCGCAGAACTCTTGGACGAAAAATTATATCACAAATTTTCTTTTATATTTAATAATTTAAACAATTTGTTATATATTCATAAGCAAAGGTTATATCTAAATATAAATTTATTACTTAAGAACTAAACGAATAGTCTTATTTATATATTATAGCTATAAGCTAACCTAATTTTAAATTTTCTGCAATTTCTAATTGTATTTTTTTAGTCAAGCATTGTTTATTAAACTTTATGTAACGGTATAACCCTACCGGTTTTAAGATTTTCACCTCATCATCAGGGGAGAACAAACAAGACTAAATTATGTTCGAACTGGTGCCGATATGTACGCTTCTAACGGTAAAAATTCGGGTAGGGGATTGTGGGTGTAGGGGAACACCAGCAAATTCATCGGCTACACGGCGTTACTAGATCCGATGGCACGGCGTTACTAGATCCGAAGTGAGACGACCGGAACACAACGGCATGTTTTTTTTCTCCTTTTGAAAGAAAATATTTGACCAAAGTCATTAGTATACTTTTAATCCCGAATACTAGGCGCAAAAAATACCTGTGTCAATCGATGGGGAGTAAGTAGCTCAGTGCAGGATTCGAACCGACATTTTCTGCACGGAAGCCCGGTACGTTACCGCTCGGAATGGAGAAAAGCTCGAGATACGATGTCGATTGTATTAATGTACACATAATTAGTGAAATTACAAAAAGATTTATTAAATATCAGAAAATGTTTTTTTTTTGTGAAAAAAAAAACACTTCTCTTGTAACCTTCAAGAACGTAAGATTTCAGCCTTTCAAGAAAACGTTCCCTTCCTGAAAACTCATAATAGCATTTGAGAAATTATTAATTGCTACAATATTTGAGCGGACAGGGTTGGAATGTCGCAAATCTGAAATGGCCAATTAAAAAGCGAAAGGACTCGATGGGACCTTTTTGGGCATCAAATTGAAAGGTTTTTCGCTTTGTCTAAGAAACGTTTCAATGCCCTCTTTCTTATATTGGTCTGCTTTATGTTAGATATAAAAAGGAAATAAGAAGAAAACTATGTCTTCCAAATGAAGGTTAAATCATTCATCATCAATATCATCATTGAATACTACCGCACGTAGAGAAGTATCAATAATAGCATACGTCCAGAATAAGGGATAACCTTTTTGGGCCGCGGTCAAAAACAGGTATTGGATAAAGGATTTTTTTGGATAAAGGAATAGGCATATTAAAATTGGATGTCTGAAAACGATATAATGTGGCCCAAATTCTCCGAATTTATATCTCTTCTAACTAACCAGAAAGACTTTAAAAAGGCATGAAGTGAAAAAACTGACTGGAATCCTTTATAAAAACTCTGGGTTCCAATGAGAATCGTTCCCGCAACCCCCGGGTTGTGAAGAGGCGGCTTCTTACCAACTAGGCCACGAACGTCATCGAACTGAGCTAATTTAGATTGCGCTGTTTTGTATTTTTTTCGTGATCCTATAATTATCATCCTAAAAGCACTGTGTCAAGTATAGCATCGGTTTACTAATATACTGCAATATAGTGCCATCAGAGTCTTTTAGGTGTACTCGACCCTGCCATTCCGGAATCACTGTGGAAAAATTGTAACACTTTGTTCGGCTCACAAACCGTCAAACAAACCGAACACAGTCGTTCGGCTCACAAACCAACACTTACTTTGTGAGCCGAACGACTGAAGTGAACCAATGAACCATGAGGGTAGATAAATCTTTACATTATTTTTTTATTGAATATAAAAACAATTCACATTATACGAGTGTTCTATTACGTACATAAACACCTCAATCAAAAGACATTCGTTTTATTTTGGCTATTGTAAACATGTAAAAAAAAAACATGTACCTATATTTTTTATTATTTTTGTATATACTCGTATATACAACATAATATGTTTATCAATTTGACTCATATTTATGAACTAATTTTACATTTTGGTATAAATAATCTACTTGGTATCGGAAAACCGGAGTGTGTCGCCATTATTTAACAACTATGTTTTGTTTCATTAATGATTTATAAAAAAACTGTTTGCGGGCCGCGGGTTCACTATGCCTGGTATAGAACGTGAACTGTTATTCACCTGACGAAATCTTTTGCCCGAATGAAATATATTTTTTTATAATTTTCAGGTACGTTTACCTTCGTTTTATATGTGTTTCTGTGATATTTAATGAAGAGCAATATAAGATGGTTTGGACATGTAGAACGAATGAATGAAGAAAGACTAAAAAAAACAAATATATAGTGAAAATGTAAGTGGAAGACGTACTAGAGGAATACTAAGGGGAAAACACTTAAGGTTGAATCAATTGAAAGATATTTAAAAGCAGGAAATGGAAAGAATAAGAGAAAAGTAGGAATTATAAGTGAAGATTTTTGGATGTGAAAGAAATTAAATATTGTCGAGTAAATGTAAATAAGTGTGGCGCTGTCATGTCTGCTTACCTCGACAGAGAAACGACGTGATGGTATGTATGTATGTGTACTTTCTGTTCATATTTTTGTCGTGTGTAGCAGACGTTACTTAACTTGACATCTAAATTGCACAACCTGTCTTTCGGTATGTTATGAAAATCAATTTTTTATCATAAACGTTTGTTAAGCGAGATTGTAATCTCGCAAAACTATGATGAATAACTAAAGTTAATGTGCTCAAGTAAAAAAAAACAAGTTAGTTTAACTCATAGTTAACTCGCAAAGTAACGTTTTTTTCCATTAAAATTACATTTTATATACAATCCGAGTGATTTATCGAATAAGTACTGATTGAGAAAATATACAGTCACAGAGTAAGGCTCGTGATTTTTGTATTCCGTAAATGGAAAAAGGAGAAAAAAACATCCAGTTAAAATAACTGGTGGGTTTATCACCACTTAACTCCTCGGAAACGTTATATTATTTTTGTGTAAAAATAAAATATGAACGAATTGTATTTTATTAAGTAAAGCTTTCGTTCTATAATATTTATCAGATAATGTCACACGTCAGCGGCCCTGGCGGCATCGATAAGATTCCAGCGTCCTCCCGATCGGCCCGCCCCACAGTTCCTCGACGGCAGCACCCCTGCTCCCAGGAACAGCAATATACTGTCCGCCGCGCAAGAATACAGAGAAGAAGGCATACGAGTAGCTCGACAGAAAAAAAGAAGATGTACAACATGTTTGAAGGTAATTTTTTTAAATGAATATAATATACAATACAATATACGGTAAGGGTGTAGTGTGAGGATGGGAAGGTTGCGTGAGGAGAGATGTGAGTATCTCCTTATATTTTTAAATTGTTGACGGAGCTGCACCTAATTCTACTATGTTGAAAATGATAAAGTTTTATGTTCCTGACAACTATTCGAGGTACAGAAATATTGACCTATTTAAACTGCCAATAAGTAGTACTTACCTGACATGTGCTCTCCCGCTGTATCGCGGGCTGTCCCTTTTAAATAAAGCCGCGGGTATTGACATCTTCAACATTTCCGATGTTTTTAAAAAAAGTATTACGAGCTTCCTTAATAATGGAAGTTAGCTGTTTCGACCGAATTAATATTTTTCGTATACTAACTTTTATATTTTTGCTGCTATATTTCACGTCTGTTCAAGCTTCGCATATTTTTTTTTCTTGTCACTGTTTATAATTTCTGTTATGTACATAAGTTTTATGAAAATAAATAAATACATCTAGTTTTCACCCTAATATACAGGTTTTACACTTCAAATTTAACCGTATACACTTCAAATTCAGTCTTTCGCGAATCAAATTCATCCTTTTGTCAATAAAATTCAACCTTTAGCAAATCAAACTCAACCTTTTGCAAATGTTGAATTTGATTTTCTTTACACTTCAAATTCAACCGTGTACACTTCAAACTCAACCGTGTACACTTCAAATTCACTCTTTTGCAAATCAAATTCAACCTTTTGCAAATCAAATTCAACCTTTATCCAATCAAATTCAACCTTTAGCAAATCAAATTCAACATTTTGCAAATCATATTCAACCATTTGCAAATCAAATTCATCCTTTTGTTAACAAATTTAAAATATTATAAAACAAAGATGTGTAGATACAAGAACTTATTAAATTATCACTAATAATTCATAATTATGTATACAAAAACTGACATACTCGAATGTATGTTAGATACTTAATAACTTAATCTGTTACATATAATATAATAGGTATTCTGAAGCAGCTGATGATAATTTCATGAAACGAATTGACATAATTATAAATTACGATGAATTGTTAAATACAATTAAATAAGAACTTGTACTTACACATTTGTATTATAGTTATTTATTATTTGTTAACAAAAGGGTGAATTTGATTTGCAAAAGGGTGAATTTAAAGTGCAAACCCTGTAGTGCTGGCAGCAGTTTGTTTTAATTTAATATTTTAATTAATTTTATTTGATAGCTTTTAAGAAATTTACGATGAATTTTATAAAAATAATAAAGTAATACGTAAAACTGAAGATCGACGTACGTAGAAAGTCCAAAAACTTCTGGTCCATGAAGATAAAAAAGATGACGGAATGAGAAGAGTATTATTATTTTTTAAAACACGTTTTAAGAACGATAAATAGGTGTTTTAATACAACTGAACAAATATTCTGAAATTTCTTCAAGGAGTACTTCTGCTGGTCTACCTTGACATGACGTATCTTCAATAGATTCTCTGTCGAAGCTAAAGTGCATTATGCAGATCTTTTTAAGGAGCACCTTCTCTGTAGAGAGCATCATAACTTCGTTTATTTTCTACCAGAATTTTCCATACTTTTGAAATAAACTTAATAACCATGTCACATTCATATTTTAATATTTTAGAATATAACGAAACATCACGTCTTATATCGGGTATTGTTGGTATACTACTAAGGAGAAAGGTTTGTTTAAATTTTAATGTTACCTGACGATACGAAAAGCACATTATTAATACTAATATGAGGTGCATTGCCGCACAATAACATGCTGGATTTCTGTGCGGAAGGTTGTCGGTTCTACCCCACGCTGTGCTACTCCCCTCAAATGACACAGACACTTTTTCCGCCTAGTGTTCGAGGGTATTAAGGATACCTATGACTTCAGTCATATCCATTCTTTAAAAAAAAATATTTTAAAAATACACGCTCTAACTAGTTAAAGTTTGAAACATTAAGACCTTAGTGATATGTATTTAAGCACTTTTTTTTCTATTATTTTTTTAAGGTAAGAATGTTCTAGACAATTCTCTCAAAATAAGTGAACCCTACTCTCTATACAAGTTCCGTTTTGATAAGACATCTTAAATTCGAAATATCTAAGTCAATCCCTAACAACACGAAATGCAGCATCACACACACCCGAAGAATCTGGATACATCGAGATAAAATCATGTTTTATAACAGTTCTCAGGCAGAAAGGGAATATTGGGGAGGAGAAAGAGAGAGAAAAAGAGTAATAAAAAGGATACAGTATCAATAAATAATGAGTGTGCCGAACCAATCCATCACAGCATCCATCCGGCGTCGGAGATCACCAGAATAAACATTCATCAATTCTTTATTTCGTGCTGTTCCTTCTCTCCATCGATCCTCTACTCTGAAACCACCCTCGATAGCTGCGCTCAGAAAGGGATGAAATCTTAAAACAGCTGGTTGTTATCCAGTATAGTTTTACCATATTGGTTTAACAAGTTCGAGACGGGGGTGAAATATCTAAAAAATAAAAGGTTTATGTCGAAACAACATTGCCAATTCTAACCATATATTATAGTAAACAAACATGTTTTTTATTCTTTTTATATGTGTATTTATTTTTAACGGCCGCTCGCTCCCTTTACAAAAGAAAAAAAAATTTATAACAAAAATAAACAGAATTCAATGAAATAAAAAAATCAAACAAATCACAAACAAAGGTGAAAATCAACAAGATTTTAGAACATCAAAACATAAACACACTATAAAAACTGAAATACACATTATACAAAAATTAATTTAACTGTCAGAGTAGACAGAAACGACCGAACACCAGACTTTCCTTTCTTGGCATACATCCTTCGCATTTTCTACGCCCATAAACCTTTTCATAAAATGACTACGATTTTTATGACTTCCTAAATTCCTTTCATTCTTTCAAAATATCATTCACTTGATGCAAACATAACTTGGTCCTTGGTCTTCCTCTACCACGCCTCCGTCTTACTTTTGCACTATATACTTTTTACATTCATTTGTTCTACTAGTAAATACCCAAATCATTTCAGTGCTCTTCTTCATTTTAATCAACAGATCTACCTTTAGTTCACATTCATCCCTTAAAAATTCATTCCGTATTGTGTCATACACTTAGGGCACGCCTTTTTACAGCATTTACTTAACTCCTTTCAGTATTTTTTCACGTTCGCGTTTCATTCCCATAACATTAAAGTTGGTACTAAAACACTGTAGTCGACTATCATCTTAGCAGATTTGATACATTAGTTTATTCTTTCAGGTAATATTGTCTGACAGCAGCCATCGCGGGCCAGAAGACAAAGGCGCTCATAATTTTTTTGTGTGCTTGCAAAACTAATCAATTTCAGAAAATATTACTGAAAATAAAATTCTAGAAACATTTTCAGAAAGAGATATGTATAACAAAATACTCATTTTATGGTAACAAACTCCGTTACCTAGTTGGTTGCGGACCGGAGGTTGCGGTTTCGATTCCCGCTGGAACCTAGCCTTTTTTTTAAAGTTTTTTAGTCTGGTTTTTACTTAAGGCCTCATAAAAACCTCTTTCTACTCGGTTGGAGAAGCTTACCACGTTGCAATAATCCTACAAAGTGTTGCTGTGTATAAATAAAGTGTTATACACTATTCGCTCGGGCGCTGCTATAGCTGCCGAACGTGATATTTTTTTTAAGTAATAGTGAGGTCGAGTTTCGAGTTAGAGCATCCTTGAGGGGAGTTTGCTTTCGAAACGACGCTTTATAAAATTGTCCATAGAAATGAAATTGAATTATAGCAAAACCTACAGCATTACAAGAAAAATGGTATTTTATAACCGACTTTTATGTATGGGAGTAAAACGTGGACGTTAAATAAGTACGAAAGGGTCCGAATAAATTATGTAGAAATGCGTGCACTGTCAAGAATCATCTTCGTCATCCGTGCTGGATCTCGTAGTCAAGGATCCCCTCACCATTCCAATGCGAAAGCGAAGCTGTGCCGTGGAGTTTGTTCATTGAGTGAGCCGCTGTATACCAGCAAACTCACGAGACACACCGCTGTACTGGATCCGATGGAACACCTGAAGTGAGACGATCGGAGTACACCGCCATATTTTTCTTTCATTTTTTTTCAAAGAATATATGACCGAAGTCATATACTAGGTGGAAAAACCCCCGAATACTAGGTGGAAAAAATACCTGTCATTCGAGGGGAGTAGCACAGAGCGGGGTTCGAACCGAAAACTTTCCACACGGAAATCCATTGCGTTACCGCACGGCCATGCACCTTATGGCAAAATTATAAGTACGAAGGAACATGCTTTGCAGTAATATTTTTTACTAGGTTATGCTATATGAATTCATACTGTATGTTATGCCTACGTGGGCCACATAAATGGACATCGCGGACCTTATTTGACTCTCGGGCCATAGTTTTGCCTTATCTGATGGAGATCAAGAATTAGTCTACATCAGTAAAGATATATGTTGCTCCGTTCACTCAATGAGACTGAACTGAAATGAACTTCAAAGTTTCTAGCAGACGAATGGCTTTGGTGCCAGCATCCGAATTACTGCTTGTAGCTTTGACAAACATCAATGGATAGAAAAAGAGAAAACCCCTATTTATCGAGACAATAAAGCCTCTAAATACGTATTAATACGCCTGATGTTTTCCCCTTTAAAAGGCGCTGGTGTTGATTGTATTTTGCGGAAATTCCCGTTAAGTAAGATCCGTTTCCCTTTCCGGTCGCCATGACACCGGAAACTCTTCATCTCCCCTCACTTGCTGTCGTCACAGTTACCAGTATATGTTACTCATGTCAACATCAGATGTTTTGTTGTGCCTAAGATGGAAAATCGTGAAAAATGATAAAAGGAATATGTTTTTTAATTTAAGCGCCTGTCTCCCTGTTCCCTTATTTCTGTTCGCATATTCCCTACACCGCTGAAGGGGAGCACCTCCAGGAAGGGAATAAGGGAAGGGTGAGATAGATTTTTACAATTGTTCTTTCAACTGGAGCCGATTGATCGGCTCACTTCTTTTCTAACATGTTTTCTTTTGACAGTTCAGTTAAATATGATCCTACCTTCATGTAATTTTATGCATAAACGAGTACATCAGACATATGTCGCTTCCGGGGAAGGCATTAAAGAACAAACCTCCAAACGTTTCTTTCCAGCTACACAACTTTCGCCTCCTCCATATTCATACGTCTCGTCATGCACAAGTTTCTATGATTCATGTTTTCCACTTTCCCATCTTTCAAAATCTGGTCAATCCAGTCACATTTTCCTCGGTCTAAATCTTCCACGCACACCTTGCACGTCTAATTTGTATACCACCTTGGTCATTATTTCGTCACTAATTATTTCCACATATTGACACTACCTTAAAACTCATTTCTTCATGTCATTTAAAACGTCAATTTTATCCATGCCTTCATTTCCGTTTCCTTCCTTCTAATTACCGTCATACATTGACACTCCACAAATTTCTTAGTACGTGCATCTCCACACTATTAATCTTACATTTTACCTTCTTCCACTGAGTCTAAGTTTCACTTCCATATGGCAAATTGGGTAGCAACACAAATTATGTATTCTCGCGTGGAACATGACCGCGTGATAAAAGGCAACGTATGGAAAATATTTAATAAATATGGTGCCAAATGTAAATTAGTAATTGGTATTACGTCACTATATGCCGAAAGTGTAGCATGTATAAGAATAACGGTGCCTTGACTGAGTGGTTTGATAATGCAAAAGGGGTAAAGCAAGAATATGTTATGTCACCGTGGTTGTTTAATATTAACATATAATAGATTAATGAGTGAAAAAGCTACAAAGGTCAACGGGGGCATACAAATGTCGAATTGCAATGATGCTAGCGATATGATAGTGTTTACGGAGAATGAGGATGGATTGCAGAGTTTGACAAGTAAATTGTATATAAAGAAGAAAATCTGTATGAGAGATGTTAACAATGAGAAGTGGCGAAATCTAAACTTTGTATGCACGTATCATATATCGCGTGGTTTGTTGTTCATTATTAGGTGCTCCATTTGCCTTAGTCTCTGTCGCTACCATTCTTTCAATGTTCATTTTAACTCGTCCATTTCATATAATATAAAGCGATGAAGCTTACATTCTTGTCAGATAGAAGAAAAATATTTGACCTCAAAACATTATTTAGGATTGTCAGCTCGTATTCCAATAGTCCGGAACTAACTCAGCTTGTCACGCTACTCGTATGTTGTTCGGCTTGAACCGTTTTTATAGTACATATTGTATAACACTTCTTCCCAGTGTCATGTCAGGTCCCCACAACGTTGAATATCACCTGAGAGTAGACATCTTTGTTCCAGGCAGCCTCGAAAAAGATCTCCAACGCCCCTTGTGCCAGTCCAATCACGTAACATATATTGCGGAACCAGGAGATTTGCCTCCTGCCAACACCTCTTCGGCCTTCTATTTTGCCTTGGATGATCAAGTGAAGTTATTTGTACTTTGCTCCTCTAAGTACATGACCCAAGTAGGACACCTTTAGGATTTTAATATTAGTCAGCAACTCTCTATCAACTTTGGCTCTTTGAAAAATCCTTGTGTTGCTGACCATACCCGTCCAGGGTATCCGTATAACACTGCTTGCATGTAAATGTTAAATTCTATATGTAGTTAAAAAAAACATGTTGTTTTTTTTCCTCTCATTTTTATATCAAACAGATCGTTGAAATAAATACATACTCGTATAATAAAAAAATGTAAAATAAACTGCTAAGATACAGAACTCTTTTATAAATAACCGTAAATTCGTAGCCTTCAAGGAAATGAAAAATATAACAAAATTAAATTGAAAACAAGTATAAGCACGTAAAATCGTCGAAAATCTTACCGGAAAATAATTTCAGAAATGTCAAGCTTAAAATATTAGAAAACGGAGAAAGATCTTCTATAGGTCGTAGTGGTGGGCATCCCAGCGTTAATACCCCACCGTGACAGGATTAATCCTGGAACGATTCAAGTCCCATCCCTGCTCCCGAATCGCCTTCGTCCCTGCTGTGCTAAGGCTTACATTTTTTCCGAGAGGAAAACTCAGCATAGCGAATGTAAATTGACTTCACAGTTGACACAATGTGTCACAGGAGCTGTGTGAGAATCAACACAGCCCAAAGATAAGCAAGTAAAAAAAATATTCTTTAAAATAATGCAAATTTTAAAGCTGAATATTTTTAAACCCAACAGTGTTACTTTTATATTGTATTACACTTTCGTTGTATACATTACAACCTTACGGATTTATTAACATGTGGTAAAATCATTCAACCAACCAGAAAGATGTAGTAAACAGACCTGAAATGAAAACCAGACTGGAATCCTTTTAGAAGAAAAACTAAGTTCCAACGGGAATCAAACCCGCAACTTCCGGGTTGGGAGACAAGCGTCTTCATATTTACGCCACAGAGGTCGTTAATGCCATCACATTTCAGAAGATCTTAAATAATCCGTTGTACTTCATATATCCGTGGCAAGTTTTATTACTTAATGTGGGTTTTTTCTAACCAAATGTGTGGAAATACCTCCTCAAGGGTGCTTTAACTCTGGATTCGAATCCACTAATATTGACAGAATACAAATATTACCAAATGTATAAAAATTTAAAGTAAAGAAAAGCGGTAGCTGGTCCCATTCGATTGGGTACTTCCCCGCATCTACAATGTTTAGAAAAACATATTTGGTAAGAAAATCGCTGAAAACTAACCAAGAAATACTAACTACAATGAAACTTCAGTAAATCTTCCGATATATGATAGTTTAGCGTATGTCCTAGTAGGACGTGCTGATGATTTTGATTTGTTTGTATTTAAAATAAAATATATCGATTCAGGAATGCGATAAAAGTGAGAGTGAATAATCGATAAATAGTAAACAGCGATGAATGGTCAAGTGAATAATAAGTGCCTTTATTCCAAGTTTATGATTTTCTCGGAGTGTCGGTCCGATTGTCGGACACCTTACTCCTTCATCGGTTTTGTATGAACGGACTTTGGGTAATTAAATTTGGGTTGTTTGGTGGTGGTGTTGGAAAGAATTTTGTATAGAGAGGAGGGATAGAGTTTGGTACATACATTAAGGTTATAGATACATATAGGTTACATAATAATATACTTATATTTTTATATGTCACGAGCGTTGATAAATATGAATACAAAGAAAGAAAGGATAGTGATGTATACATAGACATAGATATTTCAATAATTATAAATATATTACGAAGACGGGGGTGAGGGATAACGCTGTGACTTTAAAATAGTGTACATATATAAATAAGGAGGTATGATAGATACCTTATGAAGCGCGGGTATGTGCACTGGACAATATTCGGCGCCTACCGTTCCGAATAGGGGGTCGGGGGGTCGTTCGAAGCATTTGCTTGGGCCTGGGGTGGATTAGATTAGCGTTCACGTCGTAGTCCGTGAGTGAGCTGATTAGGGGGTTCGGGTGAGTCGAGAGAGAGCTGTAGAACCTCTCGGCCAGAGAGATCGCGTATTCTCGGATGGTGGGGAGATCTAGGTCTTCGTGAAGCCGTTTGTTGCTGACAAAGTAGGGCGCATCCATAATGATGCGCGTTGCCTTGTTTTGCAACACCTGGAGTTTGCGCATATGGGTTTCGGCCGCATGGCCCCAGACCGGGATGGCGTACGTCATCTGAGGACGTATGATGGCCTTGTACAAGTTTAACTTGATACGAGGGGACATCTTACTGTGTCTGCCCAAGAGTGGTGTGAGGGCTTTCAGAGTGCCGTACGCCCTCCCGGTGATGTTTGAGGTGTGCTTTTTCCAGGACAGCTTCGCGTCTAGAGTGACGCCGAGGTATTTCACCTCGTCGCACCACGGAACGCTCTGGCCGAAAAGTCTGAGTGGTCGGATGAAGTCCAGACGTCTTCTAGAAAAACGGACTGCTGCACTCTTGGAAGGGTTTATCTTGACCTTCCAGTTTCTACACCAGCGTTCCAGTCTAGGAATGAAGTTTTGAATGCGAGAGTGAGAATCGCAAGAGTGTTTCGAGGATGTAAGAAAAGCCGTATCGTCCGCGTATTGTGCGGTGATAGATCGACTGGTCTGGAGAGAGGGCATATCGCTGGTGTATATGTTGTAGAGAGTGGGGGAGAGGAGGGCTCCTTGCGGAACCCCCGCTTGTATGGGCCGGTGGGATGAATTTATACCGCTCACCTTGACGGAGAAGGTGCGGTCTCTGAGAAATGATGCTATGATCTGCACGAGGCGGAAAGAGATTCCGGCCTTGTGTAGTTTGAAGAGCAGTCCGTTGTGCCAGACCGTGTCGAAGGTTTTCGCCACGTCCAGCGAGAGGAGTGTGGTTTGATGTTTTCTGTTGTAACCAGTCACTATGTGTTCTACGACGCGAAGAAGTTGATGAGAGGTCGAGTGTCGCGGTTGAAAACCGTGTTGCGTGTCTGGAATTATGTTAAGCGAGGTTATCTCGCTTGATAGGCGATCGAGGATAAGTCGTTCGAGCACTTTACCTAGGGTAGGCAGTAAGCTGATCGGGCGGTGATTTTCGGGGAGTGTTAATTTTTTACCCGGTTTCGGAAACATTATAACGTCTGCGCATTTGAGAGCGGAAGGGAAAAATCTATGCCTGTAGCAGGCATTAAAGATTGAAGTTATGGCGCAGACGGCTTTTTTCGGGAGTTTCTTCAGGGTGAAGTTGTTTATTGAATCTGGACCGGGAGCTCTCTTATTGTGGAGGTTGTGGATGATCTTGTGGATTTCTTGCGGGGTGAAGAAATCCGAAGTCGGCGGGGGTCGTGAAGCGACAATTTGTTTGACCTTTTTATCAACCGAGGCGGAGAGCGTCGGGTTGTTGAGGTCAGAATTTGGGGTGAAAGTGATGGCGAGTGAGCCGGCAAATATTTCAGCGCGGTCACGCGCCGAGAAAACTGTTCCGTTAGGGCCCTGTAGGGGGGTGGGCCGTTGAGGGGTTGTGCGGAGAGAACGAGTCAGCCTCCACTTTTTGTGTTCCTCGACTTCTAGTGATTCGATAAATTCGCCCCAGCGATCGTTACGATGGCGCTGTAGGTCGAATTTGATCTGTTTCACCAGACGATTGTACAGTGTTTTGTACGTGGGATTGGCGGTCTTCTGCCATAGCTTTCTGATCTTGTTCTTCTCCGCGATTTTGACTTTTATATCGACGGGGAGCGGGGGATCCGGCTTTTGGGGAGGTCTCAGTTTTGAGGCTGACTCGAGGGCCGATTTGATGTTGTCGGTGAGATAACTCACCGCTGCATCAATGGCCTCGGCGTCAGGAAGAGAGGTCGGCACCCTGAGATTTGACTCGAGAGTGACCGCGAAATCATCCCAGGAGGTGATATGCCTCCTGAAAGGTAACGGATCCTGGAGAGGGTTGTTGTCGGTGAGTGTTAATAAAACCGGGTAGTGGTCGGACTGCAACTGCTCTAGAACTAGCAAGTCGCTATAAAACGGGATGTCATTTTTGATGATGATGTCTAAGACGTCTGCAGAGTCGTTTACTCTTTGGGAGGATCTTGTTGGAGTGGCGGGGGCGTCCACAAAGTAATTTTTGCGGGAGGAGATCTCGGCTAGTGCGCGGCCTTGGGTGTTTTTGACACGACTGTGCCAAAGCGGATGTTTGGCGTTGAGGTCTCCCGCTACTATAGTGGGAAGATTGTCCGCGAAGAGTGAGTCCAAATCTGACTCGAGAAGCGGTAATAACGGTCGGAGGTACACGGACACGAGCTTGAGAGGACCGTGGTTGAGGGTTTGAACCACAACGCTGGTACTCTCAATGTTGTCCGTGGGGGCGGATGCGGAGAGGCAGTGATCGATGCTCGCCTTTATTATGATAGCTGTGCCGCCTCCTCTGCCTGTGAGGCGGTCATTACGGTAAACATAATAATTTCGGAGAGAGTATCGGTGGCTGGGTTTTAAGAAGGATTCGTTAATCATCATCACATCTAGGTTGTGCTCGACGATGAAGTCCTCGATTTCTTGCTTGTTGGTTCTGCAAGTGCCGTTTGCATTCCAGTACGCGACAGTTAGGTGGCAGGGTCTGCTGACTCTAGCCATTGTAGGGGACACACATTGCGAGGGAGTTGAAGACCTCGCGGGCCATGTACATGGCCTCATCAAGGGTCTTCAAAACTGTAGATATGTCAGCCTGCGACGGATAACGCGGGTTTGGGGGTGCTAGTTGGGGGGCTGGTTGGGGGGAGAGTTGAGGGCGGGCATTTTTTGCGATGCTCGCGTATGAAACCATGGGGGATGCGACTCTCGACACTGGCTTGGCCAGAGGGGGGGACGTCCTGGGGGCTTCTCTGGCTGGTGGGGGCGCAGAGGGGTGGGTGTGATTTGCCGTTCTGCTCATGGGGTGAGAGGGACAGCTTCTGTAGTTGGCCGGGTGGGGACCACCGCAATTGGCGCATTTTGCGGGGGTGTCAGCCGGCTTTTTACAGTCGGCTGTTCTGTGGTTTCGTGCGCATTTAACGCATACGGGAGGGGCGTGACAGCTTCCAGCGCTGTGGAAGAATTTTTGACAGCGATGGCACTGTCCTGTTGGGGAGGTTTTGCGCAACTCCTCCACGGAGATCTTCATATCGAAGATGCTGTGGAGGTCGTTGTATATGCGACGTCCGTTTTGAGACTTGGTCAGTTTGACAATGACCAACGGTAGTGATTTCCTCTTCCGGTCCTTCATCCTGAAGACGTTCAGGACCGGATAGTCGAGGGATTTAAGTTCCTCTATGACTTCCTCGACTCCGAAGGAGGTGTGGACGCCGCGTAGGACCACGAGGAGGGGTCTCTCGCTGTCCAGCTGGTAGGTGTAGTAGGGGACCTGGAGCCGGCTGGTTTATTTCGCCAGCAGACGGTACGCGTCTACAGACTTCGTCTGTATACGGAGGTCACCATTGCTCATTGCCTTCGATGTGAAGGGCATGTTGGCATTGTGGAGCATTTTCCTTAGCTCCGCGTATTTTTCCGCATCCCGCAGAATAATCGGCGGGATGCGTTCCGACTTGATCGGGAGCGGAGCTGTTTGGGAGGGAGCCGATATGGCTGGAGATGCTGAGCCCGGCGGGCTTGGAAGCCTCTGCTTTTTGGCAGAGGTCATTTTTGGTGGAGCTGAGAGCTCTTTCGGAGGGCTCTCCGGTGACCTCTTGCGACGGTTTGATACCGTCTGCCAGTCCATGTCGGAACCATCCGGCTGGACAGGTGAAAAGGGGCGAGACGCAAGCACGACAGTGATTTTGGGAATAGGGGCGGTGGGTACACCGGCCGTATTCGGGCAGTTTTTATTGGCGGGTGGGGCCGACAGTGGTGAGGAGTTGATGGGCTTCCTCAGTGGTACCTTGAGCTGGGCGGGGGGTGATACTGTTGTTGATGGAGTGAGGCGTGGGAAGACGACTGTGTCTTCGTCTATGAATTTGGGTTCTCCTCTTTTGAGGAGAGCCGATAGAAACTTTACTGCTTTCGCAATAGATCGCTTGTTCGCGTCCTCGCGAAGCTGGCTTATAGCCTCTTTGAGAGACATGGGTGGGCTGGGGGAGACCGGAGGGTTTTTAGTTGGGGGGATCCGCGAGATTTTTCGTTGGGATCCTTTCTTTCGAATGCGCCAGTGCACAATGTCTGCGCTAGAGGGCATTGTCATTTAGTAATAAGTGAATATATATAAGAAAATAGATAATAGTAAATATATAGTGAGGGGGGTAGGGAAGAGAAAAGTCCGTTCACTCACTCGAATGAGGAGACGTCGGTGACGTCGTCGGGCGTGACACTCGAGCACCGGTGATGGCTGGAACTGCGGTGACGGGTGGCCTTCTTCTTCCCTCCTTCTTTGTGATGATGTTGATGTCCGTACGGGCTGATAGTGATGGTTGGTGGCACTCGATGGCGTAGAGGCTTGAAAAAGGAGCAAGAAAGCCCCTGTTATGGTTGCTTCAGAGATGTGGAGGAGACTGATACACACACACACGTGTTGATACTGATGATGGCAGCTGCGGGTAAAAATCTCGCCAGCTAGCGTGCTGACGAGCCAAAAACCCCGGCTTGCGCGACGGTGGCGGTCTCCGTTCGCTTCTAGGTGGTGAGAGCGTCGGAGAGCGGTGTTTGCAGGCGACCGTCCTAGTCGGCTGTGAGCGGCCGAATGTGCCTTTATTCATCGATAAGTAGGTAAATATAGAATTTCAGAACGGGACGCGTGACTGCGTCCGCGGTATATCTCGATCTCACTCCTGCGCGTGCTGAGGTGGTCGCAAGCGCTGCGGATAATACAGTGGGTAGGATATTTATTGTCGAAACGGCGAGACGGCGTGATATGTTATCTTTCTACCTTGGAATGCGATGTAAATATTATTTGTGTGTAAACAGTGTTGACGTTCTGGTATGTGACAATTGTACATATCCAGAGGTTGATTCATCGGTCGTTGACCCTGCATGTTGACAATATTTTAGGGACGTGGGTACCCTACAATAGAAACAATTTCAGTTTTAGATGCAGTGTAATATATGTATGCACTGTAAATATGTGTAATCATAAATTTTTATACAACTCCTCAAAAAGGGTTGTATTGAACAGTTTCCTTAATCTGCATTCGCCACCCTACTTTAAGTGGGAGGCCATTCCACGCTACAAGAGAAGGAACGACAAAAGCTCTATGATAATACCCCATCATATTGGATGGATTGAGAACAATCGATTTATTAGATGAAAACGAGATTGACTTCAAAGTTCTGCTCCTCTCCGGAGAAACATCCCTTAGACACAGATCCAAAGATACAATGGAGACATCTCATTAATACGAAGAGATAAACCGTGAAATCTATTCGTTCGTGACACTTGGAGCCAATGTATACTTTTTAGAAGCGGTGTAAAAAGAAAATATTTATTTTACTCTAAAAAACTTCGAAACTCTTGATGTTAATGCATCGTATACCCAATACTGAATGTTGTGATTTTTGTTTATGACAGATTACTACAATTGTTATTTTTTTTTACTTTTTGATAAATTGACTGAAAAGTTTAAATCTCATATAAACCAAGTCGAAATGTGCCTCGTCGCTCATGATGATTTTTGCCAAAAATGGTGGTCGTCTACACCGATCGACCTGTAAAACCCGAGCACTCCAATCTCGCCACCGTTTATAGCCATTTTCCTGTAGCTCTTGTGTCAATTGAATTTAATGTGGATAAAAATGCAAATATTTTCTGATATTTTTTAACAAACATGATGGAGACATTCCCAATTCTTGTGCACGGCGTCGGTGAGAGGTGCACGGACGTTCCCCAATACTCTGCCTCACTGCATCAATATTTTCTGGCGTACGTTGGCTACGTTGTCGCCCAGACTTTGTTTTATCTCACAGTGTATGCAAATTTTCAAAATTATTAACTACACGCTGAATGGTTGACTTGCTTGGCACATGATTTAAATTTAAAAAAAAATACGAATTTTCTTCGCGTATTCACAATTGAACAATTATTTAAATAAAATGTTTCAATAACTTCAACACGTTGTTGCGGAGTTTGATGCTCCATTATAAATTGTTATTGACCACTCTCCATGACTGTCAAATATAAACTGACAAATGACAGCCCAATCAAAATGGTGGCCAAACAAAATCGACATGGAACATAAAACGCGCCCTGTAGTTCTAGAGTACGATATTTCTTATATTTTATTTTCAGTGACAAGAGTATTTGAACTGACACATGTGGCGAGCTGGTTGTTTTAAAACAGGAATTCCTAGTTAGTCGGCTATCAATTAAATTCAAATGATAATTTCATACAGCTTCGTTTAAAAAGCAAACTCTCCTCGAGGGCGTTTTCACAAACTAAATTAATCACATCCGATAGCTATAGCGGCGCCCGATCGAAACATGTATAATACTTTATTCGTATACAGCACAACCCTTGTGAAATCGTTGCCATACGGTGATCTCTCCCAACAAATCAGAAATATATTTATGAAGACTTAAGTGTTAATCAGACTGAAATTCTTGTATTTAAAAAAAATCTTGGTTCCAGTGGCTTCAAACTAGCAACCTCCAGGTCGGAAGACGGCGTCTTATCAACTTGGCAATGGAGATCGTCAAATCAGGTTTACATTATCCGAGCATAAACATTAAGCCTGATGGGGGAAGGATTATTTTTGTATGATTATTGCATGAAGTGCATGTCTTAAAGCTTTGTTATTATTGCGAAAGGGGAATATGTTAGGGGGGAACGAGAATATGTTTTTTTTTGCATGATTATTGAAGTGCATGTCTTTGAGCTTTGTTATTAAGTTTGTTATTGTGGAAACGGAATATGATTTTTGTGTATGGTTGTTGAAGTGTTTGTTTTTAAGTTTTGTTATTATTGCGTAGGGGGATATGTTTTTGTTGTACGATTATTGAAGTGCATGCCTTTAAGCTTTGTTATTATTGTTGTTATTACGGAAGGTCAATATGTTATGGGTGAAGGAGATTTTTTTATTAACATTGAAGTGCATGTTTTTAAGCATTGTTATAATTGGTGATTATGTGCGGGATATTGGAAGGTGGGATTTTTAGTCCGTCTGGAATGATAAAGTATGCGAGATTTGACTTGCATGTAATTGTAATTGAGTCTTACTGTTTATTACATGTAATTGAGTCTTACTGTGTATTACATGTAATTGAGTGTTACTGTTTATTACATGTAATTGAGTCTTACTGTTTATTACATGTAATTGAATCTTGCTGTTTATTACATGTAATTAAGTCTTACTGTTTATTACATGTAATTGAGTCTTACTGTATATCAAGTTGATGAGAATTTGCCAAGGGGTTTTATATAATTAACAATCTGAATAAACATCAACATGTCTTCCAAGTTATATATCCTCAATACAAACAAAAAGCCTAGTTTACTGGGGACGCGACAAATGAAAGGTAACAAATCCAGATCCATATAAATTGTACATCCATTTTAAATTCACTGTTTTTCATAAATCACATATTTTTTTAATTTCTTAGCATGTATAAATAAATAAAAATAAAATCGTGTATTTTCTTGTCGCGTAAAAGAAAATAATAATAAAAAAACCCTCCGAGAGTAAATATTCCATATTCAGGACTGGCCCTGTTAAAATGAATTACAGTTTTTCAAAAAATATGGTGAAATCTGGCGAATATTTGTTTTATTTTTATTTTTGTTTTTAAATACGAAGAAAAGTAATCACTTATTATTTACCGCTGGCTTAACTCTCTGGAAGCGTTTAACTTTGCAAATTGATGGCCAGGACCTTCGCAAAATCCACACAATAATACAAATGGAGAATTCAGACTTAACGGTTAATTACACCCCGCACCAGATGGCGCTAAACATGGAGAGTAACATCAGCTTCCCAATTCCTAAGTAAATATTTCTTGTTTATATTTTTGGCCTGAACCTTTTTTAAACACTCGGCGCTGCGGTGAGCTGATATTTTAAAAATACCTTCTTTACCCTCTCTTATTTCATCTACGAGTATTTGGGATCGGCTGCACGGATCTTTGTCCTTCATCTCTCTCGATCTCACCCATTACTCGATGATAGCTCGAATCTCCTCACCTTTCTTATATTTACTTTTCTTAGATCTCCATCTGCGTCTATTGAAGGGTTCCCAATTCGTGACGTAGAGCCTTTATTCCGTCGTCATTCATGCTCAAACCAGTGCTTGCGCATCTATTATTGGCGCCACTTTGGTTGTTCCGTGAATTTGTTCATTTCGAATCTCATCCAATCTAGTAACGCTCAGTCACCACCGTTCCATGCGAGTGTCCGTGACATGAAGCAATTGTTCGTCGTTTTTCTTCAGATACCAACACTCAGCACCACTTAATATAGTGGGCCGGATCACTGTGTTGTAGATCTTGCACTTGTTGATGTGTTGTTAGCTTTCATTCACACATACCCTCGTCGTTTCTCTCTATTTGATTTAGCAAATTTTTATATTGTAAAAATATACATTAAAAAACTCTATACGCTGTCCTTATAAACGTAAAACAATTATCATTAATGACAATTTTAAAAATCAATCTCATAAAATAATGAAATCGATAGGTCTTATAAAAATCAATCTCATAAAATAATAAAATCGATAGGTCTAATAAAAATCAATCTCATAAAATAATGAAATCGATAGGTCTAATAAAAATCAATCTCATAAAATAATGAAATCGATAGGTCTAATAAAAATCAATCTCATAAAATAATGAAATCGATAGGTCTAATAAAAATCAATCTCATAAAATAATGAAATCGATAGGTCATAAAAATGTATTATGGTATATTAACAGTGTATACACTCCACTACGCTTTAAGCATTTCTGTTACAATTAGGTTATTTTTACATGAGTCCTTTGATTTTTTATTTTCCTTTTCATTTTCTTCTTTACTCAAAATTAATTTATTTAATTGTAATTTGTTTAGTAAAACACTATATTTTCCACTTTGTAAAACGGTATAACTCTACTGATTCAAGGTGTTCACCTTATCAGCAGGGAAGCACAAACAACACTTAATTATGTTCGAACATACACGCTTCTAACGGTAGAAGCGTGTATGTCGATACCAGTTCGCAAATAATTCAGTCTTGTTTTGATGATGAGGTGAACACCTTGAAACCGGTAGGTTTATACCGTTATATCAAGTGGAATAAAGAGTGCTGGACTAAACAAATAACAATGGCTTTGAACTTCTACAGTGTTAATTCCTTAACTATAAATAATCATTTATTCAAATTATATATGTTATAATCTCATTTGATTAAATAATCATGTATTCAAATCTTATTTACTATAATCTCATTTGATTATATAATCATTAATTTATATCTTATTTACTATAATCTCATTTGATTAAATAATCATTAATTCATATCTTATTTACTATAATGTCACATGATTAAATAATCATTTATTCAAATCTTATTTACTATAACCTAATTTGATTAAATTGATCATTAATTCATATCTCATTTACTATAATCTCATTTGATTAAACTTTATTCAAATTTCATTTATCAAAATATAATTTACTCAAATTTAATTTATTCATGTCTTATTACAAAAAAAAATGCTAATATTTTTTTGACAACTGATATATATTTTAAATTTGATTGTATTACAAAAACCCCCGTTTCCATCGTTGTCAAAATAATAAAACCATTACAAGTTATTTATGGTGTTTTCTTGTATTTTGATTCCATAATCATTGCTCGGTGATTGTTTGAAGGTCCTAAAATGCGATAAAACAAATCATGTTTATGGGGAAAATTATTGTTTTTAATGTGCGAAAAAATATAACATTTTGGACGGCGATTCAAAGAAATAAAATACGAATGGTAATGCCAAATTCACAAAAGATTACTTTTACGCAGTTATTAAAAAAAATAACGCAATATTTGACAGACTCCGTTGTCTAGAGGTAGATTTTTTTAATTCAAAAGAAAAAAAATTTAGCGCCGTTTTAAGAAAAGAAAATTCTCCTCAAGAGCGACGCTTTTACTTGGGGCTTGAACTCACTATTACCAAACACATCAGGTTTGACAATTATAGCAACGTCATGAAAATCATGTTTAACATTTTATTTGTGTAAACTACAACATTTTTGCGATTATTACCAAGTGACAATCTATATGTCACCAACATCTCTGTCACTTCCCGCACTGCGCCAATCAACTGTCATTCTCGACTGAGGGGAACACAGCTGATTGAGTTTTAAAAAAACGTGTTCAAATTAAAAAAGTGAAAATATTAATCGATGTTCCAAATATGTCAAAATCACCAGTTGGGATATGTGTAAGGGTTACCACCATAGGAAATAAGAAAAAAAAAGGGCGGTTGGTTGGCCCGCCGATTGTATATTGTACAAATGAGGCACGCCAACTGGCAGATCATATTCTTAACACTCTGTATCCCGATGCTGTGTTTTAACGTGATGAACTAGATTTGCGTTGAGTCCCGATCCTGTGTTTTAACGCGATGAACTAGATATGCGTTGAGTCCCGATCCTGTGTTTTCACGTGATGAACTAGATTTGCGTTGAGTCTCGATCCTGTGTTTTAACGTGATGAACTAGATTTGCGTTAAGTCCCGATCCTGTGTTTTAACGTGATGAACTAGATTTGCGTTGAGTCCCGATCCTGTGTTTTAACGTGATGAACTAGATATGCGTTGAGTCCCGATCCTGTGTTTTCACGTGATGAACAAGATTTGCGTTGAGTCTCGATCCTGTGTTTTAACGTGATGAACTAGATTTGCGTTAAGTCCCGATCCTGTGTTGTAACGTGACGAACTGGATTTGCGTTGAGTACCGATCCTGTGTTTTAACGTGATGAACTAGATTTGCGTTGAGTCCCGGTTCACTTGATCGATACCTCTTCCAAAAAGGACATATTACTGGAATCTCGTAAATATATTACTACAAAAATCTACTTTTAAACGATACTCTCCTAATTTTTTAACAAGGGTCATACCATAGAAAACTAAAATATGCATGAATTCTGACAGCACAGCATTAATGTACAGTGAAGTGTCAGATCTTGAAGATTTGACATATGAATCTGAAGACCAACTGGAGTCTCTGGGTCTAAATAGAATAAGGAATTTGCAGGCGCATTCAAACATGTTATCAAAGAACGTGCCTAAACATCAACTTGCAAAATATAAAACCCTGCAGAGCTTGCAAGGTATGTCCTGCGCACAAGAAGAGAAGTGAGACGCGGTACATGTGTAAAGAGTGTGATGTAACTCTCTACAAATGAGAATGTTGGCAGAATTACCATACTTAACTAATTTATTAGAGTATTGAAAACATACCCAGAGTAATTTATTGTAAAAAAAATGATTTATTTTTGTATTCATTGCTGTTTTTTTTTTTCATTGAGTTCATAACCGATTTTAAAGACCTCCGTTTTCCTCGTAAGGTGAAGATGAACTAAATTAAATGTGTTTAAATATATGATACATTCCAATGGCAGTAAACCGTCATTGTTGGACCTTGAAGTCGAGGATCTTCTCACCATTCTAACTTCAATTCAGATGGAAGGCGAAGGCTGTGCCGTTTTTTTTAAGTGAGTCACCGTTGCACACCAGTAAACTCACCAGCCACTGTACTGGATTCGATGGCATACCGAAGTGCAAGATCGGAGCACACTGGCATGATTTTTTTCTCTTTTCGTAAGAATAGATATGGCCGAATTCACAGGTATAGTTATTACATATCCGATACTAGGCGAAAAAAATACCTGTGTCGAGAGAAGTAACGCACCGATAAGTTCGAACAGACGATTTTCCACACGGAAGTATAGGGCGTAAACACGTATGGTATGGCATATACCACAAAGTAAGTAGGCAGTAGGTAAAGGAAACTGAGGGGGAGGTAGTGTGTAATAAGAGAAGGGAAGTACGTAGGCAGAGTTAAAAGGGTGTTTACATACATAAAGATTCTTTAGAATTTCCCTAATATTTACTTACAATAGATACAGATATTTCAGTGAACCCTTCACAAAAATCCTAATTTCTCAAAATAAGCTGGGAAAAGCTGTCTTGATTTCAATCGGGTCTAAACGTGTTAAAAAAAAAATTGTTTTCACAAAGGTCAATATTCTCTTAGAAATAAAAACTCAAAACCAAGTAATTAATTCCATACGATAATGTTTTGAGCTCGGAAGCCATACCATATGGCATGCGTATTATCAATCAGAAATAAAATAATAACATGGAAGGAAATTAACTTTTAACCACCATACTACACTGTGTTATACAAGCTGTTATTAATATCGGATTGATTCAATTTGATGCTACCGTTAAAATTAATTTAACCCTTTATAGGATGGTGACTTAATATTTAATTAAATTCAAAGAACAATACTAAACGTCCTTTTTTTCTCCGTCGTCCTTTGCTGTCCATGCAGTGAGACTCTGTCTGGAATCAGTTACAAACCAATATAAGACTCGCTCCGTCCTTGGCATGCTTTAAGAAGCGACTGAAAAAACTCTTAACTTCTAGTCAGTAAAATAACGTGTTTCATTCTCGATTTTTCTTTTCCTTTCCTCTCCACCATCCCTTCCTTTCCTTTTGATTGATGATATCTCACTTTATATGAAAAATAATGTTCGGGTGATTGTCCGTCTTTGTGGGGTTCGTGGGCATATGCTCACGTATGTGTTCATGGATTTTATGGGGATTAAAAGTCATTTGAATTATTCATGTGACCATGTAATTTGCTTCATTTACTTTTGTCGGTTGGTTGGAAGAGATTGCCCCTGGCAATACACCCACCAGATTGTATTGGCAATAAAATTGTTAAATAAATAAACGTGTGCGAGTGCAAGCATGTGCAATCATGAACCGCAAATTCCGTGATTACTTCAGTGGTTCTTAACCCGAAGGTATTTCTAATATATTGTTAACTTTTTATTGTGGTTTTATATGAGACATTATTTTATCAATACAACAAGCATATGATCCTTTGAATAACTAATATTTCTAATTTAAATACTGTTTTTTATACGTATGTAATGGGATTATGGTGGATTTTTTTATTTGAGAGGTAAAATACGAATGAATGCAAGAATAAACTGAATAAAGTGTTTTGTTAACAATAGAAAAAAAATACAATTTTATATAGCGCCGTTTAGAGACCAAATTCTTTTTATGGGTGGTCTAACTCGGGTCTAGAACCCATAATTACTAAACAAATCGCGTCAGGCGGCAGCTATAGCAGCGCTCGAGCGAATCATGTATAATATTTTTTTTTATACAGCACAACTCTGTGGGATCACTGCTATACGGCAATTACTTAAAATTAACCAGAAATATGTTTATGAAGGCAAAAAGCCAGACTGAAAAAAACTTGTTTTTTAAATCTAGGTTTTCAACAAAGATTCTAAAAATACTATAAAGAAATTATTTTCGTGGGGGCCAAAATTATGTCTCCAGGTCACGCTCTTAAAGATGTCTAAATTACCAATGCGGATATGTTGAATACTAACAAAATAATGAATAAATAAAGTTATATCATTTTAATCTATTCTGTTACAAACAACGTAATTACATTGAACTAGGAATACGCGCAATAGCTTGTACTTCAAGCCAAGTATAACACAAACATAGATGTATTATAGTAATTCATATGTGGTTAGGTAAGTCACGGCTTGAGCGTGTGATAAGTATGCCTGAAAGCTAAGCCAACACGATGGTGGAGAGCAGTTTAAGTTGAAACTAGAAATCAACACACTCCGCAGTACTACATGGGCGGGAGTGGGTGGCTTGAACAAATATCCTAAAAGGAAATAGGGATGCTGCTTAGTCAATGCTAATTTCCTTACAAATTTATATTTCCTACTTTTAAGCGCTCAGTGATGACAGTTTGTACTCTAAATGGCGCTTTAAGTCAGATAAGAAAATCAGCTATGTTACCATCGAAATATAAAATGTACACTTGCAAAATAACAGAAAGGAGTCAAAAAAATTCGTGCACTGAGAAGAACACATAATTTGACAATGTGTGACAGAATACGGAATGAAGTGATTAGGAATGAATGTGATTGTGTTCAGTAAGATGAAAAACTGAGATTTGAGGTAGATTGAGAATGTAGAACGAATGAATGATGAAAAACTAACAAAACAAATAAAAAGAGCAAATGCGAGTGGAAGGCGTAGTAGAGGAAGACCAAGGAAATAATGGTTGGATCAAGTGAATTCTATTTTCAAAGAAGAAAACGTAGAAATTCTTGATGGTCTACAAAAGAATTTTGGTACGTTAATGTCTGAGAGTAAAACGTGACGTGAAAGAATAGTAGGAGCCAAACAAATACTGTAGAAATCCGCGCTTTGAAACGATTGCATAAAGTGATAATGTATGACAGAATACGGAATGAAGTGATAAGGTATGAATCACAATTTTGTTTGTCATCAATCGACAATGGAATATTAAAAATTTACATTGTTTTAATGGAAAGCCGAACTAACATATTGAGTACAAGCACATATCAATGCAAAAAAAAAACACTATTTTATGGATGTAGAAAACTACGTCACCGGTATGATTTTATTGAATCGCAGTGAACGTAGATATGGGAAAACACTGAAAGAAGTCGAATAAATGTTGTAGAAATCCGCGATTTGAGACGAATACATAGAGAATACGGAATGAAGTGATTAGGACAGAATACGGAATGAAGTGATTAGGAATGAATGTGAACTAATGGTTGATTTATATTTGAGTAATATGAAGAAAAGCAAGCTAAGATAGTTTGAACACGTGGAAAAAAGGAACGACTAACAAAACATATTTACTACAAATGTGGGAGGAAGACCAAGGAAAGTATATTTAAATCAAGCGAATGAAGGAAACGCAGAAAGTTAGAGCAATCGTATAAATTATATGAGACGGTGTATGGATATGGAAGACGCTAAGGATGTGTGTCGAGACAGGATAGTCTGGCGCACTGTCATCTTTGCCTAACCCGATAGGAAAATAGCATGTATATTTTTCACCAGACAAGGTCCTTTATACTTAAATAATTGGAATTATTTAATACTGCATTCACATTACATCACATAATTTACATACTGCATTCACATTACATCACATAATTAAACCCCAAGTTATTACACACGCAACCTTAGCACATGATAATATCAACAAACATCAAAATCATGTTCATCATGCTTCATCACGCATTCTACGAGTACATTTGCACCAGTCATTCGCTCACATCACAGAAGATCACCGAAAGCTCTTAATTTCTCGCTTTTTCCTTGTCGAAAAGTTACCTAGTTAATTTTTTTATATTTGAAGGTGGTACATTACTAAAATCACCACTTTTCCTCAGTTTTTTTCATTTTCTGTCATTAGAAAAACTTTCAAAAAAAATAAACATACATACCATCCCACTATAACCCATTTGGGGTAGATAAACAGGAAACAAACTAGACGCTTTCTTTTCATGCACTTTCATGCTCATTTCATCCCCGCTCTCATGTTTCTCATACTTCTCACCTTTTCCTGAGTGAAAATTTCTCCAAATACAATATATTTATCCAATCTTTGTTCGGTCTACCTCTTTCTCGATTTCCATTAATTACAAACAAATGTATTTGTTTCTTAAGTGTTTTGCAAACCATTCTTTTAATATGATCAAATCATACAAATATGTATTTCTTAATTATTTTTATAACACTTATATCGAACAGTTATCATTTCACTGATATTTTCTCAGTCTGAAATATTGTGATAACATATATTCTACGCAAAATAAAAATGTTTCAAGGAATAAATAAAAGCAATAAATAATGCTAGAAGGAAGGGAGAAATTTATAAAAAAATAATGACAGTTCGTAGATTTATTTCGATTACCGTTTTTTTAAAGGGTTTGTGTCTGGGTTTTACTTAAGGTATTTTTAAACACATTCAGGTTTTATGGAAGATTTTTACGTGGTAATAAACCAGCCATGTTGTGTTGTATACAAAAAAAGTGTAATACAATACAAGTTTGATTTATTTTACGGAGTACTCAATGTAATATATTACAATCGCATTGTATCAAAAATAGCAAAAATGACATACATAATAGTGGTTTGATGATTATCATAATATATGAAATTGAAACTAGAATTTGGTAGATTAAGGATAAAATTAAGGCTAATGCTATACAGTTGCGTGCAGTAAGAAAACTTTGTGAAGTGTTTATGTATGACTGCAGGCGGAAAGAAACATAAAAAATTAGTGCTAGGATCAAATTGATGTTTTAGTAAGGTGAAAAAATAAGCTTTATTATGATTCGAACATGTGGAGAGAATTAGCGATGAAAGAATAACTAAGCTAGTATATAAGACAAAAACGCAAGGTGTACGCGTAACAGAAATTTATGTATGATGGTTTGAACTTGTGGGGATAATGAATTACGAAAGAAAAACTAAGTTAGTGGACAAGACAAAAGTGTAAAATGTACACTTAAGAGGTACAGTACCCGGCGGTATGTAATACACATCGGGCTTAAGGAAGAGACTGTCGGCCATAATCGGGTAACTTCGGCTTTGTTGAGCGTCGTCTTTGTCAGTCATACACGTGTTCCGTCGTGATTTGTCAGTCGTTGTCACCTGGACTGTTAGCGCATCGTGCGACAGATACGACGCTATACAAAGCCCAAGTTAGCCGATTATGGCCGACAGTCTCTTTCTTAAGACCAACGTGTATTACTTACCGCCGGGTACGTATGTATGTGTGGTAGTTTGAACATATGGAGAGAATTAATGACGAAAGAAAAACTAAGCTAGTATACAAGACACTAGTGCAATTATTCGCGTTATTAGTGAGTTGGAACCGCAATTATGTTAGTCATCGAAAATTTTGACAAAAGAGTGGACATCTGTCGAGCTCCAAGAGGTGTACATTTGGCGGATATTGTTTATGTGTTTAAATTTCATACATTATACTTCAATGATCAACAAAAAGTTTTTTGAAATCAAAGCAAATTGAGTGTTTTATTCAAGAATGAAAAAAAACCGCTCCATTTGAAAGCCTGTATTAATAAAAGAAGATTTTGCATTACTACATGAATGAATGTGGAGAAGGCGAAAGTTGAGTGTTGGATAGAAAATTTTGGAAATCAGTTCTCTCTGCATACCCCGTAAGGGACAAGGTGTAACGATATGTATGTATCTGAGGTTCGTTCAAGGAAAAGTCTTTCATACCCCTAGCATGTGGCACCCCTGACGGAGAACCCTGGTTCTCTAGTGCGAGAATAGACTCAGTCGGGTTTAATGGGCGCACAATTCCAACTAAATCACCAAAACATCAAATAGTTATATTCCACGCGACTTTGTATCCTCTTTCTTCAACTAGGGGTCGCTACCGAATGAAACTCTACTACAAAATGCAGTACATCGTCATTCATATTAATAATAATATAATTTTTTTCTCTTTCGTTCCCATAATTGAAGAGTTCAACTCATAAACCACATAACAACCATATTTTGATTTTTTTTATCGAAAAACAGTCTATCAACAAGCTAAAAGTGATTCTGTTTTACATCCAAAGCAAGGTGAGGATATATAAGACCTGTGTCCGCCTCATAATGACATACAGCATAGAGTCCAGAGCCGACACTGTCAGAACCAAAAATCCCCTTCGAACCAGCGAAATGAAGGTACTCAGGAGTATCGCTGGCAAAACCCTTCGTGATAGAGTACGTAACACAGAAATCCAAACGACGTGCGAAGTTGAAGATATTGTCAGATGGGGATGACAGAGAAGAAGGTTCTGGAACGAACACGTATCCAGAATGGTGGAACCAAGAGCCGTAAGAATGGCCAGGGACAGTATCCCCCAAGCAAGCAGACCTCCAGGACGACCTACCAAAAGATGGAAATACAGCTGGCAGTCGACGTCACAAGAGGCAAACAATGATGCAGGACCATAACAGGCCAACAGGCCTTAAATAAGATGAAGAAGAAGAAGAACCAAAGATGTCACTGGGCACATCTCCACAAGCAGTTTACTCAAATACCACACAGTTTTTTCTAATAACTCTTTACGTATTTTTTGGCTCTCGAGTGTTTTATGAGTTTAACTCTTCAATTCTGATGATAACGATTACCATGGTCGTCAACCAACATTCTCCAATACATACAATGTCTTGTCCCATGTAGCGCCTCCTCAAATAAAAACCCTGCTGCTTTTATCACCTGGTCACTCAATCGGATGGATTATCGTTCTCTGCTCCTTTTATCATTTATACCATACATCCTGCCAAAATATACCGCATTAGGCAGTCTTTAACCTCCCTAAAACTTGTCGAAAATATGATCAGATTATTTTTCCATGAATCACGCTTATTGATGGTAAAATTAAAGCACTGTAAGAAAAACAGTTGATGATTGTGCTCGGAGTAGCCAATTTAAGGACACCTTCCTCCATCATCGGATATACGAAATGGACATGGGATGCTTGGAAAATTGGCTAGGGTTATGAGGAGAAAGAATGGTAGAAGAGAGAATATAGAATTTTTCGAATATTATTGTGATAAATATACTTGAATTTATACGTTACATATTAATATATTTTTTATATGTCGCGCACACACAGAATTACAAAAAAAAACTACTGTTTTATAACCACTTTAATTTATAGGAGTGAAACGAGGACGTGGAAAATGAATGAAAGGAGCCAAATAAGTGCTGTAGAAATGCTTCCACTTAAAGTAATCGTTGCTGGTCCTCGTGTCGAGGATCCCCTCGGGATTCCAATGTCAATTAAGTTGGAATAGGACGCTGTGTCGCGGATTTTGCTTTAAGTAAGTGAGCTATTGTACACCATAACACTCACTGGACAAAACGCTGTACTGAAGAGACAATCAGGGCACATCGGCAAAATACCTTTTTTTTTAAGAATTGATATGACTGAAGTCATATGTTAGATATCCTTAAGTCCTCGAATACTAGACGGAAATATGGGCTGATTTATTCCAGGGGAAGAACACACAGCGGG
This sequence comes from Odontocerum albicorne, assembly GCA_949825065.1. NCBI lineage: Eukaryota > Metazoa > Arthropoda > Insecta > Trichoptera > Odontoceridae > Odontocerum > Odontocerum albicorne. Next base: position 13,098,410 of record OX463865.1, read on the forward strand.
GTTTAAACCGGCGACCTTTCGCACAGAAGTTCAGTGCGTTACCGCGCGGCCATGCACCTCACTTAGAAGAATACGTGTGGTGTCAATGTATGACAGAAAACGGGATTATGTTATTTAGGATGAATGTGAACTTAAGGTTTATGTGTTAAGATGAAGATGAGTATTCTGAGATGGTTTGGAAATGTAGAACGAATGAATGAAGAAACACTAACAAAATTTATGTGTACTGCACATGCGAGTAGAAGGCGTGAAAGGAAGAAAGACGAAAGAAAGGTTTAATTAAATCAATCATATTTTAAAAGAAGGAAACGTCAGGTCAGATAAATCGTAGGTATTGTATGAAAAGGGGTAGGGATATAGAACATGTGAAGAATGTGTGTAGAGATAAGAAAGCTTGGCACTCTTTCCACCCTGCATATCCCGACAGGGTAATGGCATACTCGTAACGTATAAATATACAAAGTTTGAAATAAATTCAATCGAGACACTTGAGTCAATGTAGACTTTTTAGAAGTGGAAAATTATTTCATTTTTGTCTGACAAGGGGTTCTCGTGTTTATGCTTTCCTTATCCAGATAAAAAAATGTTGATAAACGAGCATTTCATCGTTTTACAATCGGAAGAATTCCAATAACACGCAAAAAAAAAAGATCGTAATATACTTCGGGCATGTTGCCAAAAAGGAAAACGATAGATTTGAGAAGACGACGATTAAAACTGCAGATCAGAATAACTGAATTGGACTATACGTGTATGTTGTTAACAATGATGAGGCTTACAACCTTGTCAGACAGAAAAAGGATGCTTGACCGAACAACATTGTTAAAGATTGTCAGCTCGTATTTCAATAGTCCGGAACTCACTCAGCTTGTCATGTTACACGTTCCTTGTAGGCCCACTCGGTTAAATGTTTTGTTCCATAGTGGAGTGGTTATAACGAATTATTTGTAAAACTCTTGCATAAGACAATACAGATTGGGTAATTGATATGGATATTGTATGGATTTTCAAATGGCATTGAATACTTAAAGGAGTAAAGAGAAGAAGCTGTTCTTGCCGTGATCAATTGATTGAATTGTATGGATTTGCATTGTTGTGTTGTTCCTATTGTCCCTATTCCTACACTGCTTACATATCAATGTTAAATTATATATGAGGCGCATGGCCACCCGGTAACACATCGGACTACCGTTTGGAAGGTCGTCAGTTCGAATCCCGCGCTGTCTTACTCTCCTAGAATGACACATACATTTTTCCGCCTAGTATTCGTGAGCATGAAGATACATGTGACTTCGGTTGTATCTATTCTTTCAAAAAAAGAGAAAAAATATATATCGGCGTTCTCCGATCGCCTCACTTTGGAGTGCCATCGGATCCAGTACAGCGGCGTTGTTAGTGAGTTTTCTAGTATACAACAGCTCACTCACTTAAAAAAATATCCACGGTACAGCTTCACTTTCCAACTTACTTAATGTTGGAATGGCAAGGGGATCGTCTGACGACTACGAGGCCCAGCAACGACGAAGAACGTAATAGATAATTAGGCCTTTATTGAGATACGAGTATCATCGGATAAAACCTTGCGTGTAAAATTCAAAATTTTATGGCCCGATAGGTTATGTTACAAACACAAAATGAACATTTTAATGTCAGGAGCTGCACTTCAGAGCGCAAAAGAGTTTGTCTATCTTGGAAGCAAGATCACATGGGATGGCCGTAAAAAAGAGAGGTTGACAGTCGCATCCATCAAACAAAACTCGCCTTTAATAAGGAATCAAAGATTTTAGAATCCAACAACATGGACCTAAAGCTCTGCAAGCAATTGGCCAAAACATAATTGTGGAGTATTTTGATGTATGGTTACGAGACATGGTGCATAGGCAAAAGAGATCGAAAAATATTGGAGACCTTCGAGATGTGGACCTATAGACGAATCCTAAGGATTTTCTGGAGAGACTACATTACAAATGACGAGGTTCTCAGCAGGATCGAAGAAACCTGTCAAACACCATATCGGAAAGGCGTGCAGAATGGATGGGGCATATGCTGTGATATGAAAATCTCCTGCATAATATACTGGAGGGAATGATTGAGGGATCGATTGGCAAATGGCGTCCTCGTCGAGAGTATCTGGAGCAAATATGCCACGATAGGGACTGCACCTCCTAAGCTGAAGAGGATCGCTGAAGACCGAGCGGAGTGGAGGAGAAGATGCAGGGCTTTGCTGCTAACCAAAAACCAGGATTGAAACTGAAGAAGAAGGTTATGTGAAAAACGAATACTCCGTTTTATACAGAAAATACGTTAAAAGATTACTTCCATTTCTCAGCAACGGTGAAATTATGTATGTTGTTATTTTGTTAATCTTTGTGGTCATTTGAGTGTTGAAATAAAAATAAAATAAATCAAAATTATGCGAACATTTGATAAAAAACACGCAAGAAGGTCTTCTATAAAATGGACGAACCAAATAAAAGAGTTGACACTATCATCTTAAGGCACAGTTTTCAACACAGTTGAAGACAGAGAAAGACAAATAGTGCAGTGAGTTCCAGATAAAGCGAAGGACCACGATCCTTGGTAGTGAGCAAGCGATAAAGAACCCGAAGAGTCTAAATGTAAAAAAGTTTGGCGAACCCCGTCAGAAAACAAAGATAACAACTGAAAACAATTCACTTTTAGTGCTGAAACTTTAGTGCTTTGTAGCGTAACGGGTGCATTATTGAATTAAGAAATTCACAACGTCAGTAGGAGAAATACAATAATACATACAAAGCTACTTAGAAAAGCCCACTTGGAATGGAAAATGTGGTTCAACTTTGACTTTTAGTGTATATATTCAAATAATACAAAACTCATTCCAAATTCTGTAGAATATATCTAATCTTGAATAAAGCCTTTACCCATGAGTCATCGTCTTCGTTGCTGGGTCTTTTAGTCGAGGATCTCCTCGCTATTCCAACGTCAATTCAGTTGGAAAGCGAAGGAGTGCGGTGGTGTTTCTTTTCCATCTTCTTTTTTAGCATGCTTTTAAGTAAGTGTGCCGTTGCACATCAGCAAAATCACTGGTCATACCTCTGTACTAGATCCAATGGCACGCCTGATGTAAGACGATTGGAGCAAAAAGGGATGTTCTTTTTTTCCGTTTTATGTTGAAAGAATGATGGCATGCTTTAAGAAGCGACTGAAAAAACTTTATTTCTAGTCAACGTGTTTCATTCCTGATTTTTTTTCTTTCTTCTCCGCAATCCTTTACTTTTCCTTTGATTGATGATATCTCACTTTATATGAAAAGGAATGTTCGGGTGACTGTCCATATTTGCGGGAATTGTTGGCGTATTCTCACGTATGTTATGTGTTCATGGATAGTAATTTGAATGTTTTTTTGCGACCACGTATGTAACTTGCTTCATTTACTTTTGTCTGGTTGGTTGGAAGAGGTTTCCGCCTAGCAATAAGTCAGCCAGATTGTATTTGCAATAAAAGTGTTTTATTAATAAATATGGTCGAAGTCATGGGTATCTTTATGCCCTCGAATACTAGACAGAAATAAAGCCTGTGCCATTCATGGGAAGGAATACATAAATATGAACGAATGTCCGTAGCCCGTGACGAGTACTAAAGAAGGCACAATAAAAAGTGAGTAATCAGGGTGCTTGACGTTAGTGTCAACGGAGATGTAAGCCAATTTGTGATATTCTGTTGCATAAAGGGCAAAGAGCTTCACTAGTTGCAGCTTGTATAGTATGTACATTAATTCTGTATTGAGTACCTAATGACAAGCAACAACTCCACGCCATTTGACTGCTGTTTGCTCCCAGTTGTGCTGAGCATTAATGTTTTGATTTGACCACCGTGCTTACTTTTGCCAACCGCCAGATTGCCAAAGAGAACATTCCTTTGGAGTCTGGACTGAGGTATATAAGCCACGTGTACCTTGAATTTCGAACCCACTTATAAATAATGATGAAACTTTCTAAAAAGGATTGTTTTTATTTGCTTCCTAAAGCTGAACACGCCATCCATATATCTAATACTAAGAGGCAGATCATTCCACGTCACAGGACCTGTAACAGCAATAGCTCCTTCATTATACCCCGACCTATTGGATTGATTTGGAACAACTAATTCATTAGATGGAAAAAAATATATTGAACAAATATTACACAGTATAAGACAGTGTTCCCCAACCTTTTTAGACCTGTGGACCGGTAAAAAAAGGAAAAAAATTTCGCGGACCACTCATACGGAAATAAAAATGTTTTTTTTTATTTAATATTTTTTTAATCTTATATTATGACAGATGGACATATGTAACTATAATTGACAAATATACATATAACACTTAAACAATTTTAATTGTAACGTTGTCTGATACAATTAAAATTTAACAAAAACCATGGGGTCTTTGCAAAAAACTAATGCGAAAACCTGCTGTTGCATCTTTGTTAATATATTGGATATTCTTGGCTGCAGTGCTGTCTCTGACAGACGAAGTGCTGCATTCACGTCCAGTCTATTCCTTTGTTTCGATTTTATTGAGGATATGGATGAAAATCCTATATTTAATATTTTTGCATGGCGAATTTCTTGACATTTGGCATACTGTTTGCGGCCCGGCGGAAAGTCTCTGCGGCCCGGCACCGGGCCGCGGACCACCGGTTGGGGAACACTGGTATAAGAGATACGTGTGGCATGTACAGCTTTAGGAAGCAATTAAAATCAATCCTTTTTGGTAGGTCTTAACAAAATGTATAATACATGAACACTAAACAATACAATTACACTACACCTAAAGCCCAATGTGTCACTATCACATATCAGAAGATCTAAAAATGTTTCTTTTTAGATCGTCTTCCCTCAGTAAGTTTTCTGCTGTTTTCTTACTAAATATGTTTTTCTGAACATATGCAGATACGGAGAAGTACCCAATCTAATGGCAGCAACCATTACCTTATTATCCTCACTCTCAACAAACCTGTTTAAATATGTATTTATTTAGTGTGTAATATTTTAAATCTGTCAACAAAAGTGGGGTCGAATCGTGAGTTAGAGCGCTTGATGAGTTTCTTTCTAAATTGCGCTATATAAATTGTATTTTATTATTATTCTTAAGAAAACTATGTTTTCTGCATTTTTTCATATTTTTTTAGTAAATAGGGATTTTTTTATAGTACAACTTGCATTAAAATTACGATTGAGAAATTTTCCAAATATGGATACAAAATATATTTTTACCTGATTTAAGAAAGCATTTTCAAGAAATCAAGATTTCATCCCTACAGCACACATCGGAAGCTCGTTTCGAAAAGCGCTCCATCCGAGATGAACCAAAATTTGTCTGGATATAAAAAATAAGACGCTCATCTGAGATGTTTTATGGGACGGGGAGGCTGCAGATCCTTTCTGATCTTCCCATAAGACCACCCTCTTCAGCCTCCGGGTGAGGTGCGTGTATGTAGTTAGGCAAATCTGATCTATTCCATACCAGCTATGTATGTGTGGGGTGACCAACCTTCAGCAACATAACATAAAGAAATAACAAAAATAAGTAAATATTACAAAACATAGAATCAAATAGCGTGTCAAATAATTAATTACGTATAAAAGCCATCTTACAAAATTCATAACCTGTTCTCATACAGCTGACATATACCCACGAAATTCACATACAAACATAGATAATTTTTTAATAGACCGGATCTGCATTCGCTTATATGATTTTGACAACTGAATGGTTGAATTAAAATAGGCACTAAGTACCAAAAAAATACAAAAAAAACTAAGTATGCAGTTTCGTTCTATATGTCATATATAATGAAACTGCATACTTAGTTTTTTTGTTTTTTTTTTGGTACTTAGTGCCTTTTTTAATTCAACCATTCAAATTTTAGCAAAAAAAATATTCTAGTATATTTTTCTGTTTTCTAAATATTTAAGACTTACAAAACAAAAGAATAGTGCAAATGTGAGTGGAAGGCGTGTGAGAGAAAGACCACAGAAAGTATGGTTGGATCAAATGAATGACATTTTGATAGAAGGAAGCGTAGATAGTCAGGCGAATCATAGATGTTTTATGAAAAAATGTATGGATGTGGAGAAGGCTACGGATGTGTGTCGTGAAAAAAAAATCTGGCACTCTGTCCTCTCTGCCTATCACGACAGGCAAATGGCGTGATGTATGTATACATTACATACATGTCATCACACAGTGTATCTTGCGTTGAGTGTGGAGATGATAGGTGACTAAAAAATGTTATCCAAGTACACAACTTTCACCACCACTTCATTCATCCATCTCGTCGCGCACAATCATCAATTATTCATGCGTCTCCCTTCACGTTCTTTGAAAATCTTTGTATTAAAAATTATGTATAAAATGTCTTTTTAAATGTATGTACCTAACGCCTTTAATAAAATATGAATAATAAGTATTTTAATTAGTATCGTTTTCAGGTTTAAAAAATAGATTTTTTAACTGCCTCATAAATGGAAAAGGTTGTGCACAGCACATGCCTATCTATGTAGATGAGGGAGACCAAGTAAACAGCAGGGCGGGGGTTGGGGGTGCTATTTCCTAGATGTTGATTGATACCCTGTTGATGTTCTAGATTTCGGTCTTTCAATAATAAAACTATTATGTAAAATAAAGATATATTTTATATAAAAAATGATGGTATAGTAAACATTAAAATTAGACTGTTGCATTTTATTTGAGGCAGTGTGGAAGCACGGAAAAGACGATTTATTTAAATGTTTGAATAATTCTACACACAATAATGGTTTACACCAGTTGACTCACAAGGCTTATTGCCTGTTCTGAGACAGTTGACTCGCGAAATAATGGTTTACACCAGTTGACTCACAAGGCCTATTGCCTTTTCTGAGACAGTTGACTCGCGAAATAATGGTTTACACCAGTTGACTCACAAGGCTTATTGCCTTTTCTGAGACAGTTGACTCGCGAAATCGTATATAAATAAATATACTTGAACAGTCCAACAAGTCAAAGCTTCATACGCTCGTGATACTTGACAACTCTCAGTAAAAAATAATTATGTTCTTTTCTTTATCGTGTCAAACGCACTATACTTCATCAGTCCATAATTCTATTAAATGTACATCCCTGGATATTCCACGATAAGCTCCCTTTGGCGCAAGACACAGGAATCTTCCAAATTCTGCAGTAAGTGTCCTCGAATGCTGCAGCAAGAAGACGTACGTGGCCTAGTTGCTAAGACACATGTTTTCCAACTCAAAGATTGCGGGTTCGATTCCCGTCGGAAACCAGATTTTTTTTTAAAATAATTTCAGTCATGGTATCTTTAACGTTTTTTTTCTGATCGGTGGCAATAAGCCCACCAAGTTTTACTATATACAACGAAAGTGTCATACGATACAATACAAGTGTTGGAAGGACGGTTCTTCAGGTCGGCCTCTGCAGTGGTGACCTCCGGCACTGAAATGAGATGACTCTCATGGCCTAGTTGGTAAGACAGCACTCTCTTATCTCGCCGAATATTTTAAGCGTCTTTCCGATCATGGATAAGCGCTACACTGAAACATATATTGTTTATTGGCCTTTCCAGATCACCGCTCCTCTTTTTTACGTCATATTTTACTGTCCATGCAGTAAGACTCTCGAATCAGTTACACACCAATGTTAGAGTCGCTCCGTTCTTGGAATGCTTTAAGAAGCGACTGAAAAAACTTAATTTCAAGTCAGTAATATGTGTTTCATTCCTGATTTTTTTCCTTTCCTCTCCATCATCCCTGCCTTTTATTTTAAAGGTTATCGCATAAAAGTGTTAAATAAGTAAGATACATGTTCTCCAGCCCAAAGATTGCGGGTTCAATTCCCATCGGAACCCAGATTTAAAAAAAAAGGATTTCCTTCATGTTTTCTACTCAAAGCCTCCTTGTCCTGATTAGTCGGAAGAGATTTCCACATGACAATAAGCCCATCAAGTTGTATTGCATATAACAAAAGTGTAAAACAATTCAATACAAGTGTCACATGGACTGCTCCGCGTCGCAATTACAGAAAGTCGATTCATAATTGAAAAATAATGTTCACCCCTTTATCTTGCACAATTTTAAGTTCCCTTAATTGAGTTTCATTATTTATAAAAAAGAAACTTGAACAATAATTTTAATTCACATTTTTTGGGGACAAGTACAGAAGATATACCTCTACGCTTACTCACACTGCACTACATGCACACTGCTCTCGCTTCAACCATGTTCATATACATCGGCATACATGGTTTCCTGTTTTTCATACTTATAACTTTTCCTTAATTTCCAATGTCTCCTACCCTTTCCTTCCACGATTTCATTGAATTACCCCTTTATGCTCTCCATTCAATTCAGACATAAATATTTGTATTCTATGTATTTTTCAACTCGATCTCTCAATGTAACCAACTCAACTCAATCTCTCGATGTAACCAACTCAACTCAATCTCTCAATGTAACCCACTCATCTTAATCAACACGTTCTTAATTTAACCTATAAAATTCACCTCCAACTAACAATTATCCTCTATCCGATCATCTTCTTACTGTATTAAACATTATCATACCAGACATTCTACGTTAAACGCGCGTTTCAACATAATTAATTCTAGTCTTACACGCGTAACTCCCTTTCAACGTACAGACGTAGCTTTCATACATTAAGATCGACATACTCGTAAGCACAACACTGTGCCGATTAATTTATAAGAATTTGCGATCTATCAGCAAAAGCATTCTTTCATTCAATCGTTGCTGGACCTCGTAGTCGAGGATCCCCTCGCCATTCCAACGTCAATTCAGTTGGAAATAAAAACTGTGCCATGGAGTTTTTTCAAGTAAGCCGTTGCATACCAGCAAACTCACCGGCCAGATCCGATGACACACCCAGGGACGATCGGATCACACCGACATGTTTTTTTTTTATGAATTTATTTCTGTTACACAGATTGAACGTACTAGACGGATAAGAGGTCCTCAAAATATGCAAGTCAGTGCATTAGAATGAACATTTGGCCAATACACCCAAGATCTCACCGCTGCTTCCTGAAGTTGTCTCCTAACTCCCTCAAGCTACACTCCTTAACCCAATTTAATACCGTTAGAAGCGTGTATGTCAGCACCAGTTCGAACATAATTTAGTCTTGTTTGTGCTCCCCTGATGATGAGGTAAAAACCTTGAAACCTGTAGAGTTACATTGTTATATAAAGTGAAATAAACAGTGTTTAATTAAACAAATGACAATGTCTTTAAACCTCCACAGTTTTAATTCCTTAACTAAAATAATACAATCGGAAAATATATAAAACTACGATATTTTCTAAATACACCAATAGGAGTACGTTTTCGCAAAACCAAATAAGTAAATAACAGAGCGTTTGTGAAATGCTTTTATTCTCAAAGTATTTTTTCCGAGAATTCCCTCTGTCGTCCGGTCTAAATTTATTCCTTCAATTTTAGAGAAGCTATCTGAGTTTCATAACTTCTGGTAAAACACAGCCTCATACATTTGAAACTAAACACATATAACCAGCAATGAAAAATAATAATGTAGGTATACAAAACTCCCTAAAGAAAACATAACTTTAAAAGTCTATATCAAGGGTTCTCAACCTGTGTTCCGTAGAACCCTTAAGCTTCGCAATATAATTACATTTTGAGTTATAATTTAAAAACATATTTTAAATGTGTATGAAAGATTTTCATAAACTTTTATCCTTCACATTAAAGTTTTATCTTTCACATTATTTGTCTTATTTATTTATTTATTTTATTTATTTTATTTATTTTATTTATTTTATTTATTTTATTTATTTTATTCATTTTATTTGTTTATTTATTTTATTAGTTTATTTATAAAACACTTTTATTGCAATACAATCTGGCGGGCTTATTGCCAGGCGGCAATCTCTTCCAACCAACCAGACAAAAGTAAATGAAGCAAGTTACGTGGTCGCATAAATCATTCAAATGACTATCCATCTTCACGAAAGCCATAAACATATATGTGAGAACATGCCCACAAACCCCACAATCAAAAGGGAAGGAAGGGATGGTGGAGAGGAAAGGAAAAGAAAAATCAGGAATGAAACACGTTATTTTACTGACTAGAAATTAAGAGTACATACATATCTTACATACATACCCTCACGTTTTTTTCCTATCGGGATAGGCAGAGAAAATAGAGTGCCATACTTCCATACATCTCGACACACATCCTTTGCCTCTTCTACTTAGATACAACTTCGCACACAACTTGTGCGATTTCTCTGACTTTCAACGTTTCTTTCTTTCAAAATATCATACACTTGATTCTACCATGCTTTCCTTAGTTTTTCTCTCTCATACCTCCCACTCACATTAATAACCAAGTTTAATTAAGAATATTGTCTCTTATATATGTTTTTTATTTTATTTTGTATTTTCAATTAATTATTTTTTATTTGTTTTATTTACAAACAGTAAACATTTTCAGGATTTTATTTTATTTACCGAAGTGAAAAGGGAATCAAAATATCGGGATGTCCTATAATACGTCGTTCGTGTTTAGTGTAATACTAAACTTTTATCGGTATGCAATTACAGAAGCATTAAAACAAGTGCCCATTGTGTTATTCTTAATAAAAGTACTGCAAAGTAATTGAAACCGTCCCACAACATGAGAGTCACTTAGCTTTTATGTTCCCTGCAATTGCAATATTTTTATATTATGGCACAATTACAAATTTACAAAAATCCTATTACAAACGCTGAAAGTAATACTATTGCCTTTGAAACATACCATACATGCGCGAGTCAAGGTATTCAACTCTAAGTATGTTATAACTCAAACTAAATTATGTACCAGACTACAGCCTGAAGATTACGATGGTAAGACGCTTGTCTGCCGATTCGGAGATTGCGGGTTCGATCCCCGCTGGAACCCAGATTTTTTTAAAATAGGATTCCAGTCTGGTTAACACTTAGGGCTTATAAAAACATATTTCTGGTTGGTTGGAAGAGATTGCCACATGGCAATAAACTCTCCAGGTTTAAAAAATAAAATAAAAGATTCCCTATGGTATAGCCTATCACAAATATCACTAAGATTTAAGTGTAAGGGTTAAAGTGCCCTTAAGGAGAGTTCTTTGAACGGCGCTTTATAAATAGTTCTAATATTATTATAAGATTGGATGAGCTTTCAAAGCACTTTATTTATTAAAATATAAAATGTATGTAATTACTTTGCGAAACCAAAACATGTGAGTTTTGTTATCTAGTTATAAACCTGACTAATCCACCTACAGTATTAGCAGGGAGGACTAAGGTCTAAGTGAATGTGATGAAACGCAAGTAGCCTGAAGGAGTGGGCATTTACGTGCTGAATAATTAGTATTAAAATAATTAGTTGTTCGAATTGTTATCTAGTTATTAGTTAGCTTATAAATGCAAACTATTTCTAAGAAATTTCTTATTAACGTTATCGAAAATAAAATTACATGTATGAAATTCAAGTTAAGATAGTTCATATATAAATAATATTGGTTTTTAAGATATTGATTTGTATAAAAGTTTAGCCTTTGGCAAAGTTTGTATTATATAATAACTTTACAAAAAAATGAGTTACGGCTTAAAAATGCGGTTTCTAACAAAATGGGACGAAAAAGACAAATCGTCAATATACTTATTTTGTTATCGCAATACTACTTTTATAACGTCGTTGTCTAAGAAGCGAAAAGATAAAAAAAATCTGTGGAAACAAAAAAAAAAGATAAAAATGTGAACAGATTATTGGAATTCCAAAGCATATCGCGGCATGAAATTCGACTTATCTTTTCCAATATTTCATATTCCAACGAAATCTCTCTCGTGTTCGCAACAAAATTATTTCTGAGAAGATAAAATGCCTCGATGTTGGAAATTTCGAAATTTTCCCAAGGGCTTTCATCATATTTGTAGTTTTCCAGTATGCCCAAAGAAAGAAATAAGAAATTTCATACTATGTACCCCGTATAAAAGAGAAAAAAACAGACCAAAATTATTTTGAAATGTTGTGTTAACAAATAAAAAAAAATTAAAATAAGAAGTTACAATTTTCTATAATACAAATTTTAAAAATCTTTATTTTGACAGCATATGTATTAATTTATTTTGACCTTCATTGGGCAAAGATACTATCGACGTGTTTATTGGCCTACAACAATCATTTCTAGGTTATAAACAAACAAAAGAAAAATACAGCTAGGGTATAACTAAAGCAAAAAATATTAGAACAAAATTACGTATTCAAAATAAAGTATAAATATAAAACAACGAATTAAAAAAAAAAGAGTAGAAAATAAAAATTACGTAGTAAAAGTACATAATAAAAAAAACGGTTCGACCTCTATTGGTGGGGGTGTATCTCTACTGGGGGAATGTTATGAGATAAGCCCTGATATTTTGATAGATTCTCTTTTAAATGTATTATATTTTCCTCGACATTATCTTAGAATATAGATATTCATTTACAGAAGCCTTAAAATAAGAGCCCAATTGTGTTATTCTTAATAAAAGTACTGCAAAGTAATTGCAGCTCTTTCACAATATGAGAGTCACTTAGCTTTTATGTCCCCTGCAATTGCAATATTTTTATATTATTGCACAATTACAAATGTAAAAAAATCATATTACAAACGCTGAAAAAGCACAGAAAGTATTGCTACTGCCTTTGACAATAACATACATGTGCAAGTCAGGGTATTCAACTCTAACTATAACTCAAACTAAATTGTGTAACAGGCTACAGCCTGAAGATTACCTATGGTACAGCCTATCTAAAATAACATACATGTGCAAGTCAGGGTATTCAACTTTAACTATAACTCAAACTAAATTGTGTAACAGGCTACAGCCTGAAGATTACCTATGGTACATCCTATCTAAAATAACATACATGTGCAAGTCAGGGTATTCAACTCTAACTATAACTCAAACTAAATTGTGTAACAGGCTACAGCCTGAAGATTACCTATGGTACAGCCTATCTAAAATAACATACATGTGCAAGTCAGGGTATTCAACTAACTATAACTCAAACTAAATTGTGTAACAGGGTACAGCCTGAAGATTACCTATGGTACAGCCTATCTAAAATAACATACATGTGCAAGTCAGGGTATTCAACTCTAACTATAACTCAAACTAAATTGTGTAACAGGCTACAGCCTGAAGATAACCTAGGGTATAGCGTATCTAAAATATCACTAAGATTTAAGTGTTAGGGTTAAAACGTTCTTGAGGAGAGTTTGCTCATTGAGCGGCGCGACACAATCTTAAAATATACATATATGTATGTATATGTTCTTGATAACTCAGCTGATGATGGGCACAGCAAGTGTTGAAAACACTGTCACTTGCACTATAGAAAGTAGAATAAAACAAACTAACCGTGTTATTATTTTAAATTGATTATGAAATTCCACAAAGTGATGCCAGAGTTATTTGAGCAATTAGTCACCCTCCGTTTGCAGGTGTTTATTGTTTCTTACATTGTACCTATACGTATATATACGTCTCCGTTTGCCTTAGGAGTGAAGATTTTATGCTGACCCTACTATATTCCTCCATGTATCTCAGTCCTAAGCAATAGCTTATTGATTATTATAATTAGTATATTTCATACATTCAGTTTCCGTGGTTAAATGGTTAAATATACTAGTGTATCTCCATGGCCTAGTTGGTTAGACGCCTACTCTACCAATTAATCGGTGTCGTCTAGCCCATAAGCATTGTTGAAGAAGAAAGGAACAAGAAAGGAAAAATCAAGTTCTGAACCAAACACAACCTTTACATCGTCTACAACCAGCGATATTCAGATTAAAATCTAAGAATAATTTCTTGTAGAAAGCGCAAAAACTGACGATTCCTCCATATATGTTAAAGAGGGTTGGAAAAATGAAAAAAAACACCAAATACTAGAATACTTTCCTAATACCATGATATGAATTTCACAATATTGATTCTCAAATCTTTATATTGATATTTCTCATACAATTTACTTACCAGACTCATTTATTCATCCTCGTTCTTCGCTAACACTACAATGTCATCAATATACAGCAATCCACAAACATTTACATTCGACATTATTGTATGCCACGCATTGACCTCTGTAGTTCAATCCTATGTAAATATTAAACAACCAGGGTAAAATAACACATCCTTGCTTTACCCCTTTTGAAATATTAAACCACTCAGTCAAGGCACCATTCAACCTTATACAGATTCTACTTATAGTGGCGCAATACCACGTATTAATTTACATTCAACACTATATTGATCATAGCTTTCCTCTTACCAAGGGGTAGTATGATTTTTCCAAGTCCACAAATGCAAAACACACCTTTTTATTTTAAGCCATACATTTTTCCACAAACATACTCAAAAGGAACATCTGATCCACGCATTATCTTCCACTAAAAAAGACAAAGTCAATCATACACAACACGAATATGAAAAAATAAAACCTTTATAAAATGTTAACTGGAATGATTAATTTTATAAATAATGAATCCAAACAGATGATCAGATGCAAATGATTTGATTTATATTCATGTTTCCTAACAATCAAAATTCAGTATGTGAATATAAAAAATGATTTATTTGTATTATTCGCAAATATTGTATTCATAAACCACGTTATAAAAACCCTCTTTGTATGCATTGGGGGTAAGGACGCATTTTCCAGACTTTTGGTTCCAGACTCGCCCTCTTCCCCGAGAATAAGGGTTGAACAGTACGCTAGAAGGAGCAACATTCAGAAATGAAACGAGAAATTCTTAATGCCATGATATATTCATGAGTATGGTAAAATTGAAAAATTTATCAAATGATTAGCGATGATTAAAATAGCGATGATCGCGTGGAATATATTTAATTAATGTTGGAAACTGTATGATTGTATGTTCTTGATAACTATTTGAGATATTTATACTTACGGAAGTGTGGTTATTACATGTGTATCTATCCTACAAGGTGTTTTCGAGGCATGTTGAGATACCACCTTCTAAGCGCAAGAAGGGATGTGAGGCTCTCTTCGAGTGCTGACTTGAGTAACATAGGTTTTTATGATATATTTCTGACCAAATATTTAATAAATATTAATTAGTTAAGACTGGCAATAAATATAACTATTACATTGTAATTTATTTTTATCAAACACTGTTTATTCCACTTTTTTGCGACGGTATAACCCTACCGGTTTCAAGGCTTTCCCCTCATCTTCAGGGGAGCACAAACAAGACTAAATGCTGTTCGAACTGGTACCGATATACACGCTTCAACGGTTGGGGGCTGAGGGATGAGGGAGGCATGGGACAATTTCGGCCAAGAGCGGAGAGATTTTTGGGAAATAACTGTTCGGGGGGTATAATCTATATCTAGGCCGTCGCGCGTCGGTCATGTCTATTCTTTCAAAAATTAAAGGAAAAAAAATAATATGGGGAAATATCAAGATCGCGTCTTACCTTAAAATATCGATGATTATTTGACGTTTTTAATATGAGTTGATTTATTACCTGTAACAAAAGAAAATACATTACACGTTATTTTTTTCAAAAAGTAAAAAAAAAAAAAAAATCAAACAATGTTAAAGCATAAAAAATTTAAACAAATATAGTAACAGCAAAACGAAATATATTTACAAACTTCACAAAAGACTGGAAAAGAACAAGGAAGATGAAAAGGGAAAAGAAAATCGAAATTATGGAAAAAACACATTTCGTCCTTAAAGACAGGTTTAATTTATTTTAATTCGCTTCTTTGAAGCAAGTCAAACAAGCCTACTTCGTACATGTTGGTTAAATTAACTCACAAAAGAACGAAGGTAACCATAGTCGTTTTTGGCTCGTAACAACTATTACGAGCCAAATACGACTCTGGTCACGTTCTTTATATTTATACAGGTAGATTTCGATAGAAATACTACCTTTTGCAGATGGTATCATGTCGCAACTTCTGGAAAAATTCGAAGCACTTTCTTCGATCAAGAATAGGAGACTACGGAAAACCCTTATTTATTACCGACGAATTTTTTTATTTATTACCGGCGTATAATGAATTGTTTGCAATAGAATGATGAAATATGTTTGAGATAAATATCAGAGTATCTATAGGGTACCATAAAACGGGAAACATCCTTTCCACACATAGACGAAATCTACCTAATTCTTGCGGCTACTGGAGCTTTTTTGGGTACAATGGGGAATCAAACCGAAAACGTCCGGGTAAAAGACAACAAGCGTCTGACCAACTAGGCAACAGAGTTTACGAACAGTTCGTTAACCCAACGGTTATTTATCGAATAAGTAACCAAAGTGTTCAACCCCAGTTGCTTAGCCGCAATGCCTACCCGCATGACCCTCTCATATTTTGAAAGTATCAATTTCTCACAGAGGTCTATCGTCTGTATTCATCTCCCAGCCTTCATTGTGGTTTTTATTTCTTCCAAAGAAGACATTTAGGGGAACTGTTAATATCCAGGAAGGGTTAACAGAAAGTTATCGGCGATCGTGGTCTAACGGTTAGGATGATAACGCTAAGCAAGAGGGTGCCAAAGTTCGATTCCTGGCTGATTCAATTTCAGGCTGGTTTTCCTCTTAAAAGTTACATATAAATTTATGTCTTTCTGCAGCATGTGATAAAGTGTTAAATCGCGATAAAGAAATACGAAAATAGCACTATATAATTAATTCAGCTCTGTCAAGTATGTGTGATTTCTGAAGTGCAACAGTTTGCACACAATAAATGTGTAATACAATACAGAACGATTTTTTTCAACAAATATAATAGCACATTTTCATACATACAACCCAAAATTCACTGCCAGCGTTAAAAGAGAAAATAAAAAAAAAGCGTTAACAAAACAGAGAAATAAAATAGATGGCATTTTTTTGCTGAGAGTTGTCAAATCACGCGAGCGGATCTTTTGAAGTATTTATTATTTATGTGTGTTTATATATGAATCTTGTGGGTGTCAGTCAGCTGTCTCAAAACAGGCAACGAACCTAGTTATCTGACTGATATATAAAATAACAGTGAATGAATAATATATTATTGATAACAATATAGGATGCCAATATCCTGTAATACAAATATATGGTTTTATATAACAATTCGACATAGTTTCAAATATTTAACGTGTGTTAAAAAATCTTATACAATCATACTATATAACTTGTTTCTATCTACGAGTATAACAAGACAGCTAAACATCATTTAGACATTGTGCATATATCACTAAAAATAAAGAAAAATAAGCCCTTAAAGAAAACGAACAACAGATCGTGTAAAATTATCCAATCTTTTGTTTCTACAAACAATGATGAACGTAACAAGAGATAAAAAAAGGAATAAAAAAATAAGAATAGAAATTTGAAGGGATAGGGGTAAGAATAGAAGGCAGTGATTGACAGATGAGGTGAATAACCGAAACAGGATATAAGATTTTAAGAAAAGAAAAACAAAATTTATATTCATTACGATGAAGGAACATAAAGCTTGTTTATGAAATAAAATTGGTTTGAAGCATGTTTTTGACAAAGCAGTTAGTTATACGAATTTAGATGTCAATCAGGGTTTTTGCAGCTTGCGGGAAAATCATTCAATATAAAACAAATATGAAATTTTGTAAGTTTATCTGGAATATTTCAAATTTTAATGATTTTTTTATATGTACTAGTATATGTATAAGAATATATTTATATGTACGAGTATAGAATATATTTATATGTACGAGTATATGTCATCATTATCAGCCTACATTCATCCACTACAGGTTGTATACCTCTCCAAGATGTTTCCAAGAAATCCTGTCCTTTGCGCATTGCTGCCACGTAATCGATGCTTGCTTACGTATTTCGTCCACCCAACGTGCCTTTGGTCTTCTTACAAATCTTGTTCTGCCTTATTGGGTACCACTGGAATATTTCATACGTCCAACTATGGTCCGTTGTTTGGACGACTTGCCCAGCCCACTTCCATTCCCAGCCTACATTCGTCCACTACAAGATATATACCTCTCCAAGATGTTTCCAAGAAATCCTGTCCTTTGCGCATTGCTGCCACGTAATCGATGCTTGCTTACGTATTTCGTCCACCCAGCATACCTTTGGCCTTTTTACAGACCTTGTTCTGCCTATTGAGTACCACTGGATTACTTCAGACGTCCAACGATGGCCGTTGTTTGGACGACGTGCCCAGCTCACTTCCATTTCCAGCCTACATTTAACCACTACAGGTTATAGACCTCTCCAAGATGTTTCCAATAAATCCTACCCATTGCGCATTGCTGCCACGTAATAAATGCTTGCTTACGTATTTCGTCCATCCAGGGTGCCTTTGGTTTTCTCACAAACCTTGTTCTAGCTTATTGGATACCACTGGAATATTTCATACGTCCAACGATGATCTGTTGTTTGGACGACGTGCCCAGCCCACTTCCATTCCCAGCCTACATTCATCCACTATCGATGCTTGCCTACGTATTTCGTCCACCCAGCATGCCTTTGGTCTTCTTACAGACCTTGTTCTGCCTATTGGGTACCACTGGTACCACTTCATACGTCCAACGATGGTCCGTTGTTCGGGAGACGTACCCAGCCTATTTCCACTTGTCTTTTTGCGACCTCTATAACATCGTCAACTTTTGTTTGGGCGCGAATCCACTCATCGCATTTGCGGTCTCTTCTTGTATAACCTAGTATGCACCTCTCCATGCCGCGTTGTTGTCTGGAGCTTTTATTTCATTCGTACAGAGAGCATGTACGTTTCGCATCCATATGTTAGTACTGGTAAGATGAATTGGTTAAATACCTTCACTTTGAGACAAGTAAGAGGATTGCTCTTTCAAATGTAGTTCAGTCAATTATAACTCTTAGCTAACTTCATTTAATTTCCTACATGTTTTATTTGTTATTATTTAATTTCTTATGAATATTCAACACCTACATACTAACATATAACTAGATAACAATTTCGAAGTGGAAGTGATCTGGGCACGTCATCCAAACAACGGACCATCGTTAGACGTATGAAATATTCCAGTGGTACCCAATAAAGCAGAATAAGGTATGTAAGAAGACCAAAGGCACGCTGGGTGGACGAAATACGTAAGCAAGTAGCGACTACGTGGCAGCAATGCGCAAAGAACAGGCTTTCTTGGAAACAAATTGAAGAGACCTATATCATGCAGTGGATGGATGTAGACTGATGCTGATGATGATGAATAATTATAATACAAAAATTAGGTAAGTCATTTAGTTTTAAAGTATTAAATTTGTATGTGGGTATATGTGTGTACATGGCTATAGCCTTTGTATGTGGGTATATGTGTGTACATGGCTATAGCCTTTGTATGTGGGTATATGTGTGTACATGGCTATAGCCTTTGTATGTGGGTATATGTGTATACATGGCTATAGCCTTTGTATGTGGGTATATGTGTGTACATGGCTATAGCCTTTGTATGTGGGTATATGTGTGTACATGGCTATAGCCTTTGGTAAATGTGTGTATCGTAAATAATTTTATGATATTGTATAAATAAAAAATACATTCGATACAATACAAGACACCAAGAATTAAGAAACATGATTATATAAAGAAAAAGTCATTTTACACGATTTTTTAACTCTAAAAAACGTTCGATACAATACAAGACACCAAGAATTAAGAAATATGATTATATAAAGAAAAAATCCTTTTATACGATGTTTTAACTCTCACAAAATACCTTCGATATAATACAAGACACAAAGAATTAAGAAATATGATTATAAAAAGAAAAAGTCCTTTTACACGATGTTTTAACTCTAAAAAAACCTTCGATAAAATACAAGACACCAAGAATTAAGAAATATGATTATAAAAAGAAAAAGTCCTTTTACATGATGTTGTACATGACTCTCAAAAAAATACATTCGATACAATACAAGACACCAAGAATTAAGAAACATGATTATATAAAGAAAAAGTCCTTTTACACGATGTTTTACACTAAAAAAAAAACGTTCGATACAATACAAGACACCAAGAATTAAGAAATATGATTATAAAAAGAAAAAGTCCTTTAACACGATGTTTTAACTCTCAAAAAAAAAGATAATAAATGTTTATATGTTGTTCCTGGCATAAACAAAGCAACCGCCATTCAGTGTTTGACATGAATGAAGATCCAATACATTTTTACAATACGGTGTTTTTCGTATCCATTAGCATCTACATATAGGGCATAAATCATCCTTTAGTATTCCCATTCGTACGTACATATATATACTTTTTCAATATTTAACATGGCTTTTACGCAGAGCCGGTCGAATATCGCAAATGGCATTTTACCCTATACACCGAAACACCGGGAGCCCCGAATGATTAAAGAGAATTTGGACGTTTATTAATGGAAAGGATATATTTGCCAGATATCCGATTTCAGATTATAATAGATCACACAAAAATAGGATTCTGTTATCTAAAAAATGGCATTAAAATACATTAAAGAGGCATTAAACTCGAATCGGACAGTATTAAAATCTGCTTAGATAGTCCATAATAGTATTTTGGTGCTTACTTTGATGTATGACAGTGAAACGTGGACGATGAAAAAGACTGAGAGGAGCTAAATAAATGCTGTCTAGATGCGTGCATTGAGAAGTTAACAAGAAGTGATAATGTATAACAGAATATGGAATGAAGTGATGAGGGATGAATGTGCACTTAAGACTGATGTATTAAGTAAGACGAAGAACAGTGCGTTGAGATGATTTGGGCATAAGAATGGATGAACGAAGAAAGACTAACAAAACAGATATACAGTGTAGATGTGAGAGGAAGGCGTGCGAGAAGAAGACCAAGAAAAGTATGGTTGGATAAAGTGGATGATATTCTGAAAGAAGGAAAATTAGGAAGTCAGAGAAATCGTAGAGTTGTATAAGATGTAGAAGAGAATAAGGATATGTGTCAAGTAAGGTCGTCGTTGCGGAGTCTTGCAGTCGTATCTATTGAAATCGATCTGTAACAGGAAAAACAACTTAAATTATCTCAGGGATTTATATACCAACATGGTCTAGTGGCTAACGTGCTTATCATGGATCACCAGTTCGAAATCTGTGCATGGATTCTCACGTAACATATACGAGTAAATTTTACCCAATTCTATAGAAAAGTTATATCTCTTCTTTCTAGAGGTCATCGCCACGTCTGAAGCACGGGTTCTTCATAATGAATTTTTAATATCAATAAAAGTGGGTTTAAATCTCGAATTCGAGTTCCCTTTAAAAGGGTTGCTCTTTAAGTGGCGTTATAAACATTATCCTCGAAACATAAATATTATTTTGAAGCCTTTACAATTTTTCTCCAGGCATTTTTATCTCCGGCTAGACGTGAATTATAAAACAGAGTCGATTGAATGATCGGACCAAAGCAAGGGGATGCGGTGCGGCATCATGGAACAGAAACATTGGTCAGCTTGACAGTCTTCTAAACAAATGAATTTGCTCTCTAAGCGGTGCTTTATAAATTATCCATATATTATTATGAATCGGGCCTGCACAGTATTTCTCGAACCATTTCTGTCTCCGACCAGATGTGAAGCCTCGCACAGAATGGTATCGGTAACGTTTTTGAACTGGTTGCTCCAAAACAAAGGAGCGCGGCCCCTTGATCTTCGACTAGAAACATTTCTCAACATGACAGTCTTCTCGAGATTTGTATCATCGTGTTTCGATATGTCAGAAGAAACGCAACACCCTTTGTAAACACATTGTGTAGAGACGAGTGTTTATATTGAGTTATAGTAATATTGACTCGTTTCCTTCCAAGACAGTCGCAGCATTCATTTCCAACACGGCATCTCGGACAGATCTATCCTTCAAGTATCGTTTCCTTCCAAGGTAGTCGCACCATTCATTTCAAACACGGCATCTCGGACAGATCTATCCTTCAAGTATCGTTTCCTTCCAAGACAGTCGCAGCATTCATTTCCAACACGGCATCTCGGACAGATCTATCCTTCAAGTATCGACATACTTTTTTCCCACATTTCTGCTCCATATAAAAATATAAAATCCAATACTTTACGAGTCTCATTTTGCTATGAACATACATATTATCACGCTGTGCCCCTTGCGGAGTAGACATACTCACTTTACCTCCTACCAAAATTTGGTGCATTTGGTCCAGACATGTTTTCCTCGGTCTACCTCTTCCACGCGCACGTTACACTTCTGATTTGTATACTCCCTTAGTCATTAGTTTCTCATTCATTCTTTCTATATGTCCAATCCATCTTAAAGCTCCTTTCTTCATCTTGCTTAAAACATTTGTGGCGACCGTATGCGCGGTCACTGAACCCACGAGACGACCTTTGCACACCTTCACAATCCGAGACAATCGATGGACAAAGTCCACGCGTCGGTCATTCAACTCGCTACCAAATGAGAGCGCATTCCATAAGGAAACGAGAAAGCAACACATCTTTCGCGCTGTCTCCCAAAACAGAAAGAATACCTACACGCGACAAAAAACGTATTGCAAACGCAGAGACGAGACAGCGACATATCGCGTGCGCATTCCCGCACACATTCAATAAACATTATAAATACCGACGTCTGTCAATAAAATTCCTCTTTACACATTTCGATTTTGACGAGTTTTTATTTATCAACAATCATCCTCATCATCTCTCCTTTAAGGAACAACAGTTCCTAAACATTCATTATATCCAAACATTCATTTCTGATATCTTCATTCCACCTTCCTTCAAACATTGACACTCCACAAATTTTCCTTAGTGCACGCATCTCCACAGCATTAATCTTATTATTATCATTATTTTGCCGAGTCCAAGTTTCGCTTCCATACACCTATTATGTATTGTCATTTTTGCTTCTATTGATGTGGCACGGTTGTTGTATAAAACATTAAGTGTTCCGTTTACTTTGTTCCATGTCGTTACCCTTCTTTTAATCTCCTTTTCAAATCACCCATCACACGTTAATATACTGCCCAGATAACAAAACTCATAAACATACTCTGAGTTAACCCATACATCCCACACTTTTTAGGTCCAGATTGTGCGCTTTCTTGGCGAATGCCTCAGAAAGGAGACCGGTTGGATTTATAACCCATTAATTCCTGATCACGCCAAGCCTATCCTATCATACATTGATATACCATAAATTTCCCGCAGGCAGGTATTTCAAAAGCATTTTTTTCTGCTCTTTTTCAATATACAGGCTATAGAATAAACAATAGTTGTATAGTAAATGTATTTTAGTAACCAAAACCTTTGACGAAATTTAAAAAATATATTTATCAGGTTCAAACGTGTTACTAGACATTGGGAAACCCCTTAGAAAGCCGCAAGCGCAATTTTCCTTTTTAGTGTGAGTATAACCATTTTTTACATTTTGTCGTTTTTCCCTCAATAACAAAGCCCCTTTATTGCCATACACGGCGCGGTAACGATATCGGTGGAGTTTTGAATATAAATATTTATAACCAAAGAGGAAACGGTACGTTTGAAAATAAGTTGTCCATATATCTTATACGTAACAATCCAATGTGTGCCTTATCGTAAATATCCCGAAGAGAAATATTTATTAAAAAATACACGTAAATATTCCTAAAATCGTTTAATTTTTACCCTACATACAATGCTATTCCTTGGTGGTGATATATCCAATCGCGCCCTTTAGCGACAGTGTCAATCTAAGGATACATGTATGCCTTCTAATGTAAATAAACATTTATAGCTTTCTTCTGAAAGCCTCCAGATTATCCTTAAAGCGCACAAATACAACAAGACTTTCCCAATGATCATGTCCAACAACACTAAATAACCTATACGAAAGCTTTTTCTTGAAATAAGCTAAAGAATTCTTGAAAGTGATGAATAAAAGAGTTTGATAATTGCATGAGAGATGCAAAGAGAAAGATTTGAGAATAAAATTCACGAAATACGGAGCCATGACGATAGAAATGTGTGAAAAATTAAGCTAATTCGATATATTGATAAACAGTCGCTAGGGTTTAAATTAAATTAATTTTAATACCTTAACAGATGAGATAAAAAACTAATTAACAGCACAAAATCAAAGGACCTTGTTGCAAGAAAGGGCCGAAGTTATCCACAATGGACAAAATGCCTCCAAATCTTAATGTACAAATTAATAGACAAAGCCAGACAACCATAACGATCTAAACGAAGTCTTTCAAAGGATAACAGGATAACAGGAAGGCAGATTAAATTAGGATGGAACCGGAATCGATATGAAGGTTCTGATGATGTTTTTAATCGCATTAAATCGAACCTTCCTTTGATACCCTGTGGTCCTAATCGCTTTCTTGGACCGATTCTGTAAAGTATACAGTGAAACGGCATTAATCGTTTCTCTATACAGTTTGATTTGATAATATGTTTGAAAAGCAAGTGTGAATAAAACTGCGTGGTTAAATTTGTGTTACTAAAGATTCTTAAGAGCTAATGCATCTCCGACTTGTTTAACATTGCGATTATGTAGTAATATTTATTGTTTTTTTTTATTTAATAAAGTCATCTATAATAGAAACATCTTCATACGAATCTATCTAATTTATATATTATAACTATTTTTCTTTCCTCTCCAACATCCCTTCATTTTCCTTTGATTTATCATATCTAATTTTTACTTTAATATTTTTATGTCATATCCTATTTTTACTTTAATATGTTTATGAAAGATGGGTAGTAGGGAACAAGGCAAACGGAGCACTTGACGTTATATAATAGGTTAGTCAAAAAGTTTTGAAAGCGACATCTATGGAACAGTAGAAAAACCAAAATTTCTACGCCATTTTAATATTTCATCTTTCATAAGAACGTACTCAAAATTTCATTTCGATCTGTCAATTCATTCTTTGTTTACAAGCCATTTGAAATTGACGTGTCAGTGTATTTTTTAACAATGGAAAAATCCGAATATCGTGCAGTGATTAAATTCTTTGTTTTGGAAGGTTTATCGGCTACTGAGATCCATGCAAAGATGGTGAAAGTATTAAAGGAGTCTTCTCCTTCATTTCCAACCATTCACCGATGGGTTTTGGAGTTTAAGCGTGGCCGTACAAGCGTTGAAGACTATCCACGCTCAGAACGTCCAAAAAGTGCATCAACACCAGAAATCATAGCGAAAATACAGGATATGGTTTTGGAAGATCATCGATCGACTGTGGATGTGATAGCTGACACCATAGGCATCTCACATATAACAACATGACATATTTTGGCTGAAGTTTTGGGTTTCAAAAAACTGTGTGCACAATGGGTGCCGCATTTGCTAACAATGCAACAAAAACACTTTCGAATGTGACTTTCTGAGCAACATTTGGAACAATTTCGAAAGGATAAAAAGGATTTTCTGCGTCGATTCATCACTATGGATGAGACTTGGGTCTACCACCATGATCCTGAATCAAAACAAGAGGCTAAGGAGTGGTGTGAACCAGGCACCTTGGCTCCGAAGCGAGTTCGTGTCCAGAAATCGGCCAAGAAGGTGTTAGCGTCAGTTTTTTGGGATGCAAAAGGAATTTTATTGATAGATTATCTCCAATCTGGTAAGACAATCAACTCTGATTATTATTGTGACCTTTTGGACCAGTTGGATGAAAAAAATTGTGAAAAAAGACCCGGTTTGCAGAAGAAAAAAATCATTTTTCATCAAGACAATGCACCTGCTCACACAGCTCAAAAAACCATCGCGAAAATCAGTGAATTGGGGTACGAATTGTTGCAGCATCCACCCTATTCGCCAGATTTAGCTCCCTCTGACTTCTGGCTGTTCTCACAGCTCAAAAAATTCCTTCGTGGAAAGCATTTTTCATCAAACGAAGAGGTTATAGCCGTCGTAGAGTATTTTGCAGGCCTTCCAGAAAGTCACTTCCGTGATGGGACAACAAAGTTGGAAGATCGTTGGACCAAGTGTATTGATCTTATGGGAGACTATACTGAGCAATAAAAGTGAATTCCCCCCAAAAAAAATGTATTTTCATTTCCGCTTTCAAAACTTTTTGACTAACCTAGTACAACAACCGCGCAATATCAACAGTAGCAAAAATTACAATACGTAACAGTGTTGGTGTCCCACCTTGATGAATGAAGTGAAACTTGTACTTGGCAAAAAAACATAAGAGTAAGTATAACGTTGTTGAGATGCACGTACTAAAGAAAATTTGTGGAGTGTCAATGTTTGAAAGAATTTGGAATGGAAATATAAGTGAATGCATGAATAAAATGGATGTTTTAAGAGAGATGAAGAAAGGAGCTTAAATATGGTAATGACATGTGAAGCGAATAAATGATTAAATAATGACTAAGTTGGTATAAATGTCAGAAGTGCAGGGTGTGTGTGAAAGAGGTAGTTCAAATGAACCAGATTTGTAAAAAAAAGGTTAAGTAAGAAGTATGAATAATATAAGATTGTGCGTGACGAGATGTACGAATGTGAAGGAGATGAAAGTTGGATAGTAATATTTGGAAATATGTTCTCTCTGCCTAGCCCATAAGGAGAACGACGTGATGATATGTATAATAGTTTCAAGTTCGATGATTCCTAAAAAAAATATGCCTAGTTAAGAGTTCATTGAGGTATCTCGTCTCGTGTGAGATAATTGTTACGCAGACACACAGAAGGCAGGCGAGTTGTTTACTTTCTCTGGTATTTATGAACCCAAATACTGAAGGATTAAATAGGTTAATTAGTTAGCAATAACCTCGTTGACGAACTCTGAACCAAACTTAAACCCTATTTCGGGGAATTAAAACTGAAACTTCCGCATGGAAGAGAATTTCGTTGCCAACAATACCAGCATGAAAAACCCTCCAATTCGTAAATTACTTTACATCTACGTATGTTTCCTTCCGACAAAGCATAGTTGAACAGTGAACTCAGAAACATCAGAAAATCCCTTTAATGGAAGTAAAATTGATCCATCACAGTGGTTTAGGGGGTGTGAAAATTTCAGGAAAATAAAAGGAATTAGAGACAAATTAAGTCCCTACATTCAGGAACACCTGTCAATATGTCTCGGTTTTATTATTGATCACGTTTTCTTAATCAGAGATCGGTAAACTTGAAAGTCATTAGAGCTTTCAAAAAGTAAAAATATTTGTTTGTTAAGTTCAAAGAATAATTAATTTAAGCTTAAAATATAATTTCTCAAAAATATAATTAATGAAATTATGCTCAAAAAAATACGTGCACTTGTAAAGAATACATGCGAGTGATCGAGTATGATAGAATACGAAATGAAGTGTGTGTGTTTAAAAAAATGGAAAAAAGCATGAGATGGTTTGGGAATATAGAAATAATGAATGAAGAAAGACTAACAAAGTAAATATACAATGAAAATGTGAGTAACAACTTATTTTTATTGAGATATTTTAATCAAAGTCAACGGTAAACTGAAACTAGAAAATAAGAGCACTCTTAATCATGAATCAAACCCATTCTAATTAACGGAATATAAAAAAGCAAAAATAAATAATAACTTGAGTATAAGTATGTATACGAAGGTGGTGATTGTGACCATCAGATTATATACTACCCATCAGCATTTGAAGACGAACTAAAAAAAGAAACGTAGATGTTAGCCACACACGCATTAGGCTTTAGATGGAGTGTTGTGCTCACATATATATTATATTTAAATTGTCGATAAGATCTTCCAAAAAGAGTTGAAAACATCTTGCAAAAATAGCATGTAAAATGATCTTTTTAGATTAAACATAGTGTGTGTATGCAGTGTTGTCAAAAATGGTTGTTTTAAGTGCTTCCTAAAGCTGCATGTACCTTATCTCTAACACTAAGAGGGAGGTCATTCCACGCTACAGGACTAACAACGGCAAAAGTTCTATCGTAATACCCCATCCTATTGGATCGAATCCAAACAACCAATTTATTCGGTGAAGACGAAATTGACCTCAAAGTTCTGCTTCTCTGTGAAGGAACATATTTCGGATATAGATTCAAAAGCTACAATGGAGACATCCCATTAAGGGAATTGAATACAAAGAGATAAAGTTTGTAATCAATCCATTCGTAGACTTTTTAGAAGCGGACTTATGTGACAATATTTATGTCGATCATATATGTATCAGCCTAGTAGCGGCATTGAAAACAGACTGAGACTGGTAATTTTCGAATCAAATATACCAGAATATAAAATATAGAACAACAACAATCTAGACGTGATGCAGCACTGTATATTTGTTTCGTTAGTATTTCTTCATTCAATCATTTTTCATATCCAAACCATCTCAGAGTGTTCTTCTTCATCTTACTTAAAATCTAACTCTTAAGATCGCTTTCATACATTTTCAAATACTTCAAGTATTTGAAAATGTATGTATGTTGACCGTTCGTTTGCTGAAAATAACATTTTCAGCAAACGAACGGGTCAATCTAAATCGCTTGTTTGTCAACCCCTGGACTTTGTGCTTAAATTTTAATCCTGAAACTGAGCCAAATTACATTTTGTTCCGGGCCAAAAACCTAACAGGAAACACTAAAGTGGTCTTTGATTTTATCTTAAATGTTGTGTGGACGGCATATTATATTGTTTAGATTAGAAAATTGTTTATTCAAGAAGCAGGTTGTACTATAGCTAACATATACAACGGTTGTGTAATACAGTATAACACAACAACACTTCCATTATTTATTTTGTTTTATTTTATTCCGACAGTCAAATTACATCTTTGACATAAAAGGTTATAAAAAAAAACAAAAAATAATGTTCAACTTTAGACAGGTTAACAGTTTTATACAATAGAAAAAAATAAAGCTTAACTAACTCAACACAAAAAAAAACTAAATCATACACTTAGTTCATTCCGGCGCCAGCTTCTTCTTTACTTTATTTTGCTGTAAGTAGCCAATTTTACATGACAGTCCATACAATGTCTATATTGATTGACCAATCGGTGTAATCTTGTTATACAGTAATTGTAGAACTAATAGGTTGCAATCACTTCATTATGGAATAATACATTTAGACATTTATTTATTAAACAACGGCCAAATCTGCATTATAAGAATATTTAAAAAATGTAAGTCGTCGGAAAGTATGGTGCTCTATCTTCCTCGCCTACTCCAAGAGGGCAATGTCGTGATGGTATCTTCGTATGTTAAATGGATGAATTATGCGACAAAATTATAGAATATCTTTTGTCTTAATGATTTGATCTTGGAACACAGCCCTGGGCCTTGGTATGCTGTGTACTTGTATATGTGATGGTATGTGTGTACTTCTTTTGATTATAATTTTGTATAAATAATATGTATGTTTAAGTCTTGTTTTTTATATAGATTTGCACTACAATATCAATATTTTAATATATACTATTATATATTTTAAAGGTCGAAATTGATCATACGAGTACATTGACACAAAATAAAATAAAATGGGAAATACACTGCGATCCCAATCCCTGATAAACGAAATGTGCATTTACCCTGATTAAGGAAATATGCATTACTACATCATTTACTCGGCTCAATACAGTATTTTTTCACGTCTGCGTTTCACTCCCATGCTTCAAAGTATATTTATTGTAGATTATGTACGTACAAGTGTTTATATAACAAAAATTCACCTATCACCCTGTTCTTTACTCAATATCAGAAGGTTAATTTGTAGTCCTTCCTTAACTCCCTTCCCTTGGCAGAGTTATGTAATAATTAGAGAAAGGAGATTTATCGGGAACACCCCCGGCGAACCCAGCCGGCAGGGAAGTTTAACTAAATTAGTCCTTTATAAAGGCTAACATCAATACATTTTTAAACAGCCCTCCTCTACTCTTTCGTTTTCCTCTCTGCAATGATTTATTGCCGTTACAATTCCGTTTTAACGAAACAGAGAGAGAGAGATTTCAAGTCGTCAATTTTCATCTTGTGGTTGCTAATTTTCTAATCGTTTCAGTCAGAGATATTTCAACGGGAACGTTAATTTCGGTGAGAAATTTATTATTAATTTATTTTCTCAAATGATTGATGTGGTCTTTGATGACCTCCATGACCTGAATGGTACGATTTATTGAATAATGGCCGTGAACTTCAATACATGAAGGAGTATACGCCAGTGCCAAGTGATGTTCACTTCATAGGATCTCGTTAGTTCTGTTCACATGGGCGACATAACGGAACAGTTGAGTTGCCGTGTCCGTAGTTGGTATTTAAGTAAACTAACAGCGTCTTCCGCCCGTATAGTGGCCATGTACTCCTATATATCTGTATGAAGGAGTATACGCTAGTGCCAAGTGACGTTCACTTCATAGGATCTCGTTAGTTCTGTTCACATGGGCGACATATATGTAAGAACAGTTGAGTTGCCGTGTCTGTAGTTGATATTTATATACGTAAATACCCACTAAAAACATGGCAACGTGACACTTATAGCTTCTTATTCTTGAATAATAGTCGTAAACTCTTGTATATAAAAGAGTATACGCTAGCGCCAAGTGGTTTCCACTTCATAGAGTCTCGTTGGTTCTGTTAACATGAGCAACGTATCGGCACAGTTGAGTTGCCGTGTCCATATTTAGTATTTTAAGTATACCAAAAACAACTCGGCCAGAGACTACTGTTATAAAGTGAGATACAATAGAGTGAAATTATTCAACAACTTAACTGCATGATTTGTTGTCTTCTACACGAGGGGATTCGTGATTGATTTTCGATGGTAACAAATATACAATCACGCCGTGCCCCTTGTGGAGTAAGCAGAGAGAACAGATCTTCATATTTTTCCATATAAACACAAAACTTTCTGCTCCTCCACCTTCATACATCTCATCACACTTAATCTTCTATTATTCATACAAAGAATTTTACCTTCTATTTAATTCTGATCCATTTGTTGCAACCATGTTTCCTCGATGGTAATAAACAATACTGGTCTGGTTTAAGAGTTCATCAGGTAATATTACTAACCTACTACTGTACCAAGTAGGTCACGTGACTATCCTTGTGACCTAGTTGGTAAAACGCTTGACTTGCACTCGTAAATTCCGAGGTTTTTATAAAAAGTTTTCAATGCAGTTTTGACTTAAAGCTAATCAAACATTTTTTTTGGTAAGTTAGTAGAGATTGCAACATAGAGAAATCCGTCAAGTTGAAATGTATAAAACAGAAATATAATACTTTACATTATATTGTTTATAGTTAAGGCATTAACGTTGTGGAGGTTTAAAGACATTGTAATTTATTTTATCAAACACTGTTTATTCCACTTTTTTGTAACGGTATAACCCTACCGGTTTCAAGGCTTTCACCTCATCTTCAGGGGAGCACAAACAAATCTATGTAGTTCGAATATAATTAAGTCTTGTTTGTGCTCCCCTGACGATGAGGTGAAAGCCTTGAAACCGGTAGGGTTATACCGTTACAAAAAAGTGGAATAAAGTGTTTGATAAAATAAATTACAACACTACACATTCTTAAAAATACAGGAGTACCGCACTTTACAAATTTTTAGCATTTATAAATATTATATTTTAAAAGCAACATTTGAAAAAAATTAAAGCGAAGATGCCGCAAAATGAAACGGCGATTTAGGTACCGAGATAGGAGGGGGTGTATGAGTAAAAAGCCTAGTTTCACAGGCCCCACAAATCTCAGAGTAAACTTCTCGTATAAATCAAGCCACGCTTTCATTATCACACAGAGCTCATATTCTCTCACTCCTTGTACATGGGACACGGACAGGGGTGTACTAGCCTACTACTGTGTGAATACGGATCTTTTATATCTCCACCCTCTGACGCCAGCCTGCAATCCCATCCCCCATCCAACCAGGGGGCAGCGGCGCATTAGCCATACAAGGCCGGGTTGTTGGGAAGTTTTGGGAAAGGGTATGTGATGGACTGACGCATGATTAAGACATATGGCATCTTAAAAATGTATTCCATGAAAATATTTTAAGTGAATCATAATAAAAAATTACTTGCATTGCTTAGTAAAATGGTTCTATGTAAATATAACCATAAAATGAAAGTTTCTACTTTTTTTATACATAAAACGAAAATATATAAGAATGAATTGAAATTCAAAGTAATGGTGCTAGAAAAGAGTGAAAGGAAAGTTAACACGATAATGACAGATTGGGGACAATTGAGTAATTCTGCTACATGGGTAGATGATGGAAGAGTTAAGACGGATATCGAACGGCGTTTAGTGATAGGCAACAAAGTCAATGGGACAAAAAACATATATACTAGAACCGGGCAGTATGAAAATCTGCTAAGATAAAAATTCACAATATTTCTTTGTTGTCAACTTTGATATATGGTAGTGAAACGTGGACGCGGAAAAGACTCGGAAGAAATAAATAAATGCTGTAGAAATGCGTGCATTGAGAATACACGAAGTGACAACGTATGGCAGAATACGGAATGACGTGATTAGGGATGTACTATATGTAAACTTCGGGTTGACGTGCTAAGTGATATCAAGAGCAAGCCGAGATAGTTTGGTCATCAGGAACTAATTAATGAGGAACGCCCAGTAAAACAGATATAAAGTGCAAATGTGAGTGGAAGGCGTGTGAGAGGAAGACCAAAGAAATTATGGTTGGATCAAGTTAATTATATACTTAAAGGAAACATAGATAGTCAGAGAAATAGTAGAAGTTGTATGAGAAGGTGTTTGGGTGTAGAAGAGAATGTGTGTCGAGATAGGAAAGACTGGGTCTCTGTTCTCTCTGCCTACCCCGACAGGAAATGGCGTGATGATATGTATGTATTGTATAATAACAAAGCAAGAGATAAAATAAATACACTCAAATATTATATTTATTACTTATCCATGAGACGATTAAAAGCATCAAAGCTCTGCACAACTGGAGATTAATAGCAGCAAATACAAAAGAAGTTTATTATTTATAGTTAAGGCATTAACATTGTGGAGGTTTAAAGACATTGTAATTTGTTTTATTAAACACTGTTTATTCCTCTTTTTGTAACGGTATAACCGTTACAAAATATAATAAGGGTTATACCGTTACAAAAAGTGGAATAAACGTTATTTGATAAAACAAATTACAACAAAAGCAGTACGTTATGATAGGAAAATGGAGATTTATTAGCTAAGTCTACCCCAACAGGAATATGGCGTGATGGTATATACATGTATGTATAAATAGTTTTGTTGTATACAGTACAAATTGGAGGGGTAATGTCCATGTCGTAATCTCTTCCAGTCAACCAGAAATATGTTCAAAAGCCTTTAAGTGAAAAATCAGACTGGAAACATTTATTTTTTAAATACTAAATTTTAACCCGCAACTCCCAGATCAAAGGGCCGACGTCTTACCAACTAGACCTTGGAGGTCATCGTAATTTAAAGGTTGACAGCCCAAGAGATATAAGATCGTACTGCATGAACCGTTTAAAAACATTAATGATCAGGACAACTGGGAGCAAACAGCAGTAGATATAGTCAAATGCTATGGAACTGTAGAGAGAAAGAAAACGTAGACAAGCTGAAGGTACTGAAGTTCCTTAACCTCTACAAAACAGGAAATGCTACAAATTGACTTACGAGTATATATAGCCATCTCTGGTGACACCAACGCCAGATACCATGATCACCCAATTGTGTAGTTCGTATGATATGTTATCTGCCAATTGTGAACTCGTTTTGCAGAATGGAACCCCTTTTTTGTCGTTCCTTTTTTGGGGACCATCGAGTATCTAATCTTAACTCCGCTGATGTAAGTCAAGGAGGTCATCAAAAGTAGAATGTAAGTAACTCCCGACTGTACTTTGTATAATAGAGATCAAAAACTAAAATAAAATAAACGGAAAAATAATTTATTACCATAGTTCGGAAATTCTAGGATGAGTCCTGTGACAGCTCACAAATTTGCCCCAATACAACCTTATGTAATGTATTTACCTAAATAACTTGCTATTTATTAGAATTGAGGCTTTTATTAAAGTTGATAAAATAATTAAAATTACTGAACATCGTTACAAGGTTGTATTGGGGTAAATTTGTGAGCTGTCACAGGACTCATCCTAGAATTTCCGAACTATAATGTCCATGAGGGTGGATAGGGTGGAAAAAGTAAAACATATTATTTAATTCTAAAATAAAGTATTCATAAATAGTGATCACCTTATTTGCCTTATATTATATATTTATTATGCACATGCCATCACACCGGTTCCCTGCTGAGATAGGCAGAGAAGAGAGTTTCCTACTTTCCTATCATACACGCATCATCCACTTCTCATATATTCGTACACATCTATAAAGAAACCTTCGTTAATCTTCCAATTGCTAAAGTAATACATCTGGCTTTAGGTGTTCTGTGTATCGTTAATTTAATATAATATAATATCAAATATAAATAGTTTATTGATAAACTTGGTAACACTTTGAGTCTGTGAATAGGCTCGAAATAAAACATCATGTAAAATGATCCCGGAAGTTCTATAGGAAGGATGTATTAAGGGCCCGTGGCACGCGCTTCCTGTGCGAACCATGCGCGATACCATATTGAATCTGGGGGCATATTGGATGCCTGGCTGCCTGATGAAAGCCCCGGCCTGCATGCCTTAATAGGCACACATCTAGCAGAGAGCCATAGACAGAATACATAATATTAAAAATATAGAAATACCCAGTAGTTGAACAAATATAAAGAAAATTCCAGTGACACCTTCATTATATCATAAATCCTGAATTGAGTGGAAAAACGATGTGTAAAGGAATATGTATATATCATATATATTTAAATGAAATTATGTATAAGAGTCAATGGTTTCTTGACTGAGTGGTTTAATATTTCAAAAGGGGTAAAGCAGGGATATGTTATGTCGCCATGGTTACATTCGGAAAGAATACAAATTGAAAGAATATGTAATGCTTAATATGATGAAGTGTCGAAAGTAATGATACATTTATTTATTATATTATTTATAGTTAAGGCATTAACATTGTGAAGGTTTAAAGAAATTGTAATTTGTTTCATAAAATACCGTTTATTCCACTTTTTGTCACGGTATAGCCCTACCGGTTTCAAGGCTTTCCCCTCATCATCAGGGGAGCATAAACAAGACTTGTTTGTGCTCCCCTGATGATGAGGTGAAAACCTTGAAACCGGTAGGGTTATACCGTTACAAAACGTGGAATAAACAGTATTTGATAAAACAAATTACAATATATTAATTTTCAATTTATACATTCGACTTATGCACAAAACGCTAAAATCTTTGAATTTGTAGGCTTCATGCCAATATTATACAAATACATTCTAATACGAAATCAAGGGATGTTTCCTTTCAAAAATATAATAAATCAACTCTGCAAGTCCTTAAATACAATATTGTTATATTTCTGTTCTTCTAACCTCAGTATCTTGGTTCATATCCCTCCATCCAACCCTGTAACCGGCTGTCACCCTTTTTCCATACAAAACTTCCCCTCTCCTGATGGTTCCTTTCCTAACGCTTCTTCCTGTTCTTATTATCCTATCGGTCACGCATTATCCTGCCACTCTTTTCCTTCCTTGTCATTTCCCTAGTGGTTGGTATTCGTCGATATAAAACAAAGGCGCAAAATGGCAAGTGTGTTAATAAATTATTCATTTTTTACCATTAAAGTCCAAAAGTATCAGGTCTAAACAAGTTTATGTGTATAAACAGAAAATAGTGAAATTATTATATGCAAGACTTGATTGTGCTCCCCTAATGATGAGGGGAAAGCCTTGAAAATGGTAGGGTTATACCGTTACAAAACGTGGAATAAACAGTATTTGATAAAATATTTACATTTAAAAATCGAGCGTTCTTATTGAAAGACCCTGTATGTGAGATTTACACTTTCATAATTCAAAGAACATTTTTTGAACTATTAAAGTGTAAATCGTTTAAATGCAATAACTTATGGACGATAAGAAAAAAGAAGCTAAAATGATTAATGTTATGTTAATTCTGTCGCGAACAGATTGATTTCAAGCTTTGTATTCAAGTCTTTTAATTGGATCTCTCCATTGAACTCTTCAAATCTGTATCTAAGAGATGTTTATTTATTTAACACTTTTATTGCAAATACAATCTGGCGTGCTTATTACCAGGCCACAATGTCTTCCAACCAACCAGACAGAAGTGAATAAAGCAAGTTACGTGGTGGAAGCAAGTTCGCATAAATCATTCAAATGACTATCCATCGCCACGAAATCCATAAACACATACGTGAGCAAATACCCACGAATACGGACGATTACCCGAACATTATTTTTCATATAAAGTGAGATATCATCAATCAAAAGGAAAGGAAGGGATAGTGGAGAGGAAAGGAAAAGTCAGAATGAAACACGTTATTTTACTGACTATAAATGTTCTAGTCAGTAAAATAACGTGT
This sequence comes from Odontocerum albicorne, assembly GCA_949825065.1. NCBI lineage: Eukaryota > Metazoa > Arthropoda > Insecta > Trichoptera > Odontoceridae > Odontocerum > Odontocerum albicorne. Next base: position 13,134,845 of record OX463865.1, read on the forward strand.
TTCACTAAAAAACTAGATGTTCCTTCGGAGAGAAGTAAAACCTTACGGTCGATTACTTCTTCATTTAACAAATTAGTTCTTCCAAATCGATCCAATAGGGCGGGGGTATTATGATAGAGGTTTTACTGTTGCTGTTCCTGTGGCGTGAATTGACTACCTTTTAGTATTAGAGATATAGGTGGAGTGTACAGCTTTCAAAAGGACTTAAAAACAACGCCTTTTGAGACTTCTTTGAAATTAATGATATCATATGAACACTACACAATACGCTATACTAAACCTTAAGTTGAATGTGTTACTGTCACATATCGAAAGATCTACTAAGGTTTCTTTGTAGTTCTACTTCCCTTGGTGTAAGTTTTCTGCGGTTTTCTTACCAAATATGTTTTTCTGAACATAAACAGATACTGGGAATTACCTTATCTAATGGCCGTAGTCACTACCTTTCTATCATAAGCCTCAAGTGATATGAATATATTTGTATTTATTTTGTAATACTTGAATCTGTCGATAAAATAAAAGTGGGTTCAAACCCTGAATTGAATCGACCTTGACGAGAACTCGCTACAGGCAAAAGCCTAGTTTACTGGGGACATGAAAAATGAAAGGCAACAAACCCAGATTCATTAAAATTGTCCATGTTGTTTTTTTTTTCACAAATTATGAATATATAATATTTTTTATCATAATATATAAAAAAAATTACTTATCATTTATGTTACGAAAAGTTATGTTAAGGGGAAAAATAGTAAAGAAAAAAGTTATCTAACAAAAATGAAATTGAAATAACTAAAACGAGTAAATCATTATTATTTCTCATGTTTGATAATATCGTTAAGGAATGGAAAAAAAAAACAGTTTCGAATTTAATATAACTTCTTTATTCCTTTTTACTTCATTTTATTTTGTTTTGACTTTATCTCAAGTTAAAAGAGGAGCAAGGTCTACTCAGTTCCCCTTTAAGAGAAATATAAAAAAAACTCCAAAGGAATGTATGTTGTTAAGTCTAGGCGGCAAATTTCTTTAGAAACAACCGAATGAATTCAATTTAATGAACAAGGATTCGAAAGCAGACTTTAAGAAAGTATCTCAAGGGTGCCTACCATTCTCAATCTTTCATTTTCAATGTTCATTTCAACCACCGAGGCCTAGTTGGAAAGACGCAAGAGTGTGGTCGCATTGTCATACACAATTACCCCCCCCCCCCCCTCCCCCATACTTGTGGAATATTATAATATAAAGTATCTATATTTGTGTATACTTATATATCTATACATTTATGCATGTGTACATATCTCTATCCTTTCTCTCTGTATACACATATAAACGCGTCTGACATAAAAATATTATATGTATGTTATAACATTAATAAAGGGTCTTTCAAATGGAGCGTTTTCTAATTCTTGGATAAAACACAGATGGCGTCGTGAACTTGCCTAGGTCTTGTGACATTTGAGCAGTGTAATTTATGACATTTATAATAATGGAGTCGTATACAATACAACAACGCGTTCAAATTGAGAATTATTTTATGTATTGTAATCTCCGGAAACGGTGATGTTAATTGGCCACCAAGATCATGTGATCTGACACCGTTGGACTATTTTCTCTGGGTTACGTGAAAAGCCAGGTCTATAAGAATGACATCCAATCAATCCTGAGCTCAAGGACGAAATCATTCGCGTTATTGGTGAGTTAGAACCGCAATTATGCCAAAATGTCATCGAAAACTTTAATAAAAGAGTGGACGTCTATGGAGCTGCAAGAGGTGGACATTTGGCGGATATTGTTTTTTGTGTTTAAATGTCATACATTTTACTTCAATTACCAATAAAAAGTTTTTTGAAATCAAAGTGTGTGTGTTTTATTCAAGAATTGAAGAAAAAAAAAACACTCAATTTGAAAAAAGAAAAACATTTCCTTTCTAACACCATGTTTGTTCTCCATTCCCCAAAATATCTAAACAAAATATACCTCGTCCATCTCACAATGTCCGATGAAGAAGTAAGGTATCCCAAAGTCGAACCGATAGTCCGAGCAAGAATTATCTAAAGTGTGTGATCGCGTCGTAACGTACTGGACATCGGTGCAGAAGGTCGTCGGTTCGAACCCCATGCTGTGCTACTCGCCTCGAATTACAGGTATTTTTTCTGCCTAGAATTCGGAGGTACAACGATTTGTACGAATTTGGTCATATAAATAATTTCTCAAAGAGGAATAAACAAAATATGTCGATGTGCTCAAATAATCTCATTTCGGTGTGTCATCGGATCCAGTACAGCGGTGTAGCCAGTAAGTTTGCTGGTGTGGAACGGCTTACTCACTTAAACTAAAACAAACTCCACGACAAAGCTTTGCTTTGCGATCGAATTAACGTTGGGATCGATCGATCGGTAAGACGCTGGAGTTCCACACAATAATAAATTGACTAAGACACTTTTTTCATATGATTATGATCGGGAATTGAATCTTAAACTCTCAGTTGATAGACAAACATTATACTATCTAGGTCGCATAGCTCTGGTGTAATAAAGACATCAACATCAAGGGGGAAACTTGGGTAACTTGCTTTTTGTGGATGATTTCGTACTTCCCCCTTCGATAATGTCAGTGCTGAAATCCTCATAGTAGTAAGTGGAGCATCACCACGTGGAGACCTTAAGATGAACTACAGAAAAACCAAAGTAATGAGCAACGTACAGCATTAATCATAGCCGAAGGGTAGAATATCAAAAATGTTTAATCCAACATATATCTTGAACAAATCGTAAGGCTTGGAAATGAGTAACTCCAAGACCTAGTTAGTAAGACGCTTGTATCTCAGCCCGGAAGTTGCAGGTTCAATTACCCTTAGAATCCAGATTTTTTAAAAAAGGATTCCAGTCTGGTTTTCACTTAAGGCCTCTTTCACAACTATGTTTGGTTGGTTGGAAGATATTGCCAAATATCAATGAGCTCGTCAGGTTGTACTGTATACAACGAAAGTATAATAAAATATCCGCAAACTGGTTCAAAAAGGTCAATCCGTGTGCGAGTGGCGATGCTCTTAACAGCTCACATCGTGTATACGGCACCGAAAACAATCTAAATTCACAATAGTGGAAATAATTGTTCAATATATTCAACAAAAATTTGTCTACAAAGGGGTTCCTACTTGTAGATTGACAAACTTTAGAAGTTATATCTACATCTGTGATAGTCAGATGACAACAACAAAAAATTAAAAGGAAGCAACTAAAAGTAATGTTTTTATTAAAGGAACGAGTGAGAGAGAAGAGGTAAAGCTTATATCCAATAGTGGAGTCAATTGAGCTGATGATGATGAAAATAAAGTGACGTTTGAACTATTGAAATAAATTATTAAAGACATTTTCTAGTCTAGTCTATCTACAAAAACATACATATTCTCGTAATGTCCTAGACTTACACTCATTATGCATGCGGTTCACATGTCCTGTCTATATTGTCTAAGGAACGCTTACTTCCTGGTTTATTGTTTATATATTCAGATCTCATTATATGTTATTCTCAAGATATACAACAGTGCGGCACGTGTCCGAACACTAATTTTCGTGGAAGCAATCAAATTATTGACGGATCAAACACTTCTGGGAATCCATCCAATTAATGGTATTCTTGAATTCATAGTATTATATACAGTCATTCTATTTTATTATTCAAGCAATAGAAAAGACCAACTAAAACCAAAATTTTACTCGTACAATCTCTGCTCTTTCCGATTCTGGACTATGCGGACGTATGTTACTTGGATGTTACAGAGGAACAGCTGGACAAATTACAGCGTCTTCAAAATGTGTGTCTAAGATTTATTTTCAACCTACGAAAGTACGATCATATAACTTCATACCAGAAGGCATTGAACTGGTTGAATGTTAGAAATAGACGCCAAATTCACATACTGTCTCTATTGTATAATATCCTTAACTATCCCGCTGCCCCCTATTATCTCGCCGAGAATTTTCAGCGTCTTTCCAATCATGGATTAGCGCTACGCTCAAACAGAGATTGTTTATTGGCCTTTCCAGTTCACCGCTCCTTTTTCTTGACGTCGTCCTTTACTGTCCATGCAGTGATACTCTGGAATCAGTTACAAACCAATATAAGACTCGCTCCGTCCTTGGCATGCTTTAAGAAGCGACTAAAAAAACTCTTAATTTCTAGTCAGTAAAATAACGTGTTTCATTCCTGATTTTTCTTTTCCTTTCCTCTCCACCATCCCTTCCTTTCCTTTTGATTGATGATATCTCACTTTATATGAAAAATAATGTTCGGGTGATTGTCCGTCTTTGTGGGGTTCGTGGGCATGTTCTCGCGTATATGTTTATGGATTTCATGGGGATGGATAGTCATTTGAATGAGTTATGCGACCACGTAACTTGCTTCATTTACTTTTGTCTGGTTGGTTAGAAGAGATTGCCACCTGGCAATATACCCGCCAGATTGTATTGCAATAAAAGTGTTAAATAAATAAAAGAGGTGAAAACATTATTAGGGGAAGATATAATTTGTGACGCCCTTCCCCAGCACTACATTTAAAATACATCTATTCAACGTCTCTCGCTTGTTTCAGAGTCCAAGTCTCGGCGCCATACATGAATATTCGGCGGTTTCTGCACGTGACTCTATCCTACAAGATTCCTACTTGGTATGTTGGAATACTATATTTTTAGATTGAGGAGGGGTGTAAAAGTCTCTTCCTATATTTTTAAGTTGCTGACGGGAGCTATACCTTATCCTACTATGTTGGAAAAGATAAAGTTTTATTTTCTGACAACTATTAGAGGTACAGAAATATTAACCTATTTCGACAGCCAATAAGTAGAACTTACCTGATATGTGCTCTCCCACTGCATCACGGGATGTCCCTTCTAAATAAAGCCGCGGATATTTACATCTTCAACAGTTCCGATCATGTTTTTAAAAGAAATCATTATGAGCTTTCTTAGTAATGGAAGTTGTTTGACCAAACTAATAACAATTAACTTAATATTTTTGCTGCTATATATAATGTCTGTTAAAGCTTTTTATGTAAATAGTATTATTTATTCTTACTGTACATTACTTCTTCTTTCAAGCTTTGTATGTTATTGGGTTTAACATGTATATGTAAGCTTTACAAAAAATAAATAAATAAATCTTGCGAATATGAAAAACTTAACTATGTGCATTTTCTTCGTGATTATATAATACCATATGATAATTTTTGTTGAAACATAAATAATCAGAAAAACTGAAAAAAAACAAACAATTATAAAAAAAATTACTGAAGAAATTTTGATGATGGTAAAGGAAAAAGGAAGATAAAAGAAAGATATTTTTTATTTCCATTTAAAAGAAAACATAACATGAAATTAATCAAAGTTTCACACAAAATATATAATTTACAAATTATACCAAGGATTTAATAATCTGTTACCAAAATTAATCTCATGTACAGTTCCATCGTGTCAGCAGGTCAGGGAAAATATAATATTATAAACATGGAGAGAGAGAAAACAATGTATCGCGAAGTCGGATATGCTAAGAGATACCAATTGAATAAATTAATTTAATGAAGGTATAAAGGAGAACTCATTACTTATGACCCAAAGTCTAGAGCAGATGAAACAATAAAAAATAGACTCAGAACCAATGAATTGAAACCCTCAGTGTCATAGCAAGCAAAATACTTAGAAATAGAGTAATAAATTCCCGTATCTGAGAAACATGTTAAGTAGATGATGATATTGTGAGATGGTGTAGAAACCGCAGAAAACACTGGCAAAGTCATGTGGAAAGAATGGATAACACACCAGTTGACATAATGGATAACACACCCCTACGTGGCAATTCATGAAATACACGTTGGCATTCATTCTGTCGCAGATATCCTTCCATAAAAAAGATGAAAGGATAGCTGCAAGATATCTCAAAAAAGTCAACACTGATGATAAGAAAGCACAGGTCTAACTTAAGACAGAAAAATAATACAAGATAATAAATGTTGTTTTACGAAAACGAGATTCAAAAAAAGTGACCAATTCTGGCTTCACAGATTCAGAGAGACTGAATCACAGAAAAAGAGAAAGAGCGAACAGAATTCGAGCAGAAAGAGCGACCTAAAACGAAATTCCAAAACAGGGTCCCGAGCTATTAAGGTGTGCTCCACTAGCAAAGGTCAAAGGGACACTGGCAAAGTATATGGGGAGGTGGGCATGTATATAGGATGGCTAGGTCGGATGCCGCGCTGGGACGGGGTGGGTGATGATAGAGGGGGTTTGATCAACGTAAGCAGATTCCGTGTGGAGGGGTGACTATATATTGAGTTTAAAGGGATCTTTCAAACTAGTTAACAAAGTGACGGAGAGATGTGAAAATTTAATGGTGGGAAAGTTATAAATTTCTTTTCCTTTGACTGAGGTTCGATAGCCGATTTGAAATAGTTATTAGAAAATTATTTAAACTAAATATATATGACAAGACCGTTTTGTAAGCTGATTAGCACTGATGGCCAAATTAAGGCTTTGATCGAGAATAACCACGTTCTATGAAACGAGATGTTGCTGAGATACTGAAAATATCAAAAAACACAATATAAAATCATTTGGTAACGCTTAGTTAAGTAAGTCGCTACAATGTTTAGGAATAACAGAGTTCGAGCAAACAAAAAGTATTGGGTCTCTGTAAACGATTCACTACAAGAACGGAACGAAAACGAATAATTTTTTACAATTGATGACGGAAAATGGAACGTCTACAACAATGCTGAGCGAAAGAGATCGCGTAATAAACAAGGTGAACCATTCCTAAGGATAGTCTTCATCGAACAAAAGGTTATGCTGTGTATCTGGTGGTATTGGAAGGGAATAGTCTATTACGAGCTGTCCCTACATGACCAGACGATAAATTTGAAGAAATAATGCTCTCAATTAGAACAATTGAAGGTATAAATCGGCCGGAATTATTAAGTGTTAGTCAATAGGAAGGTCGTCGTATTTCACCAGGATAACGCCAGACTACACATCTCTTTGCGAAACCGTGAACAAATGTTATCCTGCCCCACACACCATATTTACCGGACCTACCATCCTTCGATCACCACTTATTACAATCTCTATCGAATGCCTTTAAAAGGACGAATGCAGCTTCTTCGGAGGCTAGAAAGATGCGAAATTTTGAGAAAATGGAATTTTAAAGATACTCAAAATATGACGTAAGGTAGTGGAACAAACCGCCGTGGCCTGGTGGTAAGACACTTGTCTGCCGATCCGGAGGTTGCGGGTTCGATCCCCGCTGGAACCCAGATTTTTTTAAATAGGATTCCAGTCTGGTTAACACTTAGGGCCTATAAAAAAACATATTTCTGGTTGGTTGGAAGAGATTGCCACTGGCATTTATATAAAATATACAGTGCTGGTAAAATACTATTATATTGGAACGACACAAAGAAATATAAACACTTGAATAGCAAAAACATTATCATTGTCTATCTCATAACAAGTTTCATAATTTGCAAACCATATTTATTTAGATAAATTATAATTTAAGACAGTTAAGTTGAACTTCTCCACGCATCATAAAAAATATATAAAACAATGAATTTAGAAATATTAAAGATACACCAAGTCATAGGTAAAACAAAAAAAAAGTAATCCGAGAGGTCAATAAACTCGCGGAATAAAGGGGTTAAGGTAGGGGGTGGTAGTGCGAATGCGCATGTTCCGATGACTCATTATTAGTATATTCACCAAGTTTTAGTCTAATTTTGACAGTATTAGTTTAAGATATCGCCGGGAGAGTATGTCAAACGTTAATAGCATACCAAGTATGGAAAAAAATTAGTATCGCGTCGTCATTAAGTTTCTCACAAAACAAGGGAAAACACCTCAAATCATTTTGGAAGAGATGTTAGCGGTTTACGGGGACTGTTGCCCTGAAACTCGTATTGATTTTTTTCTAGTGCTGAACAGAATTTGTGAAGTTGCACCTGTATGATTCGGTCCTTTACACTTTGTTTTTAATTTGTCTTTTGTGTTTGTATTTTATTGCGCAGTGCAAAATTGTCTTTGTGTAAAATTATTTATTGTTTCTTACATATTCAGTCAATCTTACTGTGTTAAGCACTTATTACTGGCTCTTCTATTTTTTTTTATTTTTATAAGGAACATGTAACCGGTTACTTACTCATATATACACATATAAATATAAACAAATATATAATATTGTGTTAGTTCTCACCACCTCAGCCATATCTCCACCGTTGTCATCGTTGCTAGGCCTCGAAGTCGAGGATCCCTTCGCCATTCCAACATCTGTGACGTTGGAAAGCGAAGCTGTGCCGTGGAATTTTGTTTATATTTTTTTCTCGTCTTTAACACTTGCCTTACTGTGCTAAACAATTCTGCCAGCCACTGTGCTGGACGCTCAACATCCAGTGAAAAATGTATGTTTTAAATTAAAATGATGCAAAATCTGCTAGGTTATTTTTTAAAATTAGTTATAAAATTATTTTATTATGTAAGTCCTGGTCACTCACTATCCATCATAGGGTGGCAAGTGTTAAGCGAATTAGCTTTTCCACAACAGTCAACTCACTGGCCACACCCATGGCACACTGATGTGAGACGATCGGAGCTCACCCGACTTACTTTTTTTATAGAATAAGCGAAGTCATTGGTGGCATCCTTACACCTAAACGAAAAAAATACATATGTCATTCATTCGAGGGAAGAAGCGCAGCGCGAAGTTCAAACCGATTTCATTCACCCGATAGAGGAGTAAGGTGTCTTTAAATCGGACTGATACTCCGCAGACCATCATTAACAATAACTTCATCCTTTCTTTACAGTCAACTTAGAATTTTGCAATATTTATAAAGAGTGGGTTCGAATCCCGAGTTAGAGCGCCTTATAAGAGAGTCTGATTTCTAAACGGTAATATAAAGGGTCTTTCATATTGAGCGTTTTTTTTCTATTCATGGATAAAACACAGATGGCGTCGCGAACTTGCCTGAGTCTTGTGACATTTGAGAAGTGTAATGTATGATATTTATAAAAATGGAGTCGTATACAATACAACAACGCGTTCAAATTGAGAATTATTTTATGCATTGTAATCTCCGGAAACGGTGATGTTAATTGGCCACCAAGATCATGTGATCTGACACCGTTGAACAATTTTTTTCTGAGGTTACGTGAAAAGCCAGGTCTATAAGAATGACCCCCAATCAATTCCTGAGCTGAAGGGCGAAATTATTCGCGTTATTGGTGAGTCAGAACCGCAATTATGCCAAAATGTCATCGAAAATTTTGACAAAAGAGTGGACATCTGTGGAGCTGCAATAGGTGGATATTGTTTTTTGTGTTTAAATGTCATACATTATACTTCAATGAGCAATAAAAAGTGTTTTGAAATCAAAGCAAATTGTGTGTTTTATTCAAGAATTTAAAAAAATAGAATTAAAAAAACCGTTCAATTTGAAAACCCTTTATAAATTACCAATTTTTCCTTTTATCAAACAGTATTAATTTATTATTTATTTTTCTAATCATTTAAAAGTATTTAAATATATATTCACCCTATAAAATGTAGGAAACACAGGGCAGGACTGTTCTCCCCGGGGCTAAATATTCTTATTTTAGAAAAAAAAAAACAAAAATATACAAATTTTCCGAATCTTAACGGTTTCCGAGAATTAGCGTCAAATTATTTAAATATCGCTAGAATCCCATTTTCATAACTTGTGATTTATTTAAAATGAATTTCGTAGACATTTAAATATGTATTCACTGCGATTTTTACAAGAATACGTTATTTTTAAACTAAACAAGAATATTTAAACGTTTGAATGAAATAATCTATTATACTTTAATACAGTTGTATTGATTTCTCAAGCGTTAACTCATGTGAAATATCAAGCGTTAACTCATGTGATACATACTTATAATAATTTCTCACAACTTATCAAGTTTCTGAGAATTTCTGACAAGGGTATTAAATAATAAATCAATAATCGGTAAAAAGCTTCAATCTATTCTTTCAAGTTTCTTTGTCCTCAATAAGATACAGGTAAAAGCCTAGTTGACTGAGGACACGACAAACGAAAGGCAAACAAACCCAGATCCATATAAATTGAGTGTCCACTTTAAATTATCATTTTTTGTACCTGTTTGTCTTGTCTATTTATGTTATTTATTTATTATTTATTATATTACATATACTCGTATATCTCAAGACAAATGGCAGAAAATACATTTAAGATGAGATATCAATAGGTCTGGGCTCATCTCATTACACCATCCCAGCCGAGATACACACCACCAATATGGCGAGGACGCCAGATATTTTTCAGCTCACACCCTTTTCTAAGATCAAAAGGGATAAATGTTTTTTTTTTTGCACAAATACCAGTACCAGGAACCAACTTATTCCAAGGTGGAAAACCTGATGGTAATTACAACCAATATGTATAGTATATACAACTAATAGTGCTAACAAGAGGAAAGACAAAACATAATGCCTCAGAACAAATCTAAGGATTCAAATTCTGAAACCATTTGATAAGGGTTCGACTAATTGTTTGTCGTCAGTCGTAAGAAAAGGAATAATGGAGGTTACTGGAACAGAAAAGGTAGATCCGTCAATACAAGCAAATCAGTGGCTCTCAAACCTTTATTTCCAGTTATCTTCATTAAATGTTGCATTATTACACTTCCCTCTATTCAATACAATATATTTTCAGAAAGTATCACTGTTACAAAATAATAATTGAAGAGTTAAACTCATAAACCCCATAACCATATTTAGATTTTTTTTATGGAAAAACAGTCTATCAACAAGCGACAAATGACATACATGTAAATTCAAACTAAAAGTGATTCTGTTTTACAACCAAAGATGTCACTGAGTTCATCTCCATAAGCTCTGGGCACATCTCTTTAAGCCCATAAGTTTACTCAAATACTACACAGTTTTTTTCTTATAACTCTTTGCGTATTTTTTGGCTCTTGAATGGTTTATGAGTTTAACTCTTCAATTATTCAAAAATCAAAAATATATTATAACACGCCGTTAATTTACAAAAATCAAATATATAGTATAACATGCTGGTAAATAAATATTATAACATTCTGGTCTGCATGAATGATGAAAGAATCACTAAGCGAGTGTATAAGTCAGAAGTGCAAGGTGTGGTAAAACATCCCATTTGAGCGTTTCCAAATATTTTTTTACGACTTTTGCGACATGAGGCCGAGCGTTGTCATGAAGAAGAATAACTTTATCATGTCTTTGCTCGTATTCCGGCCGTTTTTTTTCGAAATTCACGGCTCAAACGAATTCATTGTAGCCGATACCGATCGCTCGTAATGGAATCGCCAGGTTTCAGCACCTCATAGTAAACAACACCCCTTTTGTCCCACCAGATAGATACAGAGCATGATCTTCGAATCATGTATGTTCGGTTTTGGTGTTGATGTTGAGGACGACGGCAACGATTGACCGGGCTTAGCGTAGTATTTTTTCTTCTTGGGGCTGTCGTAGAATATCCACTTCTCATCTCCAGTTACAATCCGATGCAAAAAACCTTTTCATTGTTGCCTTTGAATTACTATAGCTGCTCGCAAGTGATCGCCTTTCAACGTCTCTCGGTTTCAGTTCATAAGTCACCCAATTTCCTTGTTTTTGAATCATTCTCATGGCTCTCAATCGTACGGAAACGGCTTGTTGAGTCACTCCCAATGATTCTGCAAGCTCCTCTTGCGTTTGACTCCGATCTTTTTCGAGAAATGCCTCTAATTCTTTGTCTTCGAATTGTTTTGGCTGTCCAGAGCGAGGCTTGTCTTCGACGCTGAAATCTTCATCCTTGAAACGTCGAAACCATTCCCTACATGATTTATCAGTTGGAACAGCGTTACCATTAACTTCGACAAGCATTCCATGGACTTCAGCTGCACTTTTCTTCCAATTAAAGCCGAAAATTAAAACCTCCCGCAAATGCTGCTTGGTTAACACAAAATTCGACATTTTCAACACTGTGCAAAACAAGGTTTTTGCATGAAACTCAAAGCGATATATACTGAATATTATTGGCAGATAACCTCTCTGAAACCGCCAAAATCGGATGTCACTATGAACCATTCATAAAAGCCAGAGCCATATTTTGGAAGCGGACCGAACTAATTTGTACTCCCATATATATGAATACTGCACACAAACACTACACACAATATAAAGCCGAACGTGTTACTGTCACAAAACAGAATGTTTAAAAAGGTTTCTGTGTAGTTAGTCTTCCGATGGTTAGTTTTCTGCGGTTTTCTCAACAAATATGTTATTCGAAAAATATATAGATGCAGTGAAGAACTTTATGCCACCTTCCTATCCTTACACTTGAATTATATACATTTATTTTGTAATATTTTAAATCTAGCAATAATAGAAGATTCGATTCCCGAGTTAGAGCGCCCTTCAGGAGAGTCTGCTCAACAACCTGCCGGTTTTATTTTCATATCGAAATCTTTTACAACGAAAAAAATTTTAGAGGTTTAAAAAAAACAATTGATACTCTTATTAAAAAAAAACTGGATAATTACGTGAACCAAACCCGCAATCTCAGAATCGGAAGACAAGTGTTTTACCAACTAAGCCATGAAGGTCAATATGTTGCATTAAGTAAAAACCACCCTAGAAATAATAAATAGTACTTTTTCGTAATTATGACGATTCGATAAAATGTTATAGGGGCCCACCTCGTCCAGTTTGAGCACCTCTGGTTAAGACTATGTTATTTCCGCTAACTAATTGCGAAAGCCAAACTTTCGCTAAGAATACCTTCTTTAATATTAAACGAGAGAGAGAGGGGTAAGTAAAGGGCTTCGTGGAATAGATGAAAACTTCAAGATAAGATAAGGGATGCTGATATAAAGGAGATGTTCATAAGATGAAAGACCTTAAAATGGTACTTTAAATAGATGTTACTTTGATGTTCTACATTAAGAATAAAACGATTATATAAAGCTCTATATCTCTACACAATACACTCGAAGAGAGTTTTCAAAACTAATGTTCGGTAATGACTTAATGCAAGAACAAAAATAATTCAGATCAAATGATCAAAGATATGATATAATCAAACAATTTTTCCCACACAACCTTAACCGTAGGGGTGCAAACAAGTTATTGATAATAAATGGATCAAGTTATGCAGTTCAAATAAAGGGTCTTTCAAATTGAGCGGTTTTTTTTAATTCTTGGATAAAACACAGATGACGTCGCGAACTTGCCTAGGTCTTGTGACATTAACTGTATTGTATGATATTTATAAAAATGGAGTCGTATACAATACAACAACGCGTTCAAATTGAGAATTAATTTATGTATTGAAATCTTCAGAAAGGGTGATGTTGATTGGCCACTAAGATCATGTGATCCGACACCGTTGGACTATTTTTTCTGGGGTTACGTGAAAAACCAGGTCTAAAAAATAAAACCCGATCAATCCCTAGCTGAAGGACGAAATTATTCGCGTTATTGGTGAGTTAGAAATCATGCCAAAATGTCATCGAAAATTTTGACAAAAGAGTGGACATCTGTGGAGCTGCAAGAGGTGGACATTTGGCGGATATTGTTTTTTTTGTGTTTAAATGTCATACATTATACTTCAATGGTCAATAAAAAGTTTTTTGAAATCAAATCAAATTAAGTGCTTTGTTCAAGAATTTCAAAAACCGCTCAATTTGAAAGACCCTTTACTTATGTATCGACATTTCCAGTCGCAATGATCTTACACGAAATTATGGTACAAACTAACGTGACAAGTAGATATGTTATAATCAGGAAAAACAAACACACGTGCATCGATAGCTAAATTCGAAATAAAGACAATATATAAAGTAACCATAGTTCGAAACTATTCTCTTCGCATGTATATCAAATTGATATTTTTTTTCTCGTTCTTGCTTACAGTTAACCTGAGGTGGTATATGTGGGTTTACTTTTTATTTTGTTTTCTGCCATACGTTTTTGTTTTTTTTTTTCGATTTATTCTTTAATCTAGATATGCGAGGGTGTGGGATGGAAGCCCCCTGATGCCCTTGCGGTCGGGCTCGCCCTACATTGGTGGGGTGTATCTAGGCCGGGGGAATGTTTGTGGGATGAGCCCGGACCTTTTAATCTCCTCTCTCGAATGTTTTTTTTATCATCTATTTATTTTCTGTTTTTTTTTATATTCTTGTTCTACGTGTTCAAGGGTGTGGGCTGAAAAACATCTGGTGTCCCCGTGGCTGGGTTCGCCCTATATTGGTGGGGTGTATCTTGGCCGAGGGGATGTTATTAGATGAGCCCAGACCTTTTGATAGCTTCTGTATTTAATGTATTATCTACAATTTATGTGTTTTAGAAGTGTTATTTAAATGTAATCTGTACGTACTATGTTGCTGTTAATAAACCTATATTTATTTATTTATATGGTGAGGTAAGGGCGGCTGACTGAGGAAGAACGCCGTATCGTATGATAAACAGTGCACTCGTATCTTGTTATTTTTATAATCATTTTGACTCATTAATAATTATCTCAAATATTATGTCGTGTTGGTATGATGAGGTGCAGGCGGCTGACTGGGGAAGGCTCCGTATCGTGCGATCAACAGTGTACACGTATAATGTTATTTTTTTTATAATCGACTCGTGTAATTACTTAAGCATTATTTCAAATGTTTAGCTGTGTTGGAGTATATTATTTATTAAGTTTTGTACAAATTTTATAAACTAGTTGCAACCCGTGAAATATTCACGGAAGTAAAACAAATTATACATTTTTGAAATACCGAATGGAGCAAGATTAGCTTAAAGTTTTTTAGGTTCATTAATGTTTAAGACTTGTTTCAGATATATTGACTGTAATGTTTTCGCGTTTCCAACGTCTTGAAAAAGCCACATAAAATTGTCTGCATTCAAAAAAAGAGCATAAGATAAATAAACACAAGTAATTATAAGGTTCAATATAGTAGGAAATAAATGCATTACAATTCAAAATAAATTGGCATCGTCCCCTTTTACACCGGTTCGTTCAGTATAATTTCAATCTGTTTCGAAGTATTCCTCTCTCGCTCTATTGTATTCAAAATTAAATTCTCGTATTCTTTATTTGGCGACAACCGTACGGGTTTTGGCCTATTTATATTATGATTGTTTATTTTTTTTATTTTAAGAATATTTAGTAAATATTGTAAATGAAACAGAAACTATTTTATTTTTAAATAATTGGGTAAGGGACATTGTACCGTTGATTAAAAGTAAAATAAAAACATCAGATTTTATTTAAACTTACATCCTTGTATAGGCTTTCATCCTTTCGTTTGCAATGTTTTTGAGTATTCCATATACGAGACTGACTACCCTTAATAACTGCCCTTCGCCGCAGAGTGCAGAGATGGATGGAGAGGAATCATCAGAGACTATCATGAGAGTCACAATGCTCAGTCATCTCGTAGTATGGGCAGACCATCAGGTAGCCTACGATCTGATCAATTACACGTTTATATTAACAGTTTTCTTTTTAGAGATCGCTTCAGCTTAGATTTGTATTAAAATACTCACACAGCTTACCAAAGCTCTTGAAGTCACCCCTTTAGGAAAGTTTTATCAAAATTGATCATATTAAACACAACACACACAACATACACTACACCTAAAGCTGAATGTGTTACTATCACATATCGGAAGATCTACAACGGTGTCTTTCTAGTCCGTATTCCATTGGTAAGTTTTAAGCGGGTTTCGTAGCAAGTTTTTTTTAAACATACGCAAAAGCGGTAAAGTAAATAATCTAATAGCCGCAGCCGCCACCTGCCTATCCTTCCACTCAACTTGTTTCTTTATAACAATATTTTTAATCTCTCTCTGGAATTGTGAGATACCAAATAACAGCGACATTGAGAAGTATGTGCTCTAAACGGCGCTATACAAATTGTCCTTTTAGAAATATTATTACTATACACGCAAAAAAAAACAGTTGCATTGAGAAGTATACATAGAGTGACAATGTATGACAAATCCGGAATGAAGTGATAAGGTGTTAAGTAAGATGAATACGAGTACATTGAGATGGTTAAGGGATTTAGAACGAACGATTGAAGACTAACAAAACAGATATACAATGCAGATGTGAGTGAAAGGTGTACGTAAAGAAATACGACGGTAAGTATGGTTAGATCAAGTGAATTATATTCTCAAAGAAGGAAAAGTAGAAAGTCAAAGAAATCGTAAAGGTTGTATGAAGTGTATAGATGTGGAAGAGGCTAAGGATGTGTCGAGTGAGGAAAGTATGGCTATCTGTATTTTCTGCCTACTCCGACAGTGAAATAGCGTGATGGTATGTATGTATGTAAAAAAATAGTATGTAGCCCAGTTGAAATCGAATATTTGACGTATGGATACTAAACATACAAGATTTTTTAATTTTGTAAATAAAAATATGCCATATCTTTTTCAATCTAAAAAAATCAAGTAAGATCTCGTTTCGTAAACACAAGATTGACAAGCCATGATTTTTACTTTTGAATCAAAGAAAGGCTTTCACATTATCCCTTAGATGGGAAAAATTTATGCAACATTGTGAGTAGTCACGCTGGTTCTAACACACTTAAACCAGTGGGAGCTAGCGTGCTCCTTACCGCCGTGAATCCTGAATCTTCAACACACGAGAAAGGGGTTGTTAACCATCGGAACGCGATGGTTATTATTATAAGAATTCTTTGATAACTTAACTAGTTCTAAAGACATTTCCACGACACCTTTATTATAAAGAGCTTGGATTTTACCTATGTCACTTCCTTATGTTTTTATTTGGTATGCTTGGGTATTACTCCTTAAGCGAATATATTATACAGTACAATCTAGGAAAATTGTCGATCCATCTATTGGACTGATAATGGATTTCCTCTATAATACGAGTAATTATCATCATCATCATTGACAACTTGGGTCAATCCACTGCTGGGTAAAGGTCTCCCCAATGTGACTCCAAATAATTAATTTTTTTTGCTCGTTGGTACCATGTGATGCTGCCATGCTTTCTGATTCCGTTAATCCAGCGTACATTTGCTCTTTTCCTGGGCCTCTTTATGTCTCTTGGCTACCATTAGATTATTTCAGATGTCCATCGGGAATCTGACATTCTGGCTACGTGTCCTGCTCATTGCCGCTTTATTTTCTTGCACACCGTCGTTACGTCTTCTATCTTTGTTTTGTTGCGAATCCTGGTGTTTCGTTTACGGTCTCTTATTATATCCCAACATGTATCTCTCCATGCTCCTTTGCACAGTCTGGAGCTTTTGTGTGTTCTTTGCTGTGAACGTCCATGTCTCACAGTCATACGTTAGTTCGAGGAGAATACACTGGTTGTAAGACATTTCGCTTCAAAGATATTGGGAGATAATTTTTGAAGATATTGTTTAAGCGTACAAGTGAGGTCCATGTTAGTTTTGTCGTAGTTACTACCTACAAAGGAAATAAGTTGGCCCAAATACACATTGACTCTTCATCAAAAACATAGTTTAAACTTATCACCCATGAGCTTCCAATGACACGTAGCTCTAAATTATAAGACGATCGGCAGTTTCATTCTGTTGAGGCTCTTGGATATTTAGATTTACTGTTAATGAAGTGTCACATATGTTAAGTAGCGTCAGAAGAGATAGTTTAAAAATATATAATATTAATTGCTAACCGGAAAAATAGCATACCCATTGTAGATTGACAAACTTTTGTATAATATACCAGATAATTTATTTTATTTTTTATAATATATTGTATCAAAAGGTTTTATATTAAAAAAATCTTCGACTAACAAAGGAACTCTCCATAATCTACCAACTAAAGGTATTGCGTTTCTTCGGACACACACAATGATATGCGTCCCGAAAAGAATAGCAATAGGGCAGTATTTCTGGTAGGAGATCAAGAGGTTACGCTTCCTGGCATTGGACCGACCAGATCAAGGACTTTGTTACCAACTCAACTCTGTGACAAGTTTCACATCTGGCCGGAGACAGAAATGTTTGGAGACATGTTGCGCACGTCTCATAATGACGATTACAATCCTCAGAAATGAGGATGATGACCAAAAAGAGACAGTATCAAAAGGGTAATTTGACAGAGAGAAAAAAATAAAGATGTAAGCCATGACATAAAAATTGGCGTTCTTTACATCAACATGAAAAAGGCGTGGTAATAGGTGTTGGCGCATTGTTATAATTGAAGAAAATGATTAAACACCCCTGACATAGGCCTTAACAACACCTTGACAATCACGTCCACGCGGCAAAGTGACAAATTGTGGGAATTTTTCAAAACACTACCACAAAAAAAGCTTGAACATTGAAAATGTCACACTTCAATAGAGACCACCCTCTTTCTGATGACCAGAGGAAGCAAGCGCCAGCGAAGTAGCGGATAAGGAAATAAAAGTAAAATAAGACTTATGCTCCATGGATCTCGGTTCTTTTTTGGAAAATCCAGACCGGTTGTCACGTAAGTCTTGTTCACGTGTCACGTACCAGCTCGGGTTTTTCCAAAAATATAAAGACAGGGTTGGTGAACCTTTGGTTGAATGTTGCACGGTTAAAATAAAAAAAAACGTCACTTTCCAGTGCCAATAAAAATCACTATTTTTACACATAACATACATGCATACCATAACACCACTTCCCTGTTCGGTTACACAGAGAGGACAGATAATCAAACTTAACTATCACAAACATGCCTTGCTCACATACTCGTATATACATGTATAATTTTTTTTATTTACCACTGCACTGGTCTCTCCTGTTAGAAAAAAAGGGTCTGCTACTTGCTAGTTTATTCGTAAGGAAGAATATCAGCCAGGATTCTTCTCATACTGCGAGAAAACATCCAATAAGTCACTAAGTTGGCTCAATATATCTATATCTCGCGTGACTTATGGTAGTGTTGAACTATGATATTCGGTTTGCAAGTTGATATGTAGAACATAAAGTGATTCCTTGTAGGGTTATATTTATTAGGGACATATACGAGTAAACTTAGTGTTTTTAATATCGCAACACAGTTAAAGCTACATTTAAAAGTCTTCAGTAGAAATATCGCAATTTATTCTTTCCAGCCTGTTTCAAGACTTCTATAATTACAGACAGTGAGAAGTTCGACACGATGCGTGTATTTTGGGAAATCGGCCTTTTTTTTATGCCATAGATATATAACAATTTTCCCGTACAGCTCCATCTGTTTCTCTTACTTTTTTCTTCTTTCAAAATTTCATTTGGTCCAACCATAGTTTGTTCGGTCGTTCTCTATCACGTCTCTCACTTATGTTTGCATTTTAAATTTTGTTGCTTCCGGAATATTCCACATATTATATTAAACATAAATACCATCACATTTTGTTGCTTCCGGAATATTCCACATATTATATTAAACATAAATACCATCACATTTTGTTGCTTCCGGAATATTCCACATATTATATTAAACATACATACTAGCATACTTTTTTGAGAATAAAAATAGTTCAAATCTCATTTCAATAAATATTGATTCACTGAGTATAATCATTGACGCGTTTCAATTTTAAAGCTACTTTATGGTAATTGAAAGACATGAAAAGGGACAAGTGGCAAGGCTTCGTTACATCAGAATGGTCATCAACGAAAATCGAACGTGAAACCACTTGTTACAAAATAACTATTCTACTTGTAGGTTACTAGTAATGTTTATTTATTATCAACGGTACATCCATACCATAACGCCGTTTCCGTACTGGGGTAGGCCTAGAAGACAGACTTACCAATTTCCACAACCATATTTCGCCACTTCCACATCCTCAAACAACGCCTACGATTTATTTTACATCTCATTTTTGATCATTCAAAATGTCATTCATTTGATTCAACCAAACTTTACTTATGAACAATATCAAAATCTGATAAGATGATAGTCCACAGCAGTATGGAATATCATCTTATCGTACGAACTTTCATGTGTAGGAGTGAAAAGAGGGCCTGAAAAAATACTGAAAGAACCCAATAAATGCTGAAGAAATGGGTGTACTGAAAAGAAAACATGCATGACTGTATATGACAGAATACTTAATAAAGTGATAAGGAATGATTGTGAACTTAAGGCTTATGTATTAATCAAGATCAAGAACACTCTGAGACGATTTGGGAATGTAGAACAAAACAAACCATTAAAATGTTAGTTTTGTGTAAGAAGGGCAAGAAAAGTATAAATGGATCAAGTGAATATTTTGAAAGAAGGAAATGTAAAAAGTAATAGAAATCACAGAAGTGAATTGCAATACGAAAGTCTGACGTTATGTCATCTCTACTTACCTCGACAAGGAAATACCTTGATGGTATGAATGAATTAAACATTATATTACCAATATAAGAATATTGGCTATGCTCACTGCTCTGCAACGAACAAAGCATAGACAATCTCTCTTAACATTAAATAACCTAGTTTATTTTTATAGCTTCAGTAAAAGTAGGATTTAACCCTTATCGCCTTACGGGGTTGCAGATTCGCGGAACACTCCCAGGGTGGCATTGAGGATTGCAATATTTCAAAGGATTTTGCACCGAAGCTTGCAGTTGCGACAGAAATGTACGATACGACGACAGAATGGAAATACAGTAGTATGATTTTGCTAAAGTGGATTCATATTCCTGTATCTTACAATTTATATTTTTATGGTACCCTTTAATATATCCAACTTAGTGTTTTGGACAAATTGGAGAGCTTGGCTAGGAGATAATATTATTTTCGGCTCCAGTAATTGGGCCTTTGTGCTTAGAATATCTAGAGTAGCCACGGAATTTGCGGTCACTACAATTTTAATTAAAAAAAAGAACAAAATAAAAACAATTTGCAATGAAATTAAATAAAAATCAGCACCTTAGCAACGCATGCTCAGCAATAGTTGTAGGTTTTTTTATACTGCAAAAGGACAAACATTCAAGTCAATGGGGCACTTAAGACTTTATACGAGAACAGGACATTGTTAAAATATATTAAAATGATAGTCCACGATATTTTAGAACCAACTTTGATATATTGGAGTAAAACGTTGATGTGGAAAATACTGAAAGGAGTCGAATAACTGTTGCAGAAATGCGTGCACTGAGAGAAATATATGGGGTGACTAGGTCTGATTCAATGAAGTGATTAGGTCTGATTGTGAACTAAGGTTGACGTATTAAGTAAGATGAAGAAGAACACTGATGAGATGGTTTGGGCATATACGAGTATATAACGAATGGACGAAAAGAGACTAACAAAAATAATAATAAGTGTAAACGTCAGTGGAAGGCGTAGTAAACAAAAAGTCGAACGAAAATCAAAGAAATCATGGAAGTTGTATGTAGAAAAAGTGAAAGATGTGTGAGTCGTGATAAGAAATTCTGACGCTCTGCCCTCTCTGCCTACCCTGATAATGAAATACATGATGATGTGTGTGTATGTACAAACATTGAAAAAGATAACACAAAACAGGTTACATTAAGTACTGGAAAAAAATAAAGGATACTCCTTCACTCGGGTCTATGTATATACAGAAATAAGCGAAAAAGCCATAAACCGGTTGCGAGGGTGTGAGAAGGCTTTATATCTGCCATTTTTCACATTTCCTTTCTGCGCCGTTACCCTGTCCTCCTTATAAATGTATTGTAATTTATCGAACATATTATGTACGCCGCTCGCAACCCCCTCACAACACCCCAATTGCACACTCGGAGATGTGCCTCGCTACAGTGCTAGAGGGTGCGGCCACACTCTTGTTACTGCCACACCAAATAAGTTCATTACAGGGTATTTACATGGGGTAAGCCATGTTTCATTATGAGAACTAACAACTTGTACCATGAATAATTTAGAGATACTATCAGATATTGAGGTCCATGGCCGCACGGTAATGCACTGGACTTCCGTGTAGAAGATCACAGGTTCGAATCCTGCGCTGTAGTACGCCCCTCGAGTGACACTGCATTTCTTTCTGCTTATTATTCGAAGGTATAAGAGTACCTATAAGGTTCCGACCGTCTCACTTCGGTGTGCCATATGAATAATATTAAAAGGAAGATACGATGTATAGTGCAAATGTGACTGAAAGGCGTGTGAGAGAAAGACCAAGGAAAGTATAGTTGGATCAAGCGAATGTGAATATTCTAAAAGAAAGAAATGTAGAAAGTCAGAAAATTAGGTCCTCCAGTTGAGATAGGAAAGTCAGGGATCCTGTACTCTTTACCTATCCCGACAGGGAGATGGCGCGATGGTATGTATGCATGTATGTAAAATATAATCGAGGTGCATGGCCGCGTGGTAACGCCTTGGACTTCCGTGCGAAAGGTCACCGGTATGAACCCCGCGTTGTACCACTCCTCTCGAATTATACAGGCACTTTTCCGCCTAATATTTGGGGGTTTAAGGATATGTATGATTTCGATCATATATATTGTTAAAAAAAACTATGTTTAAAATTATAATTTCTTGAATTGATATTCTGAAAGAAAAAAACGTAGGAAGTCACAGAAATCAGAGGTTGTAAAAGAAGGTTTATGAGTGTGGAAGAGGCTAAGGATGTGTGTCGAGTTAAGAAAGTATGGCGCTGTATCCTTTCACCTGCCTCGACAGGGAAATGGCGTATGTGTAAAACAATATGTGACCCAGTTGAAACCGAACTTGGGACGTATGGATGCTAATCGAACAAGTTTTTTTTTTAATTTTCTAAATAAAAACTTGCCAGATATTTTGAAAGTAAAAAATTCAAGTAAGATCTACTCTCCTCGAATGACACAGGCATTTTTTCCGCCTAGTATTCGGCTGTATAACGATACTTATGACTTCGATCATATATATTATTTCGAAAGAAAAAAAACTACACTGCAAATTATAATTGTTTCTTGAATCATTCACTGACTTTCTACAAGAAATGATATTCTGAAAGAAGGAAATTTAGGAAGTCAGAGAAATCGCAGGTGTTGTATGAGAAAGTGTATGGACGTGAAAGAGGCTACGTACTCGTATGTGTGTCGAGACAAGAAATTCTGAAACTCTGTCCTCTCTGCCTGGAGATGGTGTGGACGTATGTATGCATGTATATAAGCTAAAATGTATATTACATAGTAAATTATAATTGTTTCTTAAGATAAATCTAAATAAAATATCAACCATCCAAAATCATCAGTGGATAACAAACAGTTCAGTATAAAGAAAAGGTTTGCATTAGTAAAGACAAGCGACAATAGATCGATAAAAGCACTTAGACAAAAAGAAACAATACCTAATAAAACAGAATGAGTACTTCCTTAAGGGGTGTAAATTTTACGACACTACTGCGAGTTCCTAAACACGGATGTCAGCATTCGATCCATCAGTCATTAGGAGCGGGAAACACACTGACCTAGAACAAAGGAAAAACAAACATTAAGAAAATTTCCACAATAAAGGAGCACATTCCAAGAAATATGACGTCCAAGAACTTAGTGTATTTAGAAGGGGGAAACATTTCCCCTTTGTGCCGAAGATGAAAATGTTCGAGCTGAATTGTTGTTTTGCTTAGAAATAACACGAACGGTCGGCTATTAAATGTATTGACGTTTCGTGTTAGGGAGGGTGTTCCGCAAGGATGTATTTTAGATCTATTGTTTTTTTTTTTCTGAAGAAATCATATATTTTTTATAACAAAATAATAAAGACAAAATTGAATTATTTGCCAGATAAAATGTTATTGTATTTAGAATTCGGATTGGGTATGTTTTGGAAATATTTTAAGACGGCAAAGCTATCGAAACATACGTATCATCAAATAATTTATATGTTGAGATACGATACGATAGACTATCTTTCGTTAGCCATCTTGTGTATAGAAAACAGCTAGTGCGTATTGTTCTTTTTTGTGTGAAAGATGTTGCACTTCAGCGAGGACACAGTCTAAACCAAACAAAACCCAAAGTTTCGATGGTAAAGAGATCAAACGTCGAAAACTAATGGCAGGTTTAGTCTACTGCAGACTATCTTTAAGGAGAGCTTTTTTAAATAGCATTATTTATTTGCATTGCTTAAAAATGCTAGGAATAAATTATAAATAGAAAAAAAAACTACAGAAAAATAAAAATTCAGAAGTTAAATAATAAAGCCTACCAGTGAAAATAGCCCGGAAGGGAATTCGCCACTAATCGACCCTGAGGCAATCGCATGCTTGGAGTGAATACTTACTTAACTTAAGACGTTAAGGAAGGCAGATAATAAAATATGCCATACTTTCCTATCACGACATATTTCCTTTATCTACTTGCACTGTAAATTTGTCAGTATTTCGTTACCCACCCGTTCGACATGTCCAAATCACCTCAACATACTATTTTAACCCTAGTTAAACATAACTTTTAAGTTAACACACATTCCTAATTATATTTCTTATTCTGTCATACATCGATATACCACATATTATTGTATACATTTATTATTTTTCCATTTCCACGTTTCTTTCCATACAATGTTTACATTGTTGTGAATCATCATTTAAGCTTATTTTACATACATAAATGCATACCATCACGCCGTCACGGTAAGGAAGACGGACGAATAGAGCGCCCGACTTTCCTATCTATACACACCGCCATGAGCCTTCTCTTCCAACGTTGACGATTTTATTTTAGCTAATTTTGATATTTATAACACGGACATTCTCTTCGAGATCAGGCGATGAGAGACTCCTTTGCATACCAACACATCACACCACCATAAAGAAGAAGATGAAGACTAAAATGAATCTGAAACGTCAACCATCATTCAAGACAATTTAAACACGGTAACAACTAAAAAATAAAAGCAGTGAAAATATTCGAACAAGTTATTTTTCAATTAATTATAAACAGCAATTCTCGTGTGTCTAATTTTGAAATCGGTTGAAAATCGCTCGGTCCGACACTTGATTAATAAAGTCACGGATCGAAAATTATTGTAAACTACCATTTCCGCATTTCATTAACAACCCTCATCAGAAATGAGAGGCTTTGAATAACATCCTGAAACAACTATCGGAATATAATGGCGAATAACAACAATTCAAATGTTTATTTCGCGAATTTATGAAAATAGTTATCCACGAATAGTCGAATATAGATGGATATTCAATAAATTCGTTTGAATTGTTTATGTACGAGTACTTATAAACAGTGTATAAAGGTGTTATACGATCTCCTCTTTTTAAAGGGAATTTATTCTATTTGTTTCCATTTATTCGGGGAATTTGAGGATTTTACTCCTGTATTGTTATTAAACGGAGAAATGAAGTGTGGGTGTAAGTAATAAATTTTAATGTATAAAGAAATTAAATTTATTTCATTATTAAAACAGGAAATAGGAAAAAATCTGTCAAAAAAAATTATACTTAAAGGAAAAGTTCCGAGTGGTTTAACATAGGGTTCATTCTGTTACGAGTACCCGGTTAATTCGAGAGCCCGGAGGTTGGTACAAGAGTTTGGACCACTTATGCAATAGGGTAGCAGCAGGCAAACATGTTTGCAGCTTTAGCCGTGTGGTGGACTGGAAAACTTCCAAATCGAAAGCTAGCTCCATTCCCATACGCAAGCTCTTTTTGTCTTTGGCGTCGCAACGGCGAGCTCCATGATGGTAAAGTCTGGCACACAGTAAGCGAAGAAGATTTGCAGAAGCTCCCACATCTTGAAACTGTGTCGGAGGCAGCGAGTGACATCCGTCTATGAAGCAGGTTCCCGGGACAGTGAACGAACGCTTTACGAGCTTCTTCAAGAATCGCCTTTCATCCCATCCTCTGTGGAACGAAGTCATACCATTGTAAGCGATTCTCTCATGGGTCGGTTTCACGTTAGAACATACCATAATCACCAATCGGATCAAAGACAGTTGCGTGCAATTTCGAACAAAAGTCATACGCGTTTTTTAAAATGGAACATTTAAACTAACAATACAAAATGGGCCCAGGATAATCCCTAAATGGATCCTTTGTAAAGTGACTTGCCCATCTCAAATTCCACGTCGACTGGAAAAATCAACCAAATAACACGTGGCCGCTGGATTTTTATAAAAAAAACGCCAAACTCCCAATTTAACCACCAAAAACGCAATACGACATTTGATGACGTATGCTGCGGAAAAATCATTGCACAGTAAATGAAAAAATGCATTTTTTTTAATAATTGCTCGACGTGAATGGAACTAAAAAACATGACCTCAGCATAAACTGAGAAATGAAAACTAAGACATGTTATGTTATATGAAAGAGAAGGACGCCAGAATATTTAAGGAATTATTCAGTGGCAGGAATACTTCTGACCGTTATACAAATAAGGGCACAGAAGCGGAAGCACGATGCAGCAGAGATGAGAATGCTGAGGTGGATGATGAATATCACACGAAAAGACAAAGTACGAAACGTGTATATAGAGGAAAAATATGAGCAGTCTCAAAGTGACAAACTAAAGGAGACAAGATAGCGGTGGTGCGAGCACGTCGCAGAAAACTTGGAGTATTTTAACCGTACGTTGCTTGAGCTATAACATACCATATATGTATGTATACTCAAACCGCAGAGTATAAAAATCTGCTAATATTCTAGTTAGAAAAATCTTGTATGGAAAATTTATGTGGTTGTGGAAATAGACATCAAGAAGTCGGATAAATGCTGTAAAAATGCGTGCAATGAGAATAATTTAAAGATATTGTCACATGGCAATAAGCTCGCCCGGCAAAAAAAAAAGAATGTATGGAATAAAAATGAATCGATAGAATACAGAATGAAGTGAAAAGAGATGAATGTCTTAAAACAAGATTGGAATTCGTTTTGAAAAATCTGGGACATGGAAGACTTGAAAAAACATGGAAGGCGTCAGGTAAATATAAGGCATTATAAACTTAAGGCTGATGTGCTGTGTATGATGAAGAAAACTCATAGATGATTTGGACATACACGTACACTACCTGGCGGTAAGTAATACACATCAAGCTTAAGAAAGAAACTGTCGGCCATAATCGGCTAACTTCGGCTTTAGGCGTCGTCTCACAGAGCGACCACACCCTAGAACGCTTGACAATGACTGACAAACCGCGACGGAACACGTGTATGAATAACAGACACGATGCTCTACAAAGCCGAAGTTAGCCGACAGTCTCTTTCTTAAGCCCGATGTGTATTACTTACCGCCGGGTACGGTACCTATATACTCGTAAAACGAATGATTGAAGAAAGACTAACAAAATAAATGTATTGTATGAATGTGAATAAAATACCAAAGAAAGTATGGTTCGATTAAGTAAAGGATATTTAAAAAAAACGGAGTGAGATTAGAGCAAATCGAAGAATTTTGCTGTTGAGAGTTTTTTCTCAGATGATGGAATAGATACGACGGATATCGAAAAGCATCTAGCGATAGTAAACCGAGTCCACGGGGCTCTAAAACACATATTATTATTATTATTATTACACATGACAAGAAATATACAGAATTTGAGAAAAAACAACAGGTAATTTGATTTGGACATACAATTTTAATGGATCTGGGTTTGTTGCCTTTCATTTGTCGTATCCCCAGTAAACTAGGCTCTTGCCTGTATCTCACTGAGGATATTAAGCATGAAAAAATAAATCGATACTTCTTTCCGATTTTTGATAACACAAAAACAAAACCCCGTTGCACGCTCTCATCAACCTGACAAACATTGACACTCAACTACAACAGGAAACATCTTGCAAAATTCAACTCCTCACACATCATCACTCCAGAAAGACCAAAAATATTCATCCCACAATATACCGCACACAATCATAAGAATAAAAATAAAAATTAAACAAAATTAAAACAAACACAAATACAAAAAACATCAAAATTAAAACAACAAGAATACGAGTATGCTCGTATAGTATCAAAATCGCCCACAACAGAATTTCAGTACCAACTTTGATCTATAAAAGTGAAACGAGGACGTGGAACAAAGATTGAAAGAGCCGAAGAAATGTGTGAACTGTGTGATAGAATATGGAATAAAATGATTAGGGATGAATGTGAACTTATGTCGAGTAAGATTATAGACAGCATTCTGAGATATTTTGAGCGGCTTGACGGATAAATAAATAAAGACTTACAAAACAAATACAGTGAGAATGTGAGTGGAAAGCTTGGTTGAGGAAACTAAGAAAAGTATGGGTGGATCAAGTGTATTATGTTTTGAAAAAAAAAATGTTAAGTCAGAGAAATCGTAGGAAATGTATGACAAAGTGCATGGGTATAGAAGAGTCGAAACATATGCCGAGAAAAGAAGCCCTGACGCTATATCCTCTAGTATGTTTATACTATGCTATATTAAGGACAATTTTATCATTAACCTTTCCTTCCCTGTGATGTGTAACTAGTACACATTGCTTATAAAAACTTTTATATCTCTGTAAATATAATAAATACTGGGTTCAGATTTTAACTATTCCTCCGTAATACATTTACGCATTGAATGAAAAAATAATATTAATAATAATTAGCACTTATGGTCCACATCAGAGATATTTTGTGAAAATCGGGAATAAATTCACCAATACAAGCAAACGTGTGCCAGTGTGTGACGTAGGTATATTTATTCTAAAAAACCCGATATGATTGAGAAGCGACGCTATTCACGTCTCACTCTCACTCTACTTCGGTATATGGGAACGCAAGAAATAGAATCTCAGTTCGCTCGCTTCAGTAGGTCGCGGGCATTCGTTTGAGGTGGTCTCTTCGCCCGTTTTGTGAACGTCGGCCGATGTTTTTTTCATGTTTTCAGCAATTAAATTTGAATTATTATCCCTTTTGACTTCAAATTTAATGAATTTAAGCGATTGGCTATGAATATTCTTAATTTTCAAATTTTAAATCGCTCATTTTTATGTGTATTGATGTGTTTTGAATACATAGCACCGGAACGTGCGGATTTTTTTACCACAGGAAGGGAAAGGTTAAACAAATCGTTAACTTTATTGAATATAATGCATAATAACATACAATCACACGATTT